>JAGFBZ010000776.1:202500-802500 GCA_018398805.1 Hirundichthys speculiger | reverse complement strand
GAGGCAACTCCCTAAGCCAGGAGTGTCAGACTCACTTTCACTGAGGGCCACATCAGCATCAGGGTTCCCGTCGAAGGGCCAGATTGACAGCATGAATGTGACAAAATGCAATGTAATTCAAAATAAATTAAACAACACCTTATTATATTGTTAAATAACGGTTTCTGTATCAAATATGTATTCAAATTAGTGCTGGGCGATATGAACAAAAATTTATATCGTGGTATTTTTCAAAATTATATCGGTTTCACGGTATATCACTTTTTTTTTTTTTGAAGGCACAACTGGGTGTTAACCACATTTTCTAATCATTTAGAGAGGAATTGCTGCAGTAAATTGGCTTAGAATGACCTATTTTACTGTCACGATAGGGCTGTAGCGATACACTAATCTCTCGATCGATACGATACGATATATGTGGCTCACGATACGATATATGTCGATATTCATCTTACAATTCATTTACATAATTTTCTGAAAGATTTTAACGGGACAAAGTAATTTTGGTGACATCTTGTGAGTGTTCCAATGACTTTGTTTGAATTAATTGAACTGAAACACATCAATTACACATTATATGGCTGACAGGCAGCTTGCAAATGCTGAACAAAATGAATAAAAGTATTAATACAGGTTTACATGGCCTCACAAAATGATACTAATTTTGCAAACAACTTGAAAAAACATTTTGCAAAAAAAATCAACATTAACTACACAATGTAAACAACGTTCAAAAGTTGTAGCCGCGGGAGTCAACACCAGCCTGGTGTTGACTCCCGCGGCTACAACTTTAGCTCGGCAACATTTGCAGATTATTGTTTGTTGGACGTCGTCTTTTTTAAATCCAAAGAACTTCCACACGACAGACATGGCTCCTTGTTTAGGAAGAAGTTCCTCGGTCTCATGTTGCCGTTCTGGAGCTTCCACTTTGGGACTTTCGCTGTTTGCAGCCATCACCGTTTAACCATAAACTAGTAGCGTGTTGTGCCTCCAGTGCAACTGCAAAACAGTCCCCTGTCAAACAATGTTCTGCGGCACTTACGTTCCGCCATGTGGCATTTTTCCAACGTTGTGTAAACCGGTATACTGCCCAGCACAATTTTAAGTTTCAAATATTTAACTCATTATTATATTAAACTCAGGGTTTGGGGTTGTCAATTTGCTCTCGCACAGGTGATGTTTAGACTGTCATTCCTCGTGACAGTCTGTTACCATGGCAACGGATTCTGTAAACATCACTCAGAGTATGCATTACCTTGTTTTCAGAAGCGGGAGCGATTTTTGTTTAGTTTTTCTTGGAGGCTAAATTTAGCATACTTAGCTCCGTGTTTGCTGTCAAAATGCCGACGTAGATTATACTCTTTCACGACTGACACCACTTCATAACACAAAAGACATTCTGTTTTTTCACCTTGAGATACGAACTTGTATTCGTCCCATTGTTCATGAAACTGTCTTCTTTGTGCATCAATTTTTCTTTTCCTGGACATGTTAGGGTTAGTTTGTAGAGATTTTTCTTAAGTTCATCAGTTCTGAAAATTGTCTTGATGTCTTGCTCATGGTGATATACTGTTACCGTTGTGGGTAATGATGAAATGCATGATGGGAGATGTGGTTTTTTTGTCAATATGCGCTTTAAAGGGGTGTAAACTTATTTTAAATCTTAAAATATTTATTTAAAATTTAAGCCAACAATGCACAAGCTCTCGAGGGCCACATAAAATGACGTGGCGGGCCACATTTGGCCCGCAGGTCTTGTGTTTGACACCTGTGCCCAAAGCAAACCATACGTACGGTGCACACACGCTGGTGTTGTGATGGAGAAGGGAGCCCGGACGCATCATTCAGTGTCACTTCCTCTCGGGTATTTTCCATCTTCCAGCTCCGTTAGACTGAAAGGCCGACCGGCTCTATAGTCCATTTACATTCAAATTGACTCTGCTGCCTGAGCTACACGCGGTGCGTGACTGTAGGGGAATAAATAATGATAAAGAGGCGAGGAAGGGGGTAGGACTCTAGAAATGAGCCAGTTCACGGGGAGCGCTCTACGTGCGGGGTTTCTGTGATCGGCAAACATAATAACCCGTTTCCTCTCCTTTTTTTTTCTTCCCGCCATCAGCCGGATGACCTGGACCCCTTCCACGACCTCCTGGAGGACCGTTCCTACACGGCGGACGTGAACATGCCGAGCCCGAAGCCCAAGTACATCCAGTGCAAGGAGAGTAAGAAGGACCTGATAACGTAAGAGCCCTCCCCCTCCTCTCACCCCCCCCCCCCCCCCCCCCCCCCCACCTGTCTGCCCCGTTCTTGCTCGGCTTTTTCCCCCTCTGTCTCATTTTCCTTCTCCATCCCTCTCTTCAGTCCACTTCAGCCATCCGCCCTCCTTCACCTCTCTCTCCCCGCCCCGTGCTGCTGCCAGAGGCTCGCCATATAACTTTTATTTAACAGCTCTATCCATGTGTCCACTCTGATCTGAGAGCTAGAACCCTCAGCTGATGTCTTTATGATGCGAGGGCAAGAAAACCTGCCTGAACCTCTTTGAATCAACCGGTTTTCTGTATTAATTAGCTCTATAACGAGATCTGGTCTTCATCTAGGTCCCAATAACAGACAAACACAATGTGTTTTAACTTCTGTGTCTTTATTAAACACATCCGTTAAACCAGTGATTCCCAAAGTGTGGGCCGCGGCCCCCTGGTGAGCCGTCGCGGTACTGCAGGTGGGCCGTGAGAGGTAATTAAAATTAAACAAATACGTTTTAAATCCTCAATCTTTTTAAAATATGTTTTTAATTACTGTAAAATATTAACGACATGATTTAAAAACATTAAGAAGTAACAAAACAAACCAGTTAAGTGTTATTCTGCTGTCATCTTAACTTAATATGACAAGTGTCACCTTATTTGTTGACCCCTTACATTAATGTCAGAACATAGCTTCTAGTCCTGGATGATGATCACAGTTGTGATTAAAGGTTTCGGTGGGCCGCGGAGATTTTTCACATTTCAAATTGGGCCTTGCTTTTCTGAAGTTTGGGAATGGCTGCGTTACACATCCACAGTGCTGGAGGGGAAAGTAAGTGAACCCTGGATGCAGCAACTGGTTCAACAGACTCTTCCAGCATCTCTGGATCAGAGCTGCTTAGCGTTCAGGGTGGAGTTCTGGACCGTTCTTCTTTCCAGAAACATCTGCAGGATGTCTGGAGCTCACGTCTCGTTGGAGTTAAAGTCTGGACTCTGGACCGCTCCAGAAGGAAGTCCATCTGTGGTGGATTTGCTTCCATGTTCGGTGTCCTGGTGCAGCACCCAGATTCCACTGAGCTTCAGCTGGTGGACAGACACGCTGACGTGAACCTCCTTCCACCGTGAAATGTGGGCCAGATCCTGAGGCAGCGAAGCATGCCCGGATCACGATGCTCCCTCCGCCGTGCTTCATCATTAGGATGATGTTCTGGCATTGAACAGTTCAACTTTTGTCTCATCTGTCGTGCTGTGGAGTAACGAGGCCTGTCGAGCTCCTCCATGGACATCGTACCTGTTTATGACCAGAGATGTTTCCAGTTCCAGCGACGTCTTCAGGCCTTTAGCTGTTCCTCGTCCTCGTGGGCTCTTCTTTACCTCACTGAGGATTCTGCGTCGTGTCTTTAGGTCTCATCCTGGCTGGATGTCATCATTGTCTCCTAGAAGGACAACGCAGAGAATGATAATACCGAGCTGCTCGTGGCTAAGGACTATCTCTGAGATCTCTGGATGAAGCCCAGATCACATTTCATGGCGAGTCACTGCAGAAAAGTCAGTTGATTCCAAAAGGATTCCCGTATTTTTTCTTGCCTTTGTAGTTTTCCCTCTTTTGATGTTGAAAAATGTGAAGTTTTTTTTTATTTTTTAGTATCACCGGGACTAGCTGAAGTCAGGAAAAACAACATTGATCAGAGACAGTGAAGCTAAACTGGAAACAATGAAAACCAACATTGAAAAACACCTGAAACAACCCCTTTCTTACCTGTAATTGTCACATTTTCTCTCCTTCCCTTTGGGCTTATAAATCTATCTATTTTTCCGGTGGCAGATGTCCCACACCGGGGTGTGATGGAAGTGGTCACTTGACGAGCAATTTCGCCTCACATCGAAGGTGTGACTTCCTTTTCTCCTGGTGGAGTCTGAGTCTATTTCTCTTTATTGTTTTCAGCTTACCTCAACGATGCTGTCAAACATCTGCAGGCAGGATGTCTCTCTTACTTGTTAGCACTTTGACTATGAGCATGCAGAAGCAACTGTACCACAGAGTAAGACGAACTCATTAAAGATCGGGTACGTGGTTAATTTTCCAAGCTAGACCCGAGGATGAAGTTATTTCTCAATGGGCCAGTGTTATTTAGTCCTCCAGGCCCCTCCCACGGTGCAGCGCAGGCCCTGCATTTACCTTTCAGAATAAGAGCGAGCAGAAATGCTCACGTGAACACACTCACACAGTTGCAGAGAACGTTAATTACTGATTCAACTCCAGTGCAGGCTTCCATTTCTATGGGCGCTCAGAAGATTAGCGTATTTTAATCGACTCCCTGCACTTGCATCATGGCTTTCTTACATTTTCTGGTTGATGTTTTATTTATGCATGTGTTTGGAGTGCAGGCTGTTTCATGTGAGAGTGGCTGGGGAGTGTCTTTTTATTCTTGTTATTCCGGTGTAACTGTTGTTCTGCTGATGTGTCTTTCAGTCTCTCAGGTTGTCCTTTAGCTGACAAGAGTATTCGGAGCATGCTGGCCAACAACGCACAAGAGCTCAAGTAAGGCGTGAGATAACTCACAGGTGTCTGTCTGATTTTCGCTCGTTCTTCTTCAGGTAATGTCGTGTCTTACCAGAAACTGGTGTCGAGGGAAAACCCATCCAGGACTAGAGCCGAGCGATTTTATCGATTCTGCGATATATATCGATATTTTTTCCCCCAAAGAGTATCGATTTTTCAGCTGCGGGTATCAATATTCTAAGCTTCTTTCAAAACCAAGCAACAATTTGCACTGTTTGAATAAATGAAACTATTTTTCTCAACACATCTTTTATACATTTTGTCCAGCATTTGCAAGCTGCCTGTCAGCCATATAATGTGTAATTGATGTTTTCAGTTCAATTAATTCAAACAAAGTCATTGGAACACTCACAAGATGTCACCAAAATCACTTTGTCCCTTTAAAATCTTTCAGAAAATGATGTGTGAATGTGTTGTAAGATGAGTATCGATATACCGTATTGGCCCGAATATAGGACGATATTTTATTCTAGAAGTCATATTCTCAAAAATGGGGGTCGTCTTATAATCGAGGACTAGACTTTTCTATTGTAATTACACATCTGCGGCCACTAGGATGGAGCCCGTACCGAGGTAACCAGTGAGAATGGAGGAACAACGCAGCCAACTCGAGCAAAGGGCTTTGAAAGAGTCCAGAATTTGTGTTTTACAGACTGAATTATTTATGTTGTTCTTGACTAAAATTTGACTTTAATAGTTATGCAGTTATTGAACTACATGTTTGTAGCTTATTCAGAGTCATATTCTTCAGATTTGAAGAGAACACAGTTTATTAAATAGTACCATACCTTGATCTTAAATAACATGGAAATCTGACACACAAGTATGGTACTATACTTCAGAAAAAAGATAAGATCATTAAAATGTTTAACAATACAGTAGAATGTTATCTCTGTGGGAGTTCTTTCTATAGTAATTGTGCAATAAAAAAATTGTCATCATATTCATCATATTTTTATTTTCCCAAAATGATATTTGAAAAATAGGGGTCATCTTATAATCAGAGTCGTCCTACATTCGGCCAATACGGTATATAAAATCGTGAGCCAAATATCGTGTATCATATCGTGAGATTAGTGTATCGCTACAGCCCTATCCAGAGCCCTTGTGTGCCCATGTCCAAAAACCTATTGAAAAAAACATACAAACAAAAACACAAGTCTGCAAAGTTCTCAGTGCCCTTTTGTTGGCTCGTTCGTCTCATGACAGGCCAAATGTTTAGTTTCTGTAATCCCTGGAGAATGGGGTTTGCCATCGTCCTGCTGAAAGAGAGGTCCAGTGCCAGTCCTGTTCCAGATGTGCAAGCTGCCCCTTCCAGACTCACTGATGCACCTCCATCAGCCTCCATCAGGTCCCATCAGGAGCTGCTCAGTTTACATTTTCTGAACTGGTGTTTTAACTTTCATCACACATAAAACAACCAAAAGCAGCAGCTCTGTGCTCCATATCTTAGCGCTCATGGAGCTCAGCTGCAGTCTAAAGACTCGGTGACGTTTTCCTCTGTTAGCGGCTCACCTTCCACTTAGTCCATCATCCACTGACCTGCCTCCCCAGAAACTCACCACAGCACAGGACGCGTATTAATGTGCAGCCGAAACTAGTTCCAGCCGACTGACCAACACTTTTCATCTGTGAGAAGCTAAAAAGGTTCGACTGCCTTTTTTGCAAAATAAAATGAAATTTTCATGACTCTTTAATGAGAGTGTTGGAACGTCCAGTGAGACCAATTAACACATTTTTAGTTTTGGGGTTTCAAGGCCTTTTTTTTTTAGACCTCATCCTTAGTGCCGACTGTTATTACTATTGCAAACAATAGTGTGTGAATGTTTCAGGATTTAATGTGGAGAAACGTGCAGATCTCAATGTACTTTAAGCTTTAAAGGTGGTGGGCGAGTCTCTAACACAATTACAGAGGCTGTTATATGCTTCTTGCTTTCATCTCCTGCTCTTGGCACGCTGCTTAAGCTTTTAGTACATGTGAAAATGCCTGCACAGTTACCAAACTCAACAGTCCAAACTTCCAGAGGAAGTTTTTCTTCTCTAGAACTGCCTGAAATGCCTCAGGTGTAGTCCAGGATGACGGGATGACAAAGGTTACGTTACCACCACCAGCCTGAATTAGACTGAGAATGAGAATCTGATCTTTCGGGTCCAGTCTGGGTGAAAACCTGCATGCACAGAACAGATGTGAACGAATCAATGGACCGGACTGGAGGGTGGTGAATTGGCTCTGCGGCTGGCTCAAATCCAGAAAAAGCTGGAGGAATCTGTTGTGTACTGCTTCATTTCTGCTTGTATGTGAGTACAAGAGGATGTATGGTCCAGGCACCAGAAACATCCAGAAGCCATCCAGAACCCACAGTCCACCTCTGCACCAGAGATACCAGCCAAGCCTATTTGGGCGCTGGGTCGCTGGTAGACCGCTTTGTAGAGGTCTTCACGGGTCCACTTTCATGGACCTGAACCCGAATGGACCTGTGAAAATTTGACCCGAAACTGACCTGAGCTTTTATCATAAGTCTGGGGGTCCGAACCCGAATGGACCCGCAATATTTGGACCCAGAACTGACCAGAGCCCAAGTCTTTAGTTTCCGACCACCAACCGAACCGAGTTACCTGAATAGAACCAAGACAATACAGCCCATAGTTGCTCATGTTAAAAGTCAAGAATAAAACTTGATTTTCTTACCTAAAGTTGTCTTCTTCTACCGGTTCAGTTGCTACATAGGCTACGTGATTGAAACAATAAATCCACGTCGCTATTTTCTTTGTGGATACAGATGCTATTCGTAGCAACTGCTAACGCTAATAGCCTACACCATTCAGGACGTGTCATAAATATGTTCTCTCATCAAATGTTATCATGTTGGCGATCTGTAGTGCTTTACAGCTGCCGGGCAAACTTCTAATAACACGCTACGGAAACATGATGGTTTTATGACAAACACGTCATGTTAATTCAATAATCATTTAACTGCCCCGAGTCCTGACACTGGCTGCCACCTGCCATTATCTTTAACTCTCTAGAGGAAAGGCGGACCCAGCCTGTCAGAGAGCACCGACCGGACCTTAAACTAACTGTATTGATTCCGATTCGAACCCGGAGTCACGTCTTTTGAATGGACCCGAGACCCGATTTGGGTCGGGTCGTAACCTCGGGTTTTTAGGTAGTCAGGTTGTTCCGAAGACCTCTACCACTTTGGCCAAAATAGCCGATAGAATTCAGCAAAATTTCTAAATAAAAGCTCCGACTCGTACCTCGACGTCACGTTGACCCGCTGGAGACTGTGTACAAACAATTCAGAGGGTTTCTGAAGGGATCTGAAGCACATGTGAGGAAAGGGTCAGTCTACAAGTCGACAGCACCCAGTCTTTTTAAGCGTACACTTCGAGAAAGAACAAGACAAGGCAGACTCCCACTGACTCTCGTCACGTGATCTCCAGATCTTCGAGTGAGTTCGGCATTTGTTACGGATCCAGCTGAGCGGGTGGTGCTGCCTGTGGAATTTCGGCTTAAAGGGGATTTTTCTGGCAGTTCAATTAAGGCGTATTGATCAATCCTTCAGTGTAAACACCATTTTTGCATTCAACAGGTCACATGACAAAAAAAACAGCTCCTTTGGGCATGATGTCGCAAGTCAACATCTAGAGTTGATGCTTCACATGACATCGAAAGTTTCCGCGCAGGTTATTCTGAAGTCTTCCGTCCACTGCTCCCCCCGTGTGATTGTGGACACCGACCTCCCAGATATCCCTCAGAGATTACTGGCGAGCCAGCAAGGAGCCAGCCAAGCCTGGAGAGGTTCAGGGCATCTGTCACTGTCGTTCTTGGAAGGAGAAAACACAACTTTGTCTTGTGACAGCGTTCTGCCAGCATGGTCGACCAAACAGAAATAAATTAGCAGCTGCCTTGTTCCCTGTCACTCTCAAACAGTCACCTGACCAATCAGATCCAAGTCAGAAGGGGGAGGGACTTGAAAGACGTGAGCAAAAATCATTTCACACAGAAGGTGTCTTTTAGAACAATAGTTTACTCAAACAAATTCAGGTCAATGATAAACCGTACAAATGAGCACAGTATGATCTTTTTTTAAATGTATATTTATTAATGCTGAAAGGCTCGTTTCAAGTTCAAACCCAGACAGAGATCACTGTCGAGATCACTCATCACGTAAAATGACATTTCAAAGTCTTGAGAAAGTGAGCAGTGTCTTTTGCTGTGAGATTATGGAGGCAGAGAACAAATATAAACTGTTTTAGTTCGGCTCTAAGTTTTCAGCACTATTAGGATGTGAAGGTGGGTTTATCCTGTCACAATGTGCCCGATGTTTTTCCAATGAGACGTGCGAGCAGCAGGGGTTCAGAGTCAGTCCGTCTATGACAAACTGCCGACAGCACCTCCATTAATCTCGTCTGTCTCTGGTGAAAGTGTTCAAAAACTGAAACGTGAGGTGGGAGCTCTTCAACTTTTTGTTCTGGCTCTGCACAGAAATCAATCCACCTGACTTCCGCTGACCGTGAAGACTCCTCTAACTTTAATTTTCTGGGTACGTGCGCTGCCCTCTAACCCCTGCGGTGCCATGTTGGGCCTTCACAAAATGAATGCAAAGGGTGGAACCAACTACCTTCTCAACCATGATCCAAGATCTTAACTAACCTCCATAAATCAGATTCTCTGAATGGTGTTTAGTCCTCCAACATCCGCAGTGCTGCGTTCCAGCTTTGCTCTTCACGACATTAATCCACTTCTTCTTTCTCTCACCATTTCTCTGCAGTGCCTTAAATTTCTGCCCGTGAAGCCGGTCTTAAAACTCTCAAATATGAAATCAATGAAAAGCCATTTAACCACCTGGCTCCACATTTTGGGACACAGTTGCCTCCTCACATGTTCTAAGCTGCTGCTGCCTGACGCACAGGGCATTTCCTCAAATAAATTTGCTTCACTCAGACTTAAATAATCTTATTGGGTCAGTGAGATAGACAAACGGAAAATGAGGAGGTGCTCGTCCTACTTATTTGAAAAGCCCTTATATCGCTAAAGCAGTTTCTCTCAGGCTGTATATGGGTCAGTTATAACTGTAGTCAAGAGAAGATCGTGTTTCACCAGAGCCCACAGTGGACAGAGCTAAGTCTGTCATTACTGTCCTTTAAGTGTAATTGGTACGTTATCCTGAAGAAACTGATCGTTTGTGTTCAGCCCTGAGGCCTCTTGTGTTCTCTGTCCCAGGTGCCCTACACCAGGGTGCGATGGTTCGGGACATATCACCGGCAACTACGCCTCACACAGAAGGTACGCCTCTAAATCACCAGACACAAGCTAAGGGGGACATGTGACAAATAAATATCACTTTTTCTGCACGTGAGACATTTGGGTCTTTGAAGTGGCCACAACTCAAAAACTCTGACACAACACAACCTTGTCACTTTGTTTGGGATATCGAAGGTCGTAAAGCTTCTCAGTAAGGTGAGACGACCAGATATGCAAAGTATGGTTGCAGGGATCAGATCAGAGTAGAAAAATACAGACATTTGCAGGTTTATTAAGAGATACATTTGGAGTTGTGAGCTATCGCGCTCAACTCTGATGTTAGATTTTAGTTTCTAACATCTAGCTTGTCTTCTTAAAGTGTAACAAAGAGATGCATTATCATGGACCCTCTTGAAGAGTTGGAACTCAACCATCACGTGGAGTTTTACACAACTGGGCCCAGATGATAAATGTCAGCTTTCGTGTTGTTACCGTTTTAAAAAGATCTGCAGTGAAGAACAGGCTCGTAGCTGCCGCTAATACTATAGCCGTGACTCGAAACCTATGAGCTAAATATATTTGATATTTCTTGCCCAACAGGTGCATTTGTTTAATTTTTTTCCCTTTTATTCATGTTGCACTTCATAGTTGTTTCTTTAATAAGACCTGCAGTGTTAAACTGGCTCATCGCAGCAGCTAATACTTTTTTATTTTATGTCTGCATTTACATTCATGATTAGTGCCGTTGTCTAGCAAAACCATCTAGTATGTATATGCAATTTAATCTTATAGCAGACTTTTTTTTTTTGTCGGAGTGTGAAGGGTGAAGGTGTCCTTCACCAGTCCTCTCTGGCAGTAAATTCTAACGTCTTTATTAACATCTTAAATACTGATTTCGTCAGAGAGGACCAAAAAACACCAGCAGTGAAACATTTAAAGACATGACAGTTACAGAGACACGACAGTGAGGGTGTGGTGAGTGCTGGGTTGTGAAGTGTGAGGGGTGTTGTGTAGTGGACTGTGTTGTGACAGCGAACAAACTCAAAGGATGATATGTAAGAAACAGAAACTACTAACAAGAAAACTGGATGAATACCTTCTACCAGGCTATAGACCTGTATATGGAGAATTGATGTAAGCATTATTGATTGATTGTGTTGACAGTAGAGGGGGGGTGTAAAAAGCAAATGTGTCCGTGCCCATATACACTCACATATAAGTTACCCAAATACCAAGGAAATTCTTACCACAGTTGCAGCAAGTAATACTTATACAACCAACACTTTGCACAGATAGACCTTATGGGTTAGGGTTAGGGTTAGGGTTAGGGTTAGGGTTTTGTTTACCTGTTTTTTTTTATTGTCATTACCTGGAGAAAATAAGAAACGAGGTGATCTGTTCAGTTAAAGTCAAACCTGAACGTGTTTTGCTGCTGGTCTGTCGGAGCAGTGGCTCCTCACAGCAGAAGTCTGGGAACCACTGCTCTCTCTCTCTCTCTCTCCCTTCGCCTTGTAACTCTGTCGTTTATCTGCAGTCTTTCAGGGTGTCCGCGGGCCAGGAAAAGTGGGATAAAGATCATCCACAGCAAAGAGAATAAGGAGGACCAGGAGCCCATCAGGTGCAGTACAGACGCTAACCATCAGTCTTTTGTTCTGCTTTGAAACCCCGAGGCTGAAACGTCCTCCCACGGCCGGCGCCGCTCGCCGCCTCATGCCCACCGTGTGACGTCTGACGCGACACACGACTTTTCATTTCCTGTTTTTAAAACGATGCTGCGTGTCTTCCACTGTGATTGCGCGCCCCAGTTTTTTTTTTTTTTTTTTTGACACGCGTCCCTGCGAGCAGAAGTAAATCAGTTTCGGCTCTGACAAGACAGATTGTGCCTCGAGTCCAAAGTTTCCAGTCCAATAAAAAAAAGGTGTAGGAGGAACTTCAGAAGTGCAAGGTTGTCGCAGATTAGAGGGGGGAAGGTTCTGCAGTCTCTGGCGGACCCCCGTAGACACAAAGCGGTAAGACAGAGCGGCGAGCAGAGAGGGAGGGATGGAGGCAGAGAGAGATTGATTGACTCAACCTAAATCCCACAATGGGCTCCTGTGGCCTCAGCCCTGCAGCTGCATTGATTTCTCTGGTGGTGCAGAGCACAAACAACACTCTCGTTCCGTTCTCAAGACTGTCACTCCGCTGGTTTCTGAGGACGGTCTCAGGGTCCTCAGTTTACAATGAAATAACTGTAATCTTGGCGAATAAAACCGAACGGATGCAGCGCGTGAAGGGAAATTATGTTTAATAAAAGGGTTTCTTTCGGTTCTGTGGGAACGATTGTGAAAGGGATGAAAATCTTTGACTGCATCCTCCCTCAGTAGTGAGTCGTCTGTAGGAGGGAGATCATGGCTCTCATCCCAAGGCTTTTTCTGTGTCTGTCATTGGAAATGACACCAGCTCCTCCTGTTACAGCGCCCGGACGAGGCCTCAACACTGATTGGCTGCAGTAAAAGGAGGGAGGTTCTTGTCTTTTTCACTGTCAGACATAATACAGTGGCGAGAAGAAGTAGGAATTAACCGGTTCTCTGCATTAATTTGCAGTAAAACGCAACCATCCAAGTCACGATAACGGGCAACCATAGCGCGCTCAAGCAGATAACTCACAAACAGCTACATTTTCCTGCGCCTTTATTGAATACATTCATTACAGATTCCCATTAAGTAGCCGTTAAGCTGCCAATGCTTGGAGCACATGACTCATTCAGGAACAGTCCTCAGGCCTTCAGCTGCTCCTCCTCGTTACCTCGCTGGCGGTTCTGCAGTGGGTCTTTGGCGTCATCTTGGTCGGGCGTCCACTTCTAGGAAGAGCGGCTGCAGCGCTAAGCCGTCTCCATCTGTAGGCAGATGATGAACGCTCAGAGATGACTTTGCATCTCAGCCTCCTGCCGACCAACGACTCAACAGATGAAGCACATCGTAAAGGTCTGTCGCCGTGACTCAGATGAAAATTAGATGTTTTTTTTACATTTTATGGCAAATTAACGTAACGTAACGGAAAATCGGTTAATTCCAAGAGGTTCGCACGCCACTGTAAATAAAACATGGCAGCAATGAAACAGATAGATTTGGTTGAAGTTTAACCCTTTACGTGGCTTCATGTCTCCTGGTTAGAGGTCTTCACATTCCAATTTCATGGACCCGAACCCGAATGGACCCATGAAAATTCGGCCCGAAACCGACCCGACCCGAGCTATTATCATAAGTTCAGGAGTCCGAACCCGAATGGACCCACAATAGTTGGACCCGGAACAGACCCAACCCAAGTTTTTAGTTTCTGACCACCAACCGAACCAAGTTACCCAAATAGAACCGAGACAATACAGCCCAAAGTTGTCTAGCGTTGAATAAAACTTGATTTTCTTACCTAAAGTTGTCTTCTTCTTCCTGGTTCAGTTGCTACATAGGCTACATGATGTAAACAACAATAAATCCATGTCGTTATTTTCTTTGTGGATACATATGCTATTGGTAGCAACTGCTAATGCTAATAGCCTACACCGGTCAGGACGTGTCGTGAATATGTTCTCTCATCTAGCATTGTCATGTTGGCAATCCGTTGTGCTTTACAGCTGCCGGGCAAACCGCTAATAACACGCTACGGCAACACGGTTGTTTCATGACAAATACGCCACGTTAATGAATAATTAATTTAACTGCCTGATTGAGTCCTGACATTGGCTGCCACCGCCAATATCTTTAACTCTCTCAAGTAACCGGACCAGAGACTAACTGTACAGATTCCGACCCAAACCCGGAGTCAAGTCTTTTGAATGGACCCGAGACCCAATTCGGGTCAAAACCTCTGGTTTTCGGGTTGTCTGGTTGTTCTGAAGACCTCTACTCCTGGTCCATTCGACGCCGAGCAGATAAGGTAACTGCTCAACGTTTAGGTGGGAAAAAAAAACGCTGTATCGGTGCATGAATTTGGCTTTTCCGAGTTCATCTTCTAACTGGATTAAACTGAGAATATCCCTGAAAACTGGAAACATGGAAGAGCAGTTAACTCAATGTGAAACTCTCAGTCTGACGACAGCAACTGAAACAGCGGAGGATTCACGGGAAATTCCTGTGAACTCTAGCTGACCTGCAGTTTCCTTCAGACGCTGTACCCTTCTTGCAAATTTCACTGTCGCGTCTCACAAATGAGGCCTTTCATGTTTCAGCCTGCTTTTATGAAAGTGTCGGGATGGGTTTGTTTTCCCAGATCACACACTCATTGTTTTGCATCGTCTGTGAAACAGAAGAAAAGGGGACAAATGCCCTTGAATCACTGCAATGTACGAATCAACCAAAGTCTTGTTTTGTCTGACTGTCAGATGGAATAAGAGCAAACTTCTTCAGATTCTTGAATTAAACGAACGCTCCTTTGTGCAGAATTGGGGAAAGTTTGTGAAAGCGGCGATGTGGACGAGCGTTCAGGGAAGGTTTTGTGAGGACTTGTTTGTCTGCAGTGGATGAAACCTCATCGTTATTTCGAACACTTTGATTGACGCCGTTCAGGCTGCAAAAACTGACACAAGACGGAGGCCATTCATACCTTTAACTCAACATGATGTCAATCAATCAATCAACTTTTATTTTTAGATCCCTTTACAACACACAAGGTGACCAAAGTGCTTTCCATTAAAATCCACATTAAAACAAAACAATTTAAAATCGACATAACAATACAATTAAAATTAAATTAAAAATATCTGACATCTTGACTGTGTATTAAAAGCCAGTCTAAATAAATAGGTTTTAAGTCTGGATTTAAAAAGGCCAAAGTCAGTGATGGTGCGCATTTCTTGGGGCAGCTAATTCCAGAGTCTGGGCCCAGCAACTGAGAAGACCCGATCACCCCAGAGTTTAGTCCTCGTTCTGGGGACTTCCAGCAAGAGCTGATTTGAGGACCGTAAGGCTCGAATGGGGTTCTGAACATGCACTTTTTCACATAAATAAGGAGGGGCAAGGCCATTAAGGGCTTTAAAAACAAAGATTAACATTTTAAAATCAATTCTAAAAGAAACAGGAAGCCAGTGAAGAGCAAATAAAACTGGGGCAATGTGGTCCTGACATCGAGTGTTGGTTAAAAAGTGTGCAGCAGCATTCTGGACAAGCTAAAGATGGCTAAGTAAAGACTTGGAGACACCAACATACAATGCATTACAATAATCAATTCTTGACCTTATAAAAGCATGAATGGTTTTTTCCAAGTCTGGATGATTTAAAAATGGCTTTACTTTTGTCAAAACCTGTAACTGATAAAAACTGGCCCTGACCACGCTGTCAATTTGCTTGTCGAACTTTAAGCTGCCATCAAAAATAACTCCAAGATTCCTCACAGAAACTTTCACTTTTAAAAGATAGATCACCAGAGTGTGCTGAATCACCAAAGAAAATATACTCTGTTTTATCTTCATTTAAGTGCAGAAAATTTTGCCCTAACCACATTTTAATATCTGCAATGCAAGTCAGAAAGGGTTTGAAGAAGCACCACTTTTGTTTGGGAGCACAGGAAGACAAATTTGCAGGTCATCTGCATAGCAGTGAAAGGCTAGGTTGTGCCTGGCTATGATAGAGCCCAGAGGCAACATATAAAGTGAAAACAATAAAGGGCCCAGTATGGAGCCTTGGGGCACACCACAGAACCAAGGAGCAGCAGAGGAGGACAGGTCGCCAATCATTACAGATGTTTGTCAGGTACGATTCAAACTATTTCAGCGTTGTGCCACGAATACCAGCGCACTGATTAAGGCGAGACAAGAGGATTGAATGATCCACTGTATCGAATGCTGCTGTCAGGTCTAACAAAACTAAAGCAACAGGACATTTGGCATCGACGGAAAGGGCAATGTCATTATGCACTTTCAACAGTGCGGACTCAGTGCTGTGCCTTGTCCTGAACCCAGACTGAAATTTTTCAAGAACACAGTTATTTTCTAAAAACGATTGCAGTTGGGTAAAAACAATTCTCTCAATGACCTTTGAAATAAAAGGCAAATTAGAAACAGGTCTAAAATTGGACAGAACACTGGCATCAAGATGTTTTTTTTTAAAGAAGTGGTCTCACTATGGCATGTTTAAAAGAATCAGGGACACATCCTGAGCTGAGACAAGTGTTCATTAAAACCAGGAGGGAAGGCCCAACAGTGGAAAGCACCTCTTTTAAGAATTTAGTTGGAAGAATGTCCAGAGGACAACTTGTAGTTTTCACATGTACAACAATATCAATGAGGGCCGAAAGAGAAACAGGATCAAAATGGTCAAACACAGCAGAGTGTGAGGCAGTAACAGACTGGTCCGAGCTGATACTGCAGCTGCTCAGAGCTCCCACAGACTTCCCTTTATCACAAAAAAGTGTAAAGATTCCTCACAGGTGGAAACAGTGGCATCACTCAGAAGAGAGGTATGGGAGTTCACAACCGAGTTTATAGTACTAAACAACACTCGAGGACAATGTCCATTCGTTAAAGAAACGATTGTCAGACTCAAGTTTGGTGATTTCACAAACATCGCAAGACACCACCTAAAGAGTGTCTTTGGGCCGCTCCCAGACCTTTGATCGGGGCGTAACCTTCGAGAGACGTTCATTCTTTTAACGCTGCATCCGCTTTCAGTTTAACATTCAGTTTATTTTTTGAAAATGGCTGGAAGAAATGAATGACAGAACCAGGTGGGAATGAGTGGGTTTGATTTGATTCCATCGCTTCAGAGGATTCATGATAAACTGCTTTTATCTGCCGCCAGATTTGTTGATCCAACTGTTTATTGATCTAGTTATTGGGAAGGTGACAGGTGATGGAAGATGTAACGTCCTCTCGATCTATGCAGAGAGACTTGAGGATGGGATGTGAGTTCACTGAATTCATGGTAAATGCTGAAGGGGGTAGGACATCAGCTATCATGTGCACCATGTGTAATATCGTCCTTACAACCAGCACCCAACATAAAGATAGCGCTACACTGACGTCTAAGACGACAAATGACTGGGATTGATTTCGAACAGGAAGTTAAAATGAAGAAGCAGAAGAAGCAGAGCTTCTCATGCTCCTGCCTTGAAGTCAAATAAAAACCAAGAAGCTGCCGTTCACAACAGCATGATGCTTTCGCCACTGATTCCATATGGGAGGTTTAACATTTGGAATAATTTTTGTCTTCTGTGTCCAACTATCACTGACAAGGCAGCAACTGGGGCGGCTTTATAATAACATATCATCTTTTTTAATATATATAAATACTAGGGCTGGGCAACGATTAAAATTTTTAAGCGCGATTAATCGCATGATTTCCCTGATTAATCACGATTAATCGCATCCTGAGCCACAATCATAACATTAAAACAGGTAATTTCTGAGGTAACAGCAGAAATTTTCAACGATAATTTTTTAAACTTTAAACCGGGAGTTTAACTTGTCAGTTGTCACAAATAACTGGTTTCTGTTTAATACTCCGCCTGGGAGAACTTTAAAATGAAAATGTCCATGTTAAAGTTCAGTAACTTTATCAGTCTGTGTATCATTTGTTCTTTCCATTTTAAATTGTCAATCAAAAATTTAAAAAATTAGGTAGTGAGATTTTTTGTTTTTCATTTTTTAATCTAACAAAAAAAAAAAGCTTGTTTTTTAATATTGCAATTTTAGACTAGATCGAAAATACTAAATGAAAAAACAGGCCACGGGACTGAATTTGTTTTTAATATTTAATTGTCCAGTTTACGTGGCCCTGAAATGTCTTTATGCAGCAGTTCAGGTAGCATGGCGGCGCTGGAATCACATACTATAATATTTGCAATATTATGTAAATCTGAATGAAAACTCAGCTCATATATAGATGAACCAAAGCCTCTCCAGCTCTGCGTCTGACATCAGTCTTTTTCTCCTCAAATCATGACGAGCACAAAATCTTCTGATGCTCATTTCCAGCATTGCAGGACACCCATCTGCTGTTGAATAAGTCATTGATCAGACTACCATATTGGCCCAAATATAGGATGATATTTTAAGTTAGAAGTCATATTCTGAAAAATGGGGGTCATTTTAGACTTTCTGTTGTCATTACACATCTGTGCCACTAGATGGAGCCGCACTGAAGTAACCAGCTAGAGAACAGCAGGACAGTGAACACATGGAGCAGATCTGATGATAAATAGAGGAATGACACGATCATCTTGAACAAAGGGGTTTAAAAGTTTTGTTGCAGTCCAGAATTTTTGTTTTCAGACAGAATTGTTAATATTGCTACCTGAGTTGCTACTCGAACTGTAAAGTTCACAGATTTTTACCGTTCTCCGCTTTGTCCACATGTTTTACCTGCCAATTCTCTTCCGGCTCCGCAGCAGCCAGTAACAGACTTTTCAAAATAAAAGCATGTGAAGCAACATGCGTTAACGCGCGATAAAATAAATGTCGGCGTTAATAAATTAATGCGTTAACGTGATAATAACGTGTTAACTTGCCCAGCCCTAATAAATATCAAAGTGAGAGAGACAGATGGAAACAGAGAAATACAATTTGCTCCTCTGGTCTCAAGTGTTTTATACAGAGACTAACAGGTCCGTCTTTGTAGGAAAGGTTAACCTCACTCTGGTTCCCTCTGTTCCACCAGGTGTCCGGTACCGGGCTGCGACGGTCAGGGTCACGTGACGGGCAAGTACGCCTCCCACAGAAGCGCGTCGGGGTGCCCCATAGCGGCCAAGAGGCAAAAAGATGGCTACCTGAACGGCATCCAGTTCACCTGGAAGTCCGGGAAGACGGAGGGCATGTCCTGCCCGACGCCGGGCTGCGACGGCTCGGGTCACGTCAGCGGCAGCTTCCTGACACATCGGAGGTGGGTGGCGGGAACGTTCAGCGCCGGCGTCCCAGAGAATGACAGCTTCCTCCCCAACTGAAACATCCTTCCTGGTAGATTTAACGAAGAGCTAAAGGGATTTATTAAACCCCTAAATACTTTTTTCTACTCATTTATAATTCATACATTTTCCCCCCCATAAAATAATCCCTTTATGCCTTAAAAATTCACTTAAATGCAACAGCACTTCTGCCTCAATTAATATTCTCCAAACTCCAACCAACACAACTCGTCTGGCCTGTTAGAGTAATCTTATAATGTCTAATGCAGATGTGATTTCGTTACTGATGTTCACCGCGGTGCTCGTCTGCGCCGCTTGTTCTGAAATAAATTGCTGGTTTTCCCCCGACAAGGATCTGTTTGTTGAGCACTGATGGAAAACGTCTCCTCGGCCTCGGCGCAAATAAAACACGGCAGAGTTTAATCACGCCGGATGATTGTTGAAACCCATTATGCGCTGAAACGCCGCCTCTGTGCTCTCTGTGCCGCCTGCAGCCTGTCGGGATGTCCACGCGCCACCTCCGCCATGAGGAAAGCCCGGCTCTCGGGAGTGGAGATGCTCACGATAAAGCAGCAGCGCGGCAGCAACGGTAACTGCAACCGCAGCACACAAACACACCCATCCAGGAGACCTCCGGTTTAAAAGACCATGAACCAGTCAGAGGTGGGAAACACAGCGGCTGGTCCTCAGTGTCAAGTTCAAGCAACCTAAAACCTTCTTAAACACACAAGAGAAAAAAGACACAGAGAGTTATGTTCTTTTTACTCACGAGGAGAACGGACAGAGACATGTTTCAGTTACACTCTCCAACAGCTCTAAACACGCTCTGCCGTTTCTTCGCTTTTTATTCAGAAAAAAGAGAAATGCCCAGTTACACAGGAAGCAGATTTTAGTGATGAGTGGATACCAGGCTGCACGCTACTCATTGTCTTTGTCTAAATATAGTTGTGTGAAATCCAGATGTCTTCAACAACTGGCATCCCGCTAAGGTTATCGTTTGCATACTGCTCTCCCATCTTTGTATGAGGTTTCCTGTCAGTTTCGTCTAGGGATGCACGATAACTGTTTTTTAAAACCGATACCTATAACCGATAACTTTCAGCTCCTAACAGCCGATACCGATAACTGATAACACACACATATACCTAAGATCATTACATCAATACTACGAACAAAATAGCAGCAGAGTAAATAAGGGTTCAGTAGTTTTTATTTTTTAATCTCATGGAAGCTTTAGATGAGAAGGGGACATAGACATGAAAGCTTTACCAGATGTTGGTAACAACCCATGAATCCCAGTAGATTCCAGTCAGGTGATTGGCTGAGTCATGCTAGCAGTGTTATAAGCTTCTTCATCTTCACCATCCTGGTAGATGGCATCAGATCTTTATTGAGGATGCCTCAGTTTTTCCTCGGTTTCTCCAGTGGAGTCTTGCGTGGTCAGCGTACATCCAGGTCATTACTTGGGGTGTGGAAAAAAAATCGATTTGGCTATATATCGCGATTTTTCGCCCGCCCAATATAATATCGATTTTTCAGCTTCTAATATAGATTTTTTTAAGAAAATTTTATTCTATCTATTTTATTTATTTATTAAATGTGCAAAAACACTAATAATAAACAATAAATAGGTTGTTTTAAAGCAAATAGTTTTGACTAAATTTGTCCTCTGAATGATCAATATCATCTGATGAACATATACAGCAACTTGATTTTTCATCTCTACTTTAAATTTTGATATTAACTGGGAAGAATATCACAATATATTGTGATATTGTGATAATATCGTATCGTGACCCAAGTATCATGATACATATTGCATTGCGAGGTCCTTGCCAATACTCACCCCTGGTCATTACTTCTTGTTTTCCTCGAAACAACTGTACCTGCTGATTCCAGGTCTGTCTAAAGTTCTCCACGAGCGCTCCAGAAGACTCTTCCTTTCACTCAGAAATCTTGCGAGGATCACCTGGTCGTAGATGGTTTCTGGTGAAATGATTTCTGGGTCTTCAGAGCTCTTTGCTTTTACCATCATGAGATTTTTCTTGGTAATGAGGCACCTTTTTAGAGGCATCAGGTGGAGCTGAACCAGCTGATGTTCATTTACATTCATAAGGGGCAGGTCTGCCTTCTGATTACTGACTGATCTCAGCTGGTGTCTTGGCTTTCTATGCCTTTCTGCACCTCCTTTTCCTCATGCATTCATTTCTTTTTCCCTGAGTCGTTTCACATTATTACACGCAGCTTAATCTGTGGACGTCAATGGTTTGATTTCTTTGTGTGTGTGGGTTTCACGGGTCGTTACCAACGTCTGGTGAAGGTTTCATGTCGATAGAAATATTTACTGAGAATGTGTTTGATACTTTGTTACCTGCTGCATCAAGTTTCCAGAAACCTCCTGTAACTTGGAGGGTTGTAGAGATGTTCCAGTCGCTTGGCGTTAATGCTGCTCGTCGTCCGCAGGGCTGGAGCACGACGAGGAGATCAAGCAGCTGGATGAAGAAATCAAAGATTTAAGTGAATCTAATTCACAAGTGGAGGCAGACATGATCAAACTCCGAACACAGGTGGGTCACTTCCTTGTCTCCCGCACAGGTGAATGTTTCCTGATGGCCCGCAGACGCTGTAACACGCTGTCCGTCCATCCTTCCTCCCCCACAGATCACAACCATGGAGTCCAACTTGAAGTCCATAGAGGAGGAAAACAAGGTGATTGAACAGCAAAATGAATCTCTGCTGCATGAGCTGGCCAACCTCAGCCACTCACTGATTAACAGTTTAGCTAATGTCCAGCTCCCTCATATGGTAAGGGCCACCGGGAACGGCGAGCCGGCAAGTCGCAGAATAACCGTTAGTCCTAGGATTATCTGTGTATTTCACCGCAGCTTTTTCTTTTCTTTTTTTTTTGTGCATGCCTAAACTTTAACTGCTTGTCTCTCTGGACGGTGAGGGGGAGCAGCGTATGTTAGCGGTCTGTCTGGCCTGTAGAAAGGTACAAGGCCACGTTTGTAGCGGTTGCAACAGCGGACGTCTTTGAGGAGCGAAAGCCTGACTTTTTGTTCGCTTCCGACGCCTGTTTCTGCTCTCTTCCATTCGGTCTTTCTTTGTCTTTTTTTTTGTATCATTATTTCACCAAAGGTTTTTACGCTGCAGTAATCACGTGCAATTTTCTCCCGCTTTATCCTTCGCACCTCTGTCCTGTAATCACGTCTTGTTGCACAACGGACTGTTCGTTGAAAGAGGGCAGAACGAAAGTGCAGTTAATCACCGCCATTTTTAAAATCACATCCTGCTTTTGTATCCCAGCAGTTGTTCGGATTCAGGGAACAAAATAATATTTGCTAATTGTGTCTCTCTACCCGACTGGGCCTGTCCTGATGTCTTGTACGTCTTCATCTATGTCCAGCTTCTATTTTTTTTTTTTTACTTGTTTGAGGCTCCCTGCCAAATACTGCCATCTAGTGTTTGATTGTCAACATGACAGCCTCGTGTCTGGAGCAGAGCTAACCCCCTCCTGTTCTTCTGCAGAAACCACTGGCACATAAAGAGTCTCCTCTGCGAAATAACAGCTGCTTGCAGCTGCACCAGCAAGTAAGTCTGCTGCCAACGAACGTCATTTTGGTGTCATTTCTACTGGAGAGTTGTTTTTTTTTTTTTTTTTTAATGGAAGCAGAAAATTGTCATAACCTGTAACTCTGAAATAGTTTGTGCATATCCAATGTCTTTCCTCAAATGAGGCAGCTCCTGGGAGCTAGTTCAGGCTGACAACGCGAACAGGTGCGTCTTCACGGTTTATTCCAGTTACCGCGTCGTGTTCATAGTTTTGTTTAAGGAGCGTGAGGCGCTCGCCTGTCACGTCTCTCCATCCGTTGAACTCCTAAACTCCCACTTGACTGGCTCAGCTGGTGTTAACTTAATTAATAATAATTAATGTGACTTTACGTTCATTCGGAGTCTCTATTGAAACAAGCGCTGCCAGAGGTGAGCCTATTGCCACCGGCCCACGAGCATTCAGATGATTGACAGCAGGTCCCAGCATGCTAACGGGTCCTTCGGCCGAGCTTAATATAATATAACATAACAAACGCAACTAAAATGTGCAAAGTTTGACAAAAACACAATCAAGCAAAAAAAAAAAAAAAAGAAAAAAAAAACATTGTCAGTGGTTTTTGGCTCCATATCCACATCTTGGTGGAAATTGTTTTTAAAACTTTTCTTTGCGGGCCTTGGCTTGTGCATATGAAGTGGCGATGTCATCTATGTCCAAAGAAGTCTCACACCACATTCTATCGAGATCTTACTGTTAATTACTGTTTAAATAAGCTAGGCTAAGGTGCAGTAAACATGTCATGTGCAGTTGTGCTTCCTGAGACTGGGAGAAAGTGGCATCACAACTTTTTTTTTTTTAAAAAATAATGTCAGATTATACACGTTTGAACTTACCACTTTACCGTTTTCTATTTTCTTCATCTTCGTTTTTTTTCTTTTTCTTTTTACGTGTCCTGACCCATAAGGTCACTTCATTTTGAGTTTGAAGTACTGAAGAAAGCGGGCCACGGGCAGTCGGGGCTCCATTAGGGGGGTTTCAAAGATGTCACTGCAGTGTCTACGGAGGTTTCAGGTTGTGTCATTGATATGGATCGATATTGGCTATGTCTCAAGAGTCCCTTAACACCCTAGGCAGCTAGTGGGGGACCTTATGTGGGTAGATTTCCAACATATCGTCGTTGCAGTGTCTAAAGCTGCCTAGTATGCCTACCCCATTGCAGCGTCTCTGCCCACGACCCACTGAAAACGGGTCTGCGACCCACTTTTGGGTCGCGACCCACCAGCTGAGAACCACTGCTCTAAACCCTCTAAATGTTCTAATATATCGATGGCCAAAGCGCAAAACCTCCTATCTGAAAAATTCACTTTTTTGAGAAAACTAAAAAAAACTTCTTGTTTTCTTGCAGAATGCTATTCTTTGAGTATACTCAATACATAATACACTGTTTTTGGACTATATTACTATACTATGTGTTAACAATACAGACTAGGTATTTTTGTTATTTTTTTCAAAGTGAAATCTGGAAATCAGAAAATTCTGCAGATAGGAGGTTTTGCGCTTTGGCCATCGATATGTTGTTCATGTCGTAGCAGCAGGACCTTCGACCGCATGGCGACCTTCACTGCATTTGTTGTTTCATCCTGCAGGACGCCTTAAGCGAGCAGAACTTCGACGCCTACGTCACGACTCTGACGGACATGTACACGAACCAGGACCAGTACCAGAGCGCGGAAAACAAGGCCCTGCTGGAAAACATCAAACAGGCCGTCCAGGGGATCCAGGTGTAGCCGTCCAGATGTAATCCAGATGTAATGTACGTCATCGACTCAGCAAAGGAAGACTCTGACTCCCCCTGCAGGAGCAGGAGCTCGGTGCAGTAACTTATATAGTGTTATATACTCTAAATTCTGTTCTTTAAAAAATAAAAAAAGAAGAAGAAGAAGAAGAAGAGGTTTTATGATTAAGACGACCAGATAACTTTTCTCTCTTTTCTTTCCGGGTCCTGCTTTGAGGAGGAACATTAAAGGAGCAAAGCTGCAAACTAGTTTTTGAGGACATTCACATTTTGTACGTTTTCATACGAGCCGACATCGTGTCACGTAACGTTTCTAGCTGCTCATGTATGCACATTTTTAGTGTATATTTCTGAACAGTGAACTCACGACGACGGAGGTTCTTTTTAATCGCTCGACAGCATTTTAGACAGTGGACAGTGAAATAAAGATGTAAAACTAAAAGCGGAGGAGGGAGCTACGTATGTTTCCTCCTCGCTGGACGACTTTGGACTTGATGATTTTAGATGTTTTCTGTTTTTTTTTGGTCCTTTTTCTCCTCGGAGCAAGGATCGGTTTATTTTTTTTCTGAAAACGCTTGAGAGATGTTCCCGCTCCGACCTGATGGATGTATGAATGTATGAATGAACAGTTAAACATCACTACACGGAAACCCGACGGTGGAAGTCCCGCAAGCCGACCTCCGGGTACATATCATGCATGTTCACGTGCTCATGGTTAATTAGTGGAGGTGTAAAGACGATGACCGAGCGAGGAGCCTTCCCAGCATCCAATCTGCTCAATTCTTATGTTGCTCGGATCATGAGGCGTCTCAGCAATATAGTAATCATTTGTTTATAGGAGGTTTACGTGATGCAATCTGCAGAGGAAAAAAAAAAGGAAAAAAAAAGAGGTTGGGTATATGCAATTTCTTGTTTATAAGCATAGCGGGGTAACGTGAATCTTTTTAATATAGCCTATGTAAGATATTGATTTTTATACAAATCTTTTAATACAAAAAGTCTTTTTAAAAAAGAGGAGGGAACCTGGACATCGAGTTTTAGAGGCAAAAGTATATGAGTTCCACTTTTTTTCTGTAACGATTTTGCACAGGGACACCTTCGTTTCCATGTTTTGATGTTCTTGCAGAAGCTAAAAAGCGGCGCCCGAGAACCTGGCCAGAGGGTTTCCGAGGGGGTTTTTGTAAAGAGTATTTATAGAGTATGACGGCGGGACTTACAGGGTCACTGTCCCCACTTATGTGCCAGTAGACTATTTGCACTTGTCCTTGAAGATATTACCCTTACGAGCGGCGGCGTGCAATTTTTCCAGGTGACCTCTTTGGCACGTGATCGGTAGCGACCGGCCGCTCGGAGCCACTGCAGGCGTGGATTTTTTACGACCACGGAGAGACAACAGAAGAAGAAGAAGAGCAGGGACTTTGGAAATCAGACGAGGAGGATGACTATAGAGGGTTTTCACGGTGCGTCATCAGCGCGTCATCCAACCGGAAGTCGCCATCTTGGAGGCACAACGTAAACAAAGCGCACACACTGGAGTAAATCGGACGTCTTCATTGAAAATGGTAAATTATTGCCGTGTTTTCGGCTGTACCAACCGGACAGACAGCGAGAGAGACTTGGAGTTTTATAGACTTCCAAAGGTTATTAAAAATCAGGAAGAACAATGCCAGAAGTAGTCAGAGGAAAGGAGGCTCTTGTGGTTAGCAAAGCTAAACCAAGACCTGCGTGGCAACAACATCCGAATTTGTTCGGCCCATTTCGTGTCAAGTAAGTTAAGTGAAATGTTGTTAGCTCTTAATTTTACACATGAACAATTATCAAGAAAAAAAGCTCTTAATTTCTATTTCTTAATAATAATATTAAGCTACCACCTAGCTAAAATGTAGAGCTACAATTATGGATGCACGATAACTGTTTTTTAAAACCGATACCGATCACCGATAACTTTCAGCTCCTAAAGGCCGATACCAATACTGATAACCGATAACACACACATATACCTAAGATCATTACATCAATACTATGAACCAAATCAAAAATAGTTTGGACTCTTTAAATGAACAGATATTTATTTTTTTCATTGAAAAACTATTGACAAGCCTCTCAAACATTTTTGTAAAGCTATCAAACAAACCTATTTGATATCTCACATTAACTTAAATAAGGTGCATTACTGACTGATATAAAAAAATAAAGGCTTCTTGAACTGATGGAAATACATGCATCAAAATTACTAACTGAAAAAGATTTACATTTAAAGAATTTTGGCTTGTGGTTCCATTTAAATTAATACCTTTAATTAAAGTAAATGAGGTTCAGTAGTTTTTGTTTTTTATTTTTTAATCTCATGGAAGCTTTAGATGAGAGGAGTGAGGGAGAGGAGGGGGGGGGGGGGGAGACTGCTGCTGGTTTGTGCACATTAGCATTAGCTTCAGTTAGCTCATAATAGCGCGCTTTCAAAACTCAATTGAAGTGATTGTTATGTTGTAGGTGGCCGATCAGGTTTTACGTATTAAAGCTTGTGCTTCCCTCCTCGTAGAATTCACTCGGAGGATTCGTCACAAATAACCACCAAACTATCTTCTTCTGAAACTTTAATGAAGTTCCACGCCGCCATGTTTGTTTTGATCAGTACACTGTGCTGCAGGCTGCATTCAAGGTGTAACGTAAATTCCCACGTTCCCTCGTTTGCTAGTTGTTCTTTCAGCCTTTTCTATTTTTTTCTTTTTTTATGTGTAACATGTGGGAAAATACTGCAAATATCAATTCAAAATTATGACCGAGTTAACGAGTTGTTTTCTAGCATGAGGGCGTATTCTTGATTTTCCTAACTGAGAAATCATTTTTCTGATTATGCCGACGTCACTTGAACATAACATTCACTGCCGGTCATTCAAGGCTCAGAGGGAGCGAGGCACTGCCGTGTTGACAAAAATATATAAATGTTATCAGGGCTATTCGTCGTTATATTGGAGTTATCGGGATGACGTCATAATCAAAAATAGTTATCGTGCACCCCTAGCTACAATGTGCTGTATTTCTCATTGTATTCCAGGTAAAAGGTCTGACCTTTATCAAAAGGATGACCCAGATTAAGTGCCATCTGTTGGAATCACGGGTAGAAACCAGGTAGTTTACAATGTTGGGGTATGCAACTGAAGGGAGGCTCTCTGGCTCGTCATTGCTCCAAGACGAGGGAGCTAACTCATACGGATCGGCACCACTAACAAACTGTAACTTTTCAGAATATCGTTCCCTTTCCCGTTGACCAAGTCCTTCTCTGTATGTTTTTGCATCTGTAACGCCTTTTGAAGAGCTTTTCTGTGGTTTATCCATCCTTTATCCACGATCCATTGATCCAGCGATGTGTTTACATCCAAGTACCTCCAAGATGGCCGCGCATCCGGGTCACTGACCGAAACGTGACGTAGGTGAAAACCCTCTATAACTGTAGGCTGTTACCAAGTGTAAAAACATTAACCGAGTTCTTTCATTTTTGCTCTGTTTTAGGAAGATGAAGTTATCCCCCAGCAGCACTTTATATCTAATCACTGTACAAAGGATTAAATAGTCAATCAATTCAAGGTTTAAAGAAAAAAAATGAAAAAAGAGTAAAAAAAAAAAAAAAAAGCAGAGGAGGCGAAAGGCTTCGAGGGGGCGAAACAATCCGGCGTCTGAGGGAACGCAGCCCTCCATCCTGTCGTCCTAGTTGTTAGCGATCATCACGTTCAGGTTCTGCCTTTTTCCAGAGCCGACGCAAAAAAAAGGTGCTCGTGGCTCATCCATCCCGTTGTACTTTACTGTCCTCCTCCGGGACTCCGCCGCCCCCATCCTCCATGACTGCGTACGGCTTTTTCTTCCACGGCATCGTGTCTGCAGCTTCTCGCCAATATAGTAACGCTTCAGTAGAGTAATAGCTAGTATCAGTTTTTTGAATTGATTCTCATCATCGGTGGAAAAGGGAAAAAGGGATTTTTTTAAAAAGCACAAGCCGGCTGCTCATCTGACGTTGGTGCATAAATGCAAACCTGAGAAGAGTTATCTGTGACTGTCCGTAGGGAACGCTGAGAGGTCGTCACATATTTAGAATGCTCGATTTTCATATAAATTATTGTGAATTCATCAGAGTTTATTACTTCTGTTGAGCCTGTTTATTTTGAGGTTCATTTCAGTGACCATTAACAAAGACAGGATTTTGTATAAAATATTGTGCTCTCTGTGGAACTGAAGTTTGATTTATTTTTGTACTACACAGCATGGATTTGTTGACATTTTAATTTTGCTATAAATGTGTGAGATCACAAGTTGCTGTGATATTTCATTTATAAATTGTGAACTTTGTACAATTTTTGTCATGCTGGATGTTGACACATCTTACTCAGAATAAAGAAAAAAAAAGTGTTGCCAGAGGCCTGTAAAAACCGTTTTGTTTGTGTGTTCATTGCAGACGTTGCTCTCCACTCTCGCTGGGATTAAAGCCACTATATGTAGTAACGCCCTTTCTGAACAGGTGGAGGCGGCGCACAACAAAAAGTTCCTGGCGTTAAAAAAAAACAGATGTTCAAGACCTTACACCTCATTGGCAGAAGTTCTGACGGTGGTTTTATCGCCAACACAGCAGAGCCGCGTGGCCCCCGCATGGTCATATGTGGTATTGCTCCACAGAGTGCCTTCAGTGAGGGATCCATCATTTTAAATATACGATTCCTGCTCAAGAATGAGAAGGCGAATGACTGGGGTCTGTGACAAAGCCTCCGACCAACCGTTTCTCTGGCTTCTCGTTTGAGGAGAAGGAACACCAAGGGCCTGATCTTCCGCCAAATCTCCTAAAGCTGCTGTTAAGGGATAGCGGGTAGCGGGAGAGACGTTCACCAGCAAAGAACACAATCTTCTACCCTTGCTAGACCCGCTATCCCACCTGCGCTACCTGCTACATCATGCATAGGAGTGGTTAAGGCGTTCCACCTGTTAAACCAATCAGTGCGTCAGTAGCCATTGCCTTTAAGAGCAGGTTGTGTTACCCGCAAACCGCTATGGAGCATCTTTTCATCCAGATCAGAGACTCCTGTAGAGCTTCCTCCTCTTCCTTCCTCCTCCTCCTCTGCACTGATATATACATATAAATATTTCTACACAGACAATTCCTATTGTCTACCTAAAAGTCCCAGATAGTTGGTGTCCTCCCAGTAAACACGCTCTGGTCGTCTATGGTTTAACTGGCGAGCAATCCGTTTAAAACGATCCATTTTCTCAGGGGTTCAACTGAGGCCAAATCACGTTTTTATACAAGAGTTAATTCCAGAGGTGGAGCCGTTTGTGCACGTCCACATGTGACCAGGTGGCCATTTGGATGCGCTCTTGCACACCCCGACATGCGGGTTGCGGGTAGCAGGTGGTCTGACCAAGATACCGAGTTTGCAGAAAGGGCAAAAGACACGCCCATTGCCACACCTACAAAGTGAGTAAGGGAGTCGGCATAACGGGTAGCGGCTTTAGAGAACAGAAGATTGCATTAGCGGTTAGCAGAGGTTCCTATACCCGCAATTTGTAGGTGGAGGCTAGTGTTAACGGGTAAGTGGAAGTGTACAATCGGGGCCCAAGCCTGTTCCCATCTGAGGGCAGTCTCCTGAGGGTCTTCCTACCCCAAAAACACTGCTACGCTTGAGGAATGTTGTAGGGATGTCCTCCAGGAGCCGCTTCCCCCCGATAGTCCAGGAGCAGGCTGGTACTGGTCCGTGAATCTTCCAGTACGATGGACCAGTGTGTAGTAGAAGTCTGAATGACATCGGTGCCGAACTGATCCCCGTATATTTATGGCCACATTCAAAGTTAAAATGACCTTGGTTTGTCTCCATCCACGCTGTCACTTAGGTGGAACGACGTTTCTGAGCCTCGTCGGAGGCTTGAAACAGCAACTTACTAAGTGCTAACACCAACTGCTTTTCGTTCCAGTTCACGTTGGTTTGTTCTCCAGTGGAAGTTTATGCTGCTTTAGCGTCCAGGTCACTATCCAACGACGGGCCTCGGGATGTTTTAGCTCTGCAGCACTCCTTTAAATGTTAAAGTTTGTGACGATTAGAACAAGACTGAACAAGTTTGCTGGGGTTTCCAGGAGAGGGTCTAAAAAAAAATATCATGGAAGCACCGCTGAAGTTTATAAAACTACACCTGAAGTAACAACAGCAGAACTGGAGCAAAGACCTGAGGACGGATGGCACCAAAGAGGACTTGGTTTCCACTGTCTATCGTGGTGGTGAAAGGATGATGACTTGGGGTTGTTTCGCAGCCTCAGGACCTGGACACCTTTAGGTCCTTGACCATAGGTGCCCCTTCGTACCAAGTGTGAGTTTACCTGTCTGACAGGACGATGACCCCAAACACAGCAGCAAAGCTGCACGAGAATGACGTAAAAATGAGAGGCTCAGAGTCAGGGAGCGACTCAGTCCAGGTCCAGACTAACTATAGCATGTGAGATGGTGCTGTTGATGATGGAGTTCCAGTCTGAGAGTCAAACGGGGACCGGTGGAAAGGCTGCTGGCACGAACAGTGACTTGAATCAGACACAAATAGTTCCTCAGAGTATCGGTTACGTTAGTAACAAGTACTTTAAGATCCTTAAAAGACACTCAGAACGTTCATGTTGGCGTCATGGATCCACCTCTAAATGACTAGTTTTTGTGGGTCGTCCCCACATGTTCCAGCAGATGGCAGCAAACTCCAACTTACATTAAACATGTCTGTTGTTCAACGCTCCTGTGTAAATGTAACACCGTCACACCAGCTCTCCTTCCTACCTGTCACACCGATGGATTACTGGTGTTTGTTCAGTTTTCCTTTTCATGTCTTGGGCTGAATAACTTCCATTAAACACCCGCTGATTGGCTTCACGTGTGCATGAACACCACATGTGACTAGGGATGGGAATTGATAGGATTTTTCCAATTCCAATTCCATTATCGATACTGTTTAATGATTCAATTCTTTATCGATTCTCTTATCGATTCTAATTTTGGGAAAAAGGAGAACAAACAGTTTTATTAGCATCAATTTTTTTTACTTAGAAGTCACGACCTTACAAACTCAACAGCAAGGTCAAAAGAGGCCCAAAGCCTGGATAACGTGTTAACTGTTGTAATATGTAACTGTGCAAATACACAAGAATGTGTAACATTTTTCTAACAGATTTTTCCGAATAGAAATTTAAAAAAATCTCCCTTTTAAAAGGATATATGAGCTCACTAAGCACTCAAAAATAAAAATAAAGAAAGATAAATACTATCAAATACGGAACAGTGCATAGTACAAATCTGCAAATACTATGAAGAATTAACAATTCTTTTGCAGAAAAATAATCATGTCTTCCAGCCTCTGAGCCAGCCAGACTCTCTCTCTCGTCACGATCATCTTCTAAATGTAATGCAGAAGGCATTCGTTTAATAGCATAGCGTTAATGTTATAGCGTGTTTTACAAAGAAGCACATAGGCAGTAGGATAGCTACTTACCAGAGTTGCCAGAGGTGATCTTAGCTTGGCTACTGCTGCTGGGTTGAGATCCATCAGTCCAAAGCGCGTCAAAAACACGACACTCGTTATCGCATGTTGTGTGCGCAAATGTTTCTGCATGTTAGTCGTGTTCCCTCCCGACGCTGTTATCTCCACTTTACAATGACTGTTAGTTGCCTTGTTGCCATCTTTCTTTGATGAAGTGAAGCCAAACTTTGGAGCGTTTGAACCTGGTGGGCGCCATTGTTGTTTACAACTGCAATGCGTGTGCTAAACCGACGTAACTTAATCACATAAGTGCTTTCTGGAATTGACTGTGCATAACTTGCGTAAATTACATGAGATTTGTGCTGGTTGGAATCGATAAGAAAATCACTAGATAAACTGCCAAACAATTCCATGGAATTGAAACACACGGAACCGGTTCTCTACAGGAACCGGTTCTCGATTTTTAGAACCCTACATGTGACGTGATTGGCAGGTTCTCTTGTACGATGACGAGCATTCAGCAGTAAAACATGCAGCGTGACGAGTTTGACAGCGGTCCCAGCGTGATGTGATGACACCAGATCCAAAAGTGGAGGTTTGAGAGATGTTCCTGGTGTGCAGCAGGTGGACCAAACAGGAACCAAGACCTTCTGCTTTCACGTTGGTTGGTTGGTTGCCCTCGAACTGGATGGACACAGGATCGATCTCCAGCCATGACTATCAGTCAGTCATTTCCCCAGGCTTTGATAATGGCATGGTTCCACCACGGCACAGCTTGTGAAAAGTCTGTCCAGGGCTGTGTCATTTTCTTCCTGCAGGATCTTGGGTTGATAGTAGAAGACTTGTGCTGCGGTGTGAAGTCTTCTACCACAGATTCTCAGGGGGTTCAAGTCTGGACTCTGTCGATCCATGTGTCATGCTTCCTGAACTGCTCTTTCACAATAAGAGCCCATTGAGTCCTCACACTGTCATCTTGGACTACGTCTGTGCCAGCCAGGAAGAAAAAGAAAATCAAACACGTTCTTTCAGTACATTGAGGTAATTTTCTTGGGACTCGTTCCCGATCAATGGAAGTAACCCCACATCATGATACTGCCCCCGCAGGGCCATGATGGGTTCATCACTTCATCCACCTGCATCCAAATTATAACAGATCTTAGTTGTGTGAAAAGTGACAGCATGAATCTTCTCCGTATGACTCCATGAAATTAAGATCTTTCTCTGTTTCTTACACTGCTCACCTGATTTTGATCAAATTATTAAAGATGAAAGAACATAAATGTGTGTTTTTAAACCGGTATGCCAGATGAAGTTCCCCCACAGTCAAGTTAACCACTACTGATGGAGACGTCATTTAATTACACCTCCTTTAAAATGTATGACTCTGCCTTTGAACAATCTGGGAAGTCCAGATGATGATGTCATGGATTTGGAAGCTTCTGGTTAACTGGAGGCACATATGTGGATGTATTTTAATTCAGACCTCAAACTGCTTCCTTGTGTGGCATCATGGGAAAATCAAAAGAAACCAGCCAAGATATCAGGAAGAGAACTGTCGACCTCCACCGGTTTGGTCCATCCTGGTCCAGTTTCCTGATGCTCCGTTATGGGGGCTATTTGTCGTTATATCGGAGTTATCGGGATGACGTAATAATTACCTGTTATCGGCCTGATAGTTATTGTGCACCCCTAGCTACAATGTGCTATATTTCTCATTGTATTCCAGGTAAAAGGTCTGACCTTTATCAAAAGGATGACCCAGATTGAGTGCCATCTGTTGGTTCCAGAGCCACCATGGGAATGTCCACCATCATAGCCCTCAGGAAGGAGACGGTTCTGAGTCCCAGAGATGAACCTGCATCAACCCCAGAACAGAAGCTGAACAGCTGGTGAAGATGCTGCTAAAGCTGGTCAGACCTGATCTCAGTCCAGGAGAACATTAGTGGTCAGAGCTGAAGAGGAGACCTCCAAACCTGACTCGGTTCCTCTGGTTCTGTCAGGAGGAACGGACCAGAATGTTTGACCCAAGTCAGGCAGTTTAAAGGCGACGATACCAGATACTGAGGAGATGGATGGAAACTTCTGACTGATGAAAGTCAGAAAAGATTCTCTCTCGTTATTCTGGTATTTAGCATGTAGAAATAATTTTGGTAATCCAAACAAGAGCAACAGATAATTTAGCGTTATCCTATTGATAAGGAAATCAAAACAATGTTCCTTATTTATGCGATGAAGGCAGTTATAGAAGCTTGTTTCGTGTGATTTCAGAGGATTTTCCTTCTTCTCTATATGCAGGCTAAACAGATGTAAAGAGCTCCAGCCACCACTTGGAGGCGCCAAAGCTACAAGGATTAGGAGAGAAATAAAATGACCAGCCCTCATCTGTTGGCAACTAAAAGAGCTCATTTAAACTGTTTCACTGTGAAGCTCCTGAATCTTCCCTCAGATGTGATGCAAAATTATAGTCAAAATTTTTGAATTTTCTCGTGTAAATTAACTTTCTGACAACAAAGTCAAGCTGTACGAGAAGGATGCACGAGGTGACAGGAGATGTGACAAAAAGCAGAATGAGTATGGTGGACGGACAAAAGACGACAAGGAAGATGGTTCTGGGCCAAGAAAACTCTGGCCATCGACATATGCAGGCACTTTTAATGCAGGGATCAGAAGCTTTAAACTGTGGTGCACTCTTTATGGATGACGCTAAAGTTGGAATAAAAAAAGAAAGAAAACACAAATGCTTCCTGCTTGGAGAAAAAAAGTGAGCCATTTAAGGTCACATATGTAATATAGGGCTTTTAGCTGAAAACGTCCGAGTCCACGACCCTCTCAATGATGGAGGGGGATTTTTGTGACAGCGGTGAAGATCTGACCGTTTCCTCTAAAATGCCACCTCAGTTAGCAGATCGCTAACAGATGAACGCACCGCCGCGCCAGGCGTCCCAGGCCTGGGACATACGTGCACTTTGATCACACGTTCACATCCGTTGGCGTTCACAGTGCGCTGCCTTGTGGACGTTTCCTTGCTCCGTTATACGCGGGAAGGACGTGTAATACCAGGGTCCCCCAGTTGGGGGCAGAATACCGAACCAGAGTCAAAAAAGGACAACTGTGTCCAAGGAGGCGAGGTCACAGGAGAGGAAAAAACACCGGCCTTCTGACGCGTCTTCGTGCGTCTGCTGCTGCGTCGTCGTTAGCTGACGCTTACGTGAAAAGTTGATAACTCCACGACTTTTGACTGAATCAGTTCGGCGACGATTGATTTGAGTCTTAAGACCGAAGACGACGTGCTACGATTTCCAGAAAGTTTCAGAAATCCCAGGATTTCCATCACCATCTTCTCCCTGACCGTGACCAGAAACCCGCTGCTTCTTCTAAAAAGCGTTCTGAGCAGATAAGACCTACGATGAAGCGCTTCATTTTCACGTGTTCAGTGTTGCCAGATGTTGAAAATGAAATTATTGTAGAGACCCCAAAATTATTGTATTTTAGCCCGAACTATCGTACACTAAATCCAACCATGACACAGCTAAGATTACATGCGCTTTGGCTGTGTTAGGTCTTGATTGTAGTGATAGGAGTTGTCAGAGCCTTCTTCTTCTTCGCATTACCATTACAGTAGATGGCCTCCCAGTTTTGGTGCTCTATCGCTACCTTCCTCTCATGCTCACAAGTGACACCACATGAACATATTTCACTTCCTATGGCCGCTTCACAATAAACGCAACCCGTCATTTTGTTGCTTAAAAGCTTTTAATTTGAAATAGCTAAGCAGGTGTTTCATGGAAATGTCGAAATTATCATACATTTGTTTTTGTTTTTTTTTACAATTATTGATCGTACATGGTACAAAGGGCTAAATTATCGTACAAATACGATAATTATCGTACATCCGGCAACACTGCACGTGTTGCTTGTTTGCCGTTAGTGTAAACTGATGTCGTAATTCTGCGTCCTTCCACATCTCCGCATGAGTCATAACTGTCCATTCAAGAAGGCTCATCGTCATTCAGACTGTTCCGGATTAAGAAACACATATCACACAGGCCACAGTTACATGATGTCTTTTAATTCGGAATTAATTATTCCGAATTAAATAATTCAGGATTTGCTTTGAGTTTACATGGAAATAATAATTCCGAATTGAGGTTTACATGGAAAACATGTTTGATCGGCCAATTCTGCTTAAGGTCTGGGGGTTGGGAAGGGTTCTGATTGGATAGGGGGGGTGGACGTCTTTACGTATTTACGTCTACCAGAAGAAAACAAACTTACTCGATTAGCAACAACATGGAGGACTACATTATTAGCATCCTTTTTGGATTTATCAGCAGAGATTGTTGACGTTGACCGTCTCCGCTCTTGACCACCGTTTACTGCGTGCTGCCATCTTGAAACTTTGTTTCGAAAACAAGCCCAGCGCGGAATATAAGCGTCATCGCGACAGATGGGCAAGAGAACGAGCATGTCCAGAAAGACCGGAATTAATTTAAAGCAGAATGAGTGTATACATGACCGTGGTATTATTCTATTCGGATTTATAATCAGAATAAACCAGCCACTTACTTCGGAATTAAGTTTAATTCGGTTTAATTAGGTGTTTACAGGGCAGCACGGTGGCTTAGTGGTTAGCACTGTTGCCTCACAGCTAGAAGGTTCCTGGTTAGAACCTCGACGGGGGCCTTTCTGTGTGGAGCGTGGGTGCTAGCGTGGGTTTCCTCCGGGTACTCCAGCTTCCTCCCACAGTCCAAAGACACGCACGTCAGGTTAATTAGTGGTTCTAAATTGCCCGTAGGAGTGTGTGAGTGGTTTTTGTCTGCATGTGGTCCTGCGATGGACTGGCGACCTGTCCAGGGTGAACCCCTGCCTTTTGCCCGTAGATGGCTGGGATAGGCTCCAGCAGATCCCCGTGACCCTTCAGAGGATGAAACGGGTATAGATAATGGATGGATGGACAGGTGTTTACATGGTCATTTTTTTTTTTTTATCATTTTAAATCGGATTTAATTTTAATTCTGAATTAAAGAGGAATTAAAACTTCCCTATGTAAACGTGTCATCAGTTATGATCTTGTCATCTCGAGGAGCCCTTAAAGGCCTCGGACTGTATTTTTAAAGAATAAAGACCCCCAAGTAGAATCTCGCAAAGGGGCCCCTAAAAACCCGACATGGCTCTGCGTGAATTAAAGGACAAATCTCTGCTTTAATTGACTTTAAATCTACTTTCCGCATCTGATCAGGGAATAATTGTAATGGTTTTTGACGAGGGGGCGCTATAAGGAAGTTTTTGGGTTTAGTTTTTTTTTTTTTTTTTCTTCATTGTCTTTATCCCGCAGCTTCGGCAGGAGTCGGAAATCCAGTTTTCCTCTAACATCTGCGGTGGCGGGAGTGATCTGTGAGCGAATGAATGAGGCGAGGCCGAGCTGGAAATCAGGAAGTTTTTTCCACAGGAACTTTAGTCGGGAGCGTGGATCAGCCCCCAGCTCTCTCTCTCCCTCTCTCTCTCTCCCTCTCTCGACTGTGTGTGTGCGCGTGCGTGTCTGTGTGTGTGCTCAGCTGGCTCTCGGCTCGCTCGGCTCGTCTCTCTGTTCAGCAGCAATGGCGCTGCGGACTCTCCAGCTCCTTCCTCCATGTCTCCTGGCGGCGGTTCTGCTGCTGCTCGGTACCGGACCGCGGCTCGGACTCTGCTGTCCGAGCCGCTGCCTGTGCTTCCGGACCACGGTGAGGTGTATGCATCTGAACCTGGAAACCGTGCCGGCTGTGTCTCCTCAGACCACCATTCTGTAAGTAGCCCTCTTTTTTTTTTTTCTTTCCTTTTTTCCCTGCAGCCCCTAACGGGAACCAGCAGGAGCTCTGGACGGGAATGCAGAGACACGGAGGCCCCGATGGTCCACGTTGGTCAAAGTGCTTTAATCAGTTCTGCAACTATCAGAGGGTTGACCAAACTTTTTTTTTTTTTTTTTTTTTTTATATAGAGTTTCCTTTTAAATGATTTCCAATTAAAACAAAGGGCTGTGGATTTCTCCCTGGAGGTAAAGCACAAGTTCTTAAATGTAGGAAGTTTGTGACACCTGCCAGTGAGTTTATCTGGACTGTGGAGGTTAATGAAGGGGGTTTTAGGGGTCACCCAGCTGGAGGAGTGAGCCCTGAACAGTGTGGGGGCTCTTCAGTGGAGTTCCTGTAGGATGGCCACAAGCTTTCGCTGCTTTATCGTGTTTTCTTTCCAGTAATTGTCCGTTCGCTCCAAAACAGGCTTGTTTGTTTCACGCCGCATTGTGACAGAGCCCCTTTTGTTCTGTGCGTTTCCCGCTCATGTGAAGTTTTTGAAAAGTTGGCTTTGGGTTTGGAGTTTAAAGGCACGCTATGTAGCAATGCCACTTCTGACCACTGGGTGGCCACGTAAATCTACTACATGGGTAGTACCGGTCTGTGTGGTCCACAGGAGGTGCACTTTGTTGTGTTTTACACTAGGGATGCGCGCGATTAGTCGTCTAAACGATTAAATGTCCGCTCACTTACTAGTCGGCACCAGAAATATTAGTCGTTTAAACCAATTTGTGTTTTATTCACGTACAAAGCCGCTTAACTGTCATACAGCCTCCCGCCACTAGTCGGGGCTACAGAGCCGTCAGACAGCAGTCCCCCTCTCCGTGGCGATGCTCGAGTAGACTGGAGTTTTAAAACGGCACAGTTGGAAGATAGTCTCGCCAAACCAGCGTCAGTTTGGCGGTACTTTAATCTAGAAAATGAAAACAAGGTCGTATGTAGACTGAGTCAGAAACAACTGACATACAGTCACTCGACTGGAGCAATGCGCAACCACATTCCACTCAAGCATTTGGATGTTAATCTGCACGAGACGACGGCTGCTGATGCTAGCGGTGTTAGCCACACTCAGCCACTCGATTTGACATTGTTTACCCAGAGACGTGTTCTCCCGTCCGGTCTGAGAGGATAACGCGGGTAATTTTTAGACTAGTTGACTAGTCTTAATTAAAAATTTTGTTTAGTCGACAGGGAAATTAGTCGCCAGGAACATCCCTATTTTACCCCAGGGGCTCACCGTAGACCAGGGGTGGGCAATCTCAGTCCTTCAGTCCTGCATGCCTTAGATGTTTTCATGCCCCAACACACCTGATTCAAATGAGTGGATCACCATCAGGTTGTCATCAGGTCTCCACAAGATTTCGTTCATTTGAACCAGGTGTTGCCTGAAGCAGGAAAACATCTAAGACTTGCAGGACAGCGGCCCTCCAGGACTGGAGTTGCCCACCCCTGCCACAGACTGTATAAAAAGAACTGGGCAAACTCTCTGTGACATCACCGGTAGGTTCTTCTGAAGAGTGCCTTTTGAAGTCGGTGCCATGTTGGTAAGGACCCATATGCCCAGCCCTGGCTAATCCAAGGATGGACAAATAGGCGGAGCAAGCAGGCCCAGGAGCCAGCTGGAACACACCCACCTGCGTGGTTACCGCAAGCTAGCTGTTTAAGCTTGGCTGGCTTAGCTTATGTTAAACTTATGACGCTCAGACCTGACCAAATGGGATTGGGGTTGTTTCAGATGTCGTGCTGAGAGCACAACCAAAACTATTGCTTCCAGAGCTGCGACGAAGACTAGCGGATATTTTCTGGGACCCGCGGACACTCAGCCTTCTGCTCAAGGCTCTGGACCATAGGGTCTGGACCTGTCAAGGGGGTCTGCAGGTTGACCAAACCTCGCGGCCAAGCAAATAAATAGCTAACTGTAGCGGATATATATATTTCGTATCGTGAGCCGAATATCGTGTATCGTATCGTGAGATTAGTGTATTGCTACAGCCCTAGTGACCTGCTGGTGGTTGGAACCGTCCGGTTTTCGGCTGATCGGCCCTGACTGGCATCGGCTGAAACCTAAACCTACTGATACTTATTTGTTCCATACGTGCATCATATGCACCGCCTTAAATCTTTTTTTTAAATTATGTGTTTATTTCGAGGGCTGCAATTCTTTTTCCCATCGGTACGTATGCTGTGATGACGCATGAATATCGGTAGAGCTGAGCGATTTTATCGATTCTGCGATATATATCGATATTTTATTTCCCCAGGGAGTATCGATATTTCAGCCGCGAGTATCGATATTCTAAGCTCCCTTCAAAACCCCCGTGTTCCGCACGGGTGCTCTTCCTGCAAAGTGCAATAAGTCCTCCAGCCGCTAGTGTCGCTGTATAGCATTTCTAACAGGGTATCCAGAAGCAGCTTCTTTCTCTTCCAGCTAGAGCTGAGCCAGTCAGGAGAATGGCGGTGAGTATAAACCCAGCGCCTGCGTGCTTAAAAGCAGATGTGTGGGAGCAGTTCGGTTTTAAAAAGAAAAATGAAAGCGAAGATTTAGACAAAAGTATGGCGGTTTGCAAGCTGTGTCACACAAACGTGAAGTACTCTGGAAATACCACCAACCTGGGAGGCGAGCCCACCTGAAACGTCACCACCCGGACAAGGTAATGCTAACTGAGAGCGAGCCCAAGAAGTTGCGGCACGATCTGACACAAACCACTCTGGACACTGACGTCAGTTGTTGCCACCAGTTTCCATCTACTTCACCTAGGTCGCAGAGAATTACAGAGTCCATTGCCTACTGTATTTGTCAGGATTTGAGACCGTATTCAGTGGTGGGAAACGCCGTCTTTAACGGCTGTGTTTACTCTCGTGGCAATGTGTCGCAGTTAGCTTGTCGCCGGTATGCTGCAGTTACTTTTAATTTATGCTCTTGAATTTTGAAGCGCGTCTTCGCTATGTTATTCAACACCACAACGCAAGAGGGACAATCAGGAACTAGCTAAACTTACTAAACTTATCTCTTGCATTATTCCACTTCCTAACCGTCTCGGCCGTACCCAGATCCACATTTATTGCTATCTCCCTCCATGAATTACTAGAATATGTGCTGTCTTTGTAGTGCGGAGAACGAGAATCATGTGGGCACTGTGGGTACCCACAGTACTACCTCATTTCTTTGATGACGCGCTCTTTTCTACGCGGATGTACAATTGACCAATCAGAGGCCTCCTTTCTCTCCTTTCTGTAACACTCTCCGCGGCACTGTCTGCGGTCACCTACCTTTTTAGTTCAATTAATTCAAACAAAGTCATTGGAACACTCACAAGATGTCATCAAAATCACTTTGTCCCTTTAAAATCTTTCAGAAAATGATGTAAATGTATTGTAAGATGAATATTGATATATATTGTATCGTGAGCGGAATATTGTGTTTCGTATCGTGAGATTACAGCCCTAGTGATGATGCATGAATCGCGGCCTCATCACATGATGACCCTCAGCAGCTCATGGAGGTTACAGGGATGTCTTTAATATCAGTCTGAGTACGTCCTCCTTTTGTTACAGTGACTAAACATGATTTTTGGTGGTCGTGGAGTCAGTTTTGCATGTGAAACATCTGATTTCATGTCCGCTGCCCTGAGTCTGCAGGGTTAATGCCGAACATGGTGGCGTGCTTCCAGCATCCAGACGGGTTTCGGCTGAACTCGCGCTCGATGAGACGCTGCGGTCGCGTCCGGCTTGGAGCACGACTGCGGGTTGAAATCTGGAACGTTTCAGCGCCCAGCTGCTGCAGGGTTAGCCGCATGCTAACTGACAGTACAGTCGGCCCACTGTTTTTCTTTCCTTCACGGATGAAAGGGAGGAAATTCTTCTCACTCGACAGGCACTTGTGAACGTCCCCTGCTCGTTGTGAGCCGGTTGAGACGTTTCCTTTCTCCGCGGCGTTGATGGCAGAGTGTAGATCTCCGCATCTGTCCGGTCCTTTGTCTTTTAATCAGCCAGTGAAATCTCGTGCACTTCTGTCCAGAATGCATGGACCTTAAAATAGCTTCGCTCAGTGGGACAAAGGGGGAACTCGTCCGGCCAATCCCACGGCGGCAGGCCCGGGAACAAGCCCGCCACTCTTCCCCTGTGTGGTCGGCCCACGGTGGTTCACGGTGGTTCAGGGAGCCTGCCTGGATACCCGGAGAGGAAAGATGAAAGTCCGCCGTCTCCCACACCGATGAAAGGCTTGTTTCTAAGTCGTCTGCGTCGGAGGGCTGATCAGAGGGCGAGAGCGGGCTGTGGTGTCCCGGGGCCTTTGAAGCCAAAACCACCTCGCCTGGCTGTCATGTCAGGATGCGACTCCCCGTCCGGGCGTTTGAAACGTTTCACGCGACTGCTCGTCTGCGCCGGGAAAACGTCTCTCTGCGCTTGCAGCTGCTGATTAAATCAAAAAGTCTTCTCCTAGTTGAACATATCAGAAACACCTTCCCAAGGAGGTGTCCTAACCAGATCCCCGAACCACCTCAGTTGGTTTCTCTCCATGTGGAGGAGCAGCGACTCTACTCTGGAGTCTCCTCTGAATGACTGAACCTCTCCGCCGATCTCTAAGGGAGAGTCCAGCCGCCCTGTGGACGAAACTTACTATGGCCATGAGTGCGCACGATCTCTTTCTTTTAGCCGCCAGGGTAGGGTAGAGGACCGGTGCACCCTGCTCCACTCTTCCCTCACTTGTGAACAAGACCTCAAGGTGCTTAAACGAGATAAGCACTTGAGCCATAATCAGAGATGACTGGGACCATGATGTTGATCCTCAGCTTAACCGTTTCAGGCCAAGGTTATTATCGTTAACGAAAACGAACGAAATAACGAAAACTAGAATTGAAAAAACATTTTTGTTAACTGAAATAAAATAAAAACGAGAGTTTTTTAAAAGAACGATAACTAACTGAAACTGTATTATGTGCTTATAAAACAAACTAAAATTAACTATAATAATATCAAGAACGTCCTTCGTTTTCGTGTTTGTAATTTTTTTTTCCTCATAAACGTTTGTAATCTATTAACTTTGCTCTGCTGTACAACTAAAACTGCAAAAAAAAAAAAAAAAAATCAGCAATGATGGCTGCGGCAAAAGTTGGGAGAAAGCGCTACAGTCCTATTTGGGATTTCTTTGACTATGACTGTGTTAACGATTAAAATAAGTGCCTTGTTGTAGAAGCAGGTGATACAATGTGTGAAATACTTCTCAAGGGGAAAAAAACCCACGAATCTGAAAGTCCATTTGAAAAGCTCGCACAAGAAGGCTAACAAGACTAGCTGGATAAGCTAGCCTAAGCTAGCCCCCTGGAAAGAGAAGCTGCAGCTGCAGGCCAGTCAGTGTTGGGAAGGAACGGGAGAAAACAGCAACTATAATGGACTGTTTCCACCGGAGACCAGATAGCTGCTGGTCAGTAAATACGCAGGAACACCACAAGCAGGAAGACGCATTGATAAATATGTTTATTGAGACAAGAATGTAAACACGAATATGTGACTGATAGCCTTCAAAAAGTTCAGTGCTTCACTCGAACCAAAATTACAACCCTAATTTACAAAATAAAACTAAAACTAACACTGAAACTAATAAAAACTAAACTAAAACTAAGTATTTCAAAACAAAAACGAATAAAACTAGCACAACTGCTCTAAAAACAAATTAAAACTAACTGAATTTGGAAAAACTAAACTAAATAAAAACTAAAACTAATGGAAAATCCAAAACTATTATAACCCTGTTTTAGGCTCTGTGTTCACATTGAAGAGAGTCTTTAAAGGCACGCTATGTAGTAATATCACACCAGACCAAATGCAGAAAGTTTTGCGGGCCCCTGGTGTGAGACACAGTAAACCCCACTCCCCCACCCTGCTGCACACTCTTCACTAGACATATTTCATGTTGACAGCAGCGGATGTGGAAATGCAGGACAGTTGAGCGACTGGCAGCATTAAGACTTGGGTGTAAACTGCAGATACTGGCAGGTGTTTTTTTCTGTTCATCAGTCAAAGAAACGTGAACAGAAATGTTCCTCCATTCAGTAGAAGTTATCTCCGTAGGACAACGCAGCTACCAGCTGGGTGGTGCGGTCCACCGTGTTTCATCGAAGGTTCCCGGCATCTCCTCCTCGGTCTGCGTGACCCCCCCCTCCTCCCTGTGAGGTCTTCCCATTAGTTTTCTCTCATTGGCTGCAGCTTGAACGGGGATTCCCCCCCCGACAGCTCCAGATGTTTGGCAGGCGGGGACATCTGTTGGAAATCAGAGATGGGCGTCCCCTCTCATCAGGGGCCTTTTCATCAACACAGCAGATCTCTGTTTAACATGCCGTCAAAACGAGTCTCTTCATTTTTAATATGTGCTGATGTTCATTAGGATGAAAAAGGGTTAAGAATATATATATATATATATATATATATATATATATATATATATATATGATAATAGCAATAAGAAGCTTAAATTCAAACAAAGGAAGGCTGTTATCTATTCACCATATTTTTAAGATGCTGTCTGGTAAAATATTTACTTGTTGATTCACTGTCAAAATGACTGATTTCTTTTATTCAGATACATGCAGGAACAGCGGTATAAATCAGGGCTGAAATGACTGAATCAATACTGTATCCTGGGTAAATATGGCCACTAAAATCAGCTTGTTGATGCGCCGGCTGACTGTTGAGATGATGGTTGAGTTATTGAGTTTCTGTCAGACATTCAACACGCCAACGTTCCTTCAGCATTGATCCAGGACGCTTGGCTTGGCTCGGCTCGGCTCCGGCTTGAAATCATCAGTGCTTGGTACTTCTCATTGATGAGTGTTAGCAGGATTCATTCTGAGATGTGATCATAAAAAATAGGGATTCACGATAACTATCGGGCCGATAACAGGAAACTATGACGTCATCCCGATAAGTCCGATATCATGACGAATAGCCTCGATAACATATATATTTTTGTCAACACGGCAGTGCCTCGCTCCCTCTGAGCCTTGAATGACCAGCAGTGAATGTTATGTTCAAGTGACGTCGGCACAATCAGAAAACGATTACTCAGTAAGGAAAATCGAGAATACCCCCTCATGCCAGAAAACAACTTGTTACCTCGGTCATCATTTTGGTAGTTGCTAACTTTAATTGATATTCGCAGTATTTTCCCTCATGTTACATATAAAAAATTGAAAAAATAGATAAGGCCGAAAGAACGACTAGCAAACGAGGGAACGGAGGAATTTACGTTACACCTTAAATGCAGCATTGCGGAACAGTGCGCTGAAAAAAAAACATGGCGCCGATGGTGTAGAACTTGGTTAAAGTTTCAGAAGAAGATAGTTCGCTGGTTATTTGTGACAAATGCTCCAAGCGAAGGAGGGAAAAATAGCACATGCTTTAATACATGTGCTCTGCGGAAGTCCCCGCCCCTTTAGAAACTAGCACCGCCCATATAAAAACAGCACCGCCCCTATAAAACCAGCCTCGCCCCTATAAGAACCAGGTCGGGATTGAGGCACTGCCTCGACTGGAGGAGTTAAGTGTTGCAGCTGAGAATGCAAATCCAAGCAGCTGAAATGGGTCTGGACTCTCCTTTACAGATGAGAAGTCCAGTGATCCCGGTGAGATCAGAGTAGATCTGCTGCTGCTCCACATCCAGAGGATCCAGCTGAGCTGCTTTGAGCATCTGGTGAGGATGCCACCTGGGCAACTCCCTGGGGAGATGTTTCCAGGCGGGGGCAGACCCATACATTCGGCTGTCATGTTTAAACTTTGAACCGATCCCTGCCTCCGTAAACCTGCTGGCAGACGCGCCGCAGGCCCGTCGTTGCATCCGTTTCTGGACCGTCGGCGTGATAAGATGCTGTTGTTTCCAGTTTGTTCTCCAGGTCTGTTTCCAGTTTGTGCTCCAGCCGCCTGGTGCATGAATCACTCCGCTCCACTTCGTCTGACATCTCCAAACAGCCATTCGACCAGATCTCATGCTCTATTTTGCAGACGTGTTAAAGCTCAGCTGTGGGAAGGTCCGGAGTCTTCAACGGGTCGACCGCTGATGATGTGCTGGTGCTCGACCCGGTTTCAGCCGGGCTGGAGCTGTCGGTCGGTCCTGAACTCACAGAGAAACGCTTTCACTCTGAGAGATTGTTTCATCGTTCCTGCGTCATTGTGATCAACTTACTGACCGGAAAGTAAATCGGACGCTCTGATGATGTCCCAAAAATCAGACGTCTCGGGGCCGAACACTCATTTACTGTCTGGACGGAAACAGACTTGAGCTACATTTATGCTTCAGGTCTCGACGGCCTGCAGCAGTTTATTACCTGCTTTTCTTTCATGAGAAAATCCTCTTTGAAAACAGTTTCCTTATCTTCTGTTTTCTTTTCTTTCTCATGTGAACTTTGGATTTGGACTCGGTTCACTGGATTAACTGAGTCACGGTGATCTTGAACGGAGTTTAGGGATGCACGATAACTATCGGGCCGATAACAGGAAATTATGATGTCATCCCGATAAGTCCGATATCATGACGAATATCCCCGATAACATATATATTTGTCAACACGGCAGTGCCTCGCTCCCTCTGAGCCTTGAATGAGCGGCAGTAAATGTTATGTTCAAGTGACGTCGGCATAATCAGAAAAACGATTTCTCAGTAAGAAAAATCAAGAATACCCCCTCATGCCAGAAAACAACTCATTAACTCGGTCATAATTTTAGTAGTTGCTGACTTGAATTGATATTCGCAGTATTCTCCCACAAGTAACACATAAAAAATAGAAAAAAATAGGCCGAAAGAACGACGAGCAAACAAGGGAACGGAGGAATTTATGTGACACCTTGAATACAGCATTGCAGAACAGTGCGCTGAAAGAAAAAACATGGCGGCGATGGTGTAGAACTTCATTAAAGTTTCAGAGGAAGATAGTTCGCTGGTTATTTGTGATAAATGCTCCAAGCGAAGGAGGGAAAAATAGCACAAGCTTTAATACGTCAAACCCGACCAGCCACCCGAAACATAACCGTCGCTTTCATGGAGTTTTGAAATCGCGCTAACGTGAGCTAATGAGAGCTAATGTGGGCAAGCTAGCAGCAAGTCTCCCCTCCCTTTCAGTAATGCACCTTATTTAAGTTAATGTGAGATATCGAATAGGTTTGTTTGATAGTTTTATGAAAATGTTTGAGAGGCTTGTCAATAGTTTTTCATTGTAAAAAATAAATATTTTTTCATTTAAAGAGTCAAAACTGTTTTTGGTTTTGTTCATAGTATTGATGTAATGATCTTAGGTATATGTGTGTGTTATCGGTATCGGCCTTTAGGAGCTGAAAGTTATCGGTATCGGTTTAAAAAAACAGTTATCGTACATCCCTAACGGAGTTGAATGTGATGTACATCGGGCAGCGCGGTAGCGCGGCGGTCACAGACTGAAGCCCTCTCCCTCCTCCTGCAGAGAGCTTGCACGTTCTCCCCCGTGCAGGTGTCGGTTCTGTCTGGGTACTCTGGTGTCATCCCACAGCCCATAAACATCCACGCTAGGCTAACTGCTTAATCTAAATAGCCCGTAGGAATGAGTGTGGGCGTACGTGCTTCTTCGTCTTTATGGATGGCCCTGTGATGGACCGCCCACCTGCCCGCCGTTTGACCCTGCCTTTCGCCCGTAGAGAGCTGGGATGGGCTCCAGCAGGCCCGAGTGTTCCTGAAGAGGAATAAGTGGGTATAGATGATGGATGGGTGGATTGTACTTGGACTCAGGTTGAGGCTTTTTTTTGTGTAAAGGACCCTGAGATGTCAGTGCACCTTTATTTTCCACTCATATGGCAGTTCCAGATACACACCTGCACACAGAAACAAACGAACTGGCTGGTTTGCAGGTATTACCTGAGCAGCTCAACATGGCACATCTGGATTCAGCTGTTCTGAATGAACAGAACGTCCATCGTTGGGATCGGTATTGCGTCATCGCTCGGACATCTGCTTGGGACGCCTCCCTGGGAGGTGCTACGGGTATCTCCATCTGGGACGAGGCCCCGTGGCGGGCCCCGGAGGGATGACGTCTCCCAGCTGGCCTGGGAACATCTCTGTGTTCCCCCCAGAAGAGCGGAAGGCTAGGGAGGGGGAGGGCCGGGCTTCCCCGCTCAGACCGCCGCTCCCCCCGCGACCCAAACGGGGACGAGCGGAAGCCGATGGGAGGATGGACCGCGGCGAACCACTGGCCCGTTCAGGTGCGTTTCTGCCGCCTGCGCCCCGCCACCGGCCCGGCCGTCCCTCAGCGGCGGTGGGAGTGACTCGGGGGAAGGAAGGGGAGTCCGTCCCGTTGGAATTTGCTGCAGTCAGGTTTTGTGAGGCGCTCAGTCCTGTGCAGCTTTTTGGAATGCAGAGCCTGAAATCCCTAAAGCTTTGCTCATTTACGCAGGGAGATAGAGCCAAAGATAGCTGCTGCAGCCCCCCCGACTTCTCCACGACAGAACAGCTGCTTCCATTGGAGGAACATTTTCTCCTTTCCTTCTTCCTCAAAAATCTGCAAGTTTAAGAGCATCTGAAGAGCAGTTCCTTCCTTTTTCTTCATTCTTGCTTAACCGTTTCACGTGTAGCGTCGCAGCCACTGCGTTTAAGGCTGTCTTCTAGCATCGGCATCAGGGGTGTGAAAAAAAAAATTGATTTGGCAATATATCGCGATTTTCGGCCGCCCAATATAATATCGATTTTTCAGCTTCTAATATCAATTTTTTTCAAAAACACAAAAATAATAAACAATAAATAAGTTGCTTGAAGCAAATAGTTTTGACTCAATTTGCCCTCTGAATGATCAATATCATCTGATAAACATATACAGCAACTTGATTTTTCATCTCTACTTTTAATTTTGATATTAACTGGGTAGAATATCGTAATATATATCGTGATTTCGGGATATCGTGATAATATCGTATTGTGACCCAGGTATCATGATACATATCGTATTGCGAGGACCTTGCCAATACTCACCCCTAATCAGCATGGGCTTGAGTGGTTTAGTTGCACTTAAGCTGCTTCAGTGGAAATCAACTGTATCAACAGAGTTAGACGTGCCTGTGACATCATCCATAGGTTTCTGAGCTGTCACCATCTTAACGGACGCTGACTCCGCCCAGCCACGGGTGACGGAAACGGGCTCCTTGGTTTACGTTTCAAAACAGAAACGGCTCTGTTTTTCTGTCTCGCGCCTTTTACGTGGGCTGGTGCTGTAAAGCTGGCAGGAGCCGTGAGCCACCTGGATGTGTTTAAAACTAGTTTAAAATATGTAGATGACTCGACTTTTTTGGCGCTAGTGACCTTTATTCACACAGTGAAGACTGACAGGAAAGGAGGCAGAGAGAGAAATGGGAAGACCTGCAGCAAAGGGTTTGCACGGGCCGGGAATCGAACCTGCAACCGCTACGACGAGGACTGTAGCCTGTGTACATGGGCTGTGCGCCCTAACCACTGCACCACCGTGTGGCCCTAGATAGGGGTGTGAAAAAAAATCGATTTGGCAATATTATCGTGATTTTCGGCCGCCCAATATGATATATCGATTTTTTCAGCTCCTAATATCGATATCGTCAATAAGTTGTAATGGTTACTTAAATGTGCAAAAACACTAATAATAAACAATAAATAGGTTGTTTTGAAGCAAATAGTTTTGAATGATCAATATCATCTGATGAATAGAGATGTGCGATTTTATCAATTCTACGATATATATCGATATTTTATCAAGTATTGATTTTTCGGCCGCGGGTATCAATATTCTAAGCTTCTTCCAAAACCCCCGTGTCCCACCTTTAAAAGCTTGCAAGCAACAATTTGCACTGTTTAAATAAATGAAACTATTTTTCTCAACACATCTTTTATTCATTTTGTCCAGCATTTGCAAGCTGCCTGTCAGCCATATAATGTGTAATTGATGCTTTCAGTTCAATAAATTCAAACAGTCATTCTGTCATATCGCAAGATTAGTGTATCGCTACAACCCTACTGATGAACATATACAGCAACTTGATTTTTCATCTCTACTTTTAATTTTGATATTAACTGGGTAGAATATCGCAATATGTCGTGATATCGCGATAATATCGCATTGTGATCCAAGTATCATGATACATATTGTATTGCGAGGTCCTTGCTAATACTCACCCCTATCCCTAAAAGACTTTATCCTGTCCAGTGTCACTAACCGGTTGAGACATTTTGTCCTCAGCAACTTCGTACCAGCAGCTGCTAAAACTATGTTCCTGAATGAGCGTTCTGATGAGGCGGGCTTCCGTAAGGGGAGTCCGAGGTAGTGGTGTGGGGCCTTCATCGCATGCGCATGTCTCCGTTACCGGGAACCACCTTGCAAAGAGTCTTTACCCTCTATGGGGCCCAAAATAAGTTTCTAAATAAGGTACTTTAGTCGATCCCATGACACTTCCAGCATTCTAATGGAAACCTGTCCACAGATTGTGGTGCTCTTATGTTTCAGTGATTGCGCTTATTTCATTATTTAAGTTTGTTTTAAGACACTTCAAAGGATTTTATCCTACTGAGTTGGGGGCATTTTGGATGCATTCAGACAGACCGTCTTGGCTCTAAATCTGCAGCTCCCGCTGGCCGTCTGAAAGGGCTGAAACCCGTTCAGCTGCCCTACTTTCTCTTTGCAATGAAGAGGTTGGTCAATCACACAAATGCGTGCAGTGGTCTCATGCTTCACCAGTTTGCTGTGCTACAGTCCAGTGGTCTGACTCTGGTGGGGAAGCTGGCCACCAGACCTGTGAACTAGAGGTCTTCACGGGTCCACTTGCATGGACCCGAATCCGAATTGACCCATGAAAATTTGACCTGAAACCGACCTGACCCGAGCTATTATCATAAGTTCGGGAGTCCGAACCTGAATGGACCCGCAATATTTGGACCCAGAACCGACCCGACCCGAGTCACGAACCGAGTTACCTGAATAGAACCGAGACAATACAGCCCATAGTTGCTCATTTTAAAAGTTGTCCAGTGTTGAATAAAACTTGATTTTCTTACCTAAAGTTGTCTTCTTCTACCCGGTTCAGTTGCTACATAGGCTACGTGATAAAACAACAATAAATCCACATCGTTATTTTCTTTGTGGATACAGATGCTATTAGTAGCAGCTGCTAACGCTAATAGCCTACACCGATCAGGACGTGTCGTGAATATGTTGTCTCATCCAACGTTGTCATGTTGGCAATCCGTTGTGCTTTACAGATGCCGGACAAACCGCTAATAACACGCTACGGTAACACGATTGTTTTATGACAAATACGCCACGCTAATGAATAATTAATTTAACTGCCCCAAGTTCTGACATAGGCTGCTACGGCCAATATCTTTACCTCTCTCGAGTAAACGTGGACCCAATCTGTCAGAGAGCACCGACCGGACCCGAGACTAACTGTACTGATTCCGACCCGAACTTTGAAGTGTCTTAAAACAAACTTAAAGTCACGTCTTTTGAATGGACCTGAGACCCGATTCGGATCGGGTCGCTCGGGTTTTTGGGTTGTCGGGTTGTTCCGAAGACCTCTGCTCTGAACCACTACTGGTGTGGATCTGTAGGCCTACGTACTAAAACTGCGTGATCAACCTGGGACATGAATTGCGGTGAACGATTATAGACTTACGAAAGAAATTGGTGTCACCACCGGGACCTCTGCTCTGCCTTTACTTAAGATACAGGATGATGTCGTTCATCTGTCGTTGGCAGTTCATTGGTCAAACACAAGTTCAGTGTCTTCAGAGTGATGTAAATCAAACTCATATGTTGCTGGAAAGGCTTAGATTGGAAGTTGATAATGACAGTCTTCCCTGAATTCGCCCGGCATCACGTTTGGTCTGTGATGCAGTCAGACCTGGTTTGAGCCGGTAGCCCAGCCCTCTGCTAGAAGCTGTTCCTGGTCTACTTATGAGGAAGGATGCGCCGAGTTGAACCTGTTTGTTGTGTCTCCACGGGATCTTCTGGTCTGCATATCTGCAGGTGTGATCTACCAGAGAGGCCCGCTGATCTAAGGCAGCGCAGCTTTTTTGCGTAAGCGCTTTGTTAAAGGAGACACAACATTCTCTTTTTTTTAATCTTTTAACAAGTTGACACAACCTCCTCAGGTATGAATGGAATGTGTGAAATTCACACCTAATAATAGTGACCGGTGTTAGGAGGTGGACCGACCCACCTGGGTTGTCGGGCTGCAGAGTGAGTCGGCACACAAGGTGTGCCTCCTCTGCAATTGGTCCTACAGCTTTGCACTTCCGTCTGAGCTTGGACCTAAATTCCATCCAACAGCCTCAGAAGTAGGTTGTACCATGTCTACGAGAATCACTATGCTGATTTAAAAAAAAAAGGATGCTGTTCAGATACAAACATTTGGTACTGACAGAGTTGTGTTTTGTCTGAGTTCTTGAGTTGTTTGTCACTTCTGCCATCTAAATACGTGTCCAAAAGTGCAGAGAACCTGAAGTTATCGTCCTGGTTCAGTCTTTCAGACTCCTTCCTGTAGATAGAGACCAGGCAGGCGGTGCAGGTGGTGTAGTTCATTAATGAGCCACAGTGTTTTAACTTGAATGAAGGAGACACGGCTGCTATGTTTGCTGAAATTACCACCAACCAGCTCAGATAAAACGTGGTAAATTTTAGATGAAAAATAACGATATACTAGAGCGGTTGGTTAAATTAATCATTTATCTTTGCCTCAAACAGTGGATGTTTGTAGATAAATGTTAAGACGCTACCCTGGTCCACCAGTGGGGCCGATGCTACCCTGGTCCTCATCCTGGGCTGATTCTACCCTGGTCCACCTCCTGGGCTGATTCTACCCTGGCCCACCTCCAGGGCCGATACTGCCCTGGTGCACCTCCGGGGCCGATGCTACCCTGGTGCACCTCTGGGGCTGATTCTACCCTGGTCCACCACAGCTGCTGTCTGTAATATGCTCTACACTCTCTAAAACGCTGTCGTCCCTTCAGACATTAAAACAGGTAGAAAGGACCAATGAGCTTTTGAGTAGGGCTGTAGCGATACACTAATCTCATGATACGATACGATACATCTGGCTCACGATACGATATTATATCGATATTTTTCTAACAATACATTTACATCATTTTCTGAAAGATTTTAACAGGACAAAGTGATTTTGGTGACATCTTGTGAGTGTTCCAATTAGTTTGAATTAACTGAACTGAAAGGTAGGTGACTGCAGACAACGTCGCAGAGAGGAGAGAAAGGAGGCCTCTGATTGGTCAATTCTACATCCACGTCATCGAAGAAATGAGGAAGTACCCACATCTGTACGATTCTGGTTCTCCACACCACAAAGACAGCACATATTCTAGTAATTCATGGAGGGAGATTGCGTGAATGTGGGTCTGAATACGGCCGAGACGGTGAGGAAGTGAGGAAGACGGGGGTTTTGAAGGGAGCTTAGAATATCGATACCCGCGGCTGAAATATCGATACTCTCTGGGAAATAAAATAGCGATATATATATCGCCGAATCGATAAAATCGCCCAGCCCTACTTTTGAGAGGTTAGGGTTACTAGTAAATGTTTGATTTGAGCTTGTAAATGGTGTCTCTCGTGGAGGAGGGGTCAGAGCTTTTAGACTCGGTTTACCTGAAGCGCAGCAGGCAGGTTGTGTCATCGCTGTAGAGCTTCGACGGCTCGTAGGCTCACTTGCGCTGCACTGCAAACGAAATGAGCTCATTGGAAAATCTCGCCTGAGATCTCTTGGAAGTTCAAGTGTGAGTCTGTGTTTAGGAGCGCCTGTTTGAGCTGCGCTCCTATCAGCACGGCTTGTTTACCGTCCTGTGCGGGTAATCGAGCCGGCGAGGCCGCTCGTTTCCAGAGCTTTCCTCAAAGTAGAAGCGGGACGATCCCGTCAGCCCCCCTGCAGGGTTGTTGTCGGCGTTACCGGTCCTTATCGGCCCCTCTGGCCCGGTGCCACTGAAACACATTGGTGAGAGCTAAAAGGCTCATGTAATGGACCACAGAACAAATTTCCTGGAATTGCCGGAAATCAACATTCCAGTGGTCTCCTGGTTGTTAAATTAACAGTTTGGTGAATGGTTTGAAAATGCTTATTTACTTAATGTGCTCCATAATTTCTCCTGTTTCACCCTCAGTATTCTGACTCACCCCCACCCCTCTGCACCCCACCCCAACAAGGCTTTCTTCTAGTTTCAAACAGGCCCAAAGTAGGATTAGAGACGTTACGCTCCTTTGACAAAGTTGAGTCCAGACTTGCTGTTTTAATACACTGAAACAGTTGTGGATTTTTGCCTCTGTGCCGTCCAAAAAAAAGAAAAAAAAATCACTAATGTGGTCCTTATAGTCTCAGGCAAACTTTCACACCACCTATTTTTTCTGTAAAAACACTTCATATCTGGTGAATACAAAGTTTCATCCCCTCACGGCTTCCCTGAAGATTTGACTTCTTTAAAAGCAGACCTTTTAATTAGGGGTGCACGTTAACTATCGGGCCGATAACAGGAAATTATGATGTCATCCCGATAACTTCGATATCACAACAAATAGCCCCGATAACATATATATTTTTGTCAACACGGCAGTGCCTCGCTCCCTCTGAGCCTTGAATGACTGGCAGTGAATGTTATGTTCAAGTGACGTCGGCATAATCAGATAAACGAATACCCCCTCATGCCAGAAAACAACTCGTTAACTCGGTCATAATTTTGGTAGCTGCTGACTTGAATTAATATTCGCAGTATTTTCCCTCATGTTACACACACAAAATAGAAAAAATAGAAAAGGCTGAAAGAACAACTAGCAAACGAGGGAACGTGGGAATTTATGTTACACCTTGAATGCAGCATGCAGCACAGAGTACTGATCACAACAAACATGGCGGCGTGGAACTTCGTTAAAGTTTCAGAAGAAGATAGTTTGGTGTTTATTTGTGACGAATCCTCCGAGCGAATTCTACAAGGAGGGAAGCACAAGCTTTAATACGTAAAACCTGATCAGCCACCTACAACATAACAATCGCTTCCATGGAGTTTTGAAATCGTGCTAATGTGAGTTAACGGAAGCTAATGCTAACGTGCGCAAACCAGCAGCAGTCTCCCCTCCCCTCTCCTCTCCTTCATTCCTCTCATCTAAAACTTTCATGAGATTCAAAAATAAAAACCAAAAACTACTGAACCTCATTTACTAGGCCTGGGACGATAATCAATAAATCAATTAATCGCACGATAAATGAAAATGGATTTGATAATTTTTCCGGCCTCGATAAATGGCCATATGCACGCATATTTGTTTACTTCGTCTCCGGGCTCCAAACACACTGGATCACAAGAGGGTTCACTCTGTGCATTGGTCTTAGCACCTGGGCGCGTTTGTTCCTTAGCGGAAAAAAATGAACGGAGTGAACCATCTTGTCAATCATTCAGACTCTTTGTATCTGTGGGGGGAGGCGGAGCCGCAAACACACACGCTCTACAACAACAACTCACAGGCACTAAAACAAGGAGCCTCGTGAGGAGTATGGCAGACCTAATTAGAAAGACAAATGCCACAGCTCCGGTGTGGGATTTTTTCGGTTTCAAACCGAATGAGCAAGGTGGGGCCATTAACGCAGACGTGCCTGTATGCCGGCTTTGTTTAAAAGTAGTTGCAACAAAAAAAAAGCAACACGACCAACTTACACGCTCATCTCAAACTTAATCACCCGGTCGAATTTGCCCAGCTGGGCAAAAAAACTGCACCCCGGGATGCAGAGACGTCGGCCCGACAGTCGACCATTACCGAAGCATTTCATCGTCAAAGCAAATACAGTCGGAACAGTGCAAAATGGTGTGCGCTAACGGAGAGCGTAGTTCGCTATATTGCCAAGGAAATGCAGCCATTTAACACAGTTGAAAAGCCAGCATTTCGGGACATGCTACAAACTTTTGACCGGCAATACGAACTACCATCCAGGAAGTATGTGTCACAAACGGCAATTCCTGAGCTCTACAACAGAGTGAAGGATCTCATATTAAATGAATTAAAGGACATTAAATTTTACTCCGCCACTACAGATATGTGGTCCAGTTCCAACATGACCCCCTACATGAGCCTGACCATACATTACATCACTGAAGACTGGACCCTGCACTCCAAATGTTTAGAGACCAGATATGTCCCTGAAAATCACACTGCTGACACCCTGGAAGAAAACCTTAAGGCAGCTTTAGCAGACTGGGGACTGGATGAGAACAAACTGGCCTGCATCACTACAGACAATTTTATTTGTTTTGCATATTTAAAAGTTCTCCAATGTCAAATAAAGGTTTAATTATTACATTTGAAAGGGTGTACTTGCATTATTATGATATATTAACATTACATAAGTGCTTATTTTGGTCTCGACAATGTCGACAATAATATCGTTTATCGTCAATAATTTGTGGGAAAATATATCGTCCAGCAAAATTTGTTATCGTCCCAGGCCTATCATTTACTTTAATTAAATGTATTAATTTAAATAAAACCACAAGCCAAAATCCTTTAAACGTTAATCTTTTTCAGTTTGTAATTCTGATGCATGTATTTCCATCAGTTTTTTATATCAGTCAGTAATGAACCTTATTTAAGTTAATGTGAGATATCAAATAGGTTTGTTTGATAGCTTTACGAAAATGTTTGAGAGGTTGACAATAGTTTTTTGTTGGAAAAAATAAATATCTGTTCATTTAAAAAGTCAAAACTATTTTTGATTTTGTTCATAGTATTGATGTAATGATCTTAGGTATATGTGTGTGTTATCGGTTATTGGTATCGGCCTTTAAGAGCTGAAAGTTATTGGTATCGGTATCCCTACTTTTAATAGTCTCTTGGTCTTGGGGACTCAGGCGTACTAACACAATGCCTAGAGGGTAAGACAAAAGCGACGCTCTCACGTCCCTCCCAAGGCATGAGACTCATGGTCTTGTGGTGCGTTTTGGCAAAAACCAAATGCAGTGTTTCAGCAGAAACGGCTCCCGCCGCCTGTCGAGCACAGCGGCAGAGGGGTGATGGTCTGGAGTCGTGTTGCAGCCACAGGACCGGGTCAACCACAAGCTCCTCTGAACACCAGAGCGATCGAGACAAATGTGAAGCCCAGGTTGAAACTGGGTCACGCAGCAGGAAAATGATCCGAAGCACGCCAGCAGATCTACATCAGAACGAGTGTAGAAGAGATTAAAGGTTTTGGACCGACCAAGTCAGAGTTCTGACCTGCAGCCAGTTAAAACACTGTGGTGGGACCTGAGCGTGAGCCTAAAAACCTCTGAAGCAATAATCTTAAGAAGAACGGACCAAAATCCTTCCACAATAATGTGAGGGATTGGGAAAAGTCGTACAGGAAATGACGGCTGCAAGTTATTTCTGCTGCAGGTGGATCCACAAGCTGTTGAACCGTAACTGTCGTCCACCTGATTTTTCTTCAGTTTTGTTAAATAAACAATTACGTAAAGAAATGCAATTGCAATTCTGATGTTTCTGGACATAAAAAAACAAAAAAAACTTGAAGAGTGTGTGAGCTGGTGTCACTGAACAACCTCGTTACTGTATTTATTTACTGCATGGAGTTTTCTATGAGTGATGGATGAACGGCTCTGGATTTTGGCGTACACGCGAGGTTTATATTAGCAGGTCCCGAGACGATACAGTCACTCAAACACAGAGTTCAGAGCGCCGCTTTTCCCATTCCATCATTCGCGCTGTAGCTGTTTTTCAGTCCTCCCCGTACACTTGTGGGAAACATAGAAGCTGATGTCATGAAGTCCGGCCCTTCCAGGACATTCTGGAGAGCTGAGTCTTTCCTTCCCTGCAGCCGACAGCTGAGCTGATGCTTTAAACACACCCTCCCACCGCTGACATCTCCCTGCACGACCTTATTTAGCCCTTTCTGCAAATAACAACAGTCACATCAACCATGAAAGTGAGCCAGAATGTCGACCGGAACAGATGAGGTCCATAACAGTTAATAGTTACTTGTCTTCGGGGCGTTTGGATGTCAGACTTCCTGCTTGTGTAGTTCCACCGTTAGCGCTGTCTGGAAGACTGGAGAACCTTTTGTTTTCATGTGTGCACCTCACAGGGGTTTTGCTTGAATCAGCACGTTGCTGTGCACATATACACCCCCCCCTCCCATCCCCCCACCCCTGATGGCAGGTAGGCAGCCCGCCTTTGCCTCAGCATGTCTGGACCCGGAGCCCGTTACCTACAGAGAGCTTTGTCCTGAGGGCACACGGCTTCCACAGAAGACCCACACTCCTCCTAAGTGTTCGGTTTTAGACCGTTTCTGGACGGTCACATTCTCTTATCACCGGATTCCTCAGTTGTCATCTCAAAACAGTTTGTTTGTGAAGCTATGGGATTGGTTCATGGCGTCTCAAAGCTAAAAAAGAAAAAGTTAATTTGATGAATGCTTCTATTGTTTTAAGTGGAGCTGTTGGGAGAGCCAGGACCTGGCTTTTTTATGCTAACTTTGGTTCTAAATGCTACATTAGAGGTTTTTAATGAGTTGCATTACACCAAAAGAGTCTCAGGGCATTAATAACAGAAGGAAACATCCTTCGCTGCTGTCGTTTACCGTTGATTAGGTCAATGCATGCAGTAGAGACATCTCATGTACTTTGAATTACCACCCTAAGATGTTGGAGGAGTTTGCATCCATGAATGATTCCAAGCAGCTGTGAAGTCCATGGCCTCCCAAGGTGAACTGGTTCTGGGTGGGCCAGACTCATTCCAGTGACTTGTAAGAGGAGAAGAAAATCAAAAGCTCAATGTCCCTTCAATCAGACGAGGGTCACTAGGGCCCTACCGCAGCTAGCTAAAAGTTAGAAGACATCCAGGTCTGAATGCCCTTCAGACATGCCTGAAGTTTGTCTCTCAGTTCGGTTTCCTCTGGTTTCGTGGATTGTTACAGCTGCGTATCATCAGCATCAGTGAACATTGATGTCGTGTCTGCGGATGATATTTCCAGGGGCGGCATATAGAGTGAAGAGGAACAGTCCTAACACTGAACCCTGTGGGATGCCATAGCAGACCCTCGTCTGTGAGGAAGAAACATCATTAACATGAACCTGATTCCGTGAGGAGGTCGTTGTGACTCTAACCAGCTCCGTTTCTGTGCTATGATGTATTCTGAACCCTGACTAAAAAACTTTAATAGATCATTTCTATGCAGGTGGTCTCCTAACTGGTTTTCAGATTTGATTGACAGTTGGATGGAAACAGCGAGAAGATCCCCAGACCTGAAGGTCTGTTTGGTAGGAAGTCAGCCTCCTCTGGTTGGATCGATAGAGGGCAGGTGTTTCATGAAGGAACGAGCAGTAATCATCTGACATTGCGTAAGAAGATTGCATAAGAACACACTATGCTTTTCGTTGAATCGTTTAGAAATACAGAATCTAATGTCATCTGTTTGCTGGAGACAGATTCAAAAGTGTTGTTTACAGAATTTGAGAGACAAACAGACCAAATGTGAAGCTGTTTTTCTTCCCGGAGAAACTCATCCTCAAGGGTTTCAATGTTTTCACCACCCTCATGTCTGGACAGTTTTGCACAATAAGGGTGTTGGTTTGTCTACGTGACCAAGCTGAGATGATTTCCTTTCTAAGGTCACTGGCCACATAAGACTGCAGGGAGGCAGCCCTGAATTCAAGCCGGGGGAGTTGAGATCTCTGGAGGACAGGTCAACGTAGCTCTCAGTTCTGACATAAATCTCTGCTTTCTTTATCTCTTGGGCAGTAATGCTCAGAGACATTTCCAAACACCACAGACAGTGTTGTCTGCAGTCTGAGGTGGAGATGCAGTCAAACAGATGACTGATTTATCTGCAGACATCTGTCGCAGCATCAGAGCGCATCACAAAATCTGATCAAACCGATAAAGAAAGCTGACGACACTGCACATCCCTGCGCAGGACGGTGTCTTCAAACACTTCTTCAGTTCGCCTGAACTGATACAAGAGGACACAGTTACGCTTTTTAACCCCCCAGCTGATGGAGCTTTGGGAGAGGAATGTCGTCACATTCTTGACTGATATGGGACCAGAGCGGTCCAGGATGGTCTCTGTTGTGGATGTGTCAAATGTTTTGAGCTGGTGAAAGGTCTGGACCAAAGGTGGGCCAGTTCGCCTTCTGGGCTCTGTTACGAAGCCATGCTGCTGTGATGGATGCGGTCTGCTGCGTAGCGCCATCTTAACACCTTCATCCAAGAAGACGACGTCTGGATGCTCCCATCCACCCAGCCTGCCATCAGCGCCCTGATAACAAGCTGTGTGGTCCCTCTCTTTAATCTGGAGGTCCATGGTTTTCAAAGAGGATCTAGAATTGGATTCAGCTCGTCTGACAGCAGGACACTGAGTCCATTTTTAAATGAGCTTTGATGTCCAGAGGAGACTGTGGTGTTTCTGGATTATATTCATGTATCACTTTTTTTTTTTCATGATGGAGTTTTTTTTTTTGTTTTTTTTTTGATGAGATTGTGTTGTAACAAGATATTAGATCAGGGGTCTCAAACTCATTCCTGAAAGGGCCGTGTGGCTGCAGGTTTTTGTTCCAACCATGCAGGAACACAGCTGAGTTGTCTTAGTCAATCAACTAGTTGTCTTCACTGAAGGTCTGAACCAGTTCAGTTGATTGAGTGAAACAACTCAGCTGTGTTTCTGCATGGTTTGAACAAAAACCTGCAGCCACACGGCCCTTTCAGGAATGAGTTTGAGAACCCTGTATTAGATATTCTGAGTCTTCTAGATTTTAGACTGAAGAACATTATTTTAAGGTAGTGTAAGGTTGGTGAGCTTCTGTCCATTTTCAGAGACTCTGCCTCTCTAAGAGCGGAGCAACTCTGCTTCTCTAAGAGTGGAGAGGCTCTGCCTCTTTACGATTGGAGAGACTCTGCCTCTCTACAAGTGGAGAGACTCTGCCTCGCTATGACTGGAGAGACTCTGCCTCTCTACGATTGGAGAGACTCTGCCTCTCTACGATTGAAGAGACTCTGCCTCTTTAAGATTAGAGACTCTGCCTCTTTAAGATTGGAGAGATTCTGCCTCTTTAAGATTGGAGAGACTCTGCCTCTCTACGATTGAAGAGACTCTGCCTCTTTAAGATTAGAGACTCTGCCTCTTTAAGATTGGAGAGATTCTGCCTCTTTAAGATTGGAGAGACTCTGCCTCTTTAAGATTGGAGAGACTCTGCCTCTTTAAGATTGGAGAGACTCTGCCTCTTTAAGATTAGAGAGACTCTGCCTCTTTAAGATTGGAGAGACTCTGCCTCTCTACGAGCGGAGAGACTCTGCCTCTCTACGATTGGAGAGACTCTGCCTCTTTAAGATTGGAGAGACTCTGCCTCTTTAAGATTGGAGAGACTCTGCCTCTTTACGATTGAAGAGACTCTGCCTCTCTGCAAGCGGAGAGACTAGTGCTGGGTGATATGGAAAAAATCATATATCACGATATGGACTATTTTATATCACGATAACGATATATATCACGATATACCATAATAAAGTATGTTTTCAGTTATTCTCTGAAAAGTTTGACAAAAATTTCATTGCTTACTTTTCAACTTTATTTTGAAAGGATATTTAACTGAACTGTCACAAACATACATTTTAGTGCAGCAAAAACAGGTAGGTACAGAGGTACAGTAGCTTTCACATTTTTTTTAAAGTGCTCAACAGTTTCTTAGAGGAAAAACACATTTTTGCACTGAAGTTCAGCTATAAAAAATAAACACAAATTATTTTTCAACTTTCTGAAATCTGTAACCTTGTAGTGCAAAGTTTGCAAACCAATATAAAGTGTCTAAAGTAAACATCAGGGTTGAAGAGAACTCTGTTTAAGGCATTAACCATGAATAAAAGTGCAAACATAAAAGGCTACTTTGTAGAAGTAGATATGATTCTATTAAATTTATAGTTGCAGGTTATTTAATGACATATTTGCTGTAATAATTGATAAAATTAGGATAGAAACGATAGAAGAGAAATGGCACGATACACACTTTTCTATCGTCCCCACGATATGAATCGTCATATTGCTCAGCACTAGGAGAGACTCTGCCTCTCTACGAGCGATGTTCTTACAGGGGTTTCCTTTAAATGCCACTTCCTCTTGTTGGCCATCTCACAGCTTTTTTGTGACGTGTTGCCTCCATCAAATTCAATATTACCTTTTTTCCCCCTCCAGATGTTACATTTCCACGCGTTGAACATTTGATATGTTGTCAAATATACATCCTCAGATGTGCCATCTGAGATAAAATGCTGTGTTGATGCATCCAGACCTCGTATCGACCCAACAGACAACAGGCTCTTGACTGGTTTCTGGACGATGTCGTTACGGTCCACAGCTTCAGCTGCTCGGTCCTGGAGTTCGTCCTCGGAGCCTGCAGAGAATCCACGGACCTCCTGGCACTGAATTATGAATATGGCTTTATAAGATCTAAATTATTAGCATTCTGTTTTATTTACACTTTACACGGTGTTTCAGTGCTTTTAGCACGAGGGTTGTATTGATGCATGGATTTAAAAGAACCAGAAAAGACCCTAAATTATGAAATAAGGTGACGATCAGATGATTCAAACGGCTGTTTCCACATGTGATCGGCAGATTTGACTGACATGGTTTGTGTAAAAATATATTGAACAAATGCTTCAGATGAATATCGGGTTACTTGCACTTCTACAAAAATAACACCAGTGTTCCAGCAGGATGTTCTGCATTAATCTGTGCTGGTTGTGTTATGGGATTTTCAGGAAAGACTTCCTCTTCACTCGGCTGTGTCTTAGCCTCACATTTCAGTCCTTTTCTGTTAACACTGTGAGTGATTAGTGTCATGTCGGACTGTGTTGACGCTACACAGCCCCTTTAAATTAGGGAGAAACTGGAGACGGGCCGAAAACCTGCTGACTGCTGCACATAACCCTGCACTTGTTTTCTCTGGGCAAACGTTATTTAAATCTCGCCTCGTGATTAAAGCTCGACAAGGGCATTCTTGTGAGATGAGTCCCGTGTCCAATTATCCCTCTGGACGATCATGTGCATCACCTGCTTTCTCCATGCTGGAGATGCTTTGACTGAGTGCTCATTGAAACAGCCGCTCATCCCCTTAATGATGTACTGAATCTGCTCGTTTTTTTTTTGTCTTCTGTTTCAGAGACCTGAGGTTCAACAAAATCAAGGATTTACAGCCGGGCTCCTTCAGGCGGTTAAAGAACCTCAACACGCTGTGAGTCTCCTGCCCAGACACGGTCGCGACAGACCGACACCATCATTGCCACGCTACATATGTGGGTCAGCTCATAATCTGAGAGGAATTCATCCTCTCCACCCGTCCGCCGGGTGGTTTTACGAGATGTTGAATAGAAGCTGGTGGCTGTCAGGTCCAGAAGTATTCTGGGGAATGACAGACGTTTCTTAATTATTTTTGCCACCACCACAAAAACAAACAAACAGATCCAGTCCGGAAATGATAAAAGTGTATTTCAGCTGCAGCTTAAGAGGTTTCACAAGGGTGTAGTTCCACGTTTTACAGCCAGCATCTCGATTTTCGACATGGCCGTAAATATAACCAGAGCCTTTTTCAAAATTCTTACATCAAAATTAGGGCTGGGCAAGTTAACGCGTTATTATCGCGTTAATGCATTAATTCATTAACGCCGACATTTATTTTATCGCACGTTAACGCATGTTGCTCACATGCTTTTGTTTTGAAAAGTCTGTTACAGGCTGCTGCGGAACCGGAAGAGAATTGGCAGTAAACATGCGGTAAAGCTGAAACAGACATGGAGAACGATAAAAATTCGTCAAACTTTACAGTTCAGGTAGCAACTCAGGTAGCAATATTAACAATTCTGTTTGAAAAAGAAAATCTGGACAACAACAAAACTTTGGCGTCATTCCTCCATGTTCCATCAGATCTGCTCCATGTGTTCACTGTCCTGCTGTTCTCTAGCTGGTTACTGCAGTGCGGCTCCATCTAGTGGCACAGATGTGTAATGACAACAGAAAGTCTGTTCCTCCATTATAAAACAAATTCAGTTCTGTAGCCCGTTTTTTCATTTCGTATTTTTGATCCAAGACTAAAATTGAAGTATAAAAAAAAACAGGCATTTTTTTTTCTTTTTTTGAGTGTGTGTTAGATTAAGAAATGAAAAACGTAATAAAATGTCACTTTTAATTAATTAATTAATCTTTTTTTGATTGACAATTGAAAATGGAAAGAATGAATGATTTGGATTGGTAAAGTTACTGAACTTTAACATGGACATTTTCATTTTAAAGTTCTCCAGATGGAGGATTCAACAGAAACAAGGTTATTTGTAACAACTGACAAGTTGAACTCCCCGTTAAAAGTTTCTGCTGTTACCTCAGAAATTACCTGTTTTAATGTTCTGATTGTGCTGAGCCACAATCATTTTGTTGGATTTTGTTGGTAGACTTTTTTTTCTTTTTTATAAAAACAGGATGATATTAATGCCCTGGCAGTGGCAATAAGCTTTATTTTATTTTACATTTTTTAAGATGAGCTTTACGTTAAATATATGTTACTGACAAGTGCTGGGGGCTATTTGTCGTGTTATCGGAATGACGTCATAATTTCCTGTTATCGGCCCGATAATTATCGTGCACCCCTACTCCACATCGAGGGCAGCCAGCTGAGGTGTCTCAGTATACCTCCTGGACATCTACTTGGGGGGGAAGCCTGGTGGCAGACCCAGGACGAGCTGGAGACGTCATGCCTCTGGGCTGGCCTGGGAACTTTCCAGTTTCCTCCCAGAGGAGCTGGAGGGGGTCAGGACCAGGGAGAGGGAGGCCTGGATTCTCTTTGCTTAGGCTGCTGCCCCCACGACCCCTTCTCAGATAAACGAAGGGTCAGAAGATGGATGGATGGAATCACATACGCTTAAAAATAACCGTAATGATGAATGGGACATTTTTGTGAAACCTCTTAAATTGAAGCTGAAAGTCATCACTTGTTTTCCACATCCTGAGTGTGTTATTTCACATCTGTTGTGGACATTTTTCTGATTTAGTCTTTAAACGTTCTGTCATCGCCCAGAGCGTGAGCAACTTGATCTGTGAACTTAGAATTGATCAAAAATACACTCCTCACAAAAGCTGTGAGGCTAAAATTTCAGAACAGACTCAGAGAACCTCTGCAGGTGGACTTACTTCGACCTTCTTTAAACCTCTGAATGCAGATGTTCCAGCTGTTCAGGGGTTCAGTACTTACTGCATGACGCGCTGTTCTCTAAAGAGGTGATCAATAATTACCACAGGTGTCGGCTCCACGACCCAACCGCTGAATGTTCTGGTTCAATGACATTTTCACATTCAGAGACCGAGACGACAGCTTTACATGGTCCATCAGCGGGACCTGGACACCGCCAGGCTTCAGACGTCCTCAGAGGGATGCTGCCGCTGCCCGGAGCATCTCAGGGTGTCATCATCAGAGACGCAGTGAGACTGAATTAGGACTGTAGCAATACACTAATCTCGTGATACGATACACAATATTGGGCTCACGATACGATACATATCGATATTCATCTTACAATACATTTACATTAATTTCCGAAAGATCTTAAAGGGACAAAGTGATTTTGGTGACATCTTGTGAGTGTTCCAATGACTTTGTTTGAATTAATTGAACTGAAAAGCATCAATTACACATTATATGGCTGACAGGCAGCTTGCAAATGCTGGACAAAATGAATAAAAGATGTGTTGAGAAAAATAGTTTCATTTATTTAAACAGTGCAAATTGTTGCTTGCAAGCTTTTAAAGGTGAGACACGGGGGTTTTGGAAGGAGCTTAGAATATCGATACCCGTGGCTGAAAAATCAATACTTTCTGGGGAAATCAAATATCGATATATATCGCAGAATCGATAAAATCGCTCAGCTCTAGACTGAAGAGCCACATAGTTGGGTGAACAGCTGGTTAAAATAACGCTGGAGAAAATAAAAAGACATTGGCGAGATGGAAAGATGACCCTGGTAGGTTTGGCTTCTGGGACATCACACAAGACTTCCCAGCAGGTGTCCTCAGCAGGTGTCCTCAGCAGGTGTCTTCACCAGGTGTCCTCAGCAGGTGTCCTCAGCAGGTGTCTTCACCAGGTGTCCTCAGCAGGTGTCCTCAGCAGGTGTCCTCAGCAGGTGTCCTCAGCAGAGTCCCATCAGTGCACGGCCGTGTCTGTGGTCTCCTTAGATGCTCGGGTCCAGACCTCAGCGCAGTTACAGTTTTCTTGGTAGAATAGTTGTCTTGTCCTGACTGGTTTCCCAGTCGCATATAATGATGCTGCCATCACCGTGTTTGACTGTAGGTGGTTTGGAGTTGTTGCTTCTCGTAGTTCAAGAGACAACCAGGTGTTATTTTTTATTTTTGAACTTTCTGGTAGGATGTCTTGTACCAGGAGATTGATGGCTTCTCTCTGGTCAGTCCTCCATCAGAGCTTTATTTGTGATATTTCAGTCTTTGGTTTACAACAACCTGTTTTTTCTTTGTCTTTGTGGAGAATTGCATGTCATGTAAGGATAGAGCGATACATTGGCCGATACATCGGGCCGATATTTGCGTTTTTTACTTGAATCAGCATCGGCCGATTCGCGTGTGGATTCGTCGATGTTTTTTGCGTGGCACGATTTACCGACGGGCACCCACGGGCAGCTCTGTGTTGCCGGAAGCGGAAGACCTTGCAGCACATGCAGACGCGTTAACACTTTTTTAAATTGTTAAATTTAAAAGTTAAATTATTAAATTTTTACTTTTCAATAAAGTGTTTGTTCAAACTTGAGACCTGTAATATTTTTTTTCATCAATTGTGTCATTTTAAAAAAAAAATGTAAATTGAGGGAACAAAAGCAGTATCGGCCACATATATTGACCCAAAGAAAATTGGCAGTCCATAATCGGTCATCAGGTGGTATCGGCCCTAAAAAGTCCATATTGGTCGATCGCTAATGTCATGGCAGGCATTTTGGTTTAAATTTATCTCTGTAAGTGCAGAAAATTCCCATGAATTTGCAGAAAAGCCCGGTTTTCCTCACGAAGCAGCCGTGAATCCATCAGCCTTTAAACAAAACCAACATGTCCAGTTTTACTGTTTTGTAATCTTTTTTATCCCTTTTCTTTTTTCCACAGCCTCCTTAACAATAATAATATACGAAGGATCCCCCGGGGGGCTTTTGAAGACCTGGAAAACCTCAAATATCTGTAAGTCGGCCACATTTCAGCTTTGATTGCTCTTGAGTTTCGGAGGGTTTTATTCAGTACTTCATCCAGAATTAACCCTGTTCTGTTAGGCTGCTCAAACGTGACTTTTCTGCTCAACCGTCCAGAGAAACAACTGCCTTTCTGGCTGCTGCTGAAGTGTAACGGTGGAGGACGGCCGGCGCTGCTCGTCTCTTCACTCTGTGAAAATGTGTCAGTGCAGTTTTTGAGGAAATAAGTGTTGGTTGTCTGGAAGTCAAAGCCGGGGGGGTGAGTGGTTTGAAGGCATGTGTGGCCTCGGGGGAGGAGGGGGGGGGGAATGTGGGATTGCTGGGCTGCTCACGTTATTAGTCACTTTTCTTATCGTCCCTCTGACCTCAGCTGTGGTTGAAAACAGCGTCTGATTTCCCTGTTAGGAGCTTTTGTGCACCAGTGCAACACTGGGACAAAACGTTTTGAGACCAAAAATGTCGGATTTGACTGACAGCTGTTTATCCGAACAGATTTTGGCCGTGATAAATTTTTGATTTTTTCCATTGGGAACGTGTAAAAGCATTTTATCAGCTTCAGAGGCTTTTTTTTAAGGCAGTTGCATCAGATTTTTCAGTATTTCCAGTCTGGGATTCTGGGTATTAATCTTGGGGCTAAATCCGGACTGATGGAGGTCCATCCCTGCTGTGGTAATTACCCCGAGTCGATTACCGTTTTTAAACTTTTGCGGGTTTTCAGTAGACGTTTTCCAAGTGTCGATCCAGGTCGACTCATAGAAGAATAATTCCCGTTTTCACCGTTGGGTTGATGCCCCGGCTGTGCGTCCCCTCTGACCCGCCCATGACGGTGCGTTGTGGTGGAAACGTCACGCCGACCATTTGGTTGGTTGTCAACCAAACAACTATGAACTGCTTCTGAGTCTTCTTTCCAGTCCAGAGACCAGTCAAGGCACTTTTACAACGCTAGCAGCTTTCTCTCTCCGCTGCACACATCAGCTGGATTGATTTATTTCACCGGGTCTTTGTGGTGGGAGGAAACCAGAGTACCGGGTAGGGATGTAATAATATGGAAAATTTGATATCCCGATTATAGTGAACAAATTATCACGGTTTACGATATTATCTCAGAATTCTTAATTGCTGTACAAATATCCAAAAAACACAAACATTTAAATAATTTCACAAAATTTTGTGATTTTCTTGTCTACTAAAAACATCAGAAGTGAAAATTTTAATCAAAATGAAACTTTTACATTAAAAGGGCAAACAACTGGCACAGAAAGAGGTTCTATTTTAAATGAACTAAATAAATAGCAGGAACAAAGCTAATTTGTCTGGTGCAAATTTAAATAAACACTTTAACAACCATAGTAGGTCAAAATATGCAAACAATTATCAGGAACAAAAACTGTAGTGAAGTTCAAATGAAATAAACTTTTGACTTTAAGCTGAACCTTAAATAAGTATAAATATGTAAATAAAGAAACAATTGTAAAGGAGCTAAATATGTTGTTATGAATTGTAGTTCACTCTGTGTGTCTGTGGGTGTCGCTGTGTTGTTACCTGAGGGTCAGGTATAAAGGTAGCTGCCTGTTATTGGTTAGCTGTTTGACCCGGAAGGGCAAAAAGGTTTTTGACCGCTGCGGCGCTAACTGCTGGCGTTATGGTTGTCGGATCAGTTAATGGAATAAATTAATATTTTAACTGCATCAGAAGAACATTGTTCCGGTCATTTTTCAATCAACACGTAACGGTATCGTTTGCGAAATGTGAGTTAGCGAAGCGCGTTGACCAGGTTACTCTTGGTCAGTAGCTTGAAGCATTAGCCTTAGCTCCTTCAAGTTGCTTCTACAAATTACAATAAAATGTAAACAAGTGCTTTGCAGACAGGATAATTGTCCTCCACCAGTTGTCCCTCTGCATTCTTGAAAAAAAAAAGAAAAATATGCTCAGGCCTCAGATTTTGTCCTTGTAGCGGTTGGTAAATGTCCTGTGTGCTATCACCACTTTCCGCCATGCTAACGTTACGATGCCGATGTTACAAGCTACATATTTCATGTGAGCCACAGCCGCGAGTCACTCGCAGACTTGAATGAGGCTGATATTACATATCCTGGTAATCGACCAGGATAATGAGATGAAGTCAAACATAAACGGTAATCGTTATCGCGTAAAAATTTTACCACGTTTTACCGTTAATACCGGTAACCGTTCCATCCCTAGTAACGGGCTAAACCCACGCAGACACACGAAGGACATGGAGACTCCACACAGAAAGACCACCTGGACCCAGATCCACCTGAACCCTCCAGCTGTGACGTGTCGGTGATGACCACTGGACTGCTGAAGGAGAAGGAAGGAGGAACCGAGCAGCAGCATATCTACACCATAGCAGGACCTGCAGAAGAGAAGACAGACAATGATCAAGGATGATCTGAAACTGAGACCAGAGAGACAGGGTGAAGATGCTCAGTGCATAAAGGAAACACCCCCCAATAACAGACGGTCGTTTAGCTGATGTGCAACATCCTTCTCAAGGCTTTGGAAATAAAAGGAAGGTTGGAAACAGGCATGTAGACGTACTTTCTTAATTAACACAAAACTAAATAGTTGGGCTGGTCTGTAGTGCAAGGAAGCGAAGAGTCGTCGATGCAGCTGCGTCAGGATCGGTGCTCTGCCCAGTGAACTAGCTAAAATGGTTTACAGCTGAAGGAACTAATATCCAGCAACGAATGTGAGTCTTTACTAAAAAACAGCTGCTTCAACCTCCAGAATCAGGCTCAATAAGTCCAGGAGCAATTAGGGGTGGCAAGGACCTCGCAATACGATATGTATCTGTAATACGATATGTATATGTAATATACATATACATATTAATTGACGTGCAATAACTTAACTCAGGTGTAGTAATCACTACCAACATACTTGTAAATAAAGTCAGAGTTATTATTTGATATTTATTATATATTCTCTGTTGTAGTTATTGTCTGTTTTTATTATTGTTTTCTCTTATTTTATTGTTGTCCTTTTCTCTTTTTTATTGCTATTTTTCACTTGCTGCTGTAACAATGTAAATTTCCCCATTGTGGGACAAATAAAGGAATATCTTATCTTATCTTATCTTATCATGATACTTGGGGCACGATACAATATTATCGCGATATCACAATATATTGCGATATTCTACCCAGTTATTATCAAAATTAAAAGTGGAGATGAAAAATCAAGTTGCTGTATATGTTCATCAGATGATATTGATCATTCAGAGGACAAATTGAGTCAAAACTATTTGCTTCAAAACAACCTATTTATTGTTTATTATTAGTGATTTTGAAAAAATTGATATTAGGAGCTGAAAAATCGATATTATATTGGGCGGCCGAAAATTGCGATATATTGCCAAATCGATTTTTTTTTTCTAGGAGCAATCCTTAACTACAAACCTGTTAAAAAAGTGCTCAATATAATTAAAAACCAGCGTTCATCTTAGATATTTAGCAAAAAAAACAGAATCATCAGCCGAATCAGGAGCTACTGAAACTATCAAAAGCTCAACGAGTAAGAGCCCCAAGGCAAAGACGAGCATAACGAGAGAGGACGATACTGATGATGATGATGATGATGATGATGATACAGATCCATGAACGGAGCGAGAGACAATGCAGAAGTTAACTGGAGCCGATCTGAAACCGAATCTGTGTTCGTTTCATGAACAGAATTAAGAAGAACCGTAAAATGAACTGGATGGAGGAATGAACTGTAAAACAAGAAAGTGAAGCCGGGGATCAGGGGGGTCAGGGGGGTCCGGACCAGACCGGCTCCATTCAGCACTGGAGGAGAGGATGATGGGAAGGCAACCGGCCCGACTCGGCCTCAGCACGCTTGGCGGGAAAGCTCCTCCTAATGCTTCTGCTGGTCGTTGGGTTTCTGGATCCAGTGTCACGTTGGGCTGGGACAAAAACACAGATGAAACTGAGTTTTAGAGAAAAAGTAAATGCCAATGAAGCTCTCTGGAATACATTTAAACACATCTGTTCCTCACACAGCCATCCAGAAACAAAGTTTGCGTCGCTGTCAGAACCCCGGGCCCGTCTCGCTGCTGTTAGTTGAAAATATGACACATGTGCTTCACAACTGTTAGCATTCAAAGGCCCGTGCGTCTGGTATGTAAAAACTGTAACTGTTAATAATACTGTTAAATTAGCAGCCGGCTCACGTCTCCGACAAACGCCGCAAACTTGACGACAGTTGATCCGGAGTCTGAGTCTTTTTTTTAAATAGGGCCTACAGATGAAGGTAATATTAAATGGAAATAAAAATGAGCCGACATCCGAAACATGTGACACCTCCAGAGCCATAAAATGTGCCAGGTGGCTATTTTTAACCCTCTGAACAGCCGTGAATGTGTCCGACATCTGAATGGGCGCCTTGGAGCTTAGCCACAAAGAGCCGCTACGCAAACGGATGATGAATGAAACGAGATTGCTCTTCAAAACTTCGCGTTCCTCTAGGGATGCACGATAACTGTTTTTTAACAGATAACACACACATATACCTAAGATCATTACATCAATACTATAAACACACAGAGGAATGAGGGAGAGGAGAGGAGAGGGGAGGGGAGGGGCATTAGCTTCCTTTAGCTCACGTTAGCGTGATTTCAAACCTCCATGGAAGCGATTGTTATGTTGTAGGTGGCTAATCAGGTTTTACGTATTAAAGCTTGTGCTTCCCTCCTCATAGAATTTGCTCGGAGGATTTGTCACAAATAACCACCAAACTATCTTTTTCTGAAACTTTAACAGAGTTCCACGCCGCCATGTTTGTTGTGATCAGCGCTGTGCTGCAGGCTGCATTCAAAGTGTAACGTAAATTCCCACGTTCCCTCGTTTGCTAGTCGTTCTTTCAGCCTTTTCTATTTTTTTCTTTTTTTTATGTGTAACATGTGGGAGAATACTGCGAATATCAATTCAAGTCAGCAACTACTAAAATTATGACCGAGTTAACAAGTTGTTTTCTGGCATGAGAGGGTATTCTTGATTTCCTTTTCTGATTATGCTGACGTTACCTGAACATAACATTCACTGCCGGTCATTAAAGGCACAGAGGGAGCAAGGCACTGCCGTGTTGACAAAAATATATGTTATCGGGGCTATTTGTCATGATATTGGAGTTATCGGAATGACGTCATAATTTCCTGTTATCGGCCTAATAATTATCGTGCACCCCTAACGATACACGATATCCGGCTCACGATACGATATGTATCGATATTCATCTTACAATACATTTACATCATTTCTGAAAGATTTTAAAGGGACAAAGGGATTTTGGTGACATCTTGTGAGTGTTCCAATGACTTTGTTTGAATTAATTGAACTGAAAGCATCAATTACACATTATATGGCTGACAGGCAGCTTGCAAATGCTGGACAAAATGAATAAAAGATTTGTTAAGAAAAATTGTTTCATTTATTTAAACAGTGCAAATTGTTGCTTGCGAGCTTTTAAAGGTGGGACACGGGGGTTTTGAAAGAAGCTTAGAATATCGATACCCGCAGCTGAAAAATCAATACTCAATAAAATATCGATATATATCGCAGAATCGATAAAATTGCTCAGCTCTAGTGAAGGACCTGAGTCCCGGCTGTTAAGAAGATCAGACCAAATATCTCCACAGACAGCTGTGAGGCTGGGCCACGTTCATCCAGATGCCAGTTTTACCCACATGACTTTGTTTTTCCCTTTTGGCCTCACACTCTTGCACGTCTGTGGGTGGATGATGATTTGATTCGATCAACTTCTGGTGTGTTTTACACGAGCTTGTCTTGTCTATTAGGCCGAAAAGATTTGTGAAGACAGCACGACATGTCTGGGGGAAAAAAAAATCCCCTGTCTGAAAACAGCATGATTGAAATGTGAAAAATTGGATCTGCTGCTGCAGTCGCTCTGGAGACGCATGGCTTCATCACGCAAAAATGCGGAGAGATCCTCAGAGGCCCTCATTCCACCGTAACGACAATCATCTACAGATGAAGAACTGAAACGGCGGCCGGTTTCTCCGGGACCAGACACCCTGGCGTTATCAGATCAACAGGAAAGAATCTGATGGAAAAATAAGTCTCTGACATGCTCTTGATGTCATCAGAGAAGCTGCTCACAGCTCTGCAGTTGTTAGCGAGAGAGTGCACATGTTCGCAATTACAGAGAGATTTGACCTGCACATGTAAGTGAGGAAGAATCCAGAAAACAGACTTTATTGGCCAAAGAAAACTCCAGTGCGTCAGCGAACACACCAGCATGGACCAATAATGGGGTGTGATCGGGTAAATCAAGAAGAGAGATCGAGCTTGAACCTCCAACCAACTGTGAAGCACGGCGGTGGAGGTGATGTGATCTGGAGTTGCTTTACTGCTCCAGAGCAGGCGGCAGTCAGTGACCCAACATAAGTCCCGTTCACGCAGCCACAGCGCCTCCTTTCCACCTGCAACAGTACATTTAGCAGCTTTGCTGCCTTAGAAGGTCATAACAGGACGCGGGAGTAGGGTTGGGCACCGAAAAACGATTCCAAGTAGGAATCAGTTCCTAATGTCCAGTTCTGGAATCGTTTATAAGATTTTTGAATTTTGATTCCTTTTTTCGGTTCCTAAATGTCCGCGCTCTTTTTTTTTTTTTTCGATTTACTACACTCGTTTGTTGATGTTACTCCGCCCGGCGTACTCAACTCCGCGCTAGTGGCGACGTCACGTCCGTCGCCGACGGGACTTCACTCGCCACAACATGCATCCCAAGAGACGCCGCTCTCGAGTTTGGCTGCATTTCAGTCCAGGAAATGACGGCTACCTGCCGCAGTGCAACATCTGTGGGAAGCGTGTTACGGCCAAAGGAGGGTGCACGACTAATATGGCAAAACACCTTCACCTGCATGGCATCACAAAAATAAACGAGTGTACCGTATTTAATTCACTGCGTTGCTCCCATCGCTTCTTCGACTTCAACAGAGTCCGTCTTCATCCAGAAACTCTTGCCTTCTCATATACAGTGGTACCTCTACTTACGAACGTTTCAACGTACAAAGTTTTCAGGTTACGAAACGCATCAAGAGGAAAATATTGCCTCTAGTTACGAAATAATTTTCAGGTTACGAAAGGCAAAAATACAGTAGCGCTGCTACTCGCAGCTCCCAGAGTTTACCGAACATAAACATACCTGTTGGCTCTGTATTTCGGTTTGAAAGCGGTGCGTCCGAGCTGCTCTGCCATTTGCTATCGCTTAGCATCTTCCTGGCATCCCATTGGCTAGGAGGGCCCCTTGTCTGTATGAGCGTAACCCAGCAACCCAGGTATACAAACAATTTTTACCTCCGCCAAGGAGGTAATGTTTTTGTTGCCGTTTATCTGTCTGTTTCTGAAAGAGCAGATATGGTCATCTTCCTAAACAAAAACTGTTGATTTTGTTTTTTGTTGGGCAAAATATATTTTGGAGGCCAACTGCCAACTGTAAGTTGTTTAACATTTAGGCTGTAAGTGAATTGTGTGTGTGCATATGTGTGTGTGTGGTAAGAATAAAAATGGCCTGTTGCCTGTGTAAATGTGTCACAGTTTTTTTTTTAATGAAAAAATTCTTTTGTTAGATAAGTCACGATCTGTTGACCTACACATCAAAGAATCGGAATTGAGAATCTTTTTGAACAGGAATCGAAACAGAATCGGAATCGTTAAAATCCAAACGATGCCCAACCTACACAAAGAAAGACCCCGTGGAACCTTCTAGCTGTGAGGCAACCTTGCTGACCACCAAGCGCTGCACAAGTCCAGGTCTCTGGCCCGGCTGGACGAGGTGTACTTAAGCATGGTCCGGTTGCACATGAATGTGGAGGAGGGCATGCATGATGTGTAGCTGCAACACTTCCTCGTGACGATCATTTTACGCGGACTATATTCCTGTAAGCTTTGATCAGGCTCGCCGTTATGGTTGTTTCACTGCGGTGGTAACTGTGAAGCCTAAATCTTCTATTTCCTGCTGCAGTGAGCACCCTGTTTGGCCTTCCCCACGTCACTGCTCCCCGCTCACTCTGCTGTTATTGGTTACCTTCTTAAACCAATCAGACACCTGACTGCCAGTGACGTGCCACGGCTGCAGAGACAGTTGGAGGATGTTTCTTTCTTTTAACCATACTGCGTCCGAGGGGGGTGGAGCTTGACCTGAAGAGGCCCATCTGCAGATGCAATAAACGCTTGCACATGCAGAAAGTTGTTTTTGAACACACATCCCTCTGTTATTTATTGATTCATCAGTTGTTCACCTCTTAAAACTGGCGGTTGATCTTCTCAAAATAAAAACAGAGGTGCAGTCCAGAAATTCAGAAAAAGTCGAGGCCCGTGGGTTAGATAAAATTTAACCAGGAAATTAAAAAAAAAAAAAAAAGAAAAGCTGTCAATAGTGTTGCCATCATATTTTCCGTGCTGTTCTGATTCTCTGGGGCTGTGCGCTGACAATCCAGGGTAACAATTTGATGACGTATGTACAGATGGCAGTCATGCTCAAGCACGATTGAGACTGAAGTAATGCGGGTGCCAGTGGGGGAGGCTCAGTCGTGCCCGGGCTCGGTTCAGCTTAGCTCAGCTCAGCCCGGCTCGGCTCAGTGCAGCTTAGCGAGCCTGTGTGGGCCCTGAGAGGAGAAGTCATATACTGTACAGGCTCTTTTCTTTCCCCTTCAGTGGACACGCACACAAACATCCCCATTCCTGACATCCCCTCCCCCTAATTTGTAATGTAATCCTGCTATTTCAGAGCTATTTTAATTACATAGCAACTCTGACTTAAAAGCACAGCTGATGTAAAGACTCAACCACATCCCCAACCTTTGTGATGATGTTAAAGAGCACCTTCCCCCATCTGCTGCCCCCCCCATCTCACCTCTTCACTTCCCTTGGACCTCAATAGAGTCCTCTCTTTGTCATCTTTAAGCCTAATGGCCATTCGACTGTCTGGTAAAGCCCAACAGAGTCAAACAGAGGTCAGTGTGCATCATCGTGGGAATCCGTTTGTTGTGCGTCAGTGCATGTACTGCTCTTGGTCTAGTCAACGGATATAGATATTTACAATCCCACGTCAGCAACATCCATTCATGCAGTCTGAGGCCTGTGTAAAATTTATAATAAATTTATAAGTTTTTTTTTTTGCAAACATAAAAACTGAAGACTTTTTTTCTTATTTGTAATATGCCATAGTTCTCCTAATAAACGCCCTCAGGCGTGATGCAAAATATGATTTTTTTTCACTGCTTCTTACAAGGCCAAAATCAGCGCGTCACTAAGTTGGCTTCGGCACATAAGGCGATGTTACGAAACAATGTAATAATAAAGTTGTGAAGATGTTGTTCAAGAGGCGGTTGTACATAACGTCTTTTTAAAATTCCTGGGAAAAATGGTCAATACAGTCCTGAGGGAGCTATTACTGGGGAGGAAGTGTCACATATCCGGCCAGCAACACTTTCTAAAAAAGTTGATGGGAGGGATAAGTTAGTGGCGGTGAGACGGTGAAAGAAAAGATACATGATGTCATGATGTCATGATGTAAAGGTGACTGTAATGAGGGTTTGGTATTAATGCAGTATCCGTGATGGGATGCTGCCTTCATTGAAGCTTTATATCAACCTTGACTGGAGGTGGCATCAGCATCTCTGGACTCATTTAGAGGTCTACTGAAGGTACGGGCCTCTGGCGTTCACATGTCCCTCTGCCACTCCTCCCCAGCTCCCCCTGTAAGCTCTGGGGGAGTTTGTGACAAAGTGGATGAAGGTTGGATGGGAGATTTCTAGTTCCATGTTTCCTTGATGTGTTATGGAGAGAAAACCCTCAGCGTGCCGGTCTATTACTTCAGCTGGTTTACCGGTGTAGAAGGAACCAAATACTGGACACACTGAGGAAATGTTCTCTTGAGGATACTTCTCTACTTGATGCACGCACCGTCCAAATTGTGTTTATTTAATGTGTGAACCCAGACAACATATGGCGTTATTAGATGCTTGTAATGTTCAGCTGTATTCAGTAACTGACCTAAAGTTTATTTTTCTCCATGTCTGCCATGTAAAGACAAGGCTATGGTTCCTGCTTTAATATTTGCTTATTTTTAGAAAGTGTTCTTCACTCTCTCATGGTCTTCTCACCCTCCAGAAACCAGTCAAAATAACTCAGTCGCTCTCGTCCCAGAGAGAAGGGCAAAGATCTTCATTTTTGGGGCCTGTCTCCTGTGATCTGAGACTAAAATGGAACTGTTGGGTCATAATGACCATCATCTTTATAAGCTGTTGGGTCATAATGACCATCATCTTTATAAGCTGTTGGGTCATAATAACCATCATCTTTATAATCTGTTGGGTCATAATGATCATCATCTTTATAATCTGTTGGGTCATAATAACCATCATCTTTATAATCTGTTGGGTCATAATAACCATCATCTTTATAAGCTGTTGGGTCATAATAACCATCATCTTTATAAACTGTTGGGTCATAATGATCATCATCTTTATAATCTGTTGGGTCATAATAACCATCATCTTTATAATCTGTTGGGTCATAATAACCATCATCTTTATAAACTGTTAGGTCATAATGATCATCATCTTTATAAACTGTTGGGTCATAATAACCATCATCTTTATAAACTGTTGGGTCATAATAACCATCATCTTTATAAACTGTTGGGTCATAATGACCATCATCTTTATAATCTGTTGGGTCATAATGACCATCATCTTTATAAGCTGTTGGGTCATAATGACCATCATCTTTATAATCTGTTGGGTCATAATGATCATCATCTTTATAATCTGTTGGGTCATAATGACCATCATCTTTATAATCTGTTGGGTCATAATGATCATCATCTTTATAATCTGTTGGGTCATAATGACTATCATCTTTATGAACTGTTGGGTCATAATGACTATCATCTTGATGAACTGTTGGGTCATAGTGATGATTATCACATTTGGGGGAGAAGGGGAAAGTACAGTGGTGGCAGTATCACGTTGTGGGGCTGAAATATGGAAGCAACAACTGAAGATGGGTCTTCTTAATGACCAATGACTCTAAACGTGACTGTAAAGCGCCTTAATGACAACAAATTGAAGGTATTGGAGTGACCAACACAAAGCTCAGACCACATACCTTGAGAAAGTTTGCACTGAAAAGGCAAGTTCTGTTTAGATGAAAGGACAAAAAAGACAAATTCAACAAAATAAGTGAAAATCTTGCTAAAGGCGACCCAAAACATTTGAGTTGCCATTTAACACTTTAAAGGCAGTTGTACCAGGTACTAACCAAGCATATGTAAACTGCATTTGTACCCTGATGAGCTTCAACACTAAAGTGCTTTTTCTTCCAGTAGAAGCAGCGTTCAGATGATCCTGTGTGAGGGTGCGTGTCACTAATGCTGCTGATTATCTCTCCTTTCAGCTATTTGTACAAGAATGAAATCCAATCAATTGACAGACAAGCATTTAAGGGGCTTGTCTCTCTTGAACAACTGTAAGTGAACTACTTCCTCATTCACCTTTTCCTTCTGCTCGCAACGCTCCTCCTCCTGCTGTCTACCTTTCCTCATTTATAACCACCCCCACCCACCCCCTCCTCCCTGCTAAAAGACTGCCATAAGCAAGTCATGGATCCCTGCAAGGTCCACGCGCTTATGAGTCCCATGATGTTCAGGTGCCGAGCATGTTCTTGTGACATGACTGTAGAGGTCTTGGACAGGTATCGTGCAACCACCGCTGCGTGTGATGCTCATTCCTCTTCACCTTTTCCTGCCGCCACCATGCATGCCGTGTGCGCACCCACCCTTGTGTACAACGCTGACCCTCGAACCCTTGCATGAGTCACATGATCAGGATGACAGGCTCCTCCCCATCCCCTCCTCGACCCCTGTGAAGCTTCACAGCTCGATACCTGGCCCTGCGCTGCTTGTTCTTCCAGCAGAGACTCCCATCTGTCCTGCTGCTGCGGAAATCGCACGCCTGCTCTGATTTGTTCTCATCTGATGTGTTTTATTTGTGAGGATTCTGCATCAAATGTTTCCTGTAAACGCTCTGTAATACCCGACACGTGCATGCTTGACGAGAAAAACATGTCCGCAACTGTTGGTTGATGTTGTAAATGTCATTGCAATATGTTCCTGATTCTTTGGGAGTGAAACATTTCATCCCGATGTGCTGTACTTCAGTTGAAACGCATTAAAAGACGGCAAATGACCGACTAACCAGATTAATTCACTTTCATCAAATTCCTGATGTTGGATGAGCACCTGCTTCCAATTTTTGGCATGTCAATGAAGCATTTTATATGCGGGTGACATGTTTTATACTGTGTTTAATACACTTTAATTGGTGTTTCTGCTTACATTTGCCGCAAAATGTGATCTGATCTTCATCTAAGTCGCATTAACAGACAAACAAAAAAAAAACAATTTGTGGAATCTGATGTCTTTCAGCATCAAAAACCCATACTTGACCCCACCAGGGGTGATCGGACCCTGACTCGGCTCACTGCTCCTGAGCCACAGCTAACTGGGGGGCCTCCTCCGTGGGCTTGATGCCCTTCTCATTGGCAGTGCCAGTGATCCCAAGCAGCGTGTGGACTCACGGGAGTGACCAGCCAGCAAAGGCTCGTAGATTGTCTTTCAGCACGTCCTCCTGCGCTGCCCCTCCAGCAGTGGGGTCCTCCCAGAGACCTGTGAGCTCCATGTGGAGTGCCTGACTAATGCCACCATCATATCTGGCCTCAAAGAACCTGTTGCCATGTGGCCTGGGATTAACTTGAAGCTTCTAATCTGACGGCAAGTTAGAACAGCCCAGCGGCTGCTCCTCTACCCTGGTGAAACTGACGTCTCTGGCAGAAGGCATGGTTGTTGTTAGCGTTAGCTATGGAGATGGTTTCTGCAGTGGCCTTGAGGACCTGGTCATACCACCAGCGGTAGTGGCCTTCCCCCAGGGCTGTTGGGAAGCTCCTTAAAAAAAGCTAAACCAATAAAAGAGCCAATTCCAATTCCTCCCTTAACCCTCTATCTCAACCCTCGCCCTTAACCCTCAGCCTTTGTCCCTCAATCTTGGCCCTCGAAAGTAAGCGTAAGGGCTATCTTGTGACTTAGAAACGGGACACCCTTGAGTGCAGTTACGTCTTAAGACTGTGGGGGTGGCCTTACGCCAAAGCTACGTCTAGTCTGTCAAGAAAATGACAACGACGAAGAAGGAGAAGACGACGTAGAAGAATACGATAATATAAATATATATAACAAAGACAGTAAGATAGTTTCATAATATTTCTATCTTTATTACCTATGAAAATACTTACATTTGAAGCTTGCTTTTTTTCGGCACCATCCTTTTTGAAGGCGTTTTGGTGAAAATACGCAATGCCTTCTGGGTAGCCCTTACTCCCAAAGGGCGGTGCCGGAGAATCTCAATATTGAGGGCGATACAGCCCCTCAAACTTGTCCCTCAACATGACTTTCTAAAAATTGGGACAGCACTTGCACTTCACGGGAGTGCGCATTTTTGAGATTGAGGGTTAAGGGAGGAGTTGGAATTCACCCAAAATCCAACCCAACGATGCTTGCATGTGAATGTGTTTGCACACCTCAAGTCCAATTCATGAAATAAATTTGGAGTCAAATTTGTGGCTTAGAGCTACTTTGACTGATGAAAAGACACTCAAAATTTCAAGCTTGACGTTCATTAGAAGCATCTGCTGATCGTGTCATGCCTCACACAGTGGAGTTTTCCAAACAGTCAAGAGAAGTTGATCTGCATTCAGCTGGAAAGTGATCCAAAGTCATGGTTTAGACATCCAACGGTCCACAGTTAGAAGAACTGTCAACACATGGAGACAGTTGAGTACTGTGGTTCCTGTCCCTAGAAGTGGACGTCCAGCATTGTGTCCAATGACACAGCGCAGAATCCTCAGTGAGGTAAAGAAGAATCTATAAGTAGTAGTTAAAGTCTTGAAGAGTGATGGGAGAAAGGAGCAGGAGATCTACAGACGGATTGGTGCAGCGTCTGCTGTGGTGCGGACTCTGTACCGGTCCGTTGTGATGAAGAGAGAGCTGAGCCAAAAGGCAAGGCTCTCTGTTTACCGGTCGATCTTTGTTCCAACCCTCACCTATGGTCATGAACTGTGGGTAATGACCGAAGAATGAGATTGCGGATACAAGCGGCTAAAATTAGTTTTCTCCGCAGGGTGGCTGGACTCTCCCTTCGTGATAAGGTGAGAAGTTCAGTAATTCAGGAGAGACTCAGAGTAGAGCCGCTGCTCCTTCACATCGAGAGGAGCCAGTTGAGGTGGTTCGGGCATCTGGTTAGGATGCCCCCCGGACGTCTCCCTGGAGAGGTGCTTTGGGGATGTCCAACTGGGAGAAGGCCACAGGGCAGACCCAGGACACGCTGTAGAGATTATGGGTGAACTTCAAGGGTGTCTTAATGACATTGGAGGTGAACTCCAATTCCTCCCTTTACCCTCAATCTCAACCCTCGCCCTTAACCTTCAATTTTTGGCCCTCAATCTTAACCCTCAAAAGTAAGTGTAAGGGCTATCTAGTGACTTAGAAATGGGACACCCCTCGAGTGCAGTTATGTCTTCAGACTGAAATGTATCAGAGCCCGTGTTGTCTCTGTATTTCCTGAAATGACACAGGGATAACATTAAAAAGAGTGCTGTATATTCTCTAAATAATATTAGCAAATAACACAATAGAGGATACATTATTCAGTCCTCCGTCGCTACACAACAAGGTATACAAGTAACGTGAAGCCGGGCCGGGACCGCCGGGCCAGGAGCAAACATCAAAAAGTAAAAAAATTAATGTTACGCAACAACTATGTTAATCCATGGAATAAGTCTCAAACAAAGACAATAAGATGGCTTCGTAACATTTATATCTTTAAGAACTACGAAGATACTTACGTTTGTAGCTAGCTTTTTTTGTCGCCATCCTTTTCGAATATGTCTTGGCTAAATTACCCAGTGCCTTCTGGGTAGCCCTTAGAAGTAAGGGTTAGGGTTAGGGTTAGGGTAAGGGCTACTTCTGGGAAGCCCTTGTTTTGACTTAAGAACAGGAATTTAAATTGAGGGACAAACTTGTCCCTCAATTTGACATTTTTAGAATCAGGATAGCACTTGCACTTAGCGGGAGCGCGCATTTTTGAGATTGAGGGTTGAGATTGAGGGTTAAGGGAGGAAATGGAATTCACCCTATATCTCTCAGCTGGCCTGGGAGCGCGGGTTCTCGGGGTTCTACCAGAGGAGGTGGTGGAAGCGGGCGAGGGGAGGGAGGTCTGGGCCTCTCTGCTGAAACTGCTGCCCCCGCGACCCGACTCCAGACCAAGCGGGAGCTAATGGATGGATAGGATGGATAAAGTCTTGAAGACATCACTTGAACCACCATGCACCTACCATGTAAAAGTCAATGAAAGGGCAGTTTGCCCAAGAGAACCTTGGCAATCGACTACGCACCTGGAAAAATGATGAAACAAACACAGACACAAAAGCTTAATTGTTTAGGATGAATACACAGTTTGATGCAAAAAGTGCTACATTTACCCGCATCAGAGTGCTCATCCCAATGGTGAAGCATGGTGGTGGGACCATCGTGATTTGGACTTGCTTCACTGCCTCCAGGCCTGGGACACTTTCCCTCAATGATGGGAAAATGTATTTCCAAGTTTTTAACGTCAGGATGTCTGAAGCTGAGGCTTAGTAGAAGTTGGGTGATGCAGCAGGACAGTGAGGCTAAACGTAGAAGTAAATCCCCCTTCTGCAGTGGTTCAGTCAGAGTCCAGTCCTGAACTCCACAGAGATGCTATGGGATCAGCTCCAGAGAGCCGTTCACACCAGATTATCCCGTCTGAGCTGAAGCAGTTCTGGACGGTCCAGCACTTCTCCTGAACGCCGTGCAGCTCTGATCCAGAGATGCTGAAGGAGCTTGGTGATGTCTCTGCTGACAGCTGACGTCAACTCCAAGAGTTCACCTGCTCTTTTCTCCAGCTCTGTGAACGTTAAACAGGTGTGTTCAATAAAGATGGAAGCATATTGTGTTTGTCTGTCGCTGAAACCTAGTTGAAGATCACATTTGATGGTACGATAAAGTAGAAATTATGTCAACTTCAGGGGTCCACGTACTATTATCAGCCCCTTCCTCTAGTCGTCTCACTGAGTTTGGGCATCTGTAACGATCACACAATCATGGGATTCTCGTTCATCGTCTTCAGGTGATTACGTTATCCCACGATGAATATATATATATAAGCTATTAATGGCTGGTAAAGACATGCAGAGGAGTCTCTTTCATTATTCTCCTGAATACTTTTCTTCAGCAGCTGTTTTGACTTAAGAACAGGAATTTAATTTTCCACAATCTTTTATTCGTCAGCATATGGTTTAATTTAGGTTTTCTTAGCGCGGAGGATTTTGGACATAAATTGTCATAAATGAACATTTTTATAGCCCTTCCAATTTTCCATATTTTTGTTGCTTCAACCTGATTAATTCGAGTTCATTTTTCAGTCGTCTCTTCCTCCCCAAAGACAAATTAAAAACAGCCTTTTGCATATTTTATCAGCTTTCTAACGAAGGCTGAAATATCCCCTCCACATACACATTTTGACCCTTTGCTCTAACGTTTCAGCGAAGCGCCGATGCGTCCCATGGCTTTTACAGTTTTACTGCTGTCCAAACTGTGCCTGATTGAAATCACTGGATGTAATTAAGACCGTGCACGTCCGTCTAAGGTCTCACAGTTCAGGGTGTCTGTTGAAGTGGAAGTGAAACCATGTGGTTGAGAGGATTGTCGATCCTTTGAGACAGAAGTCTGCTAAGGAACAGATGTATCGGAGGATACGGATATTTTCAGAAATACTCAATGCTCAAAAGCTCAGTGGACTTTGATTCAGAAAGGAAGGGCTGGCTGCTAGATTGTCAAATCAAAGATGAAGGGTGTTGATCAAACAGACAAGCAAGAAGCTAATGGTTGCTATGAATGGGATTAGTGAAAGACCTTTGACAAGGTCAACCACCAGCACGCTGGTGTAGGTTCTCAGTCATCCAGCTAATCCTTCAAAGGCTTGAATCAAGGCAACTGGACTTCCTTTTCTTGGCTCTCCAAGACATTTCATCTTCTATCCAGAAGATGTCCTTAGTTCAGACCATAGACTGTGTATGTAAAGAGCCGGACAGAGGTCAACCATGCATTTTCTGAAGAGAGCTTTTGTGGTGTATTTTTGGCCTCTCAGCACAGCACCTTGTTGGCAGGTGTCTGTCTGTTTACTCCACAGGTGTCGGACTCCAGGCCTCGAGGGCTGCTGTCCTGCATGTCTTAGATGTTTCCCTGCTTCAGCACACCTGATTCAAATGAATCAATCACCACCACCTTGTCATCCAGGTCTGTGTAGGTCTGTTAATGGCCCATTCATTTGAATCAGGTGTGCTGAAGCAGGGAAACATCTAAGACATGCAGGACAGCAGCCCTTGAGGCCTGGAGTCTGACACCTGTGGAGACAGAGGAGCGAAACAAGAGGTCTGTGCAAAATGAGTCAGTGCAGGCCAACCTGGAGGATCCAGCTGTTCCAGATGCTGCCAGGACCTGTTAGTTTAAACTTCATCCTTGGACACGTCTACGTCAACCCGTCGTTTACATCACAACAAAACATACCGTTAAAATAGTCGCTAAGTAGCCTCATGATAGCAAGACATCAATCAAAAGATCACCACCCTAGTTACCCATACATTTACTTTATACAATTTTACCTGATGAGTTGGTTAAGAATTCACCCTGTGTAGTTGTCAGGGATGTGGAATCCAGCTAAAACCTTTTTTTTTTTTTTAGCCAGGCCATTTTCAACATGGGAGTCAATTTAAGACAGACCCTAGAGGTCATTTAGGGAACTGCAATGTTCCTCTTTTCTGGGTTTTTCTAGATGCTAGCATTGCAACGCTAGCCTGGCAGTTGTAATGCTAGCGTTGCAGTTGTAAAGCTAGCAAACCAGTTGTTACACGTTGGTTCAGACTGACAGGTGGGGTTCAGCTGTCCAAAATGTGTTCATCATGGTCCTCAGAAGAGCATCCCATAGCCTTGAGGACCACCGATTCTTTAATCCTGGCCGTCTGTGGCGTTGTTTAGTCTCACCGACGTAAATCTCCATGAACCGTGAGTGTTTTGTCCTCTGGATGAACCAGTCTTTGTCCCTGGGTGGTCTTGGGTTAAAAGTGAACTGGGGTGGCTCTGACATTAATGCAACGTTTAATTTGCAGATCACAAATCTCCACCAGTCAGCTTGAAATTTTTTTTTTTTATCAAAGCACTCGGGATGTAAGGTGAAAAGTGTTGGAGAACCGCATAAAAGGAAGCCCAGTTGCCTTGATCCAACCAACCAATCTATCAGTCATTGTCGCATTCACAGAAGTAATCCTCCCCAAATGTTGCACTACAGACTTCTGGAAATTTACAAAGATCCATCCTAACGACTCTCCGGACATGGAAGGCAAAATCCCCTGATCTGAATAAATAAAACATGGTGGTTACAGAAAAAAACAGAACCATTATACAAAAGCGTGAAGTCAAGGGCTTCAACACGTATGTAAATGGGATATTTTAGCCTAATACCGTGTTTTTAAAGTACTACTTTTGCTTTGGTTGTTTGGAGAATTGTGGATAAACTGATAGGATAGAAGATGGATCGATTTGTAAAATGAACCAGAGAAACTCAAGTGTGTGGAAGTGTGATAATGCATGTATGCAGATATGATGCACTGCTCTGGTGGGGGGCTCACGGTGTTGCCGTCACGGCGTCGTTTTGGTGACGGTGGATTCTGGTGATGGACAGAGATGCTTCCACTGATCGTCCTGTCGGGTCCAGACTCTGAGAGTAGCAGGTTATACTCAGGTTTTCCTCAACTTTGTCGACGTTTGCTCTTCTTCCAGGTACCTGCACTTCAACAACATTGATTCCCTGGAGCCGGAGTCATTCACGCACCTCCCGAAGCTGGAGCGACTGTAAGTTGTTGTCGTCCTTCCCGGTTGTCCAGCATTTCTTTACTTTGCTTTTTAAATGGTTGCTCTGTAATGGTTAACCTCTGTCTGACCGAGCTAGCCTCTGTCTGACCTGGTTAGCCTCTGCCTGACTTGGCTAACCTCTGTCTGACCTGGTTAACCGCTGTCTTATCTAGTTAGCCTCTGTCTGGCCTGGTTAGCCTCTGTCTGACCTGGTTAACCCCTGTCTGACCTGGCTAACCTCTGTCTGACCTGGTTAGCCTCTGTCTGACCTGGTTAACCTCCGTCTTACCTGGTTAGCCTTTGTCTGACCTAGTTAGCCTCTGTCTAAACTGGTTAGCCACTGTCTGACCTGGCTAACCTCTGTCTGACCTGGTTAGCCTCCGTCTGACCTGGTTAACCTCCGTCTAACCTGGTTAGTCTCTGTCCGACCTGGCTAACTTTCTGTCTGGCCTGGTTAAACTTCATCTGACCTGGTTAGAATCTGTCTGAGCTCCTTAGCCTCTGTTTGACCTGGTTAACCTCTGTCTGACCTTGTTTATCCTCTGTCTGACCTGGCTAACCTCTGTCCAACCTGGTAAACCTCCGTCTGACCTGGCTAACCTCTGTCTGGCCTGGTTAACCTCTATCTGACCTTGTATATCCTCTGTCTGACCTCCTTAGCCTCCGTCTGACCTGGTTAACCTCTGTCTGGCCTGGTTAGCCTCCATCTGACCTGGCTACCCTCTGTTTGGCCTGGCTAACCTCTGTCTGACCTGGTTAACCTCTGTCTGGCCTGGCTAACCTCTGTCTGGCCTGGTTAGCCTCTGTCTGACCTGGCTAACCTCTGTTTGGCCTGGTTAGCCTCTGTCTGGCCTGGTTAGCCTCTGTCTGGCCTGGTTAGCCTCTGTCTGACATGGTTGGCTTCTGTCTAACTTGGTTGACCTCTGTCTGACCTGGTTAACCTTTGTCAGACCTGGCTAACCTCTGTCTGACCTGGTTAACATCTGTCTGACCTAGTTAACTTCTGTCTGACCTGGCTAACCTCTGTCTGATCTGGCTGATCGCTGTCTCTATCTGACTTGCTTAACCTCTGTCAGGCCTGGTTAGCTTCCGTCTGGCCTGGTTAGCCTCTGTCTGACATGGTCTGGCCTGGTTAGCTTCCGTCTGGTCTGGTTAGCTTCTGTCTGACATGGTTGGCTTCTGTCTAACTTGGTTAACTTCTGTCTGACCTGGTTAACCTTTGTCAGACCTGGCTAACCTCTGTCTGGCCTGTTTAGCCTCTGACTGGCCTGTTTAGCCTCTATCTGACCTGGCTAGCCTCTGACTGGCCTGTTTAGCCTCTGTCCGACCTGGTTACTGGTGTCGGTCTTGTTCCCAGTGTCCTGAGCCCTTCAGACTGCCTGTCACGTTCGTTTCTTTTCTCTATTTCTGTAATTAAACACCAGGCTTGTACTTTACTCCACTTGACTGTAGTGTTTTGCAGCTGAATCCTGTTCCTGAGCAGATCTTGTTTTAGTGGGACGGAAGATGAATTATATCAAATATTTGACTAGTTTAAAGTTACTTACAAAGTCTTACATAAACAGAGGAATGTTTTAATATCTGCTTTTAGGCAATAAATACAAGTCTCCACAGTTATTAAGCTGAAACATGATAGCATTTCTGGGAAGATCATCTGTGACTTGTCCCATTTAGAAAATGGAAAATTATATTACGCCAAGGGTCACCGCATTGTGGTTGAAAATGCTATCATGAGTTTATTATAGCAAATGAAATTTAAAAAAAAAAGGCATTTCCTAATTTGTTCATTCTAAGCCAGCACCAACTCCTCTTTTCTGTCTTTGACTCAGGTTTTTGCACAACAACAGAATCACACATCTGGTTCCTGGAACCTTCTCTCATCTGCAGGCCATGAAGCGATTGTAAGTAGGAATTATTTTAACATCCACTGAAATATCCGTCTGAGAATGCATGTCTGTGTCAACTCTCTGCAGTTAACTCAGAAGCCAGTTGCTCTCTGGGGCCTGTTTATCAGCGAAAATGAGCTACGCAGCTTTAGCTGCGCGGCTCGGCGCCTGGTCCTCCCCAGACTTCTGCCTCCCCGTCTTATTGTGCTGGAGCTGGCCGAGCGGAGCGAGGGGGGAAGCAACCAGGAAAAATGTAATTTTCTGCCATATCGGCTCCCACGGACCGTGTTTGATGTGGCTTTAGATATGAGTGCTGCTACAGCATAAATCACCTGCACCTCGCTGGTTAGCGGCTCTGCCTCTCCCAGGCAGCGGCGTCAGCCGCTGTTTTATATGTGAGAAGTTGTAAAAAGTCATCGTAGCGGGTGTTACAACTTTGGACAACAGCATAACCCTTTGTTTTGTCTGTGCTATTATTGATAATAGCATAAATGAAGCCAAGAGAAATAAAAACATTAGCATTAGCATCATCAAGTTACCCCCCTGACCCAACAGTCATCTCATCAGTCTCTCACACGGCTGCGGAGGAAATTTGGTCCCTTCTTTCTTCTTCCTGCACATGCACGGCTCTCATTTCAGGAAGGTGTCGTTCAGACCTCGAACAGTGGCTGTTTCTGCGCAGAACATTTCTACCTTCTCCTGGTCTGTAGAAGGTGAAACCAGGCACTACGTCACGCTTCATTCAGATCATGTTAGGAAGATCTCGGCCTCCTCTGGACACGAGGAGTTCACGGTTGTCTCGTGTGTCCACAGGACGTCTGGCTTGTTCCAGATGCAGAAGAGGCTTTTTCTTTCAAACGAACCGTCAAACCCATAAGTCAGTCTTCTCCCAGCTGCGCTGTCGTGCGTTCCTCTGAGCGCTGCCCGGTCCGACCCGGGGGTAGTCTGCTGGCAGGACTGGCAGCTGACTTGGATGTTTTCCTTTTGTGAATAATCTTTCTGCCGTGGAATGAAGGACTCCAAGTCACTTGGAAACAGTTCCTAGTTTATGTGCAGCGACTAGGGTTGGGCGTCGTTTGGATTTTAACAATTCTGATTCCGATTCTGTTTCGATTCCTGTTCAAAAAGATTCTCGATTCCGGTTCTTTGATGTGTAGGTCAACAGATCGCGACTTATCTAACAGTAGAATTTTTTCATAAAAAAACTGTGACACATTTACACAGGCGACAGGTCATTTTTATTCTTACACCTGCTTGCATGCACATATGCACACACAGAATTCACTTACAGCCTAAATGTTAAACAACTTACAGTTGGCCTCCAAAATACATTTTGCCCAACAAAAAAACGAAATCAACAATTTTTATTTATCTGCTCTTTCAGAAACAGACAGATAAATGCCGACAAAAACATAACCTCCTTGGCGGAGGTAAAAATTGTTGGTTTACCTGGGTTGCAGGGTTACGCTTATGCAGACAAGGGTCCCTCCTAGCCAATGGGATGCCAGGAAGATGCTAAGCGATAGCCAATGGCAGAGCAGCTCGGACGCACCGCTTTCAAACCGAAATAGTAGATCTGAGATCACGGCAAGTATGTTTACGTTCGGTAAACTCTGGGAGCTGCGAGTAGCAGCGCTACTGTATTTTTGCCTTTCGTATCCTGAAACTTCTTTCGTAACTAGAGGCAATATTTTCCTGTTGATGCGTTTCGTAACCTGAAAACTTCGTATGTAGAGACGTTCGTAAGTAGAGGTAACGCTGTATATGAGAAGTCAAGAGTTTCTGGATGAAGACGGACTCTGTTGAAGTCGAAGAAGCGACGGGAGCAACGCAGTGAATTAAATATGGTACACACATTTATTTTTGTGATGCCATGCAGGCGAAGGTGTTTTGCCATATTAGTCGTGCTCCCTCCTTTGGCAGTAACACGCTTCCTGCAGATGTTGCACTGCGCCACGTAGCCGTCATTTCCCAGACTGAAATGCAGCCAAACTCGAGAGCGATGTCTCTTGGAATCCATGTTGTGGCGAGTCAAGTCCTGTCGGAGACGGACATGACGTCGCCACTAGCGCGGAGTTGAGTACGCCGGGTACGCGGAGTAACATCAACAAACTAGTGTAGTAAATCAAAAAAAAAAAATTAGCGTGGACATTTAGGAACCGAAAAAAGGAATCGAAACTCAAAAATCTTCTGAACGATTCCAGAACCGACGTTAGGAACCGATTCCTACTTGGAATCGTTTATCGTGCCCAACCCTAGCAGCGACTGCTTCTTCTCTAAGACCACTGCTTATGTGTTTCCATCTTGGCATTGTGTTAGCACACACCGGGCTTTTACAGAGGCCTGTAGGGCAGCAGATCATCAGTGAGTTAGGGGCACCTGGCTTTAATGTACCCAGCAGTAAGGGGGTGCTTGGTGTTGCCCTTTTCTTTCTGAACTAATTTCTCTTGTTTGTTTGTTTTTTTGGTTTTTTTTTTTTACTGGTGCGTCTGAGAGCAAGTCCAGCGAACAAACCTGACTTCGCTCCAGTTACGGCTTTTCATGTAGGATGACATCAGCGTGAAAACAGTTGGGCCTGGGAGAGCAGGCCGTGATCTCAGATCTACGTCGTGTTTTGAGCCGGTCTATCAGAGAAACCTTTGCGGGCTGAACCAGCAGCGTCAATCATCTTCTGAAATGTCATGCATAATGGACACATTGTGGTAGAAGTGGGAGCTGGACCAGTCAGCAGCCGGCCGGGCCAAGCAGGGAGACAGTTCCCACGGCAGCAACAGACTCTGTTCCAGTTTGGACCCGACGGGCCTCACTGTTTGTACTGAGCTGGGCCGGCCTTGGCAGTGCCAGGCGCATTGTAGTTCATAAACTGCCCTAGAGGGTTTACACAACACAGCGGGCTGCTTGGCTCACGCAACGTTGAACAGAAGTGTTTTATGGCCGCGGCATCGAGGCTCCTTGTGGCTCCCTGCAGCTGACGTGCAACGAGTTGATCCCGGTCCTGATCCCTGGACCCGGAGCCTGCAGGTGCTGGGCTGGTCGGTGATCTTGGTGCTTGACTGGCACATGTGGCATGATGGTTACTCCTTAAATAGTCCAGTGATATTAGAAGGACTTGTGTTATTTTATTAAATGTTTTGAGGGACTCAGAGGAATTTGACTGTGCAAAGGTTCTGGACGCAAGTTTAGCTTGGAGGGCGACCACAGGTGACGGCGCTGCACCGACGTTCACCAGCAGCTGATGCAGCCACGCTGACGATGCATAGTTGTGGAAAAAACCTCCGTCAGACTGGGATTCTAGTTGACATATGTCCTCACGACGTGAAAAAGAAGCCACGCGACATGAGCTGTAGCGATATACTAATCTTGCAATACAATACGATACACGGTATTCGGCTCTCATTTACATCATTTTCCGAAAGATTTTAAAGGGACAAAGTGATTTTAGTGACATCTTGTGAGTGTTCCAATGACTTTGTTTGAATTGACCTTTCGATAAGCACCGCCCCCTTCCTAGCTACTGTTGCTAGGTCGGACAAACTTGCTGCTCCTGCGTTAAGGACTGTGTTAATTCGCTATATTTCCGATGTGTATCATCAGTGTTAATATTATACTATAATAACTCCATGGTGAAATATTGCTGCTGGGGACCTGCAACAGTGACTCGAGGTGTCCAGAATGTTTGGAGGGGGCATTTTTATTCTCTTTCCCAAGCCGAAACAAAGGCTGGAGAATGCAGTCTGTGGGTTCAGTTATGTGTCCGTCCACAACTGAACGTGGGGAAAGTTACAAAACACACCTACATTTGCTCCAAGGTAAGTTTACTTTGTTTATTAGATGATTGATTTAACCACCATTTAGTAAAAGTAAAATGATTTAGCAGCAGGGAGGGTGATGAGTGAAAACATCTCTGTTAGCATTCCAGCTAGCTCGCTAGCCAGCTATAAGCCTGCCTCGGTGACTACAAATATATATGGCCCTGGATATTTATTTTGTTAGGTATAAGGTGAGGCTAGTGACGTTAACGTCACTTTATTGATTATATTAATACAATGCTGCGACTGTCTCATGTTAACATAGTTCTGGTGTGGGACAGACCTATGGACCAGAGCTAATGCTAACAGAGAACTCATCAGCCTCCCTGCTGCTAAATCATATTATTACATTTACTAAACGGTGGTTAAATCAATCATCTAATAAACAAAGTAAACTTACCTTGACGTAAATGTAGGTGTGTTTTGTAACTTTCCCCACGTTCAGTTGTGGACGGAACAACTTAACCTACAGCTGCATTTTTCCAGCGTTTGTTTTGGTTTGGGAAAGGGAATAAAAATGCCTCTTCCAAACGTTCTGGACACCTCGAGTCACTGTTGCAGGTCCCCAGTAGCAATATTTCACCATGGAGTTATTATAGTATAATATAAATACTGATGATACACATTGGAAAAATAGCGAATTAACACAGTCCTTAACGGAGGAGCTGCAAGTTTGTCCGACCTAGCAACAGTAACTAGGAAGGGGGCGGTCAATTTATTAAACTGAGAGTATCAGCTCCACATTATATGACTGACAGGGATTGACCGTCCTGCGGTGGGAGACGCGCGTTCCAGATTTCAAAGTGCGCTCCGGACCGGAGGCGTGAAAGTACAGCAGTGAGGACTTCACACTTCTAGATGCGTGCAGGGAAAAAAAACGGGACAAAAAAAAGTCCGGCGGGAACACAGGGAGGCGTGACATCTGGTCCTCAGAGCCGGCGCTTTACCGTAAAAGCCTCAGACTTGCCGTCGAGGACCACGTTGGTCCCCGTGAAGTGACGTGTACGGCTAGCGGATGAATTACAGGCAGGAAAGTTAGTTTTTACAGCGTTAAAGCGTCTCTGCCAGCAGCATGAATCATCCGGTTTACGGCTCATTCAGGGCTTTTAGTTGCTTTTACCTCCCTGTTATGTTACGTCTGATAAAGATGCAGCCATGAGCAGCGCTCAGGCCCGTTTGAGCTGCTCGCTTGTTTACCGCCCAGGACTCACGTCGATGTTCCCACCTCTCACTGGTTCTTTTGTTGTGTGTGCGTGTGTGTGCATGTGTGTGCAGGCGCCTGGACTCCAACGCGCTGAACTGCGACTGCGAGCTGTTGTGGCTCGCTGACCTGCTGAAGCAGTACGCCGAGTCAGGGAACGCCCAGGCCGCCGCCACCTGCGACCATCCCGGCCGGCTGCAGGGCCGGTCGGTGGCCACCCTCACCGCCGAGGAGCTGAACTGTGGTACTGACACCAGACGCAGAACGAAGTGTGCTTTTAGATAGTTTTACTGCTCCAATTCCAAAAAAAACTAACAAAAAAAGTCAGTAAAATCTAGGGGTGTGAAAAAAAATTGATTCGGCGATATATCGCGATATTCGGTCGCCCGATATACTGTACTGGACGATAATTTATTCTAGAAGTCATATTCTCAAAAATGGGGGTTGTCTTATAATCGAGGACTAGACTTTTCTGTTGTAATTACACCTGCACCTAGGTAACCAGTAAGAATGGAGGATCCACGCAGTCAACTCGAGCAAAGGCCTTTAAAAGTTTTGTTGGAGTCCAGAATTAGTTTTTTTACAGACTCAATTATTTATGCTGTTCTTGAATAAAACTCGACTTCAGTAGTTATTCAGTTATTGAACCACATGGTTGTAAAGTCATATTCTCAGATTTGAAGAGAACGCAGTTTATTAAATAGTACCATACCTTGATCTTAAATAAAATGGAAATCTGACACGCAAGTATGGTACCATACTTCCTAAAAAAGATGATCATAAAATGTTAAACAGTAGACTGTTATCTCTGTGGGAGTTTTTTCTATAGTAATTGTACAATAAAAATTTGTTTTATGAGTAACCTTATTGCCTTCATCATATTTTTATTTTCCTAAAATGATATTTGAAAAATAGGGGTTGTCTTATAATCAGAGTCGCCCTATATTTGGGCCAATACGGTAATAGCAATTTTTCAGCTCCTAATATCGATTTTTTAGGAAAATTCATTCATTCACTTAAATGTCCAAAAACACTAATAATAAACAATAAATAGGTTGTTTTGAAGCAAATAGTTTTGACTTAATTTGTCCTCTGAATGATCAATATCATCTGATGAACATATACAGCAACTTGATTTTTCATCTCTACTATTAATTTTGATATTAACTGGATAGAATATCGCAATATACCGTGATATCGTGATAATATCGTATCGTGATCCAAGTATCACGTTACATATCATAGTAAAAACAGAATTTACTGATTTCCTAATAAAACCAGACTTGATTCATGATGGAACCATGTTGAAACGTTTCACCATTTATTAAAAACCAAACAGGGTTTATTTTGAATTTGAATTTTGAATTCATCACCTTAAGACGGGGGTGGACAGTCCCAGTCCTGCGTGGGGTTAGGGTTAGATGTTTCTGAGGAAGAACACACCTGAACCTCTGAACAGCTCGTCATCCAGGTCTGTTCATGTGATTATTAATTTAATTATTATTTAATGGAAGGTAGCTGGTGTGAGAGCAGAGTCTGGACAGGAGAAGATGGAGACCCCTGAAGGGAACATCTGGCAAGACTATCAAATATTATTTACATTTTTCCCAACGTTTTTGGAGCTATGGCTGTAAGTAAAATCTCAAATATCCTTGTTTTTTAGTTTTGCTCCTCCAGCTGGTGTGGAAATGACATCACTCCATGACATGAGTCCTCACTGGCTCTCACATCTGCTCTACTTCACAAACCGACAGGGACGGACGCATCTGAGAAAACATGGAATCACGCACACTCGCCTGTTTGTGGAAGCTCACGGAAATGCGTCTGTTCATCCTGTAAAAACTGAAACTCAGCGGTTATTTGTAAAGAAATAAACCTCCAGGCCTTCTTCCTGTAAACAGCCAGTATGTTGAGTCACCCTGTCACCCCCACCCCCCCCACCACGCAGCTACTTCCTTTAAACACACTCCAGCTGTGGGTCACATCTGTCTGAGGCGTCAGTCAGGACTCCTTGGATCAGCTTCCTTCCATCAGATGAGACGGCGGCCGGCGTGTTCGTGAGCGTCCGTGAGCGCGTCTGCCTGCTGTTCTTGTTTCTCGCCTGTTTACCGACGGCCACTCCCGCAAGTCATCCGTCGTCACGCCCCTCAAATTAATTCAGTTCAATTCAATTTTATTTGTATAGCGTCTGTTACAATGTCAATTGTCTCTAGGTGCTTTACAGAGACCCAGAGCATGAACCCCGAGCAAATATCATCAACTAGAATTATAATATTTAATCCTAAACAAGGATAATGGCAGGTAAAAAACTCCCACAGTGGGAGAAAAAAACCTTTAAGCCAAACAGTGGCAAGAAAAAACTCCACTTTAAGAGGAAGAAACCTTGAGCAGGACCTGGATCATATGGAGGGACCTTCCTGATGAAGACCAGCTGGATAAAGAAAGAAAAAGAGGAGAGACAGGATAGAGAGAGGATGAAGGACAGAGAGAGGAGAGCACACTAATGACTGAATGAAATGACTACATAAACAGATGCAGGTAGCAGCACTGAGGTGAGATGGTCAGAGGACTAGATCACCGGTCACCACGCCAGCCGACACCCTGAACACATCTACACCCACAGGTGGAGGAAAACGCTGGGATGGACAGAGGAGGGAACTGCAAGTCAGCATGAAACTCAGGAAAGTCTGGCCTGCAAACATACAGAAAGAAAAGAGAAAAAAGGAGGGAAAACAGCACAACAAACTACAGGAAAGAAAATGGAGCACAGTTACAGTAACGATGTGCTCCTAATTAACTATGGAATGAGCTGGAGGAGGAAGAAGGGAGGAGGAAGGGAGAAGAGTGGTGGAGACTCAGCAGATCATGTTGGTGTCCCCCTGCAGCGTAGGCCTATAGCAGCATAACTATGACGAAGCTGTGATTAAGACGAGCCTACTCTAGTCTGAGCTCCTACAACTATGGCTGTAACTATTAGCCCCTACACACTATAGTTTAGACTAACTGTAGGCTTTACTGAACAGAAATGTTTTCAGTTTAGTTTTAAAGATGGAGGTGGTGTCAGCCTCCTGAACCCAAACTGGTAGCTGGTTCCATAATAAAGGTGCCTGGTAGCAGAAGGACCGTCCTCCAAATCTACTTCTAGATTTTCTAGGAACGACGAGTAATCCTGCACTCTGAGAGCAGAGAGGTCTATTAGGAGCATAACGTGCTATCAGGTCTTGTAGATAACGACAGTCTACCGGGTTTCCTTCGTCTGCTCCGCCTATCTTCCATGCAACCTGACGCCCTGATCCTCATGAACGGGTAGCTTTGAAACAGTGAGGTCGTGAATGCAGAGCCGGTAGGTGGTGGGGCAGAGCGGCACGTCTGACTCCGCCCCCTAAAACCAGCTGCTATGAACAGAGCTGCAAAGGCATGGTTGGGGGGGGGGGGGGGGGGGGGTGCTTTCAGTCTGTGTCCCTGCAGTATTTAAACCAAAGAGACTCACAGAAAATTCCTTGAGACGTATGACGTACAGCATCTCTGAATGCAGACGACTCATCCTGTCAGCACACACGCAAAGATTTCATTATAAATTTGAGCATCTGGCTTCGGTCAGTTGGCTTCCACAGCCGTAAATCTGTCTGTCTTAACTCAGAGTTTCCTCCAGGTCCCGTCTTGGGACCAGTCCAGGCTTGGCAGGCAGGTGAACCGGCAGCTGACTCAATCTCAACCACACAATAGTCCCAGCAGCTAATTTGAAGCCTCCCAACACGCCCACACTTGTCCACTTCATCTGTGGTTCCTGGCGGAGCACCGGAGGAGGAACGTCTGCAGACAGGGACTCCAGTTTGACCTGGATTGTCTAGATATCTACAACTATCGTTTAGACCAATAACGCATCGTTTCAGCAATCTGATGTTCAGCAGATGGAGATTGTTGGCATGCATTAGTCAGCTGAAACCACTCTATCATCCTCACTGAGTAATGAGTGCTTTGACCCAGAACTAGGAGTTTTGAAGAAAGGTCCGTACTGAAAACATGAAGTCCTTGAATGAATCTGACGTGTCTGTACTTTACAGTAAAGGTCTTTGGAAACTCGTTTCCAGAAACATTGGTGGAGGTTTTATCTGTGAACAAAGACAACTGTTCCTGTGCTCTCCCCCCAGAGGTACCCAGGATCACCTCAGAGCCCCAGGACGTCGACGTAACTTCAGGAAACACCGTCTACTTCACCTGCAGGGCCGAGGGAAACCCGAAACCGCAGATCATCTGGCTCAGGAACAAGTAAGGCACCGACAGTCAGTAATGAACCTTATTTAAGGCACATTTAAAGTTAGCAACTATCAAAGTTATGACCGAGTTAACAAGTTGTTTTCTGGCATGAGGGGGTATTCTTAGTTATTTTTTTTCTTATTTCTGTTTTAAGAGTTTTTAATCATTCATTTTTCTGATTATGCCGACGTCACTTGAACATAACATTCACTGCCGGTCATTTAAGGCTCAGAGGGAGCGAGGCACTGCCTTGTTGACAAAAAAAAATATGTTATCGGGGCTATTCGTCATGCTATCGGACTTATTGGGATGACATCATAATTTCCTGTCATCGGCCCGATAGTTATGATAGTTATCGGGTCGATAATTATCGTGCACCCCTAAAAATGAGTAAAGAGATTTAACTCACGTCTTGAAAACAGACGCCGTCAGGCTGAAGGAGGTACTGAGAGTGAAGACCTGGTACCTTCAGCAGATGACATGAAGGTCTCAACCTTTATGGGGGGAAATACTATAATTTATCTTTGAATAGAAAGGAACTTTTTAAGATTTTAAGATTTTCTCTTTCAGTGACTAGTATATAAAAAGGTCACCGGCTCCTGCTTCCATCGGTTGGTTAGATGACAGAAATAGTTACGCAGTCATGAATGATGTCCAGTTGGTGCATCTGTGTCTCCGCAGCAACGCTCTGAACATGCGTGACGACAGCCGTCTGAACCTGCTGGAGGACGGGACCCTGATGATCCAGGACACCAGGGAGACGGACGAGGGCGTGTACCAGTGCATGGCCAAGAACGTGGCGGGGGAGGTCAAGACCTCACAGGTCACGCTGCGCTACTTCGGGACGCCCTGTAAGTGGAGGCGGGGGCGGAGCCTCCGTGAGGCGGGACGCTTGCAGAACAGTTGCTGTATCGATACATGGAATATATCGATATATTCCATGTAAACTCAAAGGAAAATAGTTTAATTCTGAATTATTTAATTCGGAATAATTAATTCAGAATTAAAAAACATCATGTAACCATGGCCATTGTGTTTGGGCTTGTTTAGCATAAGCTGTTAGGCTCCTATTGTCGTTGGGAGGGCAAAGTGAGGAGCGGTGAGTAGCGGGTAGGAGACATGAAAATGGTGGAGCATCTAAAAGTTGTCGGTCCAATGAATGGGAAATTTAAATTTCAAAAACGCCCCGACAGCAACATTGATAGAGGTAGAGTGATATGTCTTCTTTGTAAGAAGGAGTTTGCTTACCACAGAAGCAGTTAAAGTTTAGCGTACCACATCAACACAAAACACCCTGTCGCGAGTGCAGCCGCAGCTAACGTTAGCGGCGAAGATGTTAGCAATTTAGCGAACAATAGCAAAGCAACCAAAGTCTGTCAATAAATGACTTTATAAAGCCAGTTTCTTGTTATTATTATATATCAATCTTTTGATCCTGCCACAATAATGAAATAATGAATTTAAATGAAAAACATCTCAGCAATTTTTAGGTGAGATTAAAAAAGAGATTAATTAGATAAATTAATTACCGATCATAATTAATTAATCTCTCAATTTTTTTAATCGCATGACAGCAATAATTTTATCGAGTATCGAATATTGATTTTTCGGCCGCGGGTATCAATATTCTAAGCGTCTTTCAAAACCCCCGTGACCCAACTTAATAAGCTTGCAAGCAACAATTTCCACTGTTTAAATAAATGAAACTATTTTTCTCAACAAATCTTTTATTCATTTAGTCCAGCATTTGCAAGCTGCCTGTCAGCCATATAATGTGTAATTGATGTTTTCAGTTCAATTAATTCAAACAAAGTCACTGGAACACTCACAAGACGTCACCAAAATCACTTTGTCCCTTTAAAATCTTTCAGAAAATGATGTAAATGTATTGTAAGATGAATATTGATATATATCGTATCGTGAGCCAAATATCGTGTATCGTATTGTATCACGGGATTAGTGTATCGCTACAGCCCTAATGTGGGAAATGGTTTGGCGCTGGTGGAGGTGGATTATTGACACAAATATGTCTGAAATCATGACTTAATTAATCTCACCACATGACAACGTCTCTCCCCCCCCCCATGTGCTCGTCCAGCGCGGCCCAGCTTCGTGATCCAGCCCCAGACCACCGAGGTCCTGGTGGGGGAGAGCGTGACCCTGGAGTGCAGCGCCGCCGGCCAGCCGCAGCCCCGGGTGTCCTGGACCAGGGGGGACCGCACGCCCCTGCCCAACGACCCCCGCATCAACACTACACCCTCCGGGGGGCTCTACATCCAGAACGTGGCCCAGGCCGACGCGGGGCAGTACACCTGCTTCGCCTCCAACAACGTGGACACCATCCACGCGACGGCGTTCATCATCGTTCAAGGTAATCCAGACAGAAGCTGGTGTTGCACCGTGCTGTGAAAACGCCGTCTCTGAACGTACCTCAGTAACACAGCTGTGGCTGTGAACACAGCTGTCCAGCTGGTTCCTGTTTTAGAAAAGAGCTTCGACTAACTCCGAGTCTGAAAACTGACTCTGAGTCGACAAACTCTGACTTAATTAACTCAGAGTTTTCTGCTTCAGGGCAGGTGTTCAGAGTTGGTTCAGTCAGCTGAGTTTGTCGAGTTACCGCGACTATAAAAAGCCATCGATGCGGCTGAAAACATTAGAGTTTCACAATTACAAGCGACGGCTGGTTCGACCACAGGAAACTGTTTACTGTGTGAAAGTATTTACGGGCTCCACCGAACACTCACTCTGTGAAGCAGAAAACTCCTGAGGTTCCCTGAGTTCAGGCTCAACAGACTGAGCTTCCAGATGACCCGCTGTAACCCAGCTGTGTTTGTGGTCCAGTGTTGTAATTAGATGACATCACTGCGCGCCCAGAAATCTTCTGGTTGGTTCCTCGGATGCTTCGGGGTCCTTGTTTACGACGTCCTAACGAGCCCATGAGCCTCTCTGGCTGGAGCCTCTCTGGCTGTGACCTGGGTTGGCCTGCTCTGGTTTCTCCTTGAGTCGACCCGGGAAGTTTGTTGCTCGTCTGAGCGGCGTCGTAACTCTCTTATCTCCTGAGAGTCTTCGGTTCCGCTCTTGTTTTTTGTTTCACGGCAGCTGTGCAGCCATGTTTCCTTCTCATGCAGATCGAATGTATTTCTGTTTTCAGCTCCTCGTTGTGGACCCGATGATGCTAGATCTCACATACCAGACATGCTCAGGTCTATTAGTGTCTCATGACTGTACATAGAGCTGAGCGATTTTATCGATTCTGCGATATATATCGATATTTTTTTCCCCAGAGGGTATCGATTTTTCAGCCGCGGGTATCGATATTCTAAGCTTCTTTCAAAACCCCTGTGTCCCACCTTTAAAAACTTGCAAGCAACTATTTGCACTGTTAAAATAAATGAAATTCATTTTTCTTTCAATCACTTTGTCCCTTTAAAATCTTTTGGAAAATGATGTAAATGTAAGATGAATATTGATATATATCGTATTATGAGCTGAATATCGTGTATCGTATCGTATCGCAAGATTAGTGTATCGCTACTAGGGGTGAGTATTGGCAAGGACCTCGCAATATGATATGTATTGTAGTACTTGGGTCATGATGCGATATTATCACGATATTACGATATTCTACTCAGTTAATAACAAAATTAAAAGTAGAGAAGAAAAATCAAATTGCTGTATATGTTCATCGGATGATATTGATCATTCAGAGGACAATTTGAGTCAAAACTATAAAACAACCTATTTATCGTTTACAGCGGTCCCTCGCCAATTCGCCCATTAAGTTCCGTGGTTTTAGTTATTCGCAGATTTTTCCGAAATATATAATATAATAAAACAATTTTTAAAAATCGCGGAAGTGTCACAGGATGTTGTGCGTGTTCTCTCACAGCGCAGAAATGTTGTGAGCCAGCCTGGCCCCTTTAAGAAGGTGGCCTTATGGGTAATGTAGTGTGTGTGTCGTGGGATGGCAGAATGAAAACGGGGTTAGATAAAAAGTGTAGTGAGCATCAACAGCAGCCCAGCGTGTATAGATTTACATTCTCTGTTAACCGACAGGAGCCCAACAATACAACCTGTGTGATGTTACAAGTTCCTGCAGTGCCAGAATAAAGTTCCCGTTCCATGCAGAGAAAACCAGACTTTTTCTTTTGTTGTTGTTAGCGTGTTAGCCGCTAATTACTAGCCAAAAATAGCACATTATGCAGTGGTTTCTTTACTACGGTTCAGAGACCAGAGGCTGTGAAGGAAACAGAAAGACCACAGTTGAGCCTTTGTCTTGTTTCGCTGCAGTCCCTATTAACTGTGGAAAATAAGGGATCACTGTATTATTAGTGTTTTTGCACATTTAAGTGAATGAATGAATTTTCCTAAAAAATCGATAACAGGAGCTGAAAAATCGATATTATATTGGGCGCCGAAAATCACGATATATCGCCAAATCGATTTTTTTTCCACACTCCTAATCGCTACAGCCCTAATTTTACAGTTTTCGCATTCCTCGCATCATCGCTCCATTTTTTTCTCTCTCTGCAGCTCCTCAGTGTCCTCACGTTTTTGTCTCCCGTCCCCTCATTTGTCTCCGCAGCGACCCCGCAGTTCACCGTCACGCCGCAGGACCAGTCCGTCCTGGAGGGCCAGACGGTGGATTTCCCCTGCGAGGCCAGCGGCAGCCCGCAACCGGTGATCGCCTGGACCCGAGGCGGGAGTCCGCTGCCTCTGGACCGGCGCCACGTGATCCTGTCCTCCGGTGCGCTGCGCATCACCGGGGTGGCGGCTCACGACGAGGGCCAGTATGAGTGCCAGGCGGTCAACCCGGTCGGGGTCGTGCGCACCGGCGTGCAGCTCAGCATCGAGCAGAGAGGTGAGGGGTTTGTATCAAAGCAGGCTGACGAGCATTTTAATTACTTCAAAGTAAAAGTAAAGATGCTTTAAAAACATGGAAAACCTGGACTCTGGATCAGGGTTATAATAGTTTTGGATTTTCCATTAGTTTTAGTTTTTATTTAGTTTTTTGTTTAGTTTTTCCAAATTCAGTTAGTTTTAATTCGTTTTTAGAGCAGTTTTGCTAGTTTTTATTCGTTTTTGTTTTGAAATACTTAGTTTTAGTTTCGTTTTTATTAGTTTCAGTGTTAGTTTTAGTTTTATTTTGTAAATTAGGGTTCTAATTATGGTTTGAGTGAAGCACTGAACTTTTTGAAGGGTATCGAATCACATAGTCGTGTTTAAATTCCGTTCTCAATAAACATATTTATCAAAGCGTCTTCCCTCTTGTGGTGTTCCTGTGTATTTACTGACCAGCAGCTATCTGGTCTCCGGTGGAAACAGTCCATTATAGTTGCTGTTTTCTCCCGTTCCTTCCCAACGCTGACTGGCCTGCAGCTGCAGCTTCTCTTTCCAGGGGGCTAGCTTAGGCTAGCTTATCCAGCTAGTCTTGGTTAGCCTTCTGGTGTGAGCTTTTCAAATGGACTTTTAGATTCGTGTTTTTTTCCTCTTTAGAAGTATTCCACACATTGTATCACCTGCTTCTACAACAAGGCACTTATCTTTATCGTTAACACAGTCATAGTCAAAGAAATCCCAAATAGGACTGTACTGCTTTCTCCCAACTTTTGCCGCAGCCATCACTGCTGATCACTTTTTTTTCTTTTTTTTTTTTTTTTTTTTTTTGCGGTTGTAGTTGTACGGCGGAGCGAAGTTAGTAGATTTCAAACATTTATGAGGAAAAAAAATTACTAACACGAAAACGAAGGACGTTCTTGATATTATTATAGTTATTACTTGTCGTCACTTTAGGTAAGTTTCTCTTTGGCTTTTTTTGTGTCTAAGTGCTCTTATTTTTATTTTTGTTGTTTCACTCGGCTGCATTGTAAATGAGGTCTCTCCGAGTTTAAATAAAGGTAATAATAATAGTTCATTTTAGTTCGCTTTGTAAACACATAATACAGTTTCAGTTAGTTAACCTTTTTTTAAAAAACGAAAATGTTATTCAATTCTAGTTTTCTTCTCATTTCGTTCGTTGTCGTTAACGATAATAACTTTGCTCTGGATCCACCGTCTGGGAGCGCAGTTGACCGTGCCGTCCGTGAATACAGGCTAAAGCTCTAACGTGAAGAAGAAGATGCTGCATGATCCAGAAACAGCACCACCTGGTGGACCCCAAACTCTTAAGAAACCAGATAAATGAAAGTATGAAATTGCTTTTGGAGACCACAGATGCAGCATCCTCTGGACGAGCAGGGATCGTAGAGGAAAGGGAAGCGTCCTGGTTGTTGCAGAGGTGCATCAGTAGAATGGACGGGTTAAACATCTGGAAAGGAACCACTGGCGCTGAAAGGAACATCCAGTTGTCAGAGCCACAGAAGTCCCGTTCCCGCGGTCCCCTCTATTTGCAGCTAATTTGTCGTTTGGGCACGTCTTCATGCTGTTAAACTGTCGCACTGACAGATCCACTCGTGTGTGGTCCAGACAGCACGTTTCAGGATGGCAGCGCCGCGGTTCGAGGCGCTTTAGGGGCCCGTATTGGGCCCACTGTGGTTGAAGCAGCAGTTCCAGCTGCTCTGGATGGGCTGTTACGCAGTGACTGGATTACAGACACCGTAACGTTTTCTGTCTCTGCATGAACTTTCTTCAGGAGAATCCAGACAAAGTCGAGTGTAACGGTCCCCCCCCTTTTCCTTGGCGTGTACAAAATTACAGGCTTGGCGTAGCACAGGAAAGCGCGGCAGCCTGTAATCCAAAAATGACACTATGTTTTTCATGTAGTGATGGCTGTTAACACGACTTAAAGTACATGTTGCCCAGCGGCTCCTGTCTGTTAAGGTGAGCCCACATCCAGGGTGGCGGCTGCAGCGCAGAGAGGAGGGTTAGGGTTAGGAGGAGAAAGTGAAGCGAGGATTAACGGGACGTTTCTGCTGGATGCTTCTGCAGAAACATCTCAGTTCCAGCGAGATTAAGAGCAGCCGCCATCGTTGAATCTGCAGCACAGGGCCGTATCCCGACCACTGAAGTTATTATCTTACAAACACTGCTTAAAAATACACACAAACCTTTTTTCTCACTGTGTGATTTTAAATCAGACTAAAGTTTTCCTGTTTCAGGTCAGTCCGGATTAACTAAATTATTTCTGTTTGCTAAATGTCAGGATAAAAAGATTACTGTCTTTAAATGGTTTGGGAAAGCCCAGATGATGATGTCATGGCTCTGGAAGGTTCTGAGGTGCAGCTGTGGAGGTGTTTTGTGTATGATGATAAAATACCACAGATTTCCACATAACTCCCATTAATTAATCCCAATTAATCCCAAAACTGGGATTTCTGGAGATTTAATGGATATTTTCGGCATTTTTGCCACCTCAGTGTCGGGAACCTTTTAATTTCCACCTTCCTGGTATTTATTTTGCACTTAATCCATTAAAACAGAAAAGGTTTTGTTCTACCACCTGAATTACAGAAAAAAAAATTTTTTTTTATTTGAATAAAATGAAATTAAAAGACTTTAGAATCACACGAGCCAAAAATGTATTCTCAACATAGATGTCATAAATGTTAAAACTGGGAAATCTCCCACTTCTCTCCACGAAATGAGCATGTTCTCCTTTGTGGAGCATGTTCTCCTTTGTGGAGCATGTTCTCCACGTTTGTGGAACATGTTCTCCTTGATGGAGCATGTTCTCCTTGATGGAGCATGTTCTCCACGGTGGAACATGTTCTCCTTGATGGAGCATGTTCTCCACGGTGAAGCATGTTCTCCACGGTGAAACATGTTCTCCTTGATGGAGCATGTTCTCCTTGATGGAGCATGTTCTCCACGGTGGAACATGTTCTCCTTGATGGAGCATGTTCTCCACGGTGGAACATGTTCTCCTTGATGGAGCATGTTCTCCACGGATGGAACATGTTCTCCTTGATGGAGCATGTTCTCCTTGGTGGAGCATGCTCTCCATGCTCCACAACATTGATAAACTTAAACATTTATGTTATCTTTGTTGTGAATAGAATATTGGCTCATGTGATTTGGAAGTCTTTTAGTTTTATCTTTATTCAAAGCTTTTCTGGAAGTCAGGTCGTACTTAAACAGAAATGAAAAGTCTCTCATCTTCTCTGACTGACTGTAAGATGCACTGTCTACGTGCACTGGTGCACAATCATTAACTTGTGTGTGTTTTAACTCATTCAGTAACGCCTGTTTTCACAAATGCTCCAAGGGACCTGACTGTGGAGTCTGGCCAGGATGTGCAGATTCCCTGCAGCGCTCAGGGCCAGCCGCAGCCCGTCCTCACCTGGAACAAGGTCAGAAACGAAGCTCCCGCAGACGCCTGCAAGCATGTTTACTGGTGCCGGACAGACTCACGTTAGACGATGGAAGTTAGGGTGATCTGGTCCGTGTTGGGGCTCAAAATGAACCTCAGATGAGCAGCAACATTCAACATCACGCCGTCTTGTACCTGTAGACGCTCTCTTACGTACACTAGACCTTCTGACAAAGCTGTGCTGAATGAGCGGGGATCGGGTTGGGCATCGTTTGGATTTTAACGATTCCGATTCTCAAAAGATACTTTGAGTGTATCTAAAGTCAGAATAAATAAATATAAAATTAAAAAAAACATACAAAAAATAATAAATATAAGTTATCTTCAGTACACTAGCTTTGTCACACAAACACGTCAACACATCATATATTGTGATGTTCTTAAATGGAAGGAGCACCATCAATTTCAAAGACAGATCTGTTTCAATAAAGTTTAAACCTGAACTATTACTGTGGTGAACACGGGCAGATAGCAAGCAGCTAGCTAGTTAGCTTAACATTATTGTGCATTTACCTGAATGTGGGCGATTCGACGTCTGAGGAGGGAAGGAGCCTTTTACCACATAGGCTGTTACTTTTCTGTGGCACTTGTGTGTTTGCTCCACTGTCATTTTACCCCTCGCAGCCAACGTGAATGGGGTGTCACGTTGTTTCACTGGTGGCTGGCTGCTAACGCTAGCCTCACTCGGCGTGCGCATACCTGGTTGTGGATGAAGACGGAGTCTCTGTTGAAGTTGAAGAAGCGACGGCAGCGGGGGAGCAACGCAATGAATTAAATACGGTACACTCGATTATTTTTCTGATGCCATGCAGGTGAAGGTGTTTTGCCATTTTAGTTGTCCACCCTCCTTTGGCAGTAACACGCTTCCCGCAGATGTTGCACTGCGCCAGGTAGCCGTCATTTTCCGGACTGAAATGCAGCCAAACTCAAGCGGCGTCTCTTGGGATGCATGTTGTGGCGAGTGAAGTCTCGTCGGCGACGGACGTGACGTCAACACTAGTGCGGAGTTGAGTACACCGGGCAGAGTAACATCAACAAACTAGTGCAGTAAATCGAAACAAAACAAACAACAACAAAAATAAATAAATAGCGTGGACATTTAGGAACCGAAAAAAGGAATCGAAATTCAAAAATCTTGTAAACGATTCCAGAAACGGATGTTAGGAACCGATTCCTACTTGGAATCGTTTTTAGGTGCCCAACCCTAAGCGGGGACGGTCCAGCACGTCTCATTATATCAGTCTGTCCCACCAGGGATGTGTCTCGTGCCAGGGGCTGGCGCGGGAACTGGAAATGACCGTAAAAGCCTTCACAGACTGATGGGGCATCGATAGTTGGGTCTCTAAGAGCATTGCTGATGTCTTTTCTCGCTTGCATTGCATCAACACACAAGTGTTGCTGTTCATCTGATGTTGCATTTACCTCATTGAAATCTCTTTAACCCGTCGGGTCTTCCTGACGTGTCCAACCTCAGAACTTGTGACTGAATCAAGAAGGTCCAAGGTCGGTTCACGTCGTGTCACGCGTCGGCGCTCTCGAGCCGCCGGACCCGGCCGCCGCGAGGCCACTGACCTGTTTCTCCTTGTGTCTCCCAGGATGGCGTCCAGGTGACGGAGAGTGGGAAATTCCACATCAGCCCGGAGGGTTACCTGGAGGTGAAGGACGTGGGCGCCGCGGACGGCGGACGCTACGAGTGCGTCGCCCGCAACCCCATCGGGTACCAGGCTTCCAGCATGGTGCTCACAGTCACTGGTAAGAAACTGTAGACGTTTGCAGCTCATAACAAGTCGCCCGTTTGGGGGTACTGTTGGGCTACTGGACGGAGAGGACATCAACTGACTAACAGGACCACCACGACACCCTTCAGGGAAGTTCTGGGGACCAGAGGAGAGTTCCCGGGTCAGTCAGCCCCACCTCTGGCTGGTAGGGCTGCAGATACGTTCGCCTACCGTAGGGTTTGAGTGCAGCTCCAGCCCTCCAAGTCAGAGCTCGAAGTTCAAGCGATGATGCGGATTTTGGTTCCCGCAGACTTTGCCGTGAGCTCCGATCCATTTCGCTGCACTGGAAAGTCTACGGATCAGCTTCAAATTGCTCCTGGAAGAAAGAAAAAGAATTTATGATATTCCTCGAAGCCTTGAATTAAGACACCTGGATTTCCTCTTCTTGGCTCCTGAAGACATTTCACCTTCCACCCAGAGGGCGTCACCAGTTCACAGTGGTCTCCAGGAACCAGAAGGAAGTCCAGCTGCCTTGATTCAAGCCCTCGGGGGACTACCCTGACCCGGGTGACTCAGTCTGCACCAGTGGTCTCATGGGAGTGTTCACCTTTTCTCCTGCAGACGGTTGACTCTCCTGATTTACCCAACAGCTGAAAGGGGGCTTCACTGGAGGAAACAAATTTGCTCCAGTCTGGTGCTGTAAGAGAAAAATGGACGGCACAAAACTGGTGCAAAGTTGCCTTGAAAGAGTAAGAGGTTCCTTCTCATCTACGGGAGTGAGAGGAACTTCTCCCAACAACCCAGGAGTCATTAGACGACCTTACATTGACCCCGTACTGACGTTGTTAACATTGGGAAATGGGCATGTGAGACATTTTTATTATTCATTTCATGTCCAATTATGTATCTTATTTATTTATTTATTCATTCATTCATTCATAGGCAAAAAGTATGTATTCATGTATGCATTCATATCTTTATACAGTGCTACCTCTACTTACGAAATTATTGGTTCTGGAAGTAGTTTCGTAAACCTGAAAATTTCGTAAGTAGAGACGCGTTTTCCATGTAAATGCCCTAATCCGTTCCAAGCCCCCAAAATTCAAACATTTTTTTAAAATCAATTATAGATTATACATAAAATGACATAAAAACCTGTAAGAAATACATGTTAGAACTAGAAAAGCACTAAACGCAACAATTATCGAAAATTGTGAAAGTGATCCAGAAGCCAGGATTTCTTCCGGATCACACCCAAAATGAAATCAGTTCTTCCTTTTCACATTTCTGACAACTCCTTAAAATTTCAATCAAAATCCATCCATAACTTTTTGAGTTATCTTGAACACAGACAGACAAACGCAGACAAAAACATAACCTCCTTGGCGGAGGTAGAAATTGTTTATTTACCTGGGTTGCTGGGTTACGCTCATACAGACAAGGGGCCCTCCTAGCCAATGGGATGCCAGGGAGATGCTAAGCGATAGCCAATGGCAGAGCAGCTCGGACGCACCGCTTTCAAACTGAGATACAGAACCGACAGCTATGTTTACATTCGGCAAACTCTGGGAGCTGCGAGTAGCAGCGCTACTGTATTTCTGCCTTTCGTATCCTGAAATTTCTTGTGTAACGAGAGGTAATATTTTCCCTTTGAGGCATTTCGTAACCTGAAAATTTCATATGTAGAAATGTTAGTAAGTAGAGGTACCACTGTATATGAAATGTCAGAATAAGTCATTTTTTTGAACGACACCCCTGAAGCAGCCAGACGACACCCCAGCGTGCCGCGACACCCCGGTTGAGAAAGGCTGGTTTAGAGACTGAGCCATCACAAGGAAAAGCCGGTGAGCCTGCAGCCTGGAGAGCGTGGAAGTGACGCTCCAGATCCGAGTTCAGCCGCTGCAACATCAAAGAGCTGGTCCACAGCAGGAGACCTCATCTCAGGGTCCAAGTGGGCCAGTGTTTCATCCGGTCCGTGGCGCGGACCGATCGGGTTCCCGCATTACCGTTTCCTGCTGGAGCGTCTGAGGCCAGGCTGCAGCGCTCTGCTGGCGAACCACAAACCGGATCAGTGGGCTCAGTTTGTGTTGGACTCAGCAGGCGTTCACGTCACAGCCCTCTGTTTTCAGTGGCGCTGGAGCGTGAGGGAGTGAGCCAGAAGTGTGTTCGCTCCGGGGTCTGGAGGGAAGTCGGTCTGGAGGAGAGTCGACGGTCTGAAGCTCTAAAGTCGAAAACACAAACAAACACTTAACTGCTTTCAGCTGATGCTCTGTTGGTGCTCTGTTGTGGTGTTTCGTGCTCTTCAGTTTTTCACTTTTAACTCCAATCCCTGTCTGTGTCTCCGTCAGTGCCCGCCATCAGCAGAGAGGGCGACACCTTTGTGAGCACGTCCATAGAGCAGGCCATCCGCAACGTGGACAGCGCTATCGAATCCACCAGGAGACGCCTCTTTGATGGGTAGGACACGAGGAAGATGCACAACAGACAGTTTCCACGCGTGCGGACGGGTCGGTCGAGACGTCCTCCACATGTTACGTTCACGCTTTCACTCGAATCTGCCGCTGTAGTCTCACGGCGGCGCGCTCTCCGAGTTTCTGGACCGCGCACGTCACAGTCCAGGCCCGCGGGCCACATCCGAGACACCATTTCCCCCCTGGCCAGCAAAAGCGTGCAGAGATTAGTCGGATGATAGCTGCAACATTCAAAACTAACAAAAGTTACGATTTAAAACAAAAACACGCAATTCTACAAGAAAAATTATGCATCTTTGTAAAATTTGTGATTTTTGCAGCAAAAAATTATGAAAGTTCCAGTTACACAGATGCAGAAATTTTACAAAATTTTTTTTTCAGTTTTCAGAAGTTCAAATTTTATGACCGAAAAAAATTTGCAATTTTAAGCCATTTAAGAGGAATTTGAGAAAACATGAGAAAATTGCCAGTGTTGTACTGCCGTTAGAAAGTTTAGCAAAAGTTGTTTTACCAAAAAAAAGGGAATAAAAAGTTGAAGTTGCACTTTTGTAAAATTTAATTTTACGACAAAAGTCTTAGTTTTAAAACAAAAAGTGTCAATTTTACAACACTGTTTTTAAAACAATTTTTGGAAAATTTTGTTTTGCAACAAAAAATTTTGTAATGACATTTTTTTTTTTAACCAAAAAACGGTGATATTACGAAATTCATGATTTTACAGCTAAAAACTTTAAGGACAAAGCGTTTCAGTTTTGATAGCATCCGCTAATGTAGCAGATGCTCTTTGACACCAAACGAGGAGCTAATTTAACGAAGAAAAGCATCTAAAGGACCAAAACTCCAACCGTTTTTCTAGATATACCTAGATATACCTTTGTTCAGCGGCTGCTGAACAAAGATGAGCAAGTTGGTCCTGAACTGGTTTGATTTTTATCACAATCAATTATAATTAGAGCCACAAACAATCAAAATCACTAAGGTGAGGAGAGTCGGAGACGTTTGAGCAGCTGCTCTACGGTGAACAGAAGCTGTTTCGCCTCGAAAAGTCGCAATAATGTTATAATTTAAACAAACAAAATGAACAAAAGTAACGATTTAAAACAAAAACACACAATTCCACAAGAGAAACATAGCAAAGATGCATTTTTGTAAAATTTGTGATTTTTTTTTTACAACAAAAAAAAAAATCATGATTTTAGGACAGAAAGTTCCAGTTACACAGATGCAGAAATTTTATGAGAAATTTTTTCAGTTTTCAGAAGTTAAGATTTTATGACCAAAAAAAATTGCAATGTTAAGCCATTTCAGAAGAAATTGTGATTTTAGGACAAAACATGAGCAAAAAGTAAAATTACGAAAATTACAACTGTAATTGTTGTACTGTAGTCAGGACGTTTAGCAAAAATTTTTTTTTTAACCGAAAAAGCAATAAAAAGTTTAAAAGTTGTGAAATTTGTAATTTTACAACAAAATTCTTAATTTTTCAATTTTTTTTTTAAACAAGTTTTGGAAAATGTTGTTTTTGCAACAAAAATTGTAATGACAATTTTTTTTTAACCAAAAAACAGTGATATTGTGAAATCCATGATTTTAGACTTAAAAACTTTAAGGACAAACGTTTCAGTTTTGATAGCGTTTTGAGCGTTTTGACACCAGACGAGGAGCTAATTTAATGAGGAGCTACATTAAGGAGGAGCTACGTTAACGAGGAGCTAATTTAACAAGGAGCTACGTTAAGGAGGAGCTACGTTAACGAGTAGCTAATTTAACAAGGAGCTACATTAAGGAGGAGCTACGTCAACAAGTAGCTAATTTAAGGAGGAGGTACTTTAGGGAGGAGCTACGTTAACGAGGAGCTAATTTAATGAGCTACATTAAGGAGGAGCTACGTTAACAAGGAGCTAATTTAATAAGGAGCTACGTTAAGGAGGAGCTACATTAACGAGTAGCTAATTTAAGGAGGAGCTACATTAACAAGTAGCTAATTTAACAAGGAGCTACGTTAAGGAGGAGCTACGTTAACGAGCAGCTAATTTAACAAAAAAAAGCATCTAAAGGACGAAGTCTCCAACCGTTTTTCTAAATAAACCTTTTTAAAACAGCGGCTGCTGAACAAACATGAGCTGGTTGGTCCTGAACCGGTTTGATTTTTATCACAATCAATTATAATTACAGCCACAAACAATCAAAACCTTTGATAATTGTAACTGTGTAAATGAAGCAACAACACAACGGACATCAGAACTGATTCCATGTTAGATATTTAAGCTATTTTATTGTTATAGTGTTGTTATATTTGATTGTACTTTGGTTCAGATAAAGTCAGTAAAGACTGTTTAACTGGTCATCTGGTAAATAAACCCGACAGTTCCCATCAGGATTCAGTTTGACAGCATTCAGAGGATCAAACAGCTCAGACGTCTGACTGTATAGACAACAGGGACGTTTCTGGACTGCTGTCCACCCTGGTGCGTCTGGAGACCCCTCGGGGTTTTTATGGACGTTTATGAACATGAACTTTGCTGGTGCGTCGCTGCGTCCTCGCCATTTACCAGCCTCTTATTCCTCCGGACTTTGGATCAAAATGTCAGATGGTGTCACGACTGTACAACGTACGCCGTGTTGGCTGAAACAGACGTGAAAGGAACAAAGAACAAAGGTTCCACATCATCTTCGGTGGAAACTGCCCTCCAGCAGCAGTCACAGCCACATCAAGCAGAAAAGTTGAGACTTGTCTTTTTTTTTTTTTTTTTTTTTTGGCTGTTAAATAACAACGCAGTCAGCAGCGAATTACAAGCAGGCAGCTTAGTAAAGCTCAGCAGATCGGTCTGCAGTGGTTCATTTGAATAATTACCTCCCTGAAGTCTGTGCCCTCCAGGTTTGAAAAGCAGCGGTGTCTCTAAATGACCACTGAGCCTCTTTATTAAAGATCAACTACCTCTTTTTTTTTTTTTTTTTTTAAGCTCTAAAACAGTTTGTGCCAGAACCAAAGCTGCAGTGAATCTGGGCCTAAAACTAAACAGATGAGAGCGCGAGGCACGGAGAGCATTCATCCAGGCTCGCGGACTCGCAGCGGGCCAACGTGGTCACGGCGGTTGAAACGGGAGCGAAACGGTTTTGTGCTTCTTCAGTCAGGCTGCAGGACCGAGGACTCTGAAAGGGTTCCTCAAGGGTTCCTCGAGGATCGGGTCAGTCAGTTCATGTTTCTGACAACATGAGCAGCATCGGCCTGTTTCAGCCCACAAAGCAGCGTTCCGCCTCTTTTCACACCCAAGGTGCCGATGCCTGTCGCTGTGAGGAGCCGTGGAGGTGAATCTGGGGATGGCGGTGACTTCACGGCGGCTCTTAGGAGCTTCCTTCCTGTCTAATGATGTGGTGAGCAGTCGAGCTCGTCTTGGCATGAGGGGATTTACATCCTCCTTTGATGAAGATCACAGAAGAAGAAGCGGCGCACTTGTGGGCTGACGGCCCTTTTGATTGTTCAGAGACGGCGAGGAATACCGTCGGAGGGCCGACGCCGGCTGCGCTGGTGCGGCTCGCAGCCGCTGCTGCCATCTGATGAGATCCGATCTTCGTTTCATTCCTGGTTAAACGCGGTACGCTTAAGCTGAGAACGCAATCGAAGCTGGACAACGTTCAGGAGATGTTCTGGACCATTCCAACGTTCTGAACCTCTACTTGTTTTCAGGATTGCTCTGTAGAGAGCAGCAGCTTCCTCTGGTGTTCTTCAGCGTGGTGGACTCCTGAACAGAGATGTTCGTGGTGTCAGCTCTGTGGCCCGGTTTTTAAAGCTTTTTCTCTTGATGCGACTTAAATAAAGCGTCTTGATTGAGGCGGTAGAGCGGTCCAGAGCGGTCCAGCTCAGACCAATCGGCGGCAGGCTGGTGATGCTCGACGCTGAGCTCATGATTGGAGGGTTTTTTTTTGGCTTCTCCTGGTGTAAGCGGTCCAGCTGCAGTTACGGTGACTGAATCCCAACCAGTCACATCTGGTCCCAAGCTAGCAGATCAGTTTGTTTGGGACGATGGTGGACACGCCTGGTCCAAAGATTTGATTCGCTGGAGCAGAGTTCCTCTGAGCTGCCAGTTTGGACGGCAGGGCTCTCCAACATTCTCCACTGGAGATCGGGTCGCCTCAACGCTCGTAGACGTCTCTGGAGAAGAGTTTTCTCCAAGGTGGGGTACGTTGTTCTCCGATCTCAGAGCGCTGCTGTGCATTAATGCTGCTGTCACAGAAGTGGGGATAAGCTGAACTGAGGACACCAACAGAACCTCGGGAGGACTGTTTGCTCCAAAGAGAACAGACTTCAGTGCCAACTTGTCTCAGTGTGACGCACGTTTCCACTGTGGTGGTCCGTCCCAGACGCCTCCGAGCCCAGAGATGTCGGTGCTGCATCTGGACGAGGCTGCTTGTGTGAAAGCTGCCGTTTAAAGAATGTAACTCTGAACTGTAGGACTTGATGAAGGTGGTTAAATGTGGTTCCATCAGCTGCCTGATGAATGACAACAGAAACACAACAAGGATGCATTTTTGCAAAATTTGTGATTTTTACGACAAAAAAAACAAAAAATTATGATTTTAGGACCAAAAGTTTCAGTTACACAGATGCAGAAATTTTACAACAAGTTTTTCAGTTTTCAGAATTTCAGATTTTATGACCCAAAAAAATAGCAATTTTAAGCCATTTTAAAAGAATTTGTGGTTTTAGGACAAAACATGAGAAAAAAGTAAAATTACGACTGTAATTGTACTGTTGTCAGGAAGTTTAGCAAAAGTTGATGTTTTACCAAAAAAAAGAATACAAAGTTGAGGTTGCACTTTTGTGAAATTTGTGAATTTATGCAAAAGTTTTTAAACAAAAAGTGTCAATTTAACACTGTTTAGACAATTTTTTTTAAAAATGTTGTTTTTGCAACAAAAGGTTTTTGTAATGACAATTTTTTTTCCCAAAAAAAATGGTGATATAGCAAAATTCATGATTTTACAGCTAAAAACTAAAAAAGAACAAAGCGTTTCAGTTTTGATAGCGTCTGCTAATGTAGCAATATACAGTGATCCCTTATTTTTCACGGTTAATGGGGACCAGCGCCACCCCACGAAAATCAAAATCCACGAACTGGAGCCGGAGCCCCCCGAGCCTAAATGATGTGTTTAGAATATGTTTAAAAACTGCAAAAAAGTAGCAAAAGGCACTGCAGTGAAACAAGACAAAGGCTCAACTGTGGTCTTTCTGTTACCTTCACAGCCTCTGGTCTCTAAACCGTAGTAAAGAAACCACTGATATTGTGCCATTTTTGGCTCGTAATTAGCGGCTAACACGCTAACAACAACAAAAGAAAAAGTCTGGTTTTCTCTGCATGGAACGAGAATTTTATTCTGTCACTGCAGGAACTTGTAACATCACACAGGTTGTATTGTTGGGCTCCTGTCGGTTAACAGAGAATGTAAATCTATACACGCTGGGCTGCTGTTGATGCTCACTACACTTTTCATCTAACCCCGTTTTCGTTCTGCCGTCCTACAACACACAAACACCATTACCCATAAGGCCACAACATTACCCATAAAGCCACCTTCTTAAAGGGCCCAGGCTGGCTCACAACATTTCTTCACTGTGAGAGAACGCGCACAACATCCTGTGACGTTTCTGCGATTTTTTTCTTGATTTTTTAAAATTATATTATATATTTCTGAAAAATCCATGAATAACTAAAACCGCGGAACTTAAAGCCCGAATTGGCGAGGGACCACTGTATTGCAATTTTTCAGCCGCCCAATATATTATCGGTTTTTCAGCTCCTAATATCAATTTTTTAGGAAAATTTTATTCTATTTATTTTATTTTATTTTATTTATTTATAAATTGTGCAAAAACTCAAAAAAATAAATAGATAGTTTTGACTCAATTTGTCCTCTGAATGATCAATATCATCTGATGAACATATACAGCAACTTGATTTTTCATCTCTACTTTTAATTTTGATATTAACTGGGTAGAATATCACAATATATCTTGATATCGCAGTAATATCGTGCCGTGACCCAAGTATCATGATACATATCGTATTGCGAGGTCCTTGCCAATACTCACCCCTAATAGACGCATCAAATATCACTTTCGACGTCGTTCTGGTTTGTTCCAGTCCTCCTTTTCTCCTGCATGCTGGTGCTCTGTCATTCACTGGATCTTCCTCTTCGTATCATCAGAATGAATAACCTGCTCTCTGTCACCCCCCCCCCCCCCCCCCCCCCATCCTCCCCCGTCCACTGGCCCGTCCTCCGTCCAGTCAGCCTCGTACCCCAGGGGAGCTGCTCGCCCTGTTCCGGTACCCGCGCGACCCCTACACGGTGGAGCAGGCGCGCGCCGGCGAGATCTTCGAACAGACGCTGCTGCTCATCCAGAACCACGTCAACCAGGGACTCACTGTGGACACCAACGGCACCGGTGAGGCCCGGTTACAGTTCTACACTGCATCTTTCAGGAGTTAATGGGGGCTGACGTCACCTCAGCTGACGAGAAAAGGAGGAAAAGAGTTACTTTGACTCCTCCTCCACCTGAAAATGTAAGTTTTAAGTCTGAGAAGACGCACGGCCATTAGAGGGGATGCTAGTATTCAATCCAACATTTTGTTTTGGTTTTGTGCGCGTTTAAAAAATAAAAGTCATCTGACTGAAGTGAGTCAGACAGAAAAATGAAATCAAAGTTGCAGCCAGATGCTCCTGATCCTCCACCCTGGATGAACTGATCATCAGCAGGAGAGCAGATGTTCTGGCAGCTTCACGGCTCCTGTGTTAACATAGTACCAGTAGGGAAAGACACAAGCAGTTCAACCTTCACAGTGACCAAGAATTTATCTCAGTCATACCATTCAGAGGTCAGGGGAGAAAAAAAGAAACACGAGCTGCATCTGAGAGCCGACAATCCTCACTGAGTAATTACCCGTGGAAGCACCTGGGCTGTAACCAAGAAAAAAAGAAAAACATCATTGATAGTGAGCGCTTCTGTAGGTCTGCAGGACTCTTACCAGGTTGTTCGTCTCCTACTCAGCCTTTACAGGCAAAAACTGATGTGCATTCACAAGTAAAATAAAGTTTAAAAGGGTTTCATATCGTCTGCAAGAGCTGCCATGTTTCCAGCGTCACGCCATCATCGTCTGACTTCGTAGTTCTGACAAACATCCAAATTCCCGACGAAAACGCGTGGCTTCCTGTTAACGTTAAAGGCTTCGTTTCTGGCGGTGACGCCTGTAAACCGCCCTGTCTGTGCGTTACTGCTCCTGGAGGCGTGGTCCTCCATCTGTCTGCCATTTTCTCTTCAGGATGACCTCAGGGACGTGAGCGTAATCATGGAGCCCGTAAACGGCTTTATGAGTCCCGTGTCACACTGAGCAACACTTAACCCGTAATCACCGCGGAGCACCGGACAAATTTTAAGACGGTTTGTGTCTGTGTGCGTGTTTTAGAAATGATGCATGTGTGTGTGTGTGGAAGTGAGGCGGGGGAGGGGGGGGCAGACTGGGCTGGATGTCTGCATGCACAAACATCTGAGATTATGTGGCCTCACGTTCATCTGGAGAAACATGCAGCAGGAGAACTGGAGCGTGTTTGGACTTCGTGGAGCATGAAAGCGTTCTGCTAATGGAGGGGTGGATTTAACAGCGCTAAGGTCAAAGGCCAGACGAGCGCACGCATACCCAGGCACAAACAAAACACCAGTGGTGGTGTGTGTGTGTGTGTGTGTGTGTGTGTGAGGGGGCTGGTCTCAACTCGCCCTCACACTTGGCACTTGTTCTGGTGCACAACACCACTCAGCGCTACACCAGACACACAGACGCGTTGATACGCTGAAGCCTTTGCAGACGACGTCTCGCATATCAAAGGAAGCCAGAGCTCGTTGGTGACCTCCGCCCTCACAACACCGGCTTCTTTTCTCTCAGGACCAAATGCAGTAAATGACTGCATCTACTGTGAAAGTTATATATATATATATATACACTACTCAAAAAAATTAAAGGAACACTTTGTAATCAGAGTATAGCATCAAGTCAGTTAAACCTCTGGGATATTGATTTGGTCAGGTAAGTAGCAGAGGGGGTTGTTAATCAGTTTCAGCTGCTTTGGTGTTAATGAAATTAACAACAGGTGCACTAGAGGGGCAACAATGAGACGACCATCAAAACAGGAATGGTTTTACAGGTTGAGGCCACTGACATTTTTTTCCCCTCTTCATCTTTTCTGACTCTTTTTCACCAGTTTTGCATTTGGCTAGGGTCACTGTCACTACTGTTAGCATGAGGCGATACCTGGACCCTACAGAGGTTGCACAGGTGTCACTACTGTTAGCATGAGGCGCTACCTGGACCCTACAGAGGTTGCACAGGCAGTCCAACTCCTCCAGGATGGCACATCAATACGTGCCATTGCCAGAAGGTTTGCTGTGTCTCCCAGCACAATCTCAGGAGCATGGAGGAGATTCCAGGAGACAGGCAGTTACTCCAGGAGAGCTGGACAGGGCCGTTGAAGGTCTACAACCCATCAGCAGGACCGCTATCTGCTCCTTTGTGCAAGGAGGAGCAGGAGGAGCACTGCCAGAGCCCTACAAGATGACCTCCAGCAGGCCACTGGTGTGAATGTCTCTGACCAAACAATCAGAAACAGACTTCATGAGGGTGGCCTGAGGGCCCGACGTCCTCTAGTGGGCCCTGTGCTCACTGTATATGTGTATATGTATATATGTGTGTGTGTACATATATATATATATATATATATATATATATATATATATATATATGTATATGTGTGTGTATATATCTATATATCTATATATATATATATCTATCTCTATATCTCTATATGTGTGTGTCTATCTCTCTCTATCTCTCTATATCTATATATCTATCTCTATCTCTGTGTGTCTCTCTCTCTCTCTCTCTCTCTCTCTCTCTCTCTGTCTCTGTCTGTGTGTGTGTGTGTCTCTGTCTGTGTGTGTGTGTATCTGTCTCCTGTGTGTGTGTCTCTCTCTCTCTCTCTCTCTCTCTCTCTCTCTCTCTCTCCCTGTCTCTCTGTTCTCTTTCTTTTCTCTCTATATATTTCGCGAGGACGTGTTGTATTCTGTGGGCCTCTCCTTTTCCTCAGTGTGTTTTAGATTTTTATGCGTGCAAGAAGTCTGCAAGCTTACAGAGCCTGAAGGGGGTTTTTCTCTCTTACACGAAGCACTGCTGCTCAGCTGCCTGAAATGCCTCTTTTTTTTCGTCCAGGATTTTTTTTCCTGGACTTGATGACACCACCAAGACACACATTTTGCATTATGTCTAGCCTGAGGCTTGTCTGATACTTAAAAAAAAAAAAACTCTATTATTGTTATTTGAAAGTAATAAGGAACTGTCCTTATTACTTTCAAATAACAGTAACTAGTAATATGTAATCTATTACCTTTTGGAAATATCTTGCCCAACACTGATATTGTGTATATAGATAGATAGATAGATAGATTGAACTTTATTACAGACTCGAGGTCCAAAAAGCGCACATAAAAACATAAAGACACACCAACATTAATTTAAAAGACAACTGTACCAGTGTCTCCAGAGCTCAGACTGGTAGCGTATAGCACTAAACATAATATTTGGTAGCAGCAAGATGATTTCATTCTTAGAGTCATTTAATCTGCCAATAAATTTATACATACACTTGCGCTGCCACAAATATTTCACTGCCACTAATCCATCGCAATCTTTTTAAAAGTGTCCTTAGGGCATCATTATATGCCACTCGCAGGCTCTGAAGGCTTGTTTTTTTATAACGAGACCAAAGATGAGCGGTGTACAAGGGAGTACAATAGGCTTTGAATAAAGTCACCTTCACAGAATCACTACATGAACTGAATTTCCATAATAAAATATTTGCTTGCACATACAGCATGCGACGCTGTCAGTAAATGTCCTCATCATCTGTGAGCTGATCAGTAATCCAGTGGCCAAGATATTTAACCTTATTGGAGACACGTAGAACATCACCTGCCAAACTAAAGTCAAGAAAGGTTATACATTTGTCTTCCTTCGTTCTACAGATTATTAAGACACTTTTTGTAGCATTATATATTATATTATATTATATTATATTATATATTATATTATATTATATATATATATATATATATATATATATACATATCTCTTCTCTTCCTGCTCTCCAGCGAAGGCGGACGCTTTTCTGTGAGCTCCTGCCCCTCTATCTGATCCTCGCTGCTCTTTGTCCTGTCTGTGTGTTTTTGGAGCCTCATACGGATAAAAGTCTGAATATCTAAATCAACCATGGATCTGGTTAGCTGGTCTCTCAATGCAATTGATCAAATTTTTTCTACAAGGAGGGAATCGATAGGTGAGCCTTCATGTCCAGATGGTACAGAGCCAGCGGGGTACGTTCAAGATCCATGGAGGAAGTGGCGCTTGAGCTGCCAGGCTCCTCTGTTCATCGAGGACGCTGAAGATGTCTACATATTTGGATTTATGATCATCGGATTCCTGCTGTTTGGCGTTGGCGGATACCTGATGTATCGGAAAATTAAGCACACGGATGCTGCTATTCCGGTCCTGATGTCCGTGTGTGTGGAGATGAGTCGTGCTGTGAGTGCCGAGACTGTAAAAAGAGACGAGATGAATCGGAAACTGGATGTGATTCACGGCGTGAACCACCGACAGCTTCAGATGAAGCGCTCTTATAGCGCTGACCCAAGCACCGTTGACTCCTGTCCATATGTTGTGTTGTTTTTGTATGTTTCTCTTGGACGGTGAACTGGGAAGTCAAATTCTGCTGTGTTGGGACGCTGGCTCAGTGGCGACAATAAAATTGATTCTGATTCTGATTCTGATATATATATATATATATATATATATATATATCTATAGATATATATATATATATATATAATATATATATATATATATATATATATATCTATATATATATATATATATATATAGATATATATATATATATATTATATAAGCTTCAGCTTGAAGTTCAGCCACACAGGTGTTCCAGCCAGGCCTCATTTTCCTTCTCTTATTATTTCTATTATAAGGTTTACTTGCTACTAATAATGCTCCAACTATATTACTGTAGAGGGAGGAAATAGCTATTCTATGTAATGTATTAGTGCAGTTACCATCCCTACGGGCAACAGCATCCTTGGGCAGCTCAATGGCACCCAACAACTGATCTGTATGAGCACAATAAGAAGCAATATTATCCTCTGAAAGAGTGGATCAATCCAAGGACTCATTATTTGAGTTACTTGTATATTTGTAAACACAGGCATACAGTCTAACTTAATAATCATCTCAAACGGAATGTGGTCAGAGGATGTAACTCCATAAAGAAGTGTGAGTATCAGCAGTCGACATGCAGTGATCTAACCATGATGTGGTGTGCCAAGCGTCACTTATGTATGTATAACTATCTTTTGGCAAAAGCTCTCTGCTAGACAATATTAAACTATTATCTTTACAGAAATTATTTAGGTGATTGGCAAAAACTGAATTGGCATCCATTATATCTGCATTCATATCACCAAGGATACAGACACAAGAGGGACTAATTCTTTGTATAAAAGAACTCAGGAAAGCAAGCCTATTTAAATAGTCATATTCATTATCATGGCATTCGTAGGGAGTATACACATTTAAAATAACAAGTTCTTTACCATTCTGGATCAAACGTATGGCAATACACCAGTCCACACCAAGTCTGATTACATTTATCAGTGAATCCAGACTCTTTTTCCAGAGGATGGCTACACCTCCTGATGTTCTTCCTCGTTTGAGTCCCACACTGAAGTCAGTGGTCGACTCTCATTAATGGAACTGAGTCCTTTAAGGTCCTGCTTAGCAAGGAAGGTTTCTTGTAGACAAAGAATATCACAATACCCCAACAACTGGTCAACAACAAAACGGTGAGCTTTGTCCACTGCGCTCTGTCCTAAGCGCAGGCCACGACAGTTGTAAGAGAGGACTCTGGTATCCATATACGATGTCCATTAATCCTGAGAACTCCTTTCAGCAGCTGACACCTTCGTTATCACAGCGGGAAGAGCAGCATTTGCTCCGATGACTCCAGACTTGGCTCATAATAACGCCTCACAAACGCTCCCTCAGGCCAGATCTCCGGATTGTACTTGTCACCAACATCATTGCATTCAGCGGAAACTTTAAAAGAAGCATATATATTGCTCATAGTGACAATCCTTTTACATGTAACATCTCGGCCAAGTTTGTCTTAAAAAACCTTGTTGGCAGCATGTCGAGGTAGCGGGTGGTGAGATTCAGGTGTTGTGTGATGTCATCCAGGTTTTTATGAGTGACTGGACAAAAGCAACGGACTTTATTCATGCGAAACTATTTTAGAAGACTTTCCTGATAATTATGAAGCCGTAGAATATTATTCTGTATGAGCCATTTATAAATAAGTGCGCCGCAATCATACCCCAGCCACCAAGGCTACGTCCACAGCGGTACATTTTTGCATTACAGTGGTGTTTTCAAACGAAAACGATCAGTATCCACACTAGCGTTTCTGATCCACAGTATACCACTGCATGCATCCACAAAAAAGCATTTAAAAATATTTTTTGTTTAAATTGTGCACATATGACACATCCACTGACTTGCAGTGTTATTAAATGCAGTCTGTGGCTGCACACCAGCCGATCCCAGAGTCAACGGCGTCAAACCCTGAAGATGGTCTGTGAAGCTACATCATCATTTTCAGTTGGTTTCAGCTTCACTCGTTACTATTAAACAACAACGGCTGCGTCCAGAAACTGAAAAACATGGTCTGCAAATGATCAAAAATGCTTGGTTCTTCTGAGGGTCAAGTTTGATAGAGTCATGTGGACTCCAGCTGCAACGAGAGCTTTTAAGAGGAAATCTTTACTGATGCGGTCACTGGTTAGTCTAAGACCAATTCCTAACACAACACCTTCACGTTAAAACGTGTTGAATTTCATCTAAAGGAATATTTGATTACCTTTAGGAAGTGTCATCTGCTGTCAGCAAAAACCACCCAAAGTAAACCTAGACTCCGAGTCCTCTCCCAGACATGCTGATTGAACATGTGGGTTCTTACCGAGTTCACAGAAAGGTTTTGAGATCATTTCATGTTAAAAAAAAAAAAAAAGACATGCAGAGGATGCTGTGGACCCAACACCTCTGATGATCCAGTTATAGGCAGATTTTGTGGATGCAGGCAGTGGATGTGTCATATGCACACCATTTAAACAATATAAAATATTTTAAAATGCTTTATTTGTGGATGCAGGCAGTGGTATACTGTGGATCAGAAACGCTAGTGTGGATGCTGATCGTTTTTCTTTGAAAACACCACTGTATTGCAAAAATGTACTGCTGCAGACGTAGCCTTGGTGGCTGCGGTATGATTGTGGCGCACATATTTATAAATGGCTATTACAGGATAATATTCCACAGCTTCATAATTATCAGGAAAGTCTGCTAATATAGTTTCGCATGAATAAAGCCTGGGTCAAACCATGAGCCTATAACCGGATCCGGTTATAGGTTATAGGCTGCGTATAAGAGATGGTCGCATGTTAACCCAACGCAGAAGTGTGTTTCAGTGAGTCTTACGCCTGGCTTCCGATCAACTAGTTTAACTGATACAGCTGATTCCAGGTGAAATAATTTTTTCATGAATGTCTTTTAATAAATCTGCTAAATCCGCATTCTTAAGTTGGCGATTGTTGTTTAGAAATTTGGGTTCATCGTATTTACAAGTATATGCTCTAATTGTGGACTGGTGAGGCAGTCAATCGGCCGTTAAACAATGCGCTGGACTACGACTGAGGTGCAATGCAGATTTATTCTCCAAGTTGTATACAATTCAGAGAGGTCATTAACTCACATCACAGAATGCAGGATGGTTCAGAATGGCAAATGGCGAACAGTCATCTTAAGCATCAGTGAAAACAAGGGGACCTTGAGATACACTGTCTAGACGCCTACGTGTCAAAACTTAGCGACTTGATGGAGCCAGAACAATAACAAAACCAAGGCCTTTGACAGACAGGAATCGAGATCAGAAATCATGGACTCATGACACAGCAATTAAGGCCCCAAAATGCAGTTTTAATATTACAGTCCCCGATTTTTGTTTTTGCACCTCATTTTCTTTGCATATATGAAAAGCTTATCTAGATCACAGCATTAGAAAACACGGTTCCCACCCAAAGGGGCACAGCCCACAACTGTGAGCTAAACAGGGAATAATGGAGTGCAGTCTACTAAATGTGACCCCCATTAGCGGCCAAACCCCCATCCCCAACTATGTGTATGGGTTTGCAGCTCAGATTGGAATCAGTGGATTGATTGGTTAAAATGATTAAAGTGATTAAATTTAGAGTTTGAATTTTGAATTTTAGTTTGATTTAGATTGCCAGATTCCAAAAGTAAGGGATAAAAGACTCCTTAGAGGCTGACTACTCTAGACTAGGTCCCTGTGATGCTGCGTCGCAGGGACTCCACCCAGGGATATTGGGTTATATATTTAATAATACAGCGATTCCATGTTGCCTCTCCACAGCGTTTCGCTACAATGACCTGGTGTCCCCCCACTTCCTGGACGTGATCGCCAACCTTTCCGGCTGCACGGCCCACCGCCGCTTCAACAACTGCTCCGACATCTGCTTCCACCAGAAATACCGCACCCACGACGGCACCTGCAACAACCTGCAGCACCCCATGTGGGGCGCCTCGCTCACCGCCTTCGAGCGCCTCCTAAAATCCGTCTACGATAACGGGTTCAACCTACCGAGGGGCGCCACGGACCGGCTGCACAACAGATACAGGCTGCCACTGCCGAGGCTGGTGTCCACCACGATGATCGGCACGGAGACCATCACCCCCGATGACCGCTACACCCACATGCTCATGCAGTGGGGTCAGTTCCTGGACCACGACCTGGACGCGACCGTGGCGGCCCTGAGCCAGTCGCGGTTTTCCGACGGCCAGCTGTGCGCCCAGGTCTGCACCAACGACCCGCCGTGCTTCCCGATCCAGTTCCCGGCCAACGACCAGCGGCAGCTGCGGACCGGCGCCCGCTGCATGTTCTTCGTGCGCTCCAGCCCCGTGTGCGGCAGCGGGATGACGTCTCTGCTCATGAACAGCGTGTATCCGAGGGAGCAGATCAATCAGCTCACCTCCTACATCGACGCGTCGAACGTCTACGGCAGCTCGCGGCACGAGTCGGACGAGATCCGGGATCTGGCCAGCCACAGGGGGCTGCTCCGTCAAGGGATCATCCAGCGAACGGGAAAGCCGCTCCTTCCCTTCGCCACGGGGCCGCCCACCGAGTGTATGAGGGATGAGAACGAGAGTCCCATCCCCTGCTTCTTAGCCGGAGACCACCGCGCCAACGAGCAGCTCGGCCTGACTGCCATGCACACGGTTTGGTTCAGGGAGCACAACCGCATCGCCACCCAGTTGCTGAGACTGAACCCACACTGGGACGGCGACACCATCTACCACGAGACCAGGAAGATAGTGGGCGCCCAGATGCAGCACATCACCTACAGTCACTGGTTGCCAAAGGTAACTGCTGTGAGCCGTTTTTTCTAATCGTCTGTAATCAGACAATGTCAGTTAGCTGGTGATGTCTTTTCTGCCAGATTCTAGGCGAGGCGGGCACGAAGATGATGGGGCCGTACGGCGGCTACGACCCCAACGTCAATTCCGGCATCTTCAACGCATTCGCCACGGCCGCTTTCCGCTTCGGACACACCCTCATCAACCCGATCCTCTACAGGCTGAACGAGAACTTCCAGCCCATCCCCCAGGGGCACATCTCTCTGCACCGGGCCTTTTTCTCTCCGTTCCGGATCGTGAACGAGGGGGGCATCGACCCGCTCCTCCGCGGACTCTTTGGCGTCGCAGGTAAAATGCGCGTCTCCACGCAGCTGCTGAACACCGAGCTGACCGAGAGGTTGTTTTCGATGGCCCACGCTGTGGCCCTGGACCTGGCCGCCATGAACATACAGAGAGGACGGGATCACGGCGTACCGCCTTACAACGACTATAGGACCTTCTGTAACTTGACCTCGGCTCAGACCTTTGATGACCTGAAGAACGAAATTAAGAACCCAGATGTCAGAGAGAAACTACAGAGGTAGCTGCACTCTCAGTGACACCTTTTTATTCTCTTATGTAATTGGGCTTAAGAGCATTAAGTTACAGATGGAACCACGTGATCTTTGGGTTTTTGACCTTCAACTGCTCGGACCTGTTGACACCAAAAGGTGATGACCAGGAGGCTCATTTCTCCATTTTGGCCGTTTTCTTAAAAGCTCTGGCTGGAAACCAGCATTTCAGGTGGTAAAGTAACCTGTTTTTGGTTAAAATCCCAAGAACATTGGTGGTAAATCAACAGGACAGAGCCTAAACCAGCGTTCCCCAGTTCCAGGCCCTCAAGGGCCACTCTTCTGCGTGTTTTAGATGTTTTTGTGATTCGATACACTAATCTCGCAATACGATACAATACACGATATTCGGCTCACGGTATGATATATATATCGATATTCATCTTATATTTATATATAAGACATATCGCGATTTTCGGCCGCCCGATATAATATCGATTTTTCAGCTCCTAATATCAATTTTTTTTAGAAAAATTCATTCATTCACTTAAATGTGCAAAAACACTAATAATAAATAAATAGGTTGTTTTGAAGCAAATAGTTTTCACTCAATTTGTCCTCTGAATGATCAATATCATCATTTGATTTTTCATCTCTACCCAGATATTAACTGGGTAGAATATCGCAATGTATCATATCGTGATAATATCGTATCGTGACCCAAGTATCACGATACATATCGCATTGCAAGGTCTTTGCCAACTGTCACCCCTAGTAACTATACACCAATCTTGTGATACAATACAATACATGATATTCGGCTCACGATGCAATATATATCAATATTCATCTTACAATACATTTACATCATTTTCCGAAAGATTTTATAGGGACAAAGTGATTTTGGTGACATCTTGTGAGTGTTCCAATGACTTTGTTTGAATTAATTGAACTGAAAGCATCAATTACACATTATATGGCTGACAGGCAGCTTGCAAATGCTGGACAAAATGAATAAAATGTGCGTTGAGAAAAATAGTTTCATTTATTTAAACAGTGCAAAGTGTTGCTTGCAAGCTTTTAAAGGTGGGACACGGGGGTTTTGAAAGAAGCTTAGAATATCGATACCTGCGGCCTGAAAAATCGATACTCTCTGGAGGAATAAAATATCGATATATATCGCAGGATCGATAAAATCGCTCAGCTGTAAATGGCTCGTTTGCAGACGTGGGCAGGCCTTGACGAGAAGCTGGGGGTCCGTTGGTTGGCCCTCGAGGACCTGGACTGGGAGAAGCTGGCCTACATGAAAACCAGTTTCCATCTTTCACACATTGAGAGACATGGAAAAGAAGCCACAAATTTTCCCTCTGGTAGAAATCATTTTATTGGTAAGAGGGTCGTGGTGACTTCAGGACCCTGAGCCAGGTGACCGTTGAGCCACGTGTTGAGGGAACACACGGCTCAACGGTCACCTGGCTGCAGTGCTGAAGAGAAACCTGGGATTGTTCTTGTTTCCTCACCTCTGAATGTGAGCAGCCACAACGTTCCCAGGTTCCTCTCAGCCTGCTCTCAAGCTCACAGCAGTGAATTAAACCAAGGAGTCCGCCTCCTCTGACCGGCCACCTTCTTCTCCGCAGGGGCAGCACATCTGAGCGCGCTCCCTTTTAATTTTACTGAAGGTTTTTGTCTCTGCGCGGCAGGCTGTACGGCACCCCTCTGAACGTCGACCTGTTCCCGGCTCTGATGGCTGAAGACCTGGTCCCTGGCAGCAGGCTGGGGCCCACCCTCATGTGTCTGCTCGCCATGCAGTTCAGACGGCTGCGGGACGGTGACAGGTACGCCGAGATCATACCCATCGTTCCTCAGGTTTCACGCAACGTATCGTCCGTTGATGTGAAAGACTCCACCTACCTACTCGGTCGCTGTGATGTTTTACCCAACTGCAAAAATAACATAACTATCAGGCGAAAGCAAGGAAGCTGGAAAAAAACAACCTTCTCTCCCTTTTCTGATCCCCCTCTGCTGGTCAGGTTCTGGTACGAAAACCCGGGCGTGTTCACTCCCGCCCAGCTGACCCAGCTGAAGCAGGCGTCCCTGGCTCGCGTGCTGTGCGACAACGGCGACAACATCACTCGCGTCCAGCAGGACGTGTTCGCGGTGGCCGAGCTGCCGCACGGCTACGGCAGCTGCGACGACGTCCCTCAGATCGACCTGCGCATGTGGCAGGACTGCTGCGAAGGTGAGACGGGCCGCACGCCACACTTTGGTTCAGATGCAGTTGGAGACCTGACAGTAAAGTTGATGACGTTTTGTACATATCTGACAACTGACAACATTTAAGTTAACTGGAGGAACAACTGTAGATGTAATTTAAGGCGCACCTTCACACAAGCACCTGATTGCATGGCATCATGGGAAAATGAAAAGAAATCGACTAGTTTATTTGTAGAGCACAGTTTGCACACAAGGCAATTCAAAGTGCTTTACAGATGCATAAAATCACAAGAAGGCAAATAGAGTCATTCTATAAATCATAAAAGCATAAAACTAATCATGAATAAATTACATTAAAAATGTAGAGTGCGGATAAAATCCTTCCAATTATCATCTGTACATCTAAACAGAACTGTTATCAGCCTGGATCTGAACACTGTCAAGGTTGAGGTCTGTCTCACATTTTAGGAGCATAAAACTGAATCTCAGCTTCACCTAGTTTAGTCCTGACTCTGGACACCAGCAGGAGACCACTACCTGAGGTTCTCAGAGTCCAGGTTGGTTCATATGGATCTAACATGTCAGAGATGGACTTTGGGGCTAGGCTAGAGATCTGCAATCTCAGTCCTGGAGTGCCACTGTCCTGCAGGTCTTAGATGTTTTCCTGCCACAACACACCTGATTCAAATTAATGGATCACCATCAGGTTGTCATCAAGATCTCATCAAGACCATTGACGACCCATTCATTTGAGTCAGCTGTGCTGAAGCAGGGAAACTTCTAAGACATGCAGGACACAGGCCCTTGAGAACTGGAGTTGCCCACCTCTGGTCAAGGCCATGAAGAGACTTGAACACAAGTAGAGCTGTTTTAAAGTCTATTCTCTGAGCGACAGGAAGCCAGAGACCTCAGGACTGGACTAATACGGTCGTATCTCCTGGTTCCAGTTGGGACCGGTGCAGAGACCTCAGGACTGGACTAATATGGTCGTATTTCCTGGTTCTAGTGAGGACCAGTGCAGAGACCTCAGGACTGGACTAATACGGTCGTATCTCCTGGTTCCAGTTGGGACCGGTGCAGAGACCTCAGGACTGGACTAATATGGTCGTATTTCCTGGTTCTAGTGAGGACCAGTGCAGAGACCTCAGGACTGGACTAATATGGTCGTATTTCCTGGTTCTGGTCAGGACCAGTGCAGCAGCGTTCTGGATGTACTGCAGCTGTCTTACAGCTGGTTTAGAGCCCAGTGAGCAGGCCGTTACAGTAGTCTAACCTGGTGGAGACGAACGCATGGATTAGTGTTTCTAAATCTGGTTTAGACTCTATTCCTTTGATTCTGGTAATGTTTTTTAGATGGTAAAAAGCTGCTGATGTTATTGCTTTAATGTGGCTGTTAAAGTTCAAGTCTGAATCCAACGAGGCTTAATGACAGCGGTTTTTAAGGCCTCAGGACTCAGACTGCAGATGATCTCTTTGACTGCTTTGTCAGTTACAGGTGTGAAATCTGTCAGCTCTAGGTGTGTAGTTGTACTTTGTCATTAAAGAATATTACAAAGTCATTACACTTTGATGTAGAAATGAGTTCTAAGGGTAGTTTGTTAATCTGTTTACTGTAGCAAATAGGACACGCTTACTGTAGTTTTTGATGATTTCAGCAATGTTTGGTTGAACACACATAACTAAACCATCAGGAGAAGAACTGTGGACCTTCACCCAGGTTCATCCTGTGTTCAACTTCCAGTTGCTGAAGGTCCATCGGTCATCTGTTCAAACAATTACACACGTATACGAATCATTTTTAAGTATGATACAGTATTTATTGGCACCACACCGAGCGAACGGGGAGCACGTTCAGCTTTAAGCCATTGAAGACCATTTCTGGCTGAGTAAGCACATGACCAGAATCCAGAGGACCCAGAAAACCTGCACTGATGACCAACTGCAACAGGCTACAAATAAAAGCCCACGGTCACCTGGAAGCTTAGACTCCACAGATTACAGTGGTGTAAGGATCAGCACTCTGTGACAAAGACTTGCTGAGCTTGAAATCAAAAAGTAGCAAAAAAAAATTAAAAAAGAAAAAAAAAAACTCTTCACTTTCTCCAGCCCAACTCTGAGTTCAGCCTAACCTTCGACATTTTGTCATCATAAATCACATTCCAGTGGAAATCTCCAGTAGATTCACATCTCGGGGACAAGTCAAAATTGTTTCTAAGCTCTCAGCCCCTTTCTGTTAGCGATAGAAATGCACAAAAGCAGGCAGTAACAAGCTGGTATCTTGGAAACGTTGCGCGTTTGCTTTCTTCTGCTTGGATATCGCCTGCGGTGACGGGGATTTCTGAACCATCCATCGATTCCATTAGGTAAGAAGATTCCACAGAGGCATCAATCACCGAAATCTGTCAAGTCATTCCTGAGATACTGTGGAAACACCCACAGCTCGGCGACTGTACCACATGGGAGCGCATAGAGCACACACTGAAGAGATCAACTGATGCAAACGAACCCAGAACCGTTCGATCTGAAAGGAATCATTAGAAGAAGCAGTTTGGTACCATGCAGACGTGCCAAAACGTGTCTAAAGATGCCAAAATGGACAATTTATGAATACTTTTATACCAGCCTTCAGATACGCAGCCAGAGTTTTACTACCTGCTTCCATAAATCACTGATGAAGTCATCCAAGAGGCATTGAATAAAAACATTCTTCCCACAAACGTTAATGGTTTCATGTACAGTTCGTGCTATTTTCATCTGCAGTGCCAGCATTGTCAGCAAACGAAGCAGAAAACGGTTTTCGATGTCGATCTAACCATGTATGCATTCCTCTCCGTCAGTATGAGTGGCAGCTTTGTGGTTTCTAGTTTCTCTTTCAGACTGTCTGCCAGATCTAGGCTGAGCTGAGGCTCAGCAGACGTCTTCTACCCTCCAGATAAGGAGCCCTCCCTTTATTCATCACTTCATCCTCACAGCTGTGACGTGCAAGTTAATAGTCTTAGCTGTGCAGTCGCCACTTTGATCTGGTTTCACTGAGGAAAAAGCACCACTCTAGATCAGATAAGACTTTTCTCAGGCTCCAGATATGAAGCATTCGCGGCTGCTTCTGCCTTTTTAAGCCATGATCATACGTTTGGTCACTTCGGCGTTAATCTTCCTCATGGGTTCACCCAGACGAGGGGAAGTGAGATGACGCTGCAGTGGCTATGAGATATTCTCTGTAGAGTCGTGGTTTCCTCATGACGTCGGGCCATTGCACCACGAGAGTTCCTTCCAAGAACTCTGTAGCTCTAAAACACAGCAGTGGTGGATGAAAATACAGTGGTAGCTCTACTGACGAAATTAATTGGTTCTGGAAGTAGTTTCGTAGCCTGAAAATTTCTAAGTAGAAACGCGTTTTCCATGTAAATGCCCTAATCCTTTCCAAACCGCCCAAAATTCGAACATAATTTCTATTATAAATAATACATGAAATGACATAAAAACCTGTAAGAAATACATGTTAGAACTAGAAAAGCACTCAGAGAGCGCAGACCTCCACTAAACGCAACAATTATCAAAAATTTGTAAGTGATCCAGAATCCAGGATTTCTTCCGGATCACACCCAAAATGAAATTAGTTCTTCCTTTTCACATTTTTGACAACTCCTGAAAATTTAATCAAAATCCATCCATAACTTTTTGAGTTATCTTGAACACAGACAGATAAACATAACCTCCTTAGTGGAGGTAATAGTTGTTTGTTTACCTGGGTTGCTGAGTTATGCTCATACAGACAAGGGGCCCTCCTAGCCAATGGGATGCCAGGAAGATGCTAAGCGATAGCCAATGGCAGAGCAGCTCAGACACATCGCTTTCAAACAGAGATACAGAGCCGACAAGTATGTTTACGTTCAGTAAACTCTGGGAGCTGCGAGTAGCAGCACTACTGTATTTTTGCTTTTCGTATCCTGAAATTTCTTTCGTAACAAGAGACAATATTTTCCCTGTTAGGCATTTCATAACCTGAAAATTTCATATGTAAAGACGTTTGTAAGTAGAGGTACCACTGTACCAGTTTGCACGTTCAGACTGTGGACAAGACCCTTTGTGATGTCACTTCTTTATGCCCAACCCTGGTCAGTCAAGAGATGGAGCGTGGCGATTCAATGGAAGTCGGCTACCTTCCCACAGGCCACTTATTTAGGTGCACCCTGCTTGTACGGAGTCAGAGTTTTACTTTCAGGGCTGCCGAGATGTTGAAAACGTTCCTCAGAGGCTTGGGTCCATTTCGTTGGCTGCACATCCACGATGAGGATCTCCAGTTCCACGGTATCCCACCGATGCTCTGTTGGATCTGGTGAACTCAGTCTGATTGACAGCGTCTTCGTTTCAGATGTCATTTCGGTAGCGACATCGGAACCATCGGAACATGTCCCCGTTGACCTCAGATAATAATTTTTTTATTGACGTGCTGTGTTCAACTCGACAGACTGCAGAACCAAAGGCCAGTTCAACGCCCTGTCGTACCACTTCAGAGGACGCCGATCGGCTGATCACAGCTACAAGGAGGAGAAACCTGCCAACGACGTCCAGGAGACAAGGTACCCTCACTGGGCTTGAGGCCCAATGTTTCACCGTAGACTTTGGTAGTTACTCAGAGGTACATGATGCAAATGAGCTGCCATCATATAAAAACCATGCAGAAGATGATTCATTTTGTCTTCACAGCCCAGTGAAAGAAGTTCAAAGAAGTCTTTCAAATGTGACTGTGACCTCTAAAAGGAGCAGCGAACCCTCAGTGGGCGACTTCCAGGATTTTGTCTCCGACATGCAGAAGACCATCACGAGCTTACGAAAGCAGGTTTGTTTGTTTCAAGGCCACCTGCATCTCTGCGTCTGGCCTTGAAACGAGCTTTAGATGGTTCCTGGCGGCGGTCCGATGCCAGACATCCCACCGCGCCGTCAAACTGTCAACCTCAGATGATCACAGTGACTTTAATGTGATGGATTAATCCATTAATCCTGTCTGTTTTCTGCAGATTAGAAGACTTGAATCCCGCCTGAGCCGGACCGACTGCACCGACCGCGAGGGCCGTGAGCGGACAGACGGAGAGCGCTGGAAGAGGGACTCCTGCTCCACGTGTGAATGCAGAGTACGTTGAAAACACCGCAGCACACGTACGTGGGCGCTCATCTCCGGTCGCGGCAGCCTGATGCTCCTTGGCGAGGACGAGCGGTCCATCAGATCCATATGTGGAGTCTGTGGGCAGACGCGCCGCCCGTCTGCGCCTCATTCTTCATCATTTCTGAGTCTTTGTTGATCCCAGCTGCCGGCAGAGGTGGCGAACCGTCGAGGATCTCCTCAGATCCTCATTTCGCTCTTACTTACGGCTTCAGTGGCTTTGATATCGCACCTGTCGGTTTCTCTTCTGCTTCCCTTCCTCTGTGCACCGCTGTAATTAGAGCTCTATTGTGATTATTGTACTTGGCAAGCAGAGCAGGACTGTATTGGTCTTACTTCAGATGTGTCAGGGCTGCCAAAAGTGATGTTTCGGTGGACGGTGGCTGGACTCCAGGAGACGTGCAGGGCAGGTTTGGTTTCGTTCCCTGGTCAGGGCGCCTGTCTTCTTCCAGACAAGGTGTCCTGGAAACGTCCTGCCTGGAGTCGGCCTCGGAGCAGACCCAGGACCTGCCGGTGGGATCACCTCTACCGACTGGCTGGACAGCCCCCTGGTGTCCTCCTGGTAGATGTAGAGGAGGTGTCTTCAGGGTTGGAGGTTCTCGTGTCTCGATTGAACACGGCGACATTAGGACATAAGAGCCTCAGCCTGCAAAAGTCAGCGGAGTCAGTAGTTCACACATCCGTTATCGATGCCCTCTTTAGAGTCACAGAGGTCTGCTGATCCCTTATTTTTCGTGGTTAATGGGGACCGGCGCCCCCTCATGAAAATCAAAATCCGCGAACTGGAGCCGGAGCCCCCCGAGCCTCAATAATGTGTTTGAAATATGTTTAAAAACCGCAAAAAAGTAGCGAGGCACTGCAGCGAAACAAGACAAAGGCTCAACTGTGGTCTTTCTGTTACCTTCACAGCCTCTGGTCTCTGAACCGTAGTAAGGAAACCGCTGGTATTGTGCTATTTTTGGCTCGTATTTTTGACGACTTTTAGCGACAGATTCGCGCAGTTAACTACCAGCCGTCAGTGCAGCGTCGTGATTTCCTGTCGTCCCTCTAAGCTTAACTTGAGAGCTGCTGGTCTCTGTCTGATGACGTCTCTCACCTGTTGTCCCCCCCCTCCACAGGACGGCCAGGTGACCTGCTTCGTGGAGTCGTGTCCGCCGGCCGAGTGCGAGCGGCCCGTCAAGCTAAAAGGAGCCTGCTGCCCCGTCTGCCTCCAGCCGGCGGACGCTGAGGGGAGGCGGAGAGCCGACACCCGCCACGAGTGACCGTCGGCTGATGCTTCCCCCCCACAACCCCCCACCCCACCCCCCGCCCCCCTCAGCGACCGTGTGTCTGAACAATCGCTCATCATCAGACGTGTTGAGAGATGAGACGGGACTCATGAAGGTGCGCTGATCCGCAGCCACCGTCGACCTCGATAGACCCAGCAGCCTCCCGCCTCACTTTTTCATTTGTTACACTTTGTATTTTTTTTTCTGTTAAATAAATTAGGGGAGGGGTGTTTTTGTTTGTTTGTTTCTGAGGCTGTTTGAACCCCCCCACCCCACCCCCCACTCCAAACCCGGCAACAAGCCAGCAGACACTCCAGGGATTTTACTTGTGTAGCAATGAAATGAAATCTGAAGACGATGGACGAACCCCTCTTCCCGCTCACGGAGGCCTCTGAGGCGCGACGGTGCCCGCACGCCGACCAGGAGACGCGGCGCCGGCGGCGGGAAAGAGAAGACGATGGGAGGGCGGCAGCCACTCTGTCTCACAAAACTTTCTCAGGTTAGAGATGCCGACAAACTGGTGCTATTTCCCCACGTTTAATACGATTTAGTCAAACGCGAACCTTCAAAGTATTATCCTTTGTATGCAGAACAACCTATATACGCTGCGTATATGTCTCTTAATGATGCATCACGACTGAGAGGATCGTTTCATTCAAACGTAAAGACTTTTTACGAGTAGAGTTGCTTCATCTTTTAATCCATGGTGCTTTATATTGTGTTATAATGTCCTTTTTACCCTTATTTTTTTTTTATTTTTTGTATGAAATTGCTTACATATGAAGATAATGTGAAGCCCTACAAAAATGTTTGTAATGCAAAAGAAACATGTCTACTGATTACTGCTCCTCTGTCTACGGATGACCCGCCCCTCCCGCGGCCGCCTGCGGTGAGGCGGCGCCGCGGGACGCCACGCTACCCTCCGCCACACGACCCTGCGCCTCCACGACTCTCGCCTTGCTCCCAGAGGGCGGAGGCAGAACCTGCGTCTGTGGACTCAATCCCGGGATCCTCTGAAACCAATAATCTGATTTAGCAGCTTCTCAAATGACGGATGAGCGCGTAAACGCTGCGGCGGCGTGGCCTCGGCCTCGGCCGTCACCACGGCAGGGCTCTTCTCTGACCCACTTTGCTTTCCACCTTTACCGCAGTTGAGTCACTTCCTCCTTTTTTTTTTTTTTTTAAAGAAATCCCTTTATTGTGTAAAAACGTGATTTAAAAAGATCAATCAGAGCGTCATGAAGGCAATCGATGCAACAAAATTGAACTTAAATTTCACCGTGCCATTATTTATGTATTTATTTAACAAAAATGAAGCTGAAAAAGAGGGAAAACGATAAACCTGGATGGATTGATCCGCAGGAGCGTTCGTTCAGGTGCGCGCTTACACAATGCCAGCAGGGAACGACGTTTTTCTTTTATTTTGGCTCCATGTTTCTGTTAATAAATAGTGATGCAGTGAAAAGTAGGGGTGTGAAAAAAAAATCGATTTGGCAATATATCGCGATTTTCGGCCACCCAATATAATATTGATTTTTCATCTCCTAATATCGATTTTTTTTAGGAAAATACTTAAATGTCCAAAAACACTAATAATAAACAATAAATAGGTTGTTTTGAAGCAAATATTTTTGACTCAATTTGTCCTCTGAATGATTAATATCATCTGATGAACATATACAGCGACTTGATTTTTCATCTTTACTTTTAATTTTGATATTAACTGGGTAGAATATCGCAATATATCGCGATAATATTGTGACCCAAGTATCATGATACATATCGTATTGCGAGGTCCTTGCCAATACTCACCCCTGTTTGCACCAGGCCAAGGTGCACGTGCACAAGATCGATTGACCTGCACGGAAACAAGTGCGCCCCCGCGGGGCGTCCAGGTGTTGGGAAGATGGCGGCAGCACGTCGTCTTCATCCGACACGGGCGTAAAAGTGGCGGCGCGAGTGTCTCGTGATGTTCAGAATGAGTTTGAAGTCAAACCCTGAACAGAGCTGCAGCTGATGAGGATTCTAGAGGTCTTCGGAACAACCCGAAAACCTGAAGTTCCGACCCGAATCGGGTCTCAGGTCCATTCAAAAGACTCCAAGTTTGGGTTGGAATCAGTAGTTAGTCTCGGGTCCGGTCGGTGCTCTCTGACAGGCTGGGTCCGCGTTTACTTAAGAGAGGTAAAGATATTGGCGGTGGCAGCCAATGTCAGAACTCGGGGAAGTTAAATTAATTATTCATTGATGGGGCGTGTTTGTCATGAAACAGTTGTGTTGCCGTAGCGTGTTATTAGCGGTTTGCCCGGCAGCTGTAAAGCACAACGGATCGCCAACATGACAACGCTGGATGAGAGAACATATTCACGACACGTCCTGACCGGTGTAGGTTATTAGCGTTAGCAGTTGATACCAATAGCATCTGTATCCACAAAGAAAATAACAACGTGGATTTATTGTTGTTTACATCACGTAGCCTATGTAGCAACTGAACCGGTAGAAGAAGATAACTTTAGGTAAGAAAATCAAGTTTTATTCAACGCTAGACAACTTTAACATGAGCAACTATGGGCTGGATTGTCTCGGTTCTATTTGGGTAACTTGGTTCGGTTCATGGTTGGAAACTAAAGACTCGGGTCGGTTCCGGGTCCAAATATTGCGGGTCCATTCGGGTTTGGACTCCCGAAATTATGATAATAGGTCGGGTCGGTTTCGGGTCGAATTTCACAGGTCCATTCGGGTTCGGGTCCATGAAAGTGGACCCGTGAAGACCTCTAGATGAGTCTCATCCTGCAATATCGTAGTATCATGATACGTATCGTATTACGAGGTCCTTGCCAATACTCACCCCTAGTTAAAAATGTTGGATGACGGTTTGCGTCGAAGACCCGCTAGGCGGTTTTAATTTGCCCGTACGATCCGGGGAGCGGCTCCTAACGTGGGGCTTGTTTTTGGGGGGTTTTCTGCTCTCATCGGCCCCCTGAGTGCGCTCCTCCGGGGGCCGACGTCACGCAGCCCCTCTGACCCTCATACCGCTGTAATGGAAGCCATATGGGAGGGGGCTGCGGGGGGAGGGGACGCAGGTTCAGAGAGTCCTTGCCGGGCTGCAGCTGCAGCTGCGGCGCCGTTCACATGTACTGTAGACACATACCACTCCATTTACTCGATGCACTGGCTCGTTTTCTGTCCTGTTTCACCTCAATCCCGATTCCCTGATCGCGTTCGCGCGGCTGCAGGTTTAGTTTTCTCTCCAGTATCTGTTTGATGAATTCACTTTTCTTTTCTTCCTCCTCCTTTCCCCTTTAAAGAAAAAAAGAAAATGGATTTCTCTGTTGTGCTCTGCCTCCACTGTCCCTGCACCGGCGGTCACCGTGGACTCACGTTCCCGCCACGACAGTCGTATTGTACTTTTGCCAAAGAACAGATTGCACTGTAATGTATGCCTCTCGACAGTGATAATAAACACGCCACATCTGATCTAGACTCCTGCCTGCTGGTGCCTGTTCTTCTCATGTTCCCGCCGCTTCACGGAAGCGTTGGGGCGGAAAAACAGATGAGCTCACGACTGAAAAGATCGAGGCCTGTCGTCGGCTCGTCTCCGTCACAAAACGAGGTTCTCTGCCGTGACTCCTGTCCGTCCGGGAGTTTGAACGGAGCGGGAACATAATGTTCGAGAGCTTGTGCTTGGAGGTCTGGAGCCGCTGCCAAGTCGGCAAACGTCATCGTGGACCACCGGAGCTGGAAAAGACATCAGCGAGGCGGCTCGCTGTGACATCACAGACCCAGAGAAGAGCGGTTACCCAGCATCCTCGTCTTCCTCGTCTCAAGTCAAACCTGTTTTTCTCTTTTTACTTTTTCTGCTTTTATGTCAGAAGACATTCAGTATCGTAGCGCATGTCCCTGAAAAGAACACTTAAATATTTCCCCAGTAGATGTGCTGCCAGTTGATGGAGTGTGATTTGCGTCCAGATGTGATTTTAGATGGAGGACATACCTTCCTCCAACCAATAAAACCAAAAAAAAAACCCTAAAACAAGTGTGCATTCAGACATTCAGAGTTGAGAATCTGTCTGTGGTATTTTAACCAAAGAATGTCAGACATTTCATCAGGTACTCGAGCCAAGTTGCCAAGCAAATTCATTTCATTTCCACATTGTAGAGGTTAAAGAAACTGCAGCTGGGGGTTGGACCTGGCTTCTTCTCTGATGGGTGGGATCACGTCCTCCAGTTCTGTTTCGGGGGATTTTTGATGACTCCTTTTGCAGAAGGTCTCCAGTTGTGAGTTTCCTGGTCTGGCTTTGCTCACGCTGCTCCCCTGAAGTCAGACTTTTTGGGTTTGGAGCTGAAGGGACTGCGCGGTGCTGCAGAAAAACCTTCATCTCGTCCTTCCAGAGGAAGTCCACCGTAGCTTTAAGATGACCACGGGTCACCACCGTTTCATCTTTAGGTCCTTCTATGATTTTGTTGGTATTCCAAATGATCCACTCTCCTCTGTCCCACTGGCCGCGACAGAAGCCCAGAGCATGACAAACCCACTCCCGTGCTTTACAGTTAGAGCTTTTCCTGTCATCGGTGCACTTGTCTCTGTGTGAGACTCTTCAGCGTTGATGTGGAAGCTCTGAGCAACTGTGGAGCACGGCGGTGGAGGGGTGGTGATCTGGGGACCTGGTTGTGTTGCAGTTGTTGAGTCTCTGTAAGTCTCAGTCTTCTAGAAGCCTGTGTGCGGACGTCTGACAGACCTGATCCAGTTCGGGTCGTGTTGCAGGAAAAATGATCTAAAGCAGAACCGTAACTCTGCATCAGAACAACGTAGCAACTTTATGAATAAAGTGCTTTAAAACGGCCGCAGAGGAGTAAAGAGTAAAGACGTCAGCTGCACGACGAGCATGAGACGTGAAAAATCTAATAAAAGTTAAAGACGCTAATAAAATTGAAATAATAAAACGGAGTAAACGAATAAAAATCCTCGATTTACTTGGTGCCAAAAGCCGAGGAGAAAAAATATGAAAACAGATAGTGAAGGATCCCGTCAACTGATTAAAGGCAAATAACTGATGAAGCAAATCAGGAATGACTGGAACAAGACCAAATCCAGGTTTTGGGACCAGACCAGTCCAGCCCAGACCAGACTAGTCTAGTTCAGCCCAGACTAGTCCAGTCCAGTTCAGACCAGACCAGTCAAGCCAAGACTAGTCCTGTCCAGTCCAGCAGAGACTAGTTCAGTCCAGTCCAGCCCAGACCAGACTAGTCCAGATCAGTCCAGACTAGACCAGAATAGTCCAGTCCAGTTCAGACCAGACCAGTTTAACCACAGAATAGTCCTGTTTGGTCCAGCCCAGACTAGTCCAGTCCAGACCAGTCTAGACCAGACCAGACTAGTCCAGGCCAGCCCAGGCCAGACTAGTCCAGTCAGACCAGACCAGTCCAGCCCAGACTAGTCCAGTCAGACCAGACCAATTCAGCCCAGACCAGACTAGTCCAGTCCAGACTAGTCCAGACCAGTCCAGACCAGACTAGTCCAGACCAGACCAGTCCAGTCCAGTGTAGTCCAGACAGACTATAGTCCAGCCCAGACTAGTCCAGTCAGACCAGACCAGTCCAGCCCAGATTAGTTCAGCCCAGACTAGTCCAGACCAGACCAGACCAGACCAGACCAGTCCAGCCCAGACTAGTCCAGTCAGACCAGGCCAGACTAGTCCAGACCAGACCAGACTAGTCCAGTCCAGACTAGTCCAGACCAGTCCAGCCCAGATTAGTTCAGCCCAGACTAGTCCAGTCCAGCCCAGATGAGTCTAGACCAGATCATCCAGCCCAGATGAGGCCAGTCCAGCCCAGATTAGTCCAGATGAGTCCAGCCCAGACCAGACTAGTCCAGTCCAGACTAGTCCAGACCAGTCCAGACCAGACTAGTCCAGACCAGACCAGTCCAGTCCAGTGTAGTCCAGACAGACTATAGTCCAGCCCAGACTAGTCCAGTCAGACCAGACCAGTCCAGCCCAGATTAGTTCAGCCCAGACTAGTCCAGACCAGACCAGACCAGTCCAGCCCAGACTAGTCCAGTCAGACCAGACCAGACTAGTCCAGACCAGACCAGACTAGTCCAGTCCAGACTAGTCCAGACCAGTCCAGCCCAGATTAGTTCAGCCCAGAATAGTCCAGTCCAGCCCAGATGAGTCTAGACCAGATCATCCAGCCCAGATTAGTCCAGATGAGTCCAGCCCAGACCAGACTAGTCCAGACCAACACGCAGCTGAACGGCAGCAGATCAGGTGATTCATGAACCGTCTCTGTGATGAGTTGATCATCTGAAGATGGGACCACGTGATGTTTTCCATTTTGTCCTGATACGTAAAACCTTCGAACCGACGGATGGCGTCCTGCCTCTCTGACGTGACCCCACGGCTGAAACCTCATGATGGTTAATTCCTCCTCCCCAGAGGACGAATACCTCTCACATTCCCTCCACTTTCTGCTCAGCTCTAATCAGGTTCAGCTGCGCTCGTCTAAATTTGGGGAAAAGGGGACGAAGCAGCTCTTAAACGTATCTAATAAGCTGCAGGTGCATGAAAACATGACACCACGCATGCATGAGTGTTAACATGCTGACAGGATCGAGCTCACATCTCCTTCTTGCCTCAGTCCCACTGGGGTCTGTTTTTTTTTTCTCTCCTTTGGTTCTCGGCCAGGTTTAAACGAAGCTCGGACAAACAAAAACAGCTGTGAGAGCGAGATGTTTCCAGGGTGGGTGTTAGTCACCAGACAGGCCTGGGAACATAAACCCTGATGGTGTTCAGATCACTGCTCCTCTGCTCTTCCAACAAGCAGGGCTGTTTGGGAGCGAGCGGACGGACGGGGCCGCTGGAAGAAAAACCGGTCCAGGAAATGAGGTTTCCAGTGGCCGCGCAGATAAAAAAGGGAATTCATCTTGTAGACCAGCAGGAAAAGACATTATCGCTCCAACGGCGAGGGACCTACCTTAGAGTGGCGGGGATCTGAACGGGAACGCATGCACTTCCTCTGCAGCAGACTCCGCCCACTGGAGGCCAGCGTTCCTGGCCGCTGTTGGAGTGACCTCTGCTTCACGCACAGACGGATATCTGATCATGTTCTGATACGTGCAGAAGTTAGCAAGCCTTCTTTGAATCATCAGCAGTTGTCTTAGAGAAGTAGTCTTGCAGCTGCAGGTTCGACTCCTGCAGGACTAGACATCCTGGCACACGTGTCAAACACAAGGCCCGCGGGCCAAATGTGGCCCGCTACGTCTTTGTATGTGGCCCTCAAGAGCTTGGGCATTATTGGATTAAATTTTAAACCAATATTTTAAGACTTAAAATAAGCTTACGCCGCTTTAAAGCGCATATTGACAATAAACTTCATCTCCCATCATGCTTTTCATGGTTAATGGTTAACGGTAGCTACGAGCAAGACGACTTTTCAGAACTGATGGTTTTTAAGAAAAACCTTTACAAAACTAACCTCAACATGTCCAAGGAAAGAAAAAATGATGCATAAGGAATGGAGCTTCATGAACGATGGGAAAACAATTACAAGTTTGTATCTCAAGGTGAAAAAACAGTATGTCTTTTGTGTTATGAGACGGGGGTCAGTTGTGAAAGAGTTTAATCTACTTCAGCATTTTGACAGCAAACATGGAGCTAAGTATGCTAAATTTAGCCTACAAGAAAACAAAGAACTGCTTCCGCTTTTGAAACCAAGGTAATGGATACTCTTACAACCACAAATATATATATAAATATATATATATATTAGGGCTGGAAGAGTTCACGCGTTATTGTTGCATTCACGCATTAATTCATGAATGCCGACATTTATTTTATCGCGCGTTAACGCATGTTGCTCACATGCTTTTGTTTTGAAAAGTCTCTTTCTGGCTGCTGCGGAACCGGCAGGAAAAACATGCGGAAAAACTAAAACAGTCATGGAGAACGGTAAAACAGTTCAGGCAGCAACTCAGGTAGTAATATTAACAATTCTGTCAAAAAATGGATGGTGGATTAAGTAGTTAAACCCGCACTGGCCCAGGTACCAAATACACGACCCGCCACTGAATGATACTGTTAGAAACATTAAACCAGACCACTAGAATTTAGAGTAAATTTTAAACATTTTGTTTTTTTTTCCTACCACATTTTTTCCCCTTGTTTTCAGGTTTTTTTTTGTTTGTTTGTTTGTTTGGTTTTTTTTATATATATTTTTGAGGTGCTGCAGCCCCCCCAGCACCCCTACTTCCCGCGGTACTGCATGCGAGTCTGTCTTGGGGGATTTTTTTTTTCCGTCATTCTTCTCAAAAGAGGTCCGAGCTTCCCTGGAAGCGAGTCATTCAACGGAGCAGCGATCCAGAGCATTCCGGCAAAGTTACGGCAGAACGAAAAGAGGAAAACAGCTCCTCCAACAGCTGCTCCAAGTTGAGGATCTACCCTCTGCCCAATCGGGGGGGTACTTAGTGTTGCCCAGATGATTGTTAAAGATGTTAACATCGACACATGACCGTCAGAAAGTCATCGTGACCAAAGACAGGCGGACTGGACTACAGAGGCCCGGGACTGCACCCGCCTCCTCCCACTCGTAGCATGCTGGAATTTAATTTGGGCCACGGCGTTGCACCTCTCACCCGCCGGGGGTGGGGGGGACCCTCCCTCCCCCCGCTGACAGAACGTCGCTCTCATTTCCAGAGCGAGGCGGATGAAAGGGAGAGAGGTGGCGCCTCGCTGGGAGGAAATGGGTTTTGCATCCCGGGATTCAGGAGACTTTAGTGATGGTTTGTGACCCTCAGCAGGCGGGAAACGTCATGAGACGGCTCCCCGCTGCTGTTTTTGACCTGGACACACAAAGACTGTGTTTTCTTTTTTTTTTTTACGGCGCAGGCGCTTACGCTAACGCTAACGAGGGCTCCTGAACGCACGTGACGGCTTTACCTGCTTGGAATTGCAGGAGACGCAGCCGATTTCCAGTCTGGGAACTTAGAAACATCACGGTCTCATTTTACCCAGAGGTCTTAGCGGTGGAGATGGCCTGATGAGAACCCAACCGCTCGCCTTGGTACCTCCAGCGGAGCTTTGGCGGTTTGTCCAGTTCCTTTTATGGGTCATTCTTCAACTACGGTAGAATTTCTGTCCTTTGGAGGAATAATAGAAGCAAAACATTTCTTGATTTTTTTTGTTTTTGGCACAGTTACTCGACACCAAGACCTTAATTTAAAGGTCAAGTGTTAATTTTGCTACATAAACCATGGTTTTATATGTATGGATTGTGTTATTGTCCCTCGGTCAGATTTTTGACCTTTAATCCCTTTTACTATTAAATTACATTTCGTTTTAAAAACTTACTTTACAGACAAATGGTATATAAATACTTATTTTAATGAAACATAACGTGTTGTAAGATACAGTTGTATTAAATGTTTTTTATATATATATATATATATATATATATATATTATATATATATATATAAAACACCTGTCCCTTGGGGTCACTGTCATTTCCATCACACACCACAAAATGTAACTTTAGGGAGTTTTTTTTTTTAAGGTTTGAACACCTGCAACCATGGTAACCATGGTAACAGTGAGTCACAGGGGAGCACATGGCGGGAGAGCAGAGCTAGCTCCCTGGAAGAACATGAAAGCTGATAAAAATCAAGGTAAATATTTCCCAAACAAAAATATGTTTATTGGTCATCATTTCCAAACAACTCATATTTTCTTTAAATTTATAAATAATTATTAAAATAACATTTCATGTCGTGAATTTTGTGTATATTTAATGCTAGCTTTAAAACAGAGATTAGCATGCTAATACAACATGAGATTTTTGAAAGAATGTGACACATTGTCATTTCCATCACGTTTTTCATTGTGATGGAAATTACAATCCTGAAAATAAATATATTTATATATTTGGGATCATTTATGAGTGAAATTTCATGAAATGTTTTGAAAACATTAGTTCTGTAAATAATTTTGTTGTGGTGTGATGGAAATGATGCTTTCCTCTGAATGTTCGACTACAATAAGAAAAAATATATATATAATATATATTATTTATCTAATTACATCACAACAGCCAGAATGTATTTCTACACATAATGGATAAGCAAAACATATCAAAATATTACTAATATGTGTTTGATTTTCTAAAATTTTTGAGACCAAATTTGACCGTAGTTGAAGAATGACTCATATATAACCTACTGAAAGGCCGAAGCCTCCGACTGTGCATCAGCGTGGTTTGATCTTTCCTGATATCATTCTCAGATTTGTCCCGGTTCCACCTTCCAGCCTTTCGGGTCACCTTGATTCGATTCACGGCTGTAACTCACTACCAGAGCGCTACGTCTCACCTCTTTCACCCTGTTGGGGGGGGCAAGGCAAGCAAAACCACTTTCCCAGGTCTGACTGTGATCGCCTGAACAGATCGTATCCTCGCACTGAAATGTGAAGAAAACAAGTCAGAAGAGAAGAGGTGGGGTGTCTGGCTATCATGCGGGTCCCGTTGTTGCTGCTAGCTCCCAGCTAATCTCCCCGCGGACCGCCTCTCTGGGAGACGGCTGACCGGCGCATGAGGCGCCTCAGCGTGACCGACTGACTGCCCGCCTCGCCTGCATTCCTTGACGGACACCAGCGGGGTTCAGTCTGACCCAGCGTGATAATCCCCTCGCTGCCAAGACCCCTGATCGGCGCCGTGCCAGACCCCGGAGCGGGTTAACGAACGCTGAAGGAATGTTTGCGTGTTTACAGGCACGAGCGCACAAACGGTCGAGACCTCAACACCACGCACCAGTCAGCAGAAATCCACTCGGCCCTCCTCCCGGAGGTCTGAAGTGTGAGAAAACCGCAGAAAACACTGGGATGCTCTGGAGACGGACATCAAAACAAATACACAGCGGTTTTAAAATGAGGGAATTCACCAAATATGGAAGTGACTGAAACCAGATCTGATGACCTTCATCCTCACATAAACAAGCAGAAATACTGATGACGAGGCGCTGTGAAGAGTTGAAACCAAAACAGAACACGATGATGACTAGGGCTGTAGCGATACACTAATCTTGCGATACGATAAGATACACGATAATCGGCTCACGATACGATACATATCGATATTCATCTTACAATACATTTACATCATTTTCCGAAAGATTTTAAAGGGACAAAGTGATTTTGGTGACATCTTGTGAGTGTTCCAATGACTATGTTTGAATTAATTGAACTGAAAGCATCAATCACACATTATATGGCTGACAGGCAGCTTGCAAATGCTGGACAAAATGAATAAAAGATGTGTTGAGAAAAATAGTTTCTTTATTTAAACAGTGCAAATTGTTGCTTGCAAGCTTTACATCTGACCAGACAAAAATTACATGTGGCGTTCCCCAGGGTTCCATCCTGAGACCTCTTCTGTTTAAAGGTGGGACACGGGGGTTTTGAAAGAAGCTGAGAATATCAATACCAGAGGCTGAAAAATCGATACTCTCTGGGGAAATAAAATATCGATATATATCGCAGAATCTATAAAATCGCTCAGCTCTAATGATGACACGCAATGTGTTCCTGCTGTTAATAAATCTTTGTGATGACTCTGGTGAGCTGTGACACCTCAGACCAATGTGAGAGCCTTTTTAAGACACCCCTGAAAAGAGGACATAAAGTTGTCTCATTGGTCCACCAGTCCATCAGCACCAACTCTAAAGGCTCCCGGTCCTCACTGCTACAGATAATCCAACTTAAGACACGTGTTTCTGGACTCTGGCCGGGGAATTGAACCAAGAACCTTCTCGCTGTGAGACAGCGGTGCTAAAACTGAAGCTGCTGTTTAAAAGGATGTTCATGAAAACACCTAGAAGATCAGTGTAGATCAGTATTGATCCACGTCCATGACGTCCATGCAGTCAGGTTAACTACACGCTTGGAGCCGAGTTACAACACGCCATCCTGCTCCAGTAAAACTCTTCCACTGCAGCGACTCTCGGGACCATTAATCACCACCGATTGTGGTCTGAGAGCGGAGAGAGTTGCTCCACAACCTGACACCAGATCTTTACAGGAACATATAGAGACACATCAGGAAGCTCCCGCTGCGAAGAGGCGCCCGGGATCCACTTTAAGTTCATCTCATGTCAAAAGAGGACCCCTCCCTGTTTAGGTAAGATTTAAAACTGTAAGAGGGCGATCTGGAATGGCTGAAGAGATCTTTAAAGATTCCCACGCTAACAAAGTTCCTGACTAGCAGTGACGAGGGGGGGGGGGGGGCGGGGGCGGCCTGCGGTCCCTGGAGCAGAAAAGTGGAGAATTAATGCTCTCGAGCCCCTTTAAAGCCGAACTCATCCTTGTTTTCTCCTGATGCAGCTCCCCTCGGCTCCGTACGTCAGTATTTGGTTTTATAGCCAACAGCCTTTGTGCAGCGTTGGGACCCGGTTCTCTCTGGGCTCCGTCGCCCTGCGTGGGTGTTCATGGAAAACCAGAAATGTCTTCCTCTGACGCGCCACCTTGCTTTTCAATAAACACAATCACGTGTTAAAAAAGGGAAACAGAGAAAACGTGTGTTCAGGCATCATATCACTTTTTATGACCATTTTAAAATGAAAAAGAAGCTTTTTTCAGCTTTTGTTCCGTCTTTTTTGCTGAACAGCTGCATCGCTGCTTCTGAGATTATTAGAGATAAAATCAGACAAATGTGCTCAAATCATCCAGAGCAAAAGGTATCATTCAGCATTAAAGAGAAAAAGTTAAAACTAGGGCTGGGCAACAATTAAAATTTTAAATCACGATTAATCGCATTATTTCACTGATTAATCGCGATTAATCGCATTGTATACGGAAAAATCAAATAATGATTTCAAAAGTAGTGTACAGGTCACTTTTATTTAAATGTTCTGCTGCCATATGAACTAAAGTGCCATAACATTTGTTGTTCAAACACTTTTAACATCAGCACTTGTCAGTAACACATATTTAGTGTAAATCTCATCTTAAAAAATGAATGTTTTTAAAGATGAAATGTTTTTTAATTTAACACAAAAAATGAAAAATTCCTGTTTTTTTATATTTCAATTTTGGACTTGGATCAAAAATACAAAATTAAAAAACAGGACTGAATTTGTTTTATAATGGAGGACTGGACTTTCTGTTGTCATTACACATCTGTACCACTAGATGGAGCCGCACTGCAGTAACCAGCTAGAGAACAGCAGGACAGTGAACACATGGAGCAGATCTGATGGAACATGGAGGAATGACGCGAAGGTTTTGTGTTGCAGTCCAGTATTTTTTTTCAGACAGAATTGTTAATATTGCTACCTGAGTTGCTACCAGAACTGTAAAGTTCACAGATTTTTTTATTGTTCTCCATGTCTGTTTTAGCTGCCAATTCTCTTCCGGTTCTGCAGCAGCCAGTAACAGACTTTTCAAAACAAAAGCATGTGAGCAACATGCGTTAACGTGTGATAAAATAAATGTCGGCGTTAATGAATTAATGCGTTAACGCAATTATAACGCGTTAACTTGCCCAGCCCTAGTTACAAGTCGATTTCCTGGGTTCTTTGACGTGTTTCGGGTCAGGAGATAATGATGGTGAGGGTGAGGGTGGGAACGAGGACGAGGACACAAGTGTCCAGAGTGATGTTCAGGTCTGAACCTGATGCTGGAGGACCACGCCTGGGGAGAGGATCTCCTCTTTGTTGAAGAATGTGTCAGAAAACAATTTAAATGTCTGAAAAAGATTAGAAAGATTAGGAGGGATTTGCTCATTTCCCCTCTTTACAGTGAATGATATTAAATGATTTGAGGAATCTGGAGGAAAGTTCAGTCCCAGACTGGATCTCCAGGATCTGTGGTCCCTCAGACAGCAGCGCTGCTTCATGAGGACCATCCATCAGTGGCTGATGGAACCACCGTGGAGAAGCTTCATCAAACACGTTCGTATGTGCTTCCTAAAACTTTAAACTGTGCAGGAAAGTGGATGTTAACAAAGCTGGAAACGTGTAATAAACGTTTCCAGATCCATCTTCCAGTCTTCCAGCGGTTAAAGCTTCACCTGCTGATGTCACCTGTCTGAAACAACAACCATCTCTATGCTTTCCCCTCCTACCCAGACTTCTTCTGCTCCGGCCTCATCTGGAAGCTGGAAGCTGCCGCGAAACAAGGAGCACAAATAAACAAGCCTCAAGAAAAATTCCCCCGAATAAAAATGTTTCTCGATGATGAGTTTCTCACACGGCGGGCCCGAACAGCTCTGGCAGCGAGCGGCGAGCGGCGAGCGGCGAGCGCTTTCTGCAGTAAATCATGTGGAACATCGAGAGGCGAAAGGAGATTTCCTGTATCACATAACCAGACTGCAGACGGCTCACTGAGGACCCCCGGTGGACGGAGCGGGGACGGCCGTTTCTCTTCTGCTTCTCTGCAGTGACGCTTCCTGATTTACTCACAGGTTAGTTTAACTGCTGCTGCACCTGATGAACATTACGCCAAATAAAATACAATAAAATAGAAATAAAAATACTGAGGGGGAAATGGGAAGTTTCCTCTTCCTGTTAAGATCTAAGAGGGAAACCTGCAGCTCTTTATCACCTGATGATCAAGAGTTGTGATGTTTCCTGCTCTGGAGCATTCTGCTGTGGTAACATAACGCCAAGAGGGAAAGACAAAAGCTTCAGCCTTAGAGAAGGAAATGGCTGCTGCACATCGATCTGGACCAAGGGTTTAAAGCCGATCAGTCGAGAAACGATGGTTAGAGAAAGATTATTCACCAGGACAGCTGTCAATCATCCCCAGAGGTCAGACCTCGAGAGGCCGTCTCACTTGGACCTGACTGAAACTGAACCAACGACAAACGAGAATGAGCCCGAGATCCTCTGAAAGCCTGTGAGAGACTGAGAAAGTTCCAGCTGCTGAAGGTGGATCTACAAGCTCCTGGGTCACGGGGGTACTTAGTGATGCCCTATGTGAGTTTTCATTCTTTTCTTTTCAGCTGTATGTAAAATCCAACAGCGCAGTGAAAAAGCTTATATGTTGTTGTGTGTTTTCATCAGATCTTGATTTTTATAAGTTTTCTACACAAAAACAAAGAAACCTTCAGCTCAGTTTTGGATGAGAAGGGAGGAAACTAACTGATCCGATCACTCAGATGTGACTCTACCAGCCTTGGAGTCCAGTGGTTAATCAGTTAGAACGTCTTACAAGTGTCGTTGTTCCTACGAAGTCTGTCGACGGCCTGCAGGAGGATCACATCTGTGGAGCACATCTGTGGAGCACATCTGTGGAGCCACCGTGATGGAAACGGCTTCACTTCTGCTTCCTCTGGTTCCTTATCGAGATCATCAGAAAGTTTAGAGCGACTGATTTTGGATGTCGGTTCTTCTTCTTCACTTGTCCTCATACTTCAAGGTTTTTATTCATTTTTGCACTCCGCAACATAAACAAAGTGTCTAATTTTAAATATAGTAGTTCATCAGGCCTTTATTGTTGAAATGTGCATTTAATTATGTAATTAACAGGTCTTTTCATTGTTGTGAACTTTCAGCGTTTATCAGTCTTGAATTAATTGTTTTTTTGCACAAAAATGCAAAAAAAACCTCACGTCTGTTTGTTTGAGCTTTTGATGACGTCTGAGGTCAGAACTGATGACTGAAACAGTTGAAGGAACTTTTCAAACGTGTTTATTCTGACAAGAAAAAAAACACAATCAGATTTTTTTCTTTTTTAATTGCTAATTTCAAATTCTCTGCAAGTATTTACACTGCAAAAAATACTCCTGTAAAAAAAGCTGTAAAAAAAACATCAAAGCAAGAAAACAGGAAGTGTTTGTTCTGGTGAATCAAAGCAGTGAGATGAAGCAAAGATTGAAATGAGTAAATGTTTTTACAGTGAGACGTCAGAGGTCCTGCAGGTCCGTTTTATGTGTTTACAACTAAAGAAAAGCAGCCGGAGGTGCAAACAGCTGCATCTGGACTGACGTTTAAAAGAAAAAGAAAGTAAAGAACCTGCTGGAACAAACTGAAAAAGCAAGATTACATAATGTTTGTTTGAACTCAGCTGCTGCTTCAGCTGGAGAACTGGTTTGTGCCAGAGCTGAAACCTGAAGAGTCCACATCAGGAAGCAAACTGGATCAACACACAACATTTCTACCTTTTTTTCCCGCTCCACCTCTGAAACAGGGGAGATGAGGAGCAGCGGTGAAGCTCCAGTGACGCTACGGTCACGTTTTCCTTTAAACTCGCCTTCGTCGTACCAAAGAAAACAACCAAATAAAATTTTTTCTCCAACTTTACCCGAACCAGACGTGTACTTCGAAATGATCCCGCCCCTGCGCACGGCCTCAGCGCAAAGTTCCGCCCATGTAGCCGCAGTTTCATCGGCCGACGCTCGTGTTGGGAAAAAAAAAAAGCTTTCAACGATTATTTGAGGATGATGTTTTTAAAAAAGTGCTTAAATGGGATGATTTCTCAAAAACATTTCTTCCAGATTTGACTTCTGTTCACAAAACGCGATGTTTGGTTAAACTAGTTTTGGTTTTTGCTCATCAATGAACAGTTAGACTGCTGCTGGATTGCGCACATTAGCATTAGCTTCTGTTAGCTTCTGTTAGCTCACGTTAGCGCGATTTCAAACTCCATAAAAGTGATTGTTTTGTTGTAGGTGGCTGATCAGGTTTTATGTATTAAAGCTTATACTTCCCTCCTCGTAGAATTTGCTCTGAGGATTCGTCACAAATAACCACCAAACTATCTTCTTCTGAAACTTTAACGAAGTTCCACGCCGCCATGTTTGTTGCGATCAGTACGCTGTGCTGCAGGCTGACATAACAGGCAGACATAACATTCACTGCCAGTCATTTAAGACTCAGAGGGAGCGAGGCACTGCCGTGTTGACAGAAATATATATGTTATCGGGGCTATTCGTCGTGATATCGGACTTATCGGAATGATGTCATAATTTCCTGTTATCGGCCCGATAGTTATCGTGCACCCCTAGTTTAATGGCATTGTGTTTATTTTCCAGTCTCTTAAAGACACAAACTGAATATCTCGTTCATCACATGGCAGCTCTGTTTGATCTAAACAGACCTGGGAACTAATCTAATTTAACCTGATCTGTGCTCGTTTCTGATTAAGGCCATACTCACACTGACTTTATGGATTTTTCTTGGGTTGAAGCCGTGAATCAGTCCACCTCTAATATTATGACTGCATTTTCTGTTTGAATGTCAATGAAGAATGTGCTGGAAGAAAAAAAATGAAAAAAGGGAGTGAGGAGTGAAGAAACTGAAAAGGACATTTCCCTCCTGGCCACTCTCCCATAGGGATGGAACAGTTACCGGTATTACGGTAAAGCGCAGTAAAATTTTACACGATTACTGTTTATGTTTGACTTCATCTCATTATCGCGGTCGATTACCGGGATATGTAATATCAGCCTCATTCAAGTCTGCGAGCGACTCGCAACTGTGTCTCGGGTGAATATGTAGCTTGTAACATCAGCATCATAACGTTAGCATGGCGAAAAGTGGTGATAGCACGCAGGACATTGAAAAATGACATCGAAAAATGACCGGAACGATGTTCTTCTGATGCAGTTAAAATATTTTTATTCCATTAACTGATCCGACAACCATAACGCCGGCAGTTAGCGCCACAGCGGTCAAAAACCTTTTGCCCTTCCGGGTCAAACACCTAACCAATAACAGGCAGCTACCTTTATACCTGATCCTCAGGTAACAACACAGCGACACCCACAGACACACAGAGTGAACTACAATTCATAACAACATATTTGGCTCCTAAACAACTGTTTCTTTATTTGCACATTTATACTTATTTAAGGTTCAGCCTAAAGTCAAAAGTTTATTTCATTTGAACTTCACTATAATTTTTGTTCCTGATAATTGTTTGCATATTTTGACCTACTATGGTTGTTCAAGTGTTTTATTTAAATTTGCACCAGACAAATAAGCTTTGTTCCTGTTACTTATTTTGTTCATTTAAAATAAAACCTCTTTCTGTGCCAGTTGTTTGCCCTTTTAATGTAAAAGTTTCATTTTGATAAAATTTTGACTTCTGATGTTTCAAAATGACAAGAAAATCACAAGATTTTGTGAAATTACCCGTATTGGCCCGAATATAGGACGACTCTGTGTTCACTGTGATGCTCCATTCTTACTGAGTACTTTAGTGTGGCTCCATCTAGTGGCGCAGATGTGTAACTACAACCAAAAAGTCTAGGACCTCGATTATAAGACGACCCCTGTTTTTGAGAATATGATTTCTAGAATAAAACATCGTCCTATATTCGGGCCAATACGGTAATTAAAATGTAATGTTTTTTTTAGACATTTGTACAGCAATTAAGAATATTGCGATAATATCGTAAACCGTGATAATTTGGTCACTATAATCGAGATATCAAATTTTCCATATCGTTACATCCCTACTCTCCTACAGCTGCATCGAAGCGCCGTCTTGACGACGGTTCAAATATCAGGGCGGTTTCCATCACGCACTGAAGGACGACATGTTGTTGGAGCCCTCGGAGATCTTCCAGCCCGAGGTGCAGATGTCAGACGTGCCACGTGGTGGGCGGGAGGAGGAGATGAACTTCTTGCTGAAGCACCAGATGTCTGATATTATCTGCAGGAAGTGGCTCCTGAACTTGACCCCGATGAAGGCGTAGAGGAAGGGGTTGAGGCAGCAGTGGAGGTACGCCACGCTCCTGGAGATGGCCAGCGCCCGGAGTTTGTTCTTCTCGGCCGCGCAGCTCTTCTGCTTGAAGAAGTTCACGGTGTGGAGCAGCAGAGCCACGTTGTAGGGGAGGTGGCACACGACGAAAACCACGACGACCGCCACGACCACCCGCAGGGCCTTGTGGCGCTCGCTGCTCTGCGCCCTCAGCAGGGTGCCGGCGATGCACGAGTAGCAGAAGATCATCACCAGCAGGGGCAGGAGGAAGCCGACGGCCATCTGGAAGCTCGGCACCATCACCTTCATCAGCCTCGCCGTGCCGTCGGTGTCGAACGGCAGCTCGCACGTCACGGTGACGGTGTTGTTCGCCACGTCCTGTTCGCGAAAGAGCTGAGTGAAGATGAACGTCGGAACGGTCAAGGCCCCGGCGAACATCCAAACCGCCGAGCAGATGAGACGGCTGTAGGTCAGGGCGCGGGAGCGAGAACCGAAGGAGCGTCGGGCCCGAACGATGGCGATGTAGCGATCGCAGCTGATGCACGCGAGCAGCAGCGTCCCGCTGTACAGGTTGACGCTGTAGGTCGAGCGCAGGACCTTGCAGGCCACGACGCCCATCGACCAGCTTTCCTGCTCGCTGAAGATGATGAGCGGCAGAGCCAGAACAAAGATCAGGTCCGCAACGGCCACGTTAAAGAGGTAGACGTCCGTCATCGTTTTGGTCCTCTTGTAGCGGGCGTACGTGACGATGACAAGGACGTTGCCGATCAGGCCCAAGCCGCAGATGATGGAGAGCATGCAGGTCTGCGTGAAGACCTCTGAATGGACAGGACTGAGGTTGCAGGGTTCATCATCTGGGTTAATCGTAGCCGAGGTGTCGTCGTAGTCGTAATAGGTTGTATTATCCATGCTTTTAGTCTGGAGAAGAAAAACAAAAAAAAGACAGCCGTTATCAGCTTGCACCACCGATATTTTCAAAAGCACCTGAGGCAAAGAGGGAAAAACTAAGTAGCATGCATTAAGTCTTCATTACTAGGGGTGTAAAGATAAACCGATTTGAATCCGTTATCGGTCTGTGACGTATGAGATCCGAGTGCATCGGTCAATGGAGAACTGGATCGGTAAAAATGCACTACGAACGGTCCGATGTCCCATATTTATGGCCGGTTTTCCTGAGGTCCAGCGACCCAGACCTGCCATTGTTGTGCCAACAGGTGAACTCTCACGAGACTCCAGCGTTGACGTTTTACCTGTAAGAGTCGTGACGTCAGCTACGTAGCTGAGCGAGCGGCTAGCAACATGTCAGACAATACGGATGAAATATACAGCGCTTCTCACCACCGGTAGATTTAGGTAGGAAATGTGAACGGACGCTCGTCTGCCTCGTCCCCGGCGTGGACATCACTAGGTCCTGCTTCTAGACCCGCTTAGCAATGTAACCTCCAAACACTTCAAGTACACATGAATGAAGAACGTTGGTGTGACTGGAATAATGGAACAATCAGGCCTGATTGGTTCTGGACGGGATTTACTGACCGTCCAAATGTCATTTAAGGGCAGATTTCTGAAGTGGTCAGTTTGCTTATTAGGGCAATTATACGATAATTAAATAAAATTAAAAAAATCTGACTTATACTGACTTACTGTCTGACTGTATGGTTCTCAAGCTGCACTAAAGCAGAACAAGATGCTCTTGAGAGGGTGGTGAAGGCGGCGAGCAGGATCACTGGGTCCCCTTTACCATCCATCTCCTCCATCAACACGTCTCGTTGCCTACGTCGCTCAGAGAACATAACCAGAGACCAATCTCACCCCGCACACCACATTTTCAAGCCCCTCCGCTCAAGGAGGAGGCAACTCAACCAATCCATAAGAGCCAGGTCATCCAGATTCCTGAAAAGTTTCTTTCCATACACGATCAGACTGCTAAATGAACGGTGATGAAGGGATGTTGTATGTGTTGTATTACATGTTTTTTTTTGTTCGGTGTTTGTGTTCTAGGTGCTGAGTGTAAGCTGTGGGAGCCCCAAGGGAATTTCGTTGTGTATGTTTATAATGTGTACAATGACAATAAATTCTAATCTAATCTAGACTACGACCCCCCCCCCCCAAAAAAAAAAAAAATAAATAAATAAATAAATAAATAAAAAAGAAAACTCCTAGGATCTACACGATTCACGTAGGTCAACCTTTTTGACTTCAAAACGGCGAAAGGTGAGGGATTTTCATGCCTGAAGTATTAGTTATTCAGTGTTTAGAGCTTTTTGTGATTAAAATAATAATAATAATAAGAAAAGCTAATGTTCAGAGTTACAGGCATCAAAAAGACATGTTGAGTTTGACATGCTATTTTCCATAACTGCTTACTAAAGTTTTGGATCCATGTATCTTGTTGCCAGTTATGTTTTACTGTTGAAGTTCACCAGTGACTGAATCACTAGTCGTTCTGAATTTTTGCCTTTAATAGGCAACTTAATTGTTTCATAACTACTTTTATTTTTGATATCTAACCTCAGCCTTATGCTCAGTGTATTCTCACATTAGCAGGAATAATTAAACTTTGTTCCATTTTTATCTTTTATTTTCTGTGGAGGGAAAGTAAGAATTGGACTTTAAATATGAGCAGAGTTTTGCAAACCTGTGCAGTGAGGTACACCAGATTGGGAGTTTTTGCATTTCATTATGTAATGTCAATTATCCCCCCAGGTATATTGTAAAGGCTTAAGTTTATGTTGTCTGAATTTATGTTCAGTAGGCCTGGTGGTACTGTCTCTTGGACATTAAATAAACAAAAGAATACTATTTTGAAATTAAATTTGTGTTTCTCTTTTTCTTCTCAGTAATAAAGCAAAATAAGTAGTTGGGGTTAAATTGTCAATTTTTATTGAATCGAACTGAACCGAACCGTATCGAATCGAATCGTTTACTATTTTTTATGAATTGTCCCTGAATCGGACCATAGCCTGTGAATTAAGATTTGAATCGGATCGTTTTGTGAGTGAAAGATTCACACCCGTGTTTATTACATTTCTGATGGAATTATCAACGTGGTTTGTTCAGCTGTGGTCCAGGGAACGATGCCAGGAGAAATTAATATAACACAGCTGGAGTAAATCACTAATTAGCTTCTCCCTCTTTTTATGGTGGGACCCAAAGAGGAAGGACAGACGATGTGTGAGCAATTACCAGAGTTGTTTTTTTCTTTTTTTTAAATGAAAACCAGTGAATTAAACCCAGACTTGTACCTGCTGTTCGCTTTATGAGACGATCCAACGCCGACGGTACTTTTTACCCCATTTACTCAGCTTGTCTAACAGCTGTGCCGCTAACTGTATAAACTAATTAAAATGCATTAAAAAGATTACGACATGCCTTCAATTACACCAGATGTTTGAAGTTTTACTATTGAATTACAGTAACGAGACCAAGGTATGTGAACCCCAGTTGAATTTACTGGTTTTCTGGAATAATTTGCCTTAAAGTGAAACACAGTGGTGTCTTTGGAACAGAGCTGTACAGCATTCAGAGGGAACTTTGGACCACATTTGTGGCTTGTCTGGTGTCCTGAACTCGTTCCACAGCATCTCTGCTTGGTTGAGACCTGGACGCTGGTGGATCGCTCCTTCTGTGGTGGATGTACGTCCACATTCAGGCCCATGATCTCGCTGCATCGCTCAGCTTCCACTGAGCTTCAGATGCTTGACAGGAACTTTGACATTATCCTGGAGGAGTCCTGGCTCATGATGCTCCCTCCACCATGCTTCACAGTTCAGCTTTTGTTCTCACCAGTCTAACACTGCAGATTGACACATGCAGCAATGGTTTTTTTTGGTGGGTTTTTTGGACAGCATCTTCCTTTGCGGTGGTCGAGCATGGACTTCCTGCTGAGTGACTTTGGTTTGGTTGACTCATGAACAGATTCTTGCCCGTTCCTGCGATTGTCTCCTGGGTTCTTCTTCAACCTCACTGAAGATTCTGCAACGTGAATTTGGAGTCATCTTTGCTGGACGTCTACTTCTACGAAGGCTGTAGCGATACACTAATCTTGCGATGCGATACGATACACGATATTCGGTTCACGATACGATATATATCGATATTCATCTTACATCATTTTCTGAAAGATTTTAAAGGGACAAAGTGATTTTGGTGACATCTTGTGAGTGTTACAATGACTTTGTTTGAATTAATTGAACTGAAAGCATCCATTACACATTATATGGCTGACAGGCAGCTTGCAAATGCTGGACAAAATGAATAAAAGATGTGTTGAGAAAAATAGTTTCATTTATTTAACCCAGGGGTGTCAGACTCATGTTCACTGAGGGCCACATCAGCATCATGGTTTCCCTCGAAGGGCCAGATTGACAACATGAATGTAACAAAATGCAATGTAAATCGAAACAAATTAAACTACACTTTAATATATTGTTAAATAACAGTTTCTGTATTTATTATGTATCCAAGTTTCAAATATCTAACTTATTATTATATTAAACTCAGGGTTTGTGGTTGTAAGAGTATCTATTATCTTGGTTTTAGAAGCGGAAGCGGTTCTTTGTTTTTCTTGTGGGCTAAATTTAGCATAATTAACTCCGTGTTTGCTGTCAAATTGCTGACGTGGATTAAACTCTTTCACGACTGTTATTTCACATTGAGATATAAACTTGGGGTTAGTTTGTAAAGGTTTTTCTTACATCCATCAGTTCTGAAAAATCGTCTTGCTATCGTCTTTAGAAAGGTCAGAGCAGACTCTACTTTTTAAGAAAGTTGAGATCTTTTAATGTCTGCACCAAGATGTTGCACATCTTCTATAGGTCTGTTGTGGAAAGTGCAATCAGCTCAGAACCAGAGACCTGAAGAGAATCAGCAAACTGATCAGGAAAGCTGGATCTGTGCTGGGTGTAACTCTGGAGCCGCTGGAGCTGATTGTACAAAAAAGAATGCATGAAGATGATGCACAAGCTGATGAAGAGTCTCCATGATGGAGGACTCTTCACACCCTCTCCATGAAGATGATGGAGGACTCTTCACACCCTCTCCATGAAGATGATGGAGGACTCTTCATACCCTCTCCACGACACAGTGATCAAACAACAGAGTGTGTTCAGTGAGAGGCTTCTTCAGGTCCGTTGGAAGACGGAAAGATACAGAAGATCATTCCTGCCAGCAGCCATCAGCCTCCACAACAAGACATAAAACCTACTATTATTATTATCAATTAATATTATTATTATTGCTGTAATATTATTATTATTCTTGCAGTCATTTATCTTTTGTTGCAAAAAAAAAAGAAGAAGAAGAGCCCTTGCTACAGTGTTGAATTTCCCTTCCTGGGATGAATAAAGTATTTTTCATTTCATTGCTCGCAGCTACCGTTATCATTGTGGGTAACGACGAAATGCATGATGGAAATGCATGATATTGTCAATATGTACAAGTGGCGTAAGATTATTTTAAGTCTTAAAATATTGGTTTAAAATTTAAGCCAATAATGCACAAGCTCTCGAGGGCCACATACAATGACGTAGTGGGCCACATTTTGGCCCGCGGGCCTTGTGTTTGACACATGTGATTTAAACAGTAGAAATTGTTGTTTGCAAACTTTTTCAGGGCATAATGGAGAGTTAAAGTACAGAAAGTGGCCTTCTTTGGCAGCTCTTTTGGCTTGATACTGAACATATGAGGTAGCTACTAGCCACCTAGCCTTTCTAGCCTGCAAAGTGCAGGAAGAGCATCCCTGCGGGACACGGGGGTTTTGAAAGGAGCTTAGAATATCGATACCGGCGGCTGAAAAATCAATACTCTCTGGGGAAATAAAATATCGATATATATTGTAGAATCGATAAAAATCACTTAGTTCTAATTTCTAGAGCAGCATCACTGCTAAACCTTCTCCATTTGTAGCCGGTTTGTCCAACTGTGGACCCAAGGATGTCATTGGCATCATTGGTCGTATGTTTGCAGAGGTCTCCTTCCTGTGAGGCATGGTTCACATCAACACATACTTCTAATGAACAACGAGCTTCAAAGGTTTGAATGTTTTTTTGTTTTCTAAGTAGCTCCAACTCTAACAATCTAGAGTTATTTAGACAACTCTAAAGAGATGAAAGGTAACTGACCAATGACTCCAGTTGGCTTTTGTCGAAATAACCAGTCAACAGGTTACTTTTTCCACCAGGTACATGAACGTCAGATGAAGAAATAAGAAATGATAAAACTGTGTGTAATCAGCCTAAGAACTGTTACTGTGACTTAGATGAAGATCAGATCACATTTTTAAGCTAACGGATGCAGTTAACCAGTTAATTCCTAGAGGTTTAGAAACATTTAGACAGCAATCAGACACTTGATTAGTCAAATACAAATTCACCAGACTCAAACTCAATCTGATACAGATGACAATTCAAGTGAAACCTGCTTTTCCTGGGTAAAACCCTGTTTTTTGCTTTTTTTTGGTCTGTTTACATGATAGCAGTCAGTGTTCTACTTCAGCTCTTCCTCTCTTTGTCAATGACCCCATTTTTCGCTAAAAAAAAAAAACATTAAAAGGATGTATGCAGACCTGAAGGTGGGTTGGTGCACTCTGTACTCAGATAATGATCTGATCTTTATCACATTTTTCATGCATCAGTCAGCGCTTGTGTAGGTAGAGAAGCGACATGGAAAGTTCTCCAGATTTGTGGTTTTAGTGTGCATAGAAGGCTGACTTACAGTAATGACCAGATGAGGAAGAGGAGAGTAAAAAAACAGCATCACTTGAGTAGAATACCCACTAGGTGGCAGTAACGCGTTGCATTAGGGGATTTTCGTGAGGCACAGATCTGCGATGTTAGACTCTGCAGGACGTCTGTTGTTGCAAACGCAGCCTCTGTTCATGTAGTTTTGGTCCATGATGGATTACGCTGCTGTAGTTAGGGTTTAAAACTAGGGATACACGATAACTGTTTTTAAAACCGATATCCGATAACACACACATATACCTAAGATCATTACATCAATACTATGAACAAAACCAAAAATAGTTTGGACTCTTTAAATTTATTTTTTCCATTGAAAAACTATTGTCAAGCCTCTCAAACATTTTTGTAAAGCTATCAAACAAACCTATTTGATATCTCACATTAACTTAAATAAGGTTCATTACTGACTTATATAAAAAATAAAGGCTCCTTGAACTGATGGAAATACATGCATCAGAATTACTAACTGAAAAGGATTTACATTTAAAGGATTTTGGCTTGTGGTTCCATTTAAATTAATACCTTTAATTAAAGTAAATGAGGTTCAGTGATTTTTTTTGTTTTTTGTTTTTATCTCATGGAAGCTTTAGATGAGAGAGATGAGGGGAGGGGAGACTGCTGCTGGCTTGCGCAAGTTAGCATTAGCTCGCATTAGTGCGATTTGAAAACTCCATGGAAGCGATTGTGAAGTTGTAGGTGGCTGATCAGGTTTTACGTATTAAAGCTTGTGCTTCCCTCCTCGTAGAATTCGCTCGGAGGATTTGTCACAAATAACCACCAAACTATCTTCTTCTGAAACTTTAACGAAGCTCCACGCCGCCATGTTTGTTGTGATCAGTACGCTGTGCTGCAGGCTGCATTCAAGGTGTAACGTAAATTCCCACGTTCCCTCGTTTGCTAGTCGTTCTTTCAGCCTTTTCTATTTTTTTTTTTTTATGTGTAACATGAGGGGAAATACTGCGAATATCAATTCAAGTCAGCAACTACCAAAATTATGACCGAGTTAACGAGTTGTTTTCTGGCATGAGGGGGTATTCTTGATTTTCTTTACTGAGAAATCATTTTTCTGATTATGCCGACGTCACTTGAACATAACATTCACTGTCGGTCATTCAAGACTCAGAGGGAGCGAGGCCCTGCTGTGTTGTCAAAAATATAAATGTTATCGGGGATATTTGTCGTGATATCGGACTTATCGGGATGACGTCATAATTTCCTGTTATCGGCCCGATAGTTATCAGGTCGATTACTATCGTGCATCCCTAGAAAAAACTTTCTTCCAGGTAGAAGAGATTGTTTTTGTGCAGTTTAAAAAGACGATTCTCATCATTCTCAACAGTAACCTGAATTATTCTGCTCTGTTCCTCTGTGACCAGTTTCTGCAGTTTTTAACCGCGTTTTTACGCGTCTTCATCATCGTAGTAGTTGTAGCTGCTCTGCTTTAAACTACTGAACATAATTAAACAGTAATAAACAAACGGCGTTTCCATCACGGTGTCATACTGAGGTCGATGCACACTTTAGGATGTGCTTCAACTTCTTCAAAAACTGTTTTTCAGGAACAAACATGATAAGGCGATACATCTATTGTTTCAGGACTTTCACTTCTCATTCGTCCCCCAGAATAAGAAGATTTTTGCTGAGGTCAAGCGGCACAAAGCGGAAGATCATTTGTGTTTCTCGTATCTTTAGAGGAAGACGGTGTAGTGGACGGTGAAGATAGTCAAATCGTTTTTAAATGGAAACACAAACTGAGAAGTTCAGGCGCTCCACAAGTATTGTTTCAATATTTTACAGAACTGCTTCAGTAAAAACCATTCTGGTAAACAAAACGCTTTTAACATTTACTTTACAGCTTTAGAACTGATTTGCTTTATTAACTTTTAATTCATGCACTTCAAATTGAAGAGCTTCATTTCTGTGAAGGACTTCAATTCTGCAAAAGGCAGAATCTGCACTGAAATTAACATGAATTTATCAGAAAAAAACGAAAAACAAGACACAGGTCCTTGTTAAATCCAGCAGACGTACCTTCAGACTGACGTCCAGAGTGGGAAGACAGTGGAGATGATGCTCCGGGTACCAGGACTGCACCGGTGCGGCAGATGTTCAGCTCTATGTCACCAACGCTCGGTGCTGAGAAGAGAGAAAAAAAAAAGCAGAAACTGAAGCCAAAACCACAAGCTTTCAGGCTGAGCTCCTGTGAGACTGAACTGCTTCACTGATCTTCCTGCTTTTGATCTTGAACCATCACCCATAAACACGTCGCTCTTATCTGATGCTTCTGCTTACAGAACAAAATAACACCTCCTGTGATCCAGCGCTCAGGGGCCGACCCCTCTGTCTTCACTTCTAGAAGCTCCTCTCATCTTCTAAGCAGCACTTTGATCTTTTTTCTTTTTCTTTTTTCCCACACGTGCGTTTACCTGAGTTAACTTGAGCTCATGCACCTGCGGTACTCTCAGATTGGGTTTGGAGATCTTTGAGAACTTGACAGAGAGCGTGGTTATCCTTCATAACCATGTTGGGGTTAGGGTTAGAGTTAGCAGGTGAAGCTCTCATCTGACCAGGGAGCATATTAGGGCTGAGCAATTTTATCGATTCTGCGATATATATCGATATTTTATTTCCCCAGAGAGTATCGATTTTTCAGCCGCTTGTATCGATATTCTAAGTTCCCTTCAAAACCCCCGTGTCCCTGCAAAGTGCAGGAAGAGCCATTTAGTCCTCCAGCCACTAGTGTCGCTGTAAAGCATTTCTAACAGGGTATCCAGAAGCAGCTTCTTACTCTTCCAGCTAGAGCTGAGCCAGTCAGGAGGATGGCGGCGAGTATAAACGCAGCGCCTGCGTGCTTAAAAGCAGATGTGTGGGAGCAGTTCGGTTTAAAAAGAAAAAGGAAAGCGAAGATTTATACAAAAGTATGGTGGTTTGCAAGCTGTGTCACTCAAACGTGAAGTACTCTGGAAATACCACCAACCTGCGAGGCGAGCCCACCTGAAACGTCACCACCTGGACAAGGTAATGCTAACTCAGAGCTAGCCCAAGAAGTTGCGGCGCGACAGTGGACAGTGACGGCGGTTGTTGCCACCAGTTTCCATCTACTTTACCTAGATCGGAGAAAATTACGGAGTCCATTGCCTACTGTATTTGTCAGGATTTGAGACCGTATTCAGTGGTGGAAAACGCCGGTTTTAAGGGCTGTGTTTACTCTCGCGGCAATGTGTCGCAGTTAGCTTGTCGCCGGTATGTCACAATTACTTTTGATTTATGCTCAATTTTGAAGCGCTTCTGCGCTATGTTATTCAACGCCACAAAGCAAGAGCGACAATCATGAACTAGCTAAACTTACTAAACGTATCTCTTGGGTTTCCACTTCCTCACCGTCTCGGCCGTATCCAGACCCACATTCATCGCTATCTCCCTCCATGAATTACTAGAATATGTGCTGTCTTTGTAGTTAGAGAACCAGAATCGTACAGATGTGGGTACTTCCTCATTTCTTCGATGACATACTCTTTTCTACGCGGATGTAGAACTGACCAATCAGAGGCCTCCTTTCTCTCCTCTCTGCAGTCACCTACCTTTCAGTTCAATTAATTCAAACAAAGTCATTGGAACACTCACAAGATGTCACCAAAATCACTTTGTCCTGTTAAAATCTTTCAGAAAATGATGTAAATGTATTGTAAGATGAATATCAATATATATCGTATCGTGAGCCGAGTATCGTGTATCATATCGTATTGCGAGATTAGTGTATCGCTACAACCCTAGAGCATATGATTCCTAATCTGACAAGAGCGTGCTGCTCAGGTGGACAGAGTCCTGGATCTGCTGTGGTGACTCGTCTACCCTTATTCTGTCAAAGGTTGAAAGTGAGGCTCTTTAGCATTTAATGAAAAAAAAACGAGCTCAGGTTGAACCTGATGGCGCCGACGTGTCCCAGTAAAGTTGGAAGATGGACACAAAGGAACCAGACAGCCTGTTATCAACGCAGTCCTGGCCGTCTTTTCAGGGACGGCCTTGCATACTTCAGCAATATGACGCTGACCCACGTACTGCATCCGTTCCAGCTTCTTAGAGGTCGTTCAGGGGCCCAACTGAAAAACGAAGAGCAGCAGAAGAGGACAACGTCCCAAAACTCCCACTAAACCCATCTCAAGGTGGGACGTGCTTTCAGTTTGAACTTTTGACATGTTTTATGTGTTCTGGGCTGAATAAAAGGCAGATTCGCGACGTTTGTAAGATCACTGAGCTCTATTTCTTTAAATAACTGGAGCAGCTTCTTGCAGGACGACCTGATGCCGCAGTATCTGTCTGATAAGAAGCTTCTGTCTCCGTCTGACAGCTTCAGACTGAAAGGTTCACATCTCCTTGTTGTAACCTGCTCTTCTGGCTCCTTCAGGCTGATCAACGTTAAGAATATTAATTACTCATTCAGGCAAAACAACAACTGAAAGAGTTAAAAAAATCTTGAGGTCCTGAAGGTGCACAGGACCCTTGCTGCCACTAGGGGGCTCCTAGCTACAGCGTCAGTGTCATCTATACCAGGGGTGTCAGACTCATTTTCACTGAGGCATCATGGTTGAAGGGCCAGACTGGCAGCATGAATGTAACAAAATGCAATGTAAATCAAAATAAATTAAGCCACACTACGGTATATTGTTAAATAACAGTTTCTGTATTTATTATGTATTCAAGTTTCAAATATTTAACTCATTATTATATTAAACTCAGGGATTGTGATTGTAAGAGTATCCATTACCTCGGTTTCAGAAGCGGAAGCGATTCTTTGTTTCTTGTAGGCTAAATTTAGCATACTTAGCTCCGTGTTTGCTGTCAAAATGCTAACTTGGATTAAACTCTTTCACGACTGATGCCCAACTCATAACACAAAAGACACACTGTTATTTTCCCATCATTCATGAAACTGCCTTCCTTGTGCATCAATTTTTCTTTTCTTGGACATGTTGGGGTTAGTTTGTAAAGATTTTTCTTAACTCCATCAGTTCTGAAAAATCGTCTTGTTCGTAGCTACCGTTTTCATTATGGGTAACGATGAAATGCATGATGGGAGATGCAGTTTATTGTCAATATGCGTTTTAAAGCGGTTTAAGCTTATTTTAAGTTTTAAAATATTGGTTTAAAATTTAAGCCAATAATGCACAAGCTCTTCAGGGCTACATACAATGACGTGATGGGCCAAATTTGGCCCGCGGGCCTTGTGTTTGACACATTTGGTCTATGGAGGAATAAAATGTCCTATAGTCATCTGAAGCCACAAAAGATTTGCAGTTTTATAAATTCAATTTCTGAGGATTCTATGACAAAACTGTGGTAATAACGTTTTTTTTCCATTTTCAGAGACAGAAGTGCAGTTCTACTAAACACAAACTCTGTTTTCTAGAAACATGTATATTTTGAGTGGATTACATGTGTGGTTCCTGGTCTAAGGAGGCCTCGATGGTCTGAAAAGCAGCTGGTGGCCCTTTTGTCTTCTGCTGAATCAGAAACTGACGTCAGAGGTGTTGAAGGACTTCTGTCATGATGCTGGAAACCAGACACGTGCACAGGTGGACTCCAGGTGGCGCTGAAGCTCCTCCCCTCAGGTCTGTTTCTGCAGAGCGACTGTTGAGCAGCTGTTTCACCGTCAAACGAATAAACTCTAACTTTAAAAGTTACGGTTTCCAAGAATGGAGATTTCATTTCTTTATGACAAAATATGATTGTTTAAAAAAAATTGTTTTGTGAAATTTGAGTTTTTATGACAAAAATGTGCTTTTTAATGACAATAAAGTTGCATTATTATGGCAAAATCTGTAATTTTACAACAAAAAAATACTTATTTACAATACAATGTTACAATCATGTAAATGTTCACAAATTTATTTGACAAAAGTCTTAATTCTGAGATAGAAATTTACTATTTTGCAAAAGTAATTTAATAAAATCAATAATCAACAAAAAGCTACAACATTAAGTTTAAAAATGACCACAGACATTTGTTGCATTCAGTTCTACAAAAGTTGTGATTTTAACTTTGGAAAAATTAGCAACTTGATGTCAAAAAGTCTGGATTTTGTGAAATTTAAGATTTTAGAAAAAAATCAATTTTTATGAAGTTTTGACATTTGTGATTTTATAGCAAAAAGTGCATCACTTTAGTCAGTTTTATGTAAAACATTTCCCAATTTTGCAAAAGTTGATATTTTACAATAAAAGGATGTCAGTTAAAAACATTTTACAACAAAAGGTTGTGATTATAGAACATAAACTCGTAGTTGTACAAAACTAGCAATTTTGTGACAAAGCTGTAATTTCATGTCAAACATTTGAGGTTTTACAACAAAAATTGTCTTTTTACAACAAAAGGGTCCAGTATTGTGAAACTGTGATTTTACTGCAAGAAATCTTGATTTTAGGGCCTAAAGTTTCAGTTATATGAAACAATTTTACAACAAAAAGTGGTTAATAAGCAGCTCTGACTGTGTAACAGGTAAATTATGTTATAATTAGGGCTGGGCAGGTTAACGCGTTATTATCACGTTAATACAATAACGCCGACATTTATTTTAGCGTGCGTTAATGCATGTTGCTCACATGCTTTTGTTTTGAAAAGTCTGTTACTGGCTGCTGCGGAACCGGAAGACAATTTGCAGGTAAACATGCAGAAAAGCTAAAACAGACATGGAGAACGGTAAAAATCCGTGAACTTTACAGTTCAGGTAGCAACTCAGGTAGCAATATTACCAATTCTGTCTGGAAAATAAAATTCTGGACAACAACAAAACTTTCGTGTCATTCCTCCATGTTCCATCAGATCTGCTCCATGTGTTCACTGTCCTGCTGTTCTCTAGCTGGTTACTGCAGTGCGGCTCCATCTAGTGGCACAGATGTGTAATGACAACAGAAAGTCCAGTCCTGATTATAAAACAAATCCAGTTCTGTGGCCCGTTTTTTAATTTCATATTTTTGATCCAAGTCGAAAATTGAAATATAAAACAAACGGGCATTTTTTTTTTGTTTTTTGTGTTAGATTAAAAAAAGGAAAAATGTAATAAAATGTCACTTTTTAAATTTTTATTTTTGATTGACAATTGAAAATGGAAAGAATGAATGATACACGGATTGATAAAGTTGCTGAACTTTAACATGGACATTTTCATTTTAAAGTTCTCCCAGACGGAGGATTCAACAGAAACAAGGTTATTTGTAACAACTGACAAGTTGAACTCCCCGTTAAAAGTTTTGCTGTTACCTCAGAAATGACCTGTTTTAATGTTCTGATTGTGCTGAGCCACAATCATTTTGTTGGATTTTGTTTGTAGACTTTTTAAAAAATTTTTTAAATAAAACCAGGATGACATTAATGCCCTGGCAGTGGCAATAAGCTTTATTTTATTTGACATTTTTTAAGATGAGATTTACACTAAATATGTGTTACTGACAAGTGCTGATGTTAAGAGTTTGAACAACAAATGTTATGACACTTTATTTCACATGGCAGCAGAACATTTATATAAAATTGACCTTTACACTACTTTTGAATTCATTATTTGATTTTGCATATACATTGCGATTAATCGTGATTAATCAGGGAAATTGTGTGATTAATCGCGATTAAAATTTTAATCGTTGCCCAGCCCTAATTATAATAAAAATAAGTGTTGTTTAACGAAGTGTAGCTTCTTTGTTCTGCTGCACAGCCATCACCAGAACAACTTCTGGTTCTGTTTCTACCTCTGCTGGGGGCCAGGACCCAGGCTGGTCTGAGGCTCCTCCCCCTGCTGTCACTCCTCCTTCACACTGTAGCTTTACAGAACAGGGGCCCCTCATCAGGGGCCCTCAAACAGCTGGGAACGGCCCTGCTCAGGATCACGACCTCCCTTTATATTTGCATAAATGTTCTTATGATCTTTATCTTGGTGTTTTTTTTTGTCGGAGGCGCGCGTCTTATTGGTTTGCTTCGCCTCTTTGACTTTCTCCACCTGGAGAGCGCGCGCACTGGTGCGTGCAAGTTCAAATCCTGGAGGCAACCCGCTCTTCAGGTTGGCCCGGTGGATCACCCCCCCTCCCCCCCCAGCTGCTTTGATAAGTCAGAGCGCGCTCCTCCGCTCGCGTTTGCGGCCGCGGCTGCTCAGTCAGGCACCATGAGCAAGTCCGGGACGCTGAAGGTCAGGAAGCTGTTCAAGATCAAGTCCTCCGAGAAGGAGAGCGAGGTGCCCCCCGGGGACGCGCCGGAGACCCGCCACCCAGATGAGCGCGCCTCCGCCGGGCCGGGAGACCGCGTGGCGGCGCCCGGCGACGCGTCCCCCGCGTCCCCGAAGGAAAAGAAGGGAAAGCGGCTGCTGCCGTTCAAGCTGAGGAGGAGAAAATCCAAAAGCAAGAAAGAAGAGGGAGGAGAGGTGTTCTTCACCGAGACGGATGAACTGGAGAGCTTCAGCAGCCAAATGTAAGAAAAAAAAAAGACTTTTTCTGGTGCTGGTCTGTTCTTGATGCTCAGTTTATCCTGGTTCTTTGACCTGCAGGGCCGGCTCTAGATTTTTGGGGGTCCAGTGTAAGATGTTGTTTGGTGAACCTCAGTTTAGAAAAGACCAAAAAAAAAAAAAAAAAAAAAAAAAATCAGTTCCATGGTACTTTAATAATCCTCAAAGGGGAATGAAGTGTTGCAGTAGCTGTAATTGTCTAAGTTTCCTCAGAGCCATGTAGATGGTTCCAGATGTGGAACCAGATGTGGAGGATCTCCTGATGTTGCTGCAGCATCTGGAGAAGGAAACGAGGATCTCAGAGCCTTTGAGAGGACCTGTGGAGATGTTTAACAGGCTAAATAGGTTCAATTAGAAATTAAAGTTCAGGTGGAGGTCAGAAACCCAATCTGTCACATCATTTTTGGTGAGCCTTGGGGGAAAAAAAAGAGTAATAAATAAGTTAATAAAAAACTGGCATGGAGGGGGATAAAAAAAAAACCCTGATTAAAATCAGGGGAAAAAAAAAAGAAAAAATTTGACCTCATGGGTTCAGAAATCTGTGAGAAAAAGCAGAAACTCTGAAACTTCATAAATCTGTATTATACTAGAGCAGTGATTCCCAAAGTGTGGGCCGCGGCCCCCTGGTGGGCCGTTGTGGTACTGCAGCTGGGCCGTGAGAGGTCATTAAAATTAAACAAGTATGTTTTAAATCCTTGGTCTTTTTTAAATATGTTTTTAATTACTGTAAAATATTCACGACACAATTAAAAAAGACATTAAGAAGTAATAAAACAAACCAGTTAAGTGTTATTCTACTGTCATAACTTAATATGACAAGTGTCACCTTATTTTTTGACCCCTTACATTCACAGTTGTGATTAAAGGTTTCGGTGGGCCGCGGAGATTTTTCACTACTAGAGAAAATTCAGAATTTATGTCTTCAGAAACTCAAGAAGTTCTGGGAAAAAAAAAAACCAAACAGAAATAATACTTTAATAAACTCACAAATAGTGTTTTAGATGGGAACATTTTAAAACGTTTTAATCTTTCGTTTAATCGTTCGTTTTAATCGCGTTAATTAAAAATGAATCGTAATCTTTCCCATGTCAATTATTTCAGCTGTTTTTATTTCTAGAAATGTTTCATAAATGAAATATCGTTAATCAGTGTTTCTTTCTTTTCAGATATTTTAAAATCAAACTTTTTCATTAGATAAATATCCCAGTTTTGATGGCTGAGTTTAAACTGATAATCTGATAATCGGTACAACCAGAGCGACGTGCACGTCTGAGTGTGAATTAAATACAGCACAAGCTGCTGGTCACGTGTTCGTCGGGTTTATACCACACTGACGTTTCTGACTTTCCAAGTTGGAATTCCAACCTCATTCGTTCCAGTTGAAATTTCCCAGTAGGAAGTGGGAATTTCCGAGTTTGAGGAGAGCTGGAACTCTGTAACTCAGCAGAAATACTGGATATCGAGGCTGGTCTCGTTTCAGGTCGAAGCTCCTCGTCACTGTCATCTGTTCACGACAGTCATTACTGAACCCACTGGAATTCATTTCACCTTGTTTTTCTTTTTTCATCCTGTTAGAGGGGAAGGAAGCGATGAAGCGAATGTCACCAGGTGACTGTTTCCCCCGCTGGCGTTTCTTCCACTGAGCTGAACTAGTTGAGTCACGCAGGTGTCAAGAATGAAAAATGTCCAGGAGGTTTAGCAGAGGTGGAGGTTTAATCCAGAACCCCGGCTGCTGGTTTTGGGGGATGAGAGTTAACGTTGGTGGGACACGTGGACGTGACGTCGAGCCTCAGTCCCAGCTTGAGCGGGACATTTAACCGGACTCCTGTCCTCGTCCGTGTCGCCTTTATTGACGCTGTCGTCACGTCCTCCCTGACCTGCTGCCTCACGAACCAGAACACGTGACAGATAATTCAGCTGATATCACCTGGAGGCTTATTGGACAGATTTGTTCAAATTCCACATTTGACAGATTTGACACTGAAGTGTTGTTGCTCTGCTGTTACCTGCTGCTTCCAGGTGAAGTCTGCGTTCACCTGGAACATATATATATATACATATATATATATACATATATATATATATATATATATATATATATATATATATATGAGAGGAGAGGAGACTTGCTGCTGGCTTGGTCATGTTAGCGCATGTTAGCCCACGTTATCTCACGTTAGCTCATGTTAGCTCACGTTAGCGAGATTTCAAAACTCCATGGAAGCGACGGTTATGTTTCAGATGGCTGATCAGGTTTGACGTATTAAAGCTTGTGCTATTTTTCCCTCCTTCGCTTGGAGCATTTGTCACAAATAACCAGCGAACTATCTTCCTCTGAAACTTTAACGAAGTTCCATACAGTCACCTCCATGTTTTTTTTTTTTTTTTTAATCAGCACACTGTGCTGCAATGCTGCATTCAAGGTGTAACGTAAATTCCTCTGTTCTCTCGTTTGCTAGTCGTTCTTTCTGGCTTTTCTTTTTTTTTTTCTATTTTTTATGTGTAACTTGTGGGAAAATACTGCGAATATCAATTAAAGTCAGCAACTACTAAAATTATGACCGAGTTAATGAGTTGTTTTCTGGCATGAGGGGGTATTCTTGATTTTCCTTATTGAGTAATCGTTTTTCTGATTATGCCAACGTCACTTGAACATAACATTCACTGCTGGTCATTCAAGGCTCAGAGGGAGCGAGGCACTGCCGTGTTGACAAAAATATATATGTTATCGGGGATATTCGTCATGATATCGGACTTATCGGGATGACGTCATAATTTCCTGTTATCGGCCCGATAGTTATCGTGCACCCCATATATAATTTATGAGAGTCAGAAAAATAAGAAGCTGGTTCTGGACCTCGTGGATTCCGTTCCGCCTCAGCAGAGGCCGGCGGTCTCGGACTCCCGTTGTCGCGTTGATCTGCCGCCATCAGCAGCTGCGAATCACAGAGAAGAGACGCACGAAACCGGCTGTGCAGGAAAGAAACCATCTCTGCGCTCGGTCCAATTAAGTGTGACTCAGCGGAGGTGGTGTCGTGCCACAGATGGTTTAGATGTGAGCTGTATCTGTGGGTGACGGACTGATGTGGCACTCGTTTGTTTACTGAAAAGGAAAAAGGAAAGAAACATAACCTGAATGAGTCATACGAGCTGGCTGAAGAGAACATTATTGTTGCTGTCAGTCAAATGATTTTCTTCTGAAAATCATCTTCATGTTTTTTTTTAGGATGCTGAGTTTAGATTTTATCACAGTCCAGTGAAAAATGAGCCAAACTTCAAGGCGTTGTGACACGAAGATCTTTTCGTCATTTTTAACACACAAATTAACAGTATTTTCCCTTTAAATTAGCGGGTAGAGTCCATCAATGGTAGTGGAGCTATCCTGCTGCATGGACGCTCGTAGAGGCCTTGGTCTCTCTCCGTCTGTGTGCGTCGCATCGCTGGTAGCTGGTTCTGTATGCTGGCGGTCGGCGGGAAACTTCGTGGAGCTTCTCTTAAATAACATAAGAGGAATTTTCGACTGGACACTCCATTAACGGTGCAGACATGTATGATTGATATGGTCAACCAGTGAGGCTGCAGGGTGTTCTCTGCTAGCTTAATTTAAACCGCCGATCCTTTTAAACAGTGTGCTTGACGCTATAAAGCTACCAAAGTGACACCGAGGACTTTTTTCCAAGTAAAAATATTCCTTTCAGTTTTGTTCCATTGAATGTTTGATCATTTTTTTTTTGGTCGTCTCACTGTTTACCATCCCTGCAGCAGTCAAAGCTCACTCAAAGCCGTTTTGAACGCCTAATCCCCCAGTTTTTTCTTTGTGACACCTGTGGATCGCTTACTAACACTACGGCACATCAACAGCAGGGGGTGTGACGTGATGGAGGATCTGAACTCAAAAGCAGCCAGACGAGAGAAGCGGTTTATTGACTAGGGGGGTCTCCCTGCAGCGTAGACCTATAGCAGCCAGGGGCGCTGCTAGGGATTTTGGGCCCCATGAAAAGAATCTTTACCGGGCCCCCCAACACAGCGGCGAAATTTGTTGATGCTATTTTTGATCATCATTAGGGGCCTCTTTGGGCCCCCCTCAATCATGGGCCCCTATAATCCGTATCCTTTACCCCCCCTTTTCGGCACCCCAGATAGCAGCATAGCTATGATGAGGCTATGTTTCAGACCAGCATGCTCTAGTCTGGTCTTCAGTCATTCCTATAACTGTAGCTATAACTATTAGCCCTTACACACTATTGTTGAGACCAAGTATAGGCTTGACTGAACACCTTGAATGGGTTGATGAAGATCACTGATCTTGAGGTTGGATCATAGTGTTTACTTTGTACTTGGAGGGAAAAGTTGTCTGAAAACTGTTAAAAACTGATGGATGCTTCTCTGTCCCGTCACAGTGACAGAAGGGAATCATGTCACATTTCTTTTCAAGTTTTGAATTTCTGAAACCCTAATAAGTAGGGGAGCATACCACCTGCTCATACATTTAAATAAAATGAAAACTAAAACATAATAAATGTTTAAACTGGGAAATGTTCCACTTGTCTCCACTAAATGAGCTTATATCAGATTTAATTCCTGCTGCAGGGCTTTAAATAGTTCAGGAGCAACAAATGACTGAAGAAGAAAGATTGATCTGGAGAACATGTGTGAACTAATGAGGTTAACTGATCTCAGGTCTGAACATGATCAGCTATAAAGGGATGATTAGACAGGCGGAGTCTCTCTGAAGTAGAGATGGACAGAGGCTCTCCAATCTGAGAAAAGCCTGATTTATACTCAAACATCAGGTCGTCTGCGTCACCTACGCTGACTACGCAGAGATGCTCCCCCCACCCTACGCAGACACTCCGGTGCACCTACTCAAAATTGTAGGTCGACGCAGACAGTGTCGCAGAGAGGAGAGAAAGGAGGCCTCTGATTGGTCAATTCTACATCCGCGTAGAAAAGAGTGCATTGAAGAAATGAGGAAGTACCCACATCTGCACGATTCTGGTTCTCCACATTACAAAGACAGAACATATTCTAGTAATTCTTGGAGGGAGATAGCGATGAATGTGGGTCTGGATACGGCCGAGACGATGAGGAAGTGGAAAAACGCAAGAGATAAGTTTAGTAAATTTAGCTAGTTCATGATTGTCCCTCTTGCCTTGTGGCGTGGAATAACATAGTGGAGACGCGCTTTAAAATTGAGCATAAATCAAAAGTAACTGCGGCATACCGGCGACAAGATAACTGCGACACATTGCCGTGAGAGTAAACAGCCCTTAAAGCCGGCGTTTTCCACCAGTGAATACGGTCTCAAATCCTGACAAATAAAGTTGGCAATGGACTCCGTAATTTTCTCCAACCTAGGTGAAGTAGATGGAAACTGGTGGCAACAACCGCCGAGTTAACAAGTTGTTTTCTGGCATAACGGTGTATTCTTGATTTTCCTAATTGAGAAATCGTTTTTCTCATTATGCCGACGTCACTTGAACATAACATTCACTGCTGGTTATTTGGGTCTCAGAGGGAGCGAAGCACTGCCGTGTTGACAAAAATATATATGTTATCGGGGCTATTCGTCATGATATTGAACTTATCGGAATGACGTCATAATTTCCTGTTATCGGCCCGATAGTTATCTGCCCGATAATTGCACCTCTAGTTTAAAATGCTCAGTGCGGTTTGCAGGGTCTGAAAGGTATCACTTTGTTTTTTGTACTTTCGTGAGCTTTGCATGGTCTGACAGAAACGTCCACTCTTGGGACGACTGGCTTCTGTCTCTCCACTTGTGAATAATCTTTCTCGCTGTAAAACATTAATCTCCAGGTTGTTTGGAAATTGTTTCATAAACCTTTAAAGTTGAATGTGCAGCGACTGTTGCTTATGTCTGTCCCTCTTGGCATTGTATTATCACCTGCTTTTATGCTACTTAGTTTTACTTAGTCCAGTAAAACTAAGTAGCAGTAGAAGAAGGCAGAGATCTTGTTGGTTTGTACACAAACTCCCTGTCAACTATGATGTGATGACATCACGCCCCAGTAATGGAGGTCAACTGATGAAAGATCCAGTTCGGGGCGGTTGAGCTGCGAAAGATCACATCTGCACATGTGAGGGACACAACAGCAGAATAATCCAGACGGGATGTTGGATTTACAGGCTCAGACTGACTTTGAACGAGGGTGTTTGTGTGCAGAGCGTGGGCAGACCAGCTTTTGACTATCGACCTGCGCTTTTGTTCCGTGCTGTGCGTACACACCTGTTCACACCTGTTCATTCACATGCAAATATGGATGTGGCTCGCTTTCACGGACGGCGGCGAGGCAGGGCCGCTCGCAGTACTTTCCAGACGTTTGTTTCCTGAAGCTCCTCAAAGCCCTGCAGTAAAGAGTCTCTGTCTTTACGTCGCAGCAGCTTCACAGAATCTGAATAAGAACAGAAAAAAAATCCTAATTTAGTCAAAAAGAAAACTATCTTTGTTATTCAGAGCAGATTACACCTCATGCAATCTAAAGCTGCATGTAGACCAGAAGTTTAAACTAAACATCTAACTTTGAATTAGTTGATTTTGTCTGGAGTCAATCCTCCTTTTTTTTTTTTTTACCGAGAAGGGTTATTGTTAGGGTTAGGGCTAAGGTTAGAGTTAGGGTTGGTGTCAGCCTCCTGAACCCAAACTGGTAGCTGGTTCCATAATAAAGGTGCCTGGTAGCAGAAGGCCCGTCCTCCAAACCTACTTTTAGATATTCTAGGAATGATGAGTAATCCTGCAGTCTAAGAGTGGAGAGTTCTATTAGGAGCATAACATGCTATCAAGTCTTGTAAATAGCGAGGAGCTAGGCCATTAAAGGCCTTATATGTGAGAAGCAGAATTTTAAACTCAATTCAAAATTTCACAGGAAGCCAATGGAGGGAGGCTAACACAGGAGAGATGTGATCTCGCTTACGGATTCCCGTCAGCACCCTCGCTGTTGCGTTCTGGATCAGTTGGGGGCTATTCAGCGAGCTTTTCAGACATCCTGCTAACAACGCATTACAATAATCCAGTCTAGTACTGACAAACGCATGGATTAATTTATCAGCATCATCCTGGGAGAGGATGCTCCTAATCTTGGAAATATTTTGGAGATGAAAAAAGGCAGTCTTGCAAACCTGATTAATATGCTGCTTAAATGACATATCCTGATCAAAAATAACTCCAAGGTTTTTCACAGCTGTGCTGGAAGCCAGCGTAAACCCAGTCAATCCATTCCTCAGGTGTTTGGGACCAAAGACAATAACCTCTGTTTTATCCCAGTTTAGAAGCAAAAAGTTCCAGGATTTAGGGTGAATTCCAATTCCTCCCTTAACCCTCAATCTTAAAAATGCGCGCTCCTGCTAAGTGCAAGTGCTGTCCCAATTCTAAGAAAGTCAAATTGAGGGACAAGTTTAAGGGCCGTATCGCCCTCAAAATTGAGATTCTCCGGCACCACCCTTGGAAGTAAGGGCTACCCAGAAGGCACTGGGTAATTTAGCCAAGACATCTTCGAAAAGGATGGTGACAAAAAAGCTAGCAACAAATGTAAATATCTTCGTCATTCTTAAAGATATAAATGTTACGAAACCATCTTATTGTCTTTGTTTGAGAATTTTTTAATGGATTAACATCGTTGTTGCGTAACATTTATTTTTTTACTTTATGATGTTTGCTGCCGGACCGGCGGTCCCGGCCGGCTTCACGTGACTTGTATACCTTGTTGTGTAGCAACGGAGGACTGAATAATGTATCCTCTCTTGTGTTATTTGCTAATATTATTTAGAGAATATACAGCGTTCTTTTCAATGTTATCCCTGAGTCATTTCAATGAATACAGAGACAACACGGGTTCTGATACATTTCAGTCTGAAGATGTAACTGCAGTCGAGGGGTGTCCCATTTCTAAGTCACAAGATAGTCCTGACACTTACTTTGGAGGGTTAAGATTGAGGGCCAAAAATTGAGGGTTAGGGGCGAGGGTTGAGATCGAGGGTTAAGGGAGTATTTGGAATTCACCCCCAATGTCATTAAGACACCCTTGAAGTTCGGCCAATGGTTTTGCTTCCTCTGGTTTCATAGATACAGCTGCGTATCATCAGCGTAGCAATAAAAGTTTATGCCATGGCTCTATAAAGTGAAGAGGATTGGTCCCAGCACTGAACCCTGTGGGACGCCATAGCAGACCCTAGTCCGTGTAGAAGAAACGTCAGTAACATGGACAAACTGGAACCTGTCAGATAGGTATGACTTAAACCAGCCTAATGCTGTCCCTTTAATTCCAACAGTATTGTCTAATCTATGCAGCAAAAGGCTGTGATCAACGGTATCAAAAGCAGCACTGAGGTCCAGCAGAACAAGAACAGATATTAATCCATGTCTGAGGCCATGAGGAGGTCGTTGGTGGCTCTAATCAGCGCCGTTTCTGAGCTGTGATGAGTTCTGAAGCCTGAGTTAAAAACTTCCTAAAAAGTTCACGGTGCTGTGAGTTGAACCGGCCAGCCGCAATCGCAGACATTTATACGTGTTAAAAGTGATCATATTGAATGTTTTCGCGCAGCATGGCGACCGCTGAGATAAGCCCTGACATGGAGAGATACAGGTCGACAATGGATCAATGCGTTCACATGTGAAGCTGGTTGCAGACTGAAATGTGGGTCGTTTGAATCCTATTGAGACGGATTTCTGTCCTGGAAACTCAGACTGATCTGTAACGTTCAGAGGTTTTTCTCTCTCTCGAGAGAGACCGTCCTATTTTGTTTCTAAGACTCAGAGTTTGCAACGCTCTGTAATACATGACTTGCTGTGACGTATAACCACTTGCTCAACCACTTATTGACTGGTTGGATTGGTGGAGGCTGTAACCTTTGCTCTTAAACTAAACCAGATGTGTTTGTAGTGTGTCTTTTGTCCAGCTGTCAGCTTTCATTATTACTGATGGATGCAGGTATGCTTTATCAAGCACTCTCATAGATAACAGGGCTTCCCTGAGAGTCGACAGGGTCGGTAAGGAGGTAAGGAGGTAAGTCAGGGTCATTTTTTTCATGTGCAGACGTGCTACACAGAGCCAGAAAAGGCTCCAGGATTCTCTCAATACTGTTGGATCCGCAGTTTCTCTGTTGTATAAACAACATCTCTTAAAATCAGCGTGGCAAAGCCGGCCATCTATCTTCTCATTTAACACAAAGAAGTCATCCGACTCATGTGGATTCATCTCATTTTGCCGAAGAGCGGCACCAACGGCACCACCAGACAAGACATGCGACCAATCAGAGAGATGAAGCAGGCGACGTAGGCGGAGGGACGTGAGGGAAAGGTAGCGTGCAGTGGAGCAGGAATGCTTGTAAATGTTGTCGGTTTTGCTCCGAGCAGTTTCTCATTGTTTTAAGCAACAAGGAACTGCTTGGATGCTCCTGTATGAGTCAATGCCGTGTTGCAGTCGGTTCGGTACGTTCTGTACCGGTGCTAACGGCCGTGACGAGGGGCCAGATCCATTTCACAGGAAAGGATTTCTGTGAGGTGAACGGATACGGCTGTCAGCTGAAATAACAGCTGCTTGAAGGTGCGCTGTAACATGCACGTGGATAGATGAGGAGTCAAAAGTCCCTGACGAGCACGTAAAGATCACCAGTTCATAATACTGTGCGTCATGCAAACAGTGAAGTCATGGATAACCTGCAGAGGCTGACGCTCTTAGATGTAGCTGTTGGGTTAAATCACATGTGTCAAACACAAGGCCCGCGGGCCAAATGTGGCCCGCCACGTCATTTTATGTGGCCCTCGAGCGCTTGTGGACTATTGGCTTAAATTTTAAACCGATATTTTAAGACTTAAAATAAGCTTACGCCGCTTTACGCGCATATTGACAATAAACTACATCTCCCATAATGCATTTTGTCGTTATCCACAACGATAACAGTATATCACCATGAGAAAGAACTCAAGACGATTTTCAGAACTGATGAATCTGAGAAAAACTTCTACAAACTAGTCCTCACATGTCTAAGAAAAGAAAAATTGATGCACAAGGAAGATAGTTTCATCACCAACAGGAAAACGAATACAAGTTTGTATATCAAGGTGAAAAAACAGTATGTCTTTTGTGTTATGAGGCGGTGTCAGTCGTGAAAGAGTTTAATCTATGTCGGCATTTTGACAGAAAACATGGAAATAAATACAGAATCCGTTATTTAACAATATAATAAGTTGTAGTTTAATATATTTTGATTTACATTGCATTTTGTTACACTCGTGCTGTCAAATCTGGCCCTTCGAGGGCCACCATGATGCTGATGTGGCCCTCAGTGAAAATGAGTCTGACACCCCTGGGTTAAATGTTCACTGATAATGATGTGCAGCAACACTGGCTTCTCTAAGAGCATAGCTGATGTCTTTCCTTCTCGGCATTGTGTGAACGCACACCTCGAACGGTTCAGACCAGTAAAGCAGCTTTTCTTCAGCTGCATCTTACCTTCTTAAATCAGTGAGGGGGTACTTAGTGTTGCCTGCGTGACTTTTTCCTTTTTCCTTCACTTTGGTTAAATAAATAACAGCACAGAGGAAAAATAAAACGATCTGCTGCTGTTTGCCTAATACTCAGACTCACAATGATCGGGTGATTTTTATTATGTTTTCACGCAGCAAAACAAAGGATTAAAAGAGCGGGAGCGTGGCTCTGGTTAGATGACTGGCGGTGGATCGTCAGTCACTGCGTAACCTCTGTTGGCATCTGCTCCTCAGCAGGATGTGCTCTGCCATGTCGCCCGTTAGCCGTCAAGCTGAACATTAAATCATCGTTACTAAGCAGCGCACCTTCGGCATCTGCTGCCTCACGCCTGGACGAGCTCCTGCTTGAGATGTTTGGACCTCGTTTGCCAGGCTTCGTGTAGAGTCTGCAGAAGTGCATGAATGATCTTTTGGCTCTGAAGCTCCTGCTCTTCTTGGCGCTGCACCACAGAGTTAATTCACTCGCTCTCTGAAAACAACACATAATTTTTCATCAACGGAAACACAGAGAGGCCTGACAGCTCGAAGAGCAGGTCGACGTTTCAAGCAAAGCTTTTCATTTTCCAATGAATGAATCACAGCTCCTTGTGAGTGAGCCAGAGTGACTGCTCGCCATGTGAACGGGTTAATTTTAGATGAACGCAGCAGCGCAAATTACTGCCTTTTTATTCCTCTGGTGAAAAAGGCTTTCAGCTTTCTGTTCCTGAAGCTCGCTGAGCGATCTTGCATTAGATTTTGTTGTGTGAGTTTGACAGCACTGGGGTTGATAATCCAACACCAGCAACTGCCTGCTCCTCTCTGCGTCTGCTGCATCCAAACAGAGCGGGATTAACTCCTCACAACTAAAGCGACAGCGTGAAAGTCGTTAACCGTGTAGTCACCTCTTGATAAGGGCTGTAGCGATACACTAATCTCACGATACGATACACGATATTCGATATACAGTGCTACCTCTACTTACTAAATTAATTGGTTCTGGAAGTAGTTTCGTAACCTGAAACTTTCGTAAGTAGAGACGTGTTTTCCATGTAAATGCCCTAATCCGTTCCACGCCCCCCAAAATTTGAACATATTTTTTAAAATAAATTATAAATAATAGATGAAATGACATGAAAACCTGTAAGAAATACATGTTAGAACTAGAAAAGCACTCAGAGAGCGCAGACCTCCACTAAATGCAACAATTATCGAAAATTTGAAAGTGATCCAGAATCCACGATTTCTTCCGGATCACACCCAAAATGAAATCAGTTCTTCCTTTTCACATTTCCGACAACTCCTGAAAATTTCATCAAAATCTATCCATAACTTTTTGAGTTATCTTGCACACAGACAGACAGACAAATGCCGGCAAAAACAAAACCACCTTGGCAGAGGTAAAAATTGTTTGTTCCCATTGGCTAGGGGCCCTCCTAGCCAATGGGATGCCAGGAAGATGCTAAGCGATAGCCAATGGCAGAGCAGCTCAGACGCACCGCTTTCAAACCGAGATACAGAACCGACAAGTATGTTTACGTTCGGTAAACTCTGGGAGCTGCAAGTAGCAGCGCTACTGTATTTTTGCCTTTCGTATCCTGAAAATTTCATATAGAAACGTTCGTAAGTAGAAGTACCACTGTATATTGATATTCATCTTACAATACATTTACATGATTTTCTTAAAGATTTTAAAGGGACAAAGTGATTTTGGTGACATCTTGTGAGTGTTCCAATGACTTTGTTTGAATTAATTGAACTGAAAGCATCAATTACACATTATATGGCTGACAGGCAGCTTGCAAATGCTGGACAAAATGAATAAAAGATGTGTTGAGAAAAATAGTTTCATTTATTTAAACAGTGCAAACTGTTGCTTGCAAGCTTTACATCTGACCAGACAAAAATTACATGTGGCGTTCCCCAGGGTTCCATCCTGGGGCCTCTTCTGTTTAAAGGTGGGACACGGGGGTTTTGAAAGAAGCTTAGAATATCGATACCAGCGGCTGAAAAATCGATACTCTCTGGGGAAATAAAATATCGATATATATCGCAGAATCAACAAAATCGCTCAGCTCTACTCTCGATCCATGTTTCAGAATCAGTAACGTCAGATGCAAGTGACTCTTGAGGGTTTATGCTTCTACAATGAACAGATGACGCTTGTCCACCGTGGTGGGGTCGTGACCTCCGTGGTAGCCTGACGTGCGCCTCCCCAGAAGTGAAACCACGCACGGATCGCAGCACATCCGCTACAAGCAGAAACTACATACCTGATCACATACTTTAAATGCCTGGGATTCTGCCCAAAATGTGAACGAATGTCTGCAGGAAGTTCGAGTGATGATGAAGCTTCAAGAAGAGAAGCGGCTCTAACAGGCTTCAACTGTGCATGTGAGCACACAGTTGAACACACAGCTGGTGGACATTTGGTAACCGGTAACTTCTGTCCTCTGCAGTTTTCTTTACAGTCACGGATTCAGCTGAAACGTTTAGCAGTTAGCAGGAAGTGGGGGATGGGCGGTCTTAGCAGACCCACTAAAAAGTCTTTTCAATTATCCAGATACAGATCTGGATCCAGGAAGCTTCAGACCCTTTTAGGAGCATGTAGTCTTGTTCTTTTCTCATTGAGCTCATTGCAGTTGCTGCTATCATTCTGTAGAGTATTTGATTTTTAGTGTTTGCCCCATCAGTGTTTGTGTCCTGAAATCATCTGCAGCTCTGCAGAGCGACTGGCAAGTCAGGATTTCTCCTTCGTGTATCAATAAGCTCTCAAAGAGTCAATAATTCAAACTGTGGGTCCTGCAAACATCCTGTTTTTATCCTTAAAACCGGATGTTTTAAGAATAAAAACATCCTGTTTTCATTCTTAAATGTATTGAATATGAACAAAAATTTGATATCTATATTACGGTGACCAAATTATCACGGTTTACGATATTATCGCAGTATTCTTCATTGCTGTGCAAATGTCCAAAAAACATACATTTAAATAATTTCACAAAATCTTATGATTTTCTTGTCAGACTAAAACATCAGATGCCAAAATTTTATCAAAATGAAACTTTCACATTAAAAGGGCAAACAACTGGCACAGAAAGAGGTTTTATTTTAAATGAACAAAATAAATAACAGGAACAAAGCTAATTTGTCTGGTGCAAATTTAAATAAACACTTTAACAACCATAGTAGGTCAAAATAGGCAAACAATTATCAGAAACAAAAGTTATAGTGAAGTTCAAATGAAATAAACTTTGGACTTTAAACTGAACCTTAAATAAGTATAAATGTGCAAATAAAGAAACAGTTGTAAAGGAGCCAAAGATGTTGTTATGGATTGTAGTTCACTCTGTGTGTCTGTGTGTCGCTGTGTTGTTACCTGAGGGTCAGGTATAAAGGTAGCTGCCTGTTATTGGTTCGGTGTTTGACCCGGAAGGGCAAAAGGTTTTTGACCGCTGTGGCGCTAACTGCCGGCGTTATGGTTGTCGGATCAGTTAATGGAATAAATTAATATTTTAATTGCATTAGAAAAACATCGTTCCGGTCCTTTTTCGATCAACACGCAACGGTAACGTTTACGAAATGCGAGTTAGCGAAGCGCGTTCAACCAGGTTACTCTTGGTCAAACATCTCAGTAGCTTGAAGCATTAGCCTTAGCTCCTTCAAGTTGCTTCTACAAATTACAATAAAATGTAAACAAATGCTCTGCAGACAGGATAATTGTCCACCACCAGGTGTCCCTCTGCATTCTTAAAAAAAAAAAGCCCAGACCTCATATTTCGTCCTAGTGGGTTGGTAAATGTCCTGTGTCCTATCACCACTTTCCACCATGCTCACGTTACGATGCCGATGTTACAAGCTACATATTCACGTGAGACACAGTCGCGAGTCGCTCGCAGACTTGAATGAGGATGATATTACAGATCCTGGTAATCGACCAGGATAATGAGATGAAGTCAAACATAAATGGTAATCGTTATCGTGTAAAATGTTACCGTGCTTTACCATAATACCGATAACCGTTCCATCCCTATGAACAACACAGAATTAACAAAGGTAATCCACATCGCCGCCAGGTACTAATTATAAAAACCAGTGTTTCTTTTCTTTTTTTTAATTGATAGGAAATAAAAACAGGTTTGAGACAGACTGGAACAGAGAGAGACTGCCTCCAAAGTCAACATGTCAGTATCGTGGGCTGCCTTGTTCTTGAGGTATTGTCAAAGCTGTCTCTCTTCCCTCAGGCTGATCGTAAACATGACAAACAGTGAACATCTCCTGACTTTGGAGAGGATGCATGGCGGGTCAGTACCTCGGGCCTCTGAGCTGCCAGAACAGTGGGAGCTGTCAGTCGTTGACCCGATAAACGCTTGAAAGCGCTCCCGAACATGCCGGCTCGGCTCGGCCTCGTCCCTGAGTGGTTACTGGTCCAGATGGAGGTGCAGCGGCTGCAGCCTACTGGTTGTTGCAGAACCGCCCCGTATCTGGCAAGCGCTCCGCTGCGGTTTCTCCAGCCACGCCCTCATGTGCAGTCAGGCGCTCTTACAAACAGCAGCTGAGCATGGGAAGCGAGAAAACACAACCTCTGCAGAGAGCCAGCCTCTGCTTTAAGCAGCGCTTCAGCTCAGAGCCAAACTCCAAGTTTCCTGTTGGGCAACCTGACCTTGTATCAGGCGGGAGTGGAGCCTTTGCCCAGTCGCTATCACCGGACTGGGTCTTACTGTCTGCCCTCCCGCTGGTTGATCTGAGCTTTTATGCTTTGTTTATTGGAGATAACCTTCCATCAACAGCTCCCAGTGACTCATTAAACCCCTCGTATACCAAACCGAGGGTGAGTCAGCGCTTGAATCCCTTCCATCCCTTGTTTGAGCTTATTCACTAGCTGCTGAAGGCTTGTCCTGCCAACAGGAATCCAGATCATATCTTTGGTTATTTCTTCCAGAACAGTGAAAGAGGACTTGATGGTGTTTTCTTGGCAGCGGCCTGTTGTGTTGATGTGACACTAATCTCTGCCTGATGAACACATGTGGCAAAAGCAACAACAGGAATAAGTTCGTCTGGTTGGATGGTGTGATGAGAGGGCAAGATTGGGCCTGTTATTTTTCCTCCCCCCTTGCTCTTATGGGTTGGGAGAATCAATTTACATAATAATGACCTTTTATTCAGAAAAAAACTGTTTTTTTTTTTTTTTTTTTGCCTGATTGTGCAAGAGTTGACTTCCTGGGCATCTCCTCCAGCTCCCTCAGTGGATCACGTGTTGACGACGTTGGGACGGACGTAGGGCTGCACAATTAATCGAAAAATAATCGAAATCGTGATTTTTGGTTGCCACGATTAAAATTTTGAAAATCGTGATTAATCGTGACCATGTACAATGTAGTGTAGGGGACAATGTAGTGACCTGCCTTTGGGCGTTCTTGAAGCTAAGACATGTTTACAGGCTGGTGTTTATGGTGTTCATGCTATTGCCTTTTATATAATTTGTCCATCCCTTATGCAATACTTTCTTGCTTACATTTCATATCGTGATTTTAAATAACATTCTGAACAAAAAATATTTTTTATTGTTGAATAATCTTGATTAATAATCGTAATCGTGATTTTGATCCAAATAATCGTGATTATCATTTTTTCCATAATTGTGCAGCCCTAGACGGACGTATGCAAGTCGCCCTCGTGTGAAAAAGTGCAGCATCTCATAGTAGACGAGCACAAGCATTGGTCCCTCAAACAGATCAAACAAATGACGAATACATGAAAAAGTCAGTTTGTCAGGTTTGACGCAGCTTTGACCGGGACTGGGAATGTAAAATTGATTCCTCTGGTGTTGATCCAGTGCTTGAATACCATTGAGTATCAAAAAACAGGGATTCAGTTCTGATTTTCGATCCCTTATAGCGCTGTAGCGCTATGGACTGCACTTATATGCCGCTTTATCTACACCATCAAGGTGCCCTCGAAGTGGTTTACGTTGGCCTGTCATTCACCCATTCACACTCACATTCATCCACCAGTGGGCGGCTGCTACCATGCAAGGTCCTGCCAACCCACTGGGGACAAGTTGGGGTTCAGTGTCTTGCCAAAGGGCACTTTGGCATGTGGACAGTTGGAGCCGGGAATCGAACCGCCAACCTTCCAGCGTCTGGATGACCCGCTCTACCCAACGGTGTCCTGTTGTTGTCATGGAGACATGGAAGGATATTTTTGATATATAAATCGCTTCAAAATATAAATCGCAGGACCAGACAAACTACTAAAAAATGCGACTTATAGTCCAGAAAATACGGTACATAAAGTTATAATTCTTTGTCAAAATAGCAATTTTGTGAAAGTTGGTATTTTACTACAAATAGTTGCAATGCTCAATTGAAAAGTCAAGATTTTTACGATAAAATGTTGCGATTATATAACAAAAGTCTTGGTTTGACAACTAAAAGTTGGTAGGTTGCAATTTAATAACAAAATTTTGCTTTCTTCTGAAAAAAAGTCCAGATTTTTCAAATAAATCTGATTTGTGATTTGTAGAAACCAATGAGTGTGTCTGGATTAAAACTATCCCCAGTTCACTCTGGCTTCATTTCTGAGGCCTCATGTCACAATATCAACACAAAGTTTGGGCTGTATAATTCACCTGTCAGCAGGTCCCGCCCACTCTTAGCTTGTCCCAGGTAGCAAAGGTGACTATCAGCGTTGTTTACTGTTTTACAGCATGAAAACCCCTCCAGACACGAAAGAAACTTTCGTTGAGAAGCATTCAAAATGTCATGGAGGGTTATTTAAGGAGCTCTGTAATTTATTAGAGACAAAGGCTGAGTTGAAACTGAATGATTGTGATTAAACACCTTTATAGAACATTAGCAGAGTTCAAGCTGTTGCTGCTTTGATTTATGTGACAGCAAATGTAGACGTCTTTGTTGACCTTCTGGATGTTCGGTTGGCAGCTTAATCCAAAAATGGCATTTAGATTTAGACATTTAGCTCCATCGTGTTTGGACTCAGGAGATGGAGTAAAATAAACTCCACTGCCCATCCTCTTGCCTCGCCTTCCTCCAGGGACATCCATTTCCTGTTTACCATTTGCTTGGCAAGCCGAGGTGCTCTCCACTCCTGACATGACGAACACTTCCAAAGTGACGCAACACACCCAACACACCGCAACACAATTCAAACAAAGTCATTGGAACACTCACAAGATGTCACCAAAATCCCTTTGTCCCTTTAAAATCTTTCAGAAAATTATGTAAATGTATTGTAAGATGAATATCAATATATATCGTATTGTGAGCCGAATATCGTGTATCGTATCGTATCACGAGATTAGTGTATCGCTACAGCGCTACGATGGACATCCTGAAGTACGTCTTGACAGTCATTCACCCCCGAGGGACCTGGTGGAATATTTTAGCATATTTTGGAGTTTTGCTTTATGTCCCATGTCTGGGTTTAATACTTTTATTAAGCATCCATTTAATGTTCAGTACATGCACAATAAATCACAAAAAAAGGAAGTAAAGCGCACACCGCAGTGGTGGTGGCTGCAGGTGGCCTGTTGCAAACCTCCGGTCCCTCTTCAGCCCCTTAAAGGAAATTTTATGAAAGTGTTGCAACATCTTGGAACAAAAGCTTTTTGCTTTCAGAAGGCGCTTTGTCACCCTGCAGGTTCCAGGCACTGAGAAGGGAAATGCTGCGTCTGTGTCCGGTAGACTCAAGACTTCCAGTTCAAGCAGAAATTCATCTGGTAGTATCAGGGTTATAGTAGTTTTTGGATTTTCCATTAGTTTTAGATTTTATTTAGTTTTTAAGTTTAGTTTTTAAAATACAGTTAGTTTTAATTCGTTTTTAGAGCAGTTTTCCTAGTTTTTATTCGTTTTTATTTTTTTGAAATACTTAGTTTTAGTTTAGTTTTTATTAGTTTCAGTGTTAGTTTTAGTTTTATTTTAAAAATTAGGGTTGTAATTTTTGGTTGGAGTGAAGCACTGAACTTTTTGAAGGCTATGGAATCACATATTCGTGTTTACATTCTGGTCTCAATAAACATATTTATCAATGCATCTTCCCTCTTGTGGTGTTCCTGCGTATTTACTGACCAGCAGCTATCTGGTCTCCATGGAAACAGTCCATTATAGTTGCAGTTTTCTCCCGTTCCTTCCCAACGCTGACTGGCCTGCAGCTGTAGCTTCTCTTTCCAGGGGGCTAGCTTAGGCTAGCTTATCCAGCTAGTCTTGGTTAGCCTTCTTGTGCGAGCTTTTCAAATGGACTTTCAGATTCGTGGGTTTTTTTCCCCTTGAGAAGTATTCCCACACATTGTATCACCTGCTTCTACAAGAAGGCGCTTATTTTTATCGTTAACACAGTCATAGTCAAAGAAATCCCAAATGGACCTGGCATATTTCTCCCAACTTTTGCCGCAGCCATCACTGCTGATCACTTCTTGTTGTTGTACGGCGGAGTGAAGTTAAGAGATTTCAAACGTTTATGTGAAAAAAAATTACAAATACGAAAATGAAGGACGTTCTCGATATTATTATAGTTCATTTTAGTTCATTTTATAAACACATAAAAGAGTTTAAGTTAGTTATTGTTTTTTAAAAAACTCGTTTTTACTTTATTTCAGTTAACGGAAATGTTTTTTCAGTTCTAGGTTTTGTTATTTTGTTCGTTTTCGTTAACGATAATAACCTTGGGTAGTATTTGATCTACAGTGAAGATCTCCTGCTGAAGCCAGGATACAGTCATCAAACTTTACTGCCCCCTCTGTTAACCTTTTTGTGAAAAGACATTATAAAAACTATTAGACTGTCTTGGCTGTCACACAGACACAGTCGGATGAATGACAACAATATTTATTTAACAAAAATGAAGCCAAAAACAGAAATTGACGTGGACGGCGCCACCCACCCCTGTGATTCATTACGACTTTATTAGAAGCCAAGCTTCAGCCGTCAGCCTCACATTTGTCTCTGAAATACCGATCTGCAGAGGAGTCCATGATAGACTCGGTGCTGGCAGGTTGTCCGGGCCTTGTAGCTGTGCAACAACCCCACATCACCATCCCTCCGCCGCCGTGCCTGACTGTGGGTGGCGGGAGGTTTTCACTGAACTTGCTAGCGGACATGAAGGTTAAACAACTACTCTGGTCACATCTGATCAGAGGACGTTGTTCCAGACGTCTCTTAGTTTGTTCAAGTGCAGTTTTGTGAGCCTTCCATCTGAGTGGCCTGTCATGTACCTTAACTTTTGCTAGCTGCAGGATGTTGAACTCTAAATAGTTTTGAAGTGGTTTTACGAACGTTTCAAGAACTATGTCAGGGGTGGCCAAAGTTGGTCCTCGAGGGCCCAGTGTCCTGCAGGATTTAGATGTTTCCCTCCTTCTTCACACCTTGATACAAGTGACCGTGTCATTAACAGACATGTGCTGACCTTAATGACAAGATGGTAATGGCCATTAATTAGGATCAGGTGTGTTAAAGCAGGGAAACATGCAAAACGTGCAGGACACCGGCCCTCGAGGACTGACTTTGGACACCCCTGAACTATATGCAGCAACAGCTGCTTTGCTAAGACCGTAGCTTATGTCTTTCCCTGTTAGCACTGTGTTGGCACACACCTCTGTGCTCCAGACCAGCAAACTGCAAGAGCATTTGATTTTATGGCGGCCTGAACACGTGATGATGATCATTTCATCAAGGGCCAAGTGCTTTTCAATTGGATTCCAGTTGCGTTAGAAAACGTAAAATTAAAAGAAGGTGTACCAGCTTTTGCACATGACTAGAAGGGAATCCTCTTCCCTCAAAACCACTTTCTCTGCCACAGTCTCCTTGTGAAAGACTGAGTTGGATCGCTCGTCTGCGCTGACGGGTTCTTGGTAGCTGCGGTACTTCTGAAGCATGTGGTTGAGGGTTTCTTTTATCCGCAGTGCTTCCTTCTGTGATGTGAGCTCCAAGAGTTCAGTAGCCTGCAGACGATCCAGGATCATAAAAGCAGAGTCAATAAGTTAATTTAGAGCTCTGGGATCCGGTTATACTAGTTGAGACTTTGGGAAATACGTGACAGCGGTGAGCATAAATACACGTCTGTTATCTCGTAGAATCTGCTGTCCTAAAAGTTTTGACAAAAACTCCACTTTAGTTAAATTAAAACCTGCTGAAATAAAATGTTTGAGCAATCATCTGTTGCTATGGTGCCTTAAAGGCATAAACAGCAAACGTTGGTCACGAACGTCAGCCAGAACGGTGGTGTTTAAGACAGAGCTTTCTCTGTTTCTGAGGAGGTTTGGGCATGTTGGAGCTGGTTTGTGCCTGCGGACTGGCTGACTGGGAGGCAGGGAGATTTCACACAAGCGATTCTGTAACTTCAGAAACACCACGGGCCATTCTCAGGAGCTTTTTTCAGGGTCGTGTTTTCTCATCACAGAGAGCTTTCTTTGTTCTTCAGTTGACTCTTGGCTGCGGTGACGCACACCTGCACATCTTTCACTTCTTGAAGCGGAGCTCAGAGTAGAGCTGAGCGATTTTATCGATTCTGCGTTATATATCGATATTTTATTTCCCCAGAAAGTATTGATTTTTTCAGCCGTGGGTATCGATATTCTAAGCTTCTTTCAAAACCCCCGTGCCCCACCTTTAAAAGCTTGCAAGCAACAATTTGCACTGTTTAAATAAATGAAAGTATTTTTCTCAACAAATCTTTTATTCATTTTGTCCAGCATTTGCAAGCTGCCTGTCAGCCATATAATGTGTAATTGATGCTTTCAGTTCAATTCATTCAAACAAAGTCATTGGAACACTCACAAGATGTCACCAAAATCACTTTGTTCCTTTAAAATCTTTCAGAAAATGATGTAAATGTATTGTAAGATGAATATCGATATATATCGTATCGTGAGCCGAATATTGTGTATCGTATCGCGAGATTAGTGTATCACTACAGCCCTATTGTCCACCTTCATCATCGTCATCGCCACCAAACTTCATGCCCTGCTGCTTTTGTTAAAGCTTTGGAAGTGAGAGTTGTGTCAAGCTGTTGTGGCGAGTTCCTCAAAAAAGGAACTTCCTGATGAAGAGGAGGTGAAGTGTTGTCCGGTGTCTGACTCCGCCCCCTATATGTGGCCTTGTAGACTGTTATAAAAACCACCGTGACATCATCACAGCCCCTTTGTCCTCTCACCATGTTGGGAATAAAAGATGCTCCTCTACTAGGGTGGCTGTGGCAGCGCCTTGCATGGTAGCTCTGAGCCTTAAATGACCGGCAGTGAATGTTATGTTCAAGTAACGTCGGCATAATCAGAAAAACGATTTCTCAGTCAGGAAAATCAAGAATAGACCCTCATGCCAGAAAACAACTCATTAAAGGTGGGGTAGGTGTAGTTTTTTTGCAACACTTTTTACAATATTGCCTGAAAACCTTTTCACATTCCCATTGCACCCACTGAAATAAAATGTTTGCAAAAAAAACTAAACGTTTTGGTCCGGTCTAGAGGGTATAATCAGAGAAAAACTCTGACCAATTTTGATTGGCTGCATAATACGTCCATCAAATATCAATGCACTCCCCCCCACCCCTCCCTCCCTCCCTTCTTGTGGTTCATGTAGTCATGAATCGTGTGAAGGCGTGGTTTCGAGGGGTGGGCTGAAGAGTAGGAGGCGGAGCCTTTGGGAGGAGGGAGGGAGTGTATATTTTCAAAATCTAACTTGAGTTGGATTGCTGGAACCATTTTTCAAACAACACCTACCCCACCTTTAACTCTGTCATAATTTTAGTAGTTGCTGACTTGAATTGATATTCACAGTATTCTCCCACATGTTACACAAAAAAAGAAAAAAAAATAGAAAAGGCTGAAAGAACGACTAGCAAACAAGTGGAATTTACATTACCTTAAATACAGCATGCAGCCCAGCCTGCTGATCACAACAAACACGGCGGCATGGAACTTCATTAAAGTTTCAGAAGAAGATAGTTTGATGGTTATTTGTGACAAATGCTCCAAGTGAATTCCATCAGGAGGAAACATACCACAAGCTTTAATACGTCAAACCTGATCAGCCACCTACAACATAACAATCGCTTCCATGGAGTTTTGAAATCGCGCTAACATGAGCTAATGCTAACATGCGCAAGCCAACAGCAGTCGCCCCTCTCCGTCATCTCTCTCATCTAAAGCTTCCATGAGATAAAAAAACAAAAAAACTACTGAACCTCATTTACTTTGATTAAAGGTATTAATTTAAATGGAACCACAAGTCAAAATCCTTTAAATGTTAAACTTTTTCAGTTTGTAATTCTGATGCATGTATTTCCATCAGTTCAAGGAGCCTTTATTTTATATCAGTCAGTAATGAACCTTATTTAAGTTAATGTGAGATATCAAACAGGTTTGTTTGATAGCTTTACGAAAATGTTTGAGAGGCTTGACAATAGTTTTTCATTGGAAATTATAAATATCTGTTCATTTAAAGAGGTCTTAGTGTGTGTGTTATCAGTTATCGGTATCAGCCTTTAGGAGCTGAAAGTTATCGGTTATTGGTATCAGTTTTAAAAAACAGTTATCGTACATCCCTAATATGAATAAAGCAAAAGTGACTGCTCTGTTGGGTCTTTATTCGTAGCCCAGACGTTGTGATGCCACTTGCACTGACAGAACTCTGTGAGCAGTTCTGGGTCGGCCTCTGAGGGTTCAGGGGCCTTCTGAGGGCTGCGACTGCCGATGACCAGCTGGCCTGTGGCCAGCGGCGGCGCTTGCAGATCCTTCGCTACCTGCTCCAGTTCAAGGCTCCTTCGTGTCCGGACTCTTCGAGGCCAACCTGGATGGTCCAGGCCGTAACTTCAGCCCAGACGCTGCTGCCGATGCCCTCTCTGGACATGTTGCCTCGTCGTTGTGGTCTCCCATCACTACCATCAGCACAAAACACCTCAAGTAACTTTGGTCAGCTGAAATCTCTTGCGGTTGGACTATGGTGGACGTCATGGCAGAGACGGCAAGAGACTAAAGAGACCATTGATGTTCGGAAGACGAGTTTATCTCAGACACTAGTGTAGAAGCGACTGAAGCTCCTCGCCAACAGTTACCTGCTTAAGTTCCTTTGAGCTCCTATATTATTTCTGTTTCAGTCTTGCCAGACCTGCGGTTGGTCGTTGAGAGCTTCATTATGTCCAGAAAAGGCTCAGTTAGAAAGTAATGCAGCAAAAAAACCCACCAGCTGCGTTTCTGCAGGGTCGCATCCATCTTCACGTGGAGTGGAGGCGTGACAGGCCTCATGTTAATGCCCCGCCATAAATCCGTTCCCACCGTGGGGGCATCAATGACGGCTCTGTGACGAATAGCTGAGGTGACTTCAGAAGATGCTGCTAACTGTTACTTTGTCCTGCGTGCGTTAACACGATCAGACTGTGGCGCAATTGTAATTCCTTCAAGGCTGCGTTCGAAAGCAACGAGCTGATACTTGCTTTGTTGGAGGATAATGAATCATTTCAGGAAAAAGAGAAGACATGGAAGTGGTGAGGCGTCCAGAGTTGAATTTGAATATGTTTCTTTGGGATGCCTGGAAGGTTTAGGTTTGCAACACACGCTCAGCTGCTGAAACCCACGTTGTTGTACTTTTCTTTTTCTATCAAGTATAAACTCAGAGCTGCACAGGGAGCTATCAGAGGAGGCGTGGGTTGAGCAAAGAATGTGACCCTGGTGGAATATCAGCAGGTCTCTGCAGCAGCAGATCCATGCCGCCCGTCACAGTTCTGGAGGTCCAGATGATCCGACATCCAGCTCCTGAAACCCGCGTTGTTGTACTTTCCCTTTTCAGGTTTAGACTTTTAGATTCAAATCGTTATTTACTTTGAAGCTGATTAACGTTGAGGTTACAGTGTGAAAACTAGAAAAGCACTCGGAGAGCGCAGACCTCCGCCAAGCGCAACAATCCCCCCCATATATCGATTTACAGATTGCGATAAAATCCGCCTTCTGGAACAGTTCCGGATCAGCCTTTGAAATATGATAGAGGTTCCTAGGGATGCACGATAACTGTTTTTTAAAACTAATACCGATAACCGATAACTTTCAGCTTCTAAAGGCCGATACTGATAACCAATAACACACATATACCTAAGATCATTACATCAATACTATGAACAAAATCAAAAATAGCTTGGACTCTTTAAATGAACAGATATTTATTTTTGCCATTGAAAAACTATTGGCAAACCTCTCAAACATTTTTGTAAATCTATCAAACAAACCTATTTGATATCTCACATCAACTTAAATAAGGTTCATTACTGACTGATATAAAAAAATAAAGGCTCCTTGAACTGATGGAAATACATGCATCAGAATTACAAACTGAAAAAGATTAACATTTAAAGGATTTTGGCTTGTGGTTCCATTTAAATTAATACCTTTAATTAAAGTAAATGAGGTTCAGTGATTTTTTAATCTCATGGAAGCTTTAGATGAGAGAGATGAGGGAGAGGAGAGGGGAGACTGCTGCTGGCTTGCACATGTTAGCATTAGCTCACGTTAGCTCACGTTAGCTCACGTTAGCGCGATTTCAAAACTCCATGGAAGTGATTGTTATGTTATAGGTGGCTGATCAGGTTTGACGTATTAAACCTTGTGCTTCCCTCCTCATAGAATTCGTTCAGAGGATTCGTCACAAATAACCACCAAACTATCTTCTTCTGAAACTAATGAAGTTCCACGCCGCCATGTTTGTTGTGATCAGTACGCTGTGCTGCATTCAAGGTGTAACGTAAATTACCTAGTTCCCTCGGTTGCTAATCGTTCCTTTAGCCTTTTTTAGCAACTACTAAAATTATGACCGAGTTAACAAGTTGTTTTCTGGCATGAGGGGGTATTCTTAATTTTCCTGATTGAGAAATCGTTTTTCTGATTATGCCGACGTTACTTGAACATAACATTCACTGCCGGTCATTCAAGGCTCAGAGGGAGCGAGGCACTGCCATGTTGACAAAAATATATATGTTATTGGGGCTATTCGTCATGATATCAGACTTATCGGAATGACGTCATAATTTCCTGTTATCGCCCGGTAGTTATCGTGCACCCCTAGAGGTTCCCACTGTCGATCCCTGAATGAAATTTCATGAGTTTTCGGCAATAATAAACGGAGATAATGAGAAACATAATTTTTGGCTCCATTGACCGCAATGTTATTGAAAATTTGAAAGTTATCCAGAATCCAGGATTTCTGTTAGTTATCTTGTGAGTTATCTTGGAAACAGACAGACAAACAGACAGACAGATAAACGCTGGCAAAAACATTACTTCCTTGGCGTTGGTAATAATAATAATAATAAGCGAAGTTTTAACCCTGAAACCCAAAAACTGGTTGAAAAGGAAACCAGTTCAGACTGCTGGGACCTTCTATGTTTGTGTTTTCTTTGACAATAAAGATCCTCTGATCATGCCGGGTCTCAGTATTGGACAAATACAAGCTCATATAAACACCAACATGGGACTTTTTTCACCACTCTATTGTTTAATTAAAATGAAGCCAGAAGGAAAATAAATCATCTTTAGTGGTTTTGGCCCTTCTCTTTCTTCAGTGACAAGACGCCAAACATGAGACCAAATTCAGTGTTGAAAGTGATTTTTTTAATCTCTTTCCTCAGCTGCTACTCAACAATGCAGCTACATCATACTTCCACCACCGTGCTCGACAGTGGGTATTAGGTCTTTCTTTCTGCTGTGCGCTTTGGTCCAAACTTCTGGTCTGATCCGTCTGTAGGACATTGTCCCAGACGTCTGCTGGTTTGCTGAGATGCACCTTTATGAAGCTCAGTCGTTCGTTTTAGCCTTTCAGACGCATCACTGGTTCAGTGTTCCTGTTTCTTTGTCATGGACGTCAGTATTTAAGTCAGAGCAAGCTCCACAGCTGAGGATCTGAATCTGCAGACTGAGAAAGGTGGGGTCAGGCGGGCTGAACGTACGTCGTAAAAGCTTTTAACAGCCAACCCTGACTAACCTGCTGGGTGGGGCTGCTGTTGCTGGTTTACATGAGTGGAGGAACGAGGAGAGGCTCCTCGACGGGTCCTGCTTTTGTTTTTGAAGACGGCAGACCTGATGTGTTGTTTATGGCAGTCAAAGCACAATAATCAGATCCTGCGAGGCTTCTGATTTTATCTTGAAGATGTGACACAACAACAGAGGTGGACTCGAAGAGATGGGGAAGAGCTCAAACCGTGCGTGTCTTTTGTCAGCTCATGTAAATGAGATTTTCCAGTGGCTATCAGATGATCTCTCTGTTTTATCAAATGTAAATTTGAAGCTGCACAGGGAGCTGTCAGATGAGGTGTGGTTTGAGGAAGGAATGTGACCCTGGTGGAATATCAGCAGCTCCACGCCGCCCGTCACAGTTCTGGAGGCTAAGACGATCCGACATCCACAAAGCAGCAAACATCTGTCTTCACACGAAGCTGCTGCTGCCATTAAGATGCTATTTCTACATTAGATTTGTAATGCTTCAAAATATGAATCCACACTGAACTGACTGGCCTGCCGAGTGTACTCTGGAAAAACAGTGAAACACTGCCACCGTGTGTTGAAATGTGTCTGCTACTGCGATGATCTTTAAGTGTCAGCAGCAGAAATGTGGGACTCAGTGACTTACTATCTTATCACAGTTGTGTTTTGACTGGTTTTTTTTTTATTTAAAAGGCTCAATCTTGTCCATCATTTAGAGATGCTGAACCTCTAACATGCTGGTGCTCATTCACGAGAAGTTTGACCCGCTGACCGGAGCCCTTTGGACCTGCGTACAACATATGAGAGGGACATTTTTAAGAGAATAAAAATTATTTTTTTAACTTTAGAACGTTGTTTACATTGGCCACGGTTACATGATGTTTTTAAATTTGGAATTAATTATTCCGAATTAAATAATTCTGAATTAAACTATTTTCCTTCGAGTTTACATGGAAATAGTAATTCCGAATTGAGGTTTACATGGAAAACACGTTAGTTCGGCTTTATCCAACTCCGCTTTAGGTCTGGGGGTTGGGAAGGGTTCTGATTGGATAGGGGGGGCGGACATCTTTACGTATTTACGTCTACCGGAAGAAAACAAACTTACTCGATTAGCAACAACATTTCACTTATTTTTGACCTGGGTGGCGTCTCTATCTGCGAAACCTCCTTCATTTAACCTGGCCGCTTTGAAAAGCTCACAATTTTTATGTTTCCTGCCATCTGTTCTTTTAATTATTTCCAGTTCCTCCAAACTATTTATTAAATAAATCATCTCTGCTCTTGACCACCGTTTACTGCGTGCTGCCGTTTTGAAAACAAGCCCAGCGCGGAATATAAGCGTCATCGCGACAGACGGGCAAGAGAATGAGCATGCGCAGAAAGACGGGAATTAATTTAAAGCGGAATTAGTGTAAACATGACCGCAGAATTATTCTATGCGGAATTAAAATCAGAATAAACCAGCCACTAACTTCGGAATTAAGTTTAATTCGGAATGGACATTTTCATTTGGAATTAGGTGTTTACATGGTAACTTTTATTCAGATTTAACTTTATTTCTGAATTAAAGAGGAATTGAACTTCTCATGTAAAAGCACGGATTGTGTGGTTAATGTTGATTTTTTACAAAATATGTTTTTTCAAGTTGTTTGCAAAATTTGAAAAAAAAAAGGGTTCTGTATTTTAACTGTAACTATCATCATTCTGATTCCTTCACTTAATTAGAATCACGAGTGCCACCTCTTTGTAAATCGTATCATTTTGTGAGGCCATGTAAACCTGTATTAATACTAGTGTAGATATGAATATTTTTCTACAATATTCCATACTCCTTGTGACAGTAAAATAGGTCATTCTAAACCAATTTACTGCAGCAATTACTCTCTAAATGATTAGAAAATGTGGTTAACACCAAGTTGTCCCTTCAAAAAAAAATACCGTGATATACCGTGAAACAAAAAATACCGTTGATATAAATTTTCGGTCATACCGCCCAGCACTAACTAGTAGGTCAGTCATTTTTCTTAGTTCTCCTGAAAAAGAAACTCAGCATTATGCAGAAATATGCTGGAACTGCTTAGATATTGGACGTAAGTGTGGGATGACCTGTGGGAAAAAGCTCCTGCGTCTGGACGCCCTGGCTCTCAGTGACCTGAGGCGTCGGCCAGGAGGTCGAAGGGCAAACAATACGGTGGCCTGGGTGATAATTCCTCTCAGCAGACCGGACTGCCCTCAGCAGTCTGTTCATGTAGTCGTTTACTGGTTTTCAGGAGTCCTCAGGTCTCGTGCTTCGGTAGATGCAGCTGAGGGTTAAGGAGCTCCACAGATGAGAAGTTTAGACAGTCGATAACGCAGGGGAAGCGCTAATGCTAAATAATGCGATGCCGTTTAGCAGATTAGGTTCAGACTGGGCGTGATCCATCTGCAAACACCCTAAAGAAACCGCTCCTTCTCAAAATAGAAGCACCTCTCAATGCCTCACGCCGGCACGACAATCCTCCACAGCGCTCTAATTGCCCCGCCGCCGCCGGGGGGAGGGGGGGCGTGAATGTCGTCCGTCAGGTGTCACATTTCCTGTCTGTGTGTTTTCGTCCGCTCGGCGCCGAGGTGTCAGGAGAGCATCAGTGTGGACCCTTGGTTTATGTCTGAACGGTGCATTTTTGCAGTGAGATAAAGATGTTAAAACTGACCTGAAGTGGAATAGGTTTCAGGACTGAAAGTGTGTGTGTGGGGGGGGGGGGGGGGGGACCCAACATCTGCAGTACAATGAGGGGGAAACAGAAGCCAGTGACATAACATCCTCTGTCCCCCGCCCCCCTGCCCCCCCCCTCTCTCTCTCCCTGCTGGTTTCCTGCCTCTCTCCACCAGGAGCTACGACCAGATGAGCGTTTCCACAGAGTGCAGTTTCCAGACCGACTTGGACTGGGAGCCCCGCTCAGAGTTCGGCTCCATGATCGGCCTGGACATGACTCAGCCCGGCAGTCCAGTCTCTCCCTCCAAGAGCTTCAAGGTGGGTTTCACGTCTGTGTGCGCTTGTCTTGCAGTTACAGGGTGTGTAGCAGCAACCCGGCAGCTGGTAACGCTACTGCATGTGAAAATTTAAAAAAAAATCAGATATAGACTAGAATGTAGGGATGCACGATAACTGTTTTTTAAAACTGACACCGATAACCGATAACTTTCAGCTCCTAAAGGCCGATACTGATAACCGATAACGCACACATATACCTAAGATCATTACATCAATACTGTGAACAAAATCAAAAATAGTTTTGACTTTTTGAATGAACAAATATTTATTTTTTCCAATGAAAAACTATTGGCAATTCTCTCAAACATTTTCATAAAGCTATCAAACAAACCTATTTGATATCTCACATTAACTTAAATAAGGTTCATTACTGACTGATATAAAAAATAAAGGCTCCTTGAACTGATGGAAATACATGCATCAGAATTACTGACTGAAAAAGAATAACATTTAAAGGATTTTGACTTGTGGTTCCATTTAAATTAATACCTTTAATTAAAGTAAATGAGGTTCAGTAGTTTTTGTTTTTTATTTTTTTATCTCATGGAAGCTTTTGATGAGAGGAATGAGGAAGAGGGAAGACTGCTGCTGACTTTCGCACATTAGCATTAGCTTCCGTTAGCTCACGTTAGCGCTATTTCAAAACTCCATGGAAGCGATTGTTATGTTGTAGGTGGGCGATCGGGTTTTACGTATTAAAGCTTGTGCTTCCCTCCTCGTAGAATTCACTTGGAGGATTTATCACAAACAACCACAATTAACTGAAACTTTAACAAAGTACCACGCCGCAATGTTTGTTGTGATTAGTACGCTGTGCTGCAGGCTGCATTCCAGGTGTAACGTAAATTCCCACATTCCCTCGTTTGCTAGTCGTTCTTTCAGCCTTTTCCATTTTGTTCTTTTTTTATGTGTAACATGAGGGAAAATACTGTGAATATCAATTCAAGTCAGCAGCTACCAAGTTATGACCGAGTTAACGAGTTGTTTTCTGGCATGAGGGGGTATTCTTGATTTTACTTACTGAGTAATCGTTTTTCTGATTATGCCGACGTCACTTGAACATAACATTCACTGCCGGTCATTCAAGGCTCAGAGGGAGCGAGGCACTGCCATGTTGACAAAAATATGTTATCGGGGCTATTCGTCGTGATATCGGAGTTATCGGGATGACGTCATAATTTCCTTTTTATCGGCCCGATAGTTATCGTGCATCCCTACTTGAATGTGATTAGATTCCAGATGTTTCAGACTACCATTCATAGAGGTGTCCTGGTGAGCTTCTATGAGTCTGATTCTGAAGAGTTTATGGATCAACTCGCTCTGTTATTCCAGAAACTGCAGTTATTTAAGCTGATCACCATCAACATCCTTGTTTCTGACAGAAATGGTGCATCAGTGACTGATGCACATGCACCCTAACCTTAACCCTAACCCTACCCAGTGATTGATCAATGTTTTTGACAGTTTGCGGTTTGACTGGCTCTCTTTCAAGTCTTTGTTGTTTTCTGACTGTTGAATTGTTTCATCTGGAGCTGCTCAAACGTCAAAGCTACGTCCACACTCGTGTGTTTTCATGTGGAGGTTCAGTTACGCCTCTGGCCGGTTCCGAAACGTTCGCATTGCTTCAATCCTGCAGATCGTCTATGGAAAGAGAGAAGGCGCATATATGGCCTTGAAAATAAAAGGTCAAGATTTTCTGACCTTTGTGATTTTACAGACAAACATTCCTGACTTTAGACCAAAAGTGGTGATTTTTGAAATTTGTAAGTTTAGTAAGAAAAATTATTACTTTAAAGACAAAACTTTTCTGGGCCACCCCGGTGGGCGCAGTGGTTGGGGAGGGCGGCCCATTTACGGAAGCTGCAGTCCTCGTGCAGATGGTCGCAGGTTTGACCCCCGGCCCGGATGACCGTTTGCTGCGTGTCTTCCTCGTCCTCTCTGTGCCCCCTTCCTCTCTCTCTCTACTATGAATAAACCACTAGTGACAAAAAAAGGGAAAACATTTAAATTCTAATGGGATACCATCACAAGGCAGATAAACCTACCATGTTTTCCAGACTGTACATCATGGTTTTTAGTAGTTTGTCTGGTCCTGCGACTTATATCTCGAAGGGACTTATAGCAAAATTATCCTCCATGTCTCCATGACAACAACAGGACATCCTCTACACTCACGACAACTGAACAGGGATACTGAAAAAAGCTATGAAACAATCAAAGAAGGAGAACCACGGACTTAAAGATGGACAGAGATGGAGGAATGAGTCCACAGATGGAGGAACAATTCTACAAAAGGAGGAACGAGTCCACAGACGGAGGAACGAGTCCACAGATGGAGGAAACAAGTCCACGAATGGAGGATCAAGTCCTCAGATGGAGGAACGAGTCCACAGATGGAGGAACGAGTCCACAGATGGAGGAAACAAGTCCACAAATGGAGGAACAAGTCCACTGATGGAGGAACGAGTCCACAGATGGAGGAACGAGTCCACAGTAGGCTTGGGCGGTATCCAAATTTTGATACCGTCAAACTTCCCTCACATTTTACCGGGGTATACGGTATTCCCGCGACTATTAAGGCGAACACACACCGCCGGCGGACGCCGCGCGTCAAAACAGCCGTCCCCATTATGTGCGCAGCCACGGGGCTTAACGCCTGAAAAAAAGGCGAATTTACCTCGAAACAGCAGTTCAGTGCTTCAATATAAAGTTGGCTCAACTACAGTTGTTATTTATTTGTGTATTTTTTGCTTTTCGCTGTAGTTTTAACTGTTCCTGCCAAGGAAATGCTGCCGAGGTGTGTGTTTGCTAAAACGCGCTTTATAGTAAAGTGTCTGATGCCAGACATTTCACTTCCTATAAATTCTTCAACATAAAAGTCCAACATTATTAGTTTCATTAGAAGCTTTTATTTTGAAGCAGCAAACTCAGGAAGTGTTGTTTTCATCGTCAGTACCTTAACAGGTCAAACCGAGATGAGCTGCGAGCGAACACGAATAAACGGTAAAATAAAGCGGAACACACAGCGATACAGGAGAGAGAAACTAAACTTTAAACCACAGAAATCATTCATTGGATTTTTTTATGACGGTATTGAAACTGATACCGCCGCTATATTTAAATACCGGAAGTATACGGTATTACCGTAATACCGCCCAAGCCTAGTCCACAGATGGAGGAACGAGTCCACAGATGGAGGAACGAGTCCACAGATGGAGGAACGAGTCCACAGATGGAGGAACAAGTCCACAGATGGAGGAACAAGTCCACAGATGGAGGAACGAGTCCACAGATGGAGGAAACAAGTCCACAGATGGAGGAAACAAGTCCACAAATGGAGGAACAAGTCCACGGATGGAGGAACAAGTCCACAGCTGGAGGAACGAGTCCACAGATGGAGGAACGAGTCCACAGATGGAGGAACGAGTCCACAGATGGAGGAATATGTCCACAGATGGAGGAATGAGTCCACAGATGGAGAAACAAGTCCACAGATGGAGGAATGAGTCCACAGCTGGAGGAACGAGTCCACAAATTTAGGAACAAGTCCACAAATGGAGGAACGAGTCCACAGATGGAGGAACAAGTCCACAGATGAAGGATCGAGTCCACAGATGGAGGAATGAGTCCACAGATGGAGGAATGAGTCCACAGATGGAGAAACAAGTCCACAGATGGAGGAAACAAGTCCACAGATAGGGAGGAAACAAGTCCACAGATGGAGGAATGAGTCCACAAATGGAGGAACAAGTCCACAGATGGAGGAATGAGTCCACACATGGAGGAACAAGTCCACAGATGGAGGAATGAGTCCACAGATGGAGGAATTAGTCCACAGATGGAGGAAACAAGTTCACAAATGGAGGCACGAGTCCACAGATGGAGGATCAAGTCCACAAATGGGGGACCAAGTCCTCAGATGGTGGAACGAGTCCACAGATGGAGGAACAAATGTGTTGACATGAGTTTAAGATCACTGTCCATCATCTGTCCTTGTTGTTGATCCAGTCATCACTCACACATGTTGGACCTTCTTTTCTGCTGGTGACAGTTTCAGTTTAGTTGGAGGCTGTTTAGCACTCACAAAACTCTCAAAAACTGCTGGAGAAATCAGGTGCTCCACCAGAGCTTCACCAGAGCTCCAGCGGAGCTTCTCTAGAGGTCCACCAGAGGTCTACCAGAGCTCCAGCAGAGCACTAAATAAACGTGGTTTGTGCTGTTTCTTCAAAGCCATGTTCCTGGACGTCTCCTGCGTGGACTCAGACCTGTTAAACCAGTACTGGCTGTTATTTATGTCAGTGGATTCCCCTCATTTTCTTTGCTGCAGATTAACAGTTTGACTTTAATTCATTTACTGAGATAATTTAGGCTCTTCTTGTCCCTGTTCCTGTTTTAGCAGCGTCGGAAGCGGTTCAGATGAAAATCACAGCTCTTCTGTTGTTTGTTATCTGAGATGAGACGAGTGAATGAGGCAGAGCCTTGGCTGACAGATAAAGACGTGGAGCGTAACGCTCACAGAGCCTTTGTCTCCACCTACCTGACATTAGCTGCTGCTTTAAGCAAATACAGGAGGGATTCTTGGTGGAGGACTGAAGTGGCAGCAGCAGCGTCACAGAGGGACTGCAGGTTGTCCTTTAAGACTCCTACCACCGGACGAAGAAACTATGCTTCAGCACGGCGGATCTGAGGGCAACCTGGAGGTACAGTGTCACAGCTTTGACCTGGTCTATTAACGCTAGAGGGTGAAGCCCTTCGGTCGGGTTTCTTTGTGTGGTTTTGTTTGAATACGAGCTGGAAAGCCCAGCCGCAGACTGCTGGTTGCTTCTGTTTGCTCAGTGAAAGATATGGACATCTGACAGCACCTGAGTGTGTTGAAGCAGGTTTTTAATGCCATAAATGTTCTGATTGGGGCCTGGTAGACACACTTTTACCTGTCGGGCTCGTTGGGACGAGTCCAGACTGAACTACATGTAGGTTTGTTCACTTTGACGGCTCTGGGTTGAACTATATCGCTGCTTAGATTGCGTCTGAATCATAAGTTTTGTCTCTTTGCTGGGAGGAACTGAGTTCCCCTTTTACATAAGTTAAGCAGATATCAGATGACGTATGGGCTTTGAAAGCTTCAGAACAAGGAAGGGCGGCATGGTCTTGAAGAGGTGCGTCCACGCCCTTCAGTCTTTACTGGATTTGACCTCCCTTTGCTTTATTTGCCATGTGAAGCCTCGCAGAGGTTTCCAGGTCAGACGCCGCAGGTGCTTGCAGCCCAGAGGATCGTCCCGTTTCTGCCGTCCAGGTTGTTAGAAGCAGCAGCTCTGAGATTTGACTTCACAAACGACACTTTATTTTGGAGTTTCGGCCTAAATCAGATTGTGACGTCCCCAGAAACGAGTCACCTTCAAGTTGAGGGAGTCAAAATGGTATTCAGCTGTTTACTCGTTTGTGTCCATGCTTCCTGTCAGAGTTCCTGCTTTGGTTAGGGTTAGGATGATGAAATCAGTAAGCGACTGCTCTTCCCTCCTGGCTGACATGTAAATGCTCCCCGGTGGTCATGAAAACTAGGGGTGCACGATAACTATCGGGCCGATAACAGGAAATTATGACGTCATCCCATTAAGTCCGATATCATGACAAATAGCCCCGATAACATATATATTTTTGTCAACAGGGCAGTGCCTCGCTCCCTCTGAGCCTTGAATGACCGGCAGTGAATGTTATGTTCAAGTGACGTCGGCATAATCAGAAAAACGATTTCTCGAGGAGTGGCCCGGGGTCACGGATGGAGTAGGAGCACAGATAGCTTCGCTCAGCTCCCATCTATGCATTTTTTGCGATAAAATCCTCACCTTTTGTTATTAGCCGACTAAATTTTAGTCACTAAGACTACTTTGACCCCCTCTCCATAACCCATCTCTTTTGAAACATTTTTGTTCGCCCGTAACATGTCTACTGGACCATCCACGAGGTCCAAAGCCGAAGCTGGCGGTGCGGACCTGTCCGCCATTACTAAACTAATCGCCGAACTTCGTGGCGAGTTCAAAGCTAACTTCTCCACCATTGACTCCAAACTGGACAATATCCAGATTTCTATCGGTGACCAAGCTCAACATTTGACTGCGGTGGAGGAAGGTTTGAACTCGCAAAGTGACCAGCTGGCAGTACTGGAGGCTAGGTGTGCCACCCTGGAGGACGACTATGCTAAGTTAAAGTCCAGGTTGGTCGAGAGAGCCACCACAGGCGCTCCAACATCAGGATACTGCTCTTGGACGAGAAGATTTCCCCTGGTAACGGAGTTCTTGCTACCGACTTCTTTGCAGAGGTCCTGATGACAATATTGGGCCGAGACGTCCTCCCGGAGCCCCCCGAGCTGGACCGTGCTCACAGAGCGCTGACTGCTAAAGGGCCACCCGGCTCCAAGCCCCGTGCGGTCATCGTGTGTCTGCATCGCTACAAAGTTAAAGAGGCTATCATACGGGCGGCTCGGAAAAAGAGAGGCTCTCTGACCTACATGGGGAAACCGGTTCTGATCTTTAAAGATTACCCTCCCGAAGTTATGGAGCAGAGGTCCAGATACCGTGACGCTATGAGTGGCCTATATCAACATGGCTTCAAGCCGTCTCTCCTCTTCCCTGCACGGCTTTTTATCATCACCAAAGACGGCACGAGGAGGCAGCTACAGTCCCCTAAAGATGCCACGGGTTTCCTAAAGTCCCATGCTGTCCCAGGGCTGCGTCGTCATCCCCGCCACCGCAGAGATCCTCACCCGCCCCTCGGGCATCTTGGTTGCCGGGGTCACCTCCACCACCACCGTCGCAGCCACAGCCGCCGGATGATGGAGGCGAAGCGTGAAGAGACGGTACTTTCTCGGTGTTACGGGTGTCGACACATCACGGTATTGTTTTTGCCGTTTTTATATTTTTTCCGACTATATTGTCCTCTTTTATTTTAGCCGTTGTCACTTTTTCTAGCTTGGCTTATCCTATGCTAACGACGATATTCTAAGGGGCTAAGTGCTGCAGCCACTGATTTTTTTTTTTTTTTTTGTTCTTTTCTTTATTTGTTTTTACGTATTTTCTTAATAGGGATATCTTTATTTTAATTCGTGATGTGCGGTGCTCTGACGCATTTTTCTGTTTCCTACCACCGAGACGGTTTTATATAAGTTTATTTTTCGTGTGGTCTCGGGGCTGGAGTCTATTTTTGTTATTATTTTTTTCTTCTTTTATCGGCTGGCTAGCTGGCATGCTATTAGTTAGCATGCCAGCTTATTATCGGCTGACATACTGTTAGCCTCTCGTCTTGCTTCCACTTTTGGTTTCTCGCTAGCCGGTTACGGTTACGTCATCACTGAACTTTGAACTTTGAACTCAGTTGACTGATGAGCAGATGGCCCTGCAGCTTTCGTCTCGGTGGCAGAAGTACATCACTCTCTGGACTATGGTTAATACTATTACACTTGATGACTATAATTGAGAGATTTAATGTTCTTTGGTTGCTATGGCACCCATGTGGACTTGCTTTATGTGCGTTTGTGTGTATGTGTGTATATGTACAGGTATATATGTACATATTTTTTCTTTTCCTATGCCATACATGTACATGTATATATATTTACTTTTATATTCTTTTTTACTTTTTTTTTAATGTTTATATTTATGGTCGGAATCTACCTTTATAGTTCAAATTCCTATCTTTATATGGGTTTAGAGGGGAGGGGATGTTCTTCCATTTTTTGGGGGGGAGGGAGGGAAACATTTTGTGCTCGCTCATGTATGTATGCGAATGTTCTACGTGTGCCTTACTATGCACATGCGCATATACTGCTATTTTCTGTTCAGTATTTTCCCTCCTCCTGAGGTACCTGTACCTGTTTTATCTTTCTGAGAAAGATAAAGATGGGGGGTGCGGGTCTTAGCTATCTAGAAGTGCTTCTGGTAAGTTCGAAGGACTATGAGTAGGATGCTCAGTCCCTGCATGTTTGGGGAAAGGCCCCCCACTGTTAGTGTACCTTTTTGTTTCTATGTTGTTTTTTATGTGTTTATCCATTTTATATACAGCTCAGAACATACTTGCTTTTCCTTTTGGATGGATAGGGACGATATGTTTACGGACTCCTCCAGGTCTATTCTGCCTACATACCTGTTTTTACCCCGTGGCCTGTATGGATAATATTGAGCTTTGTTCTTGGAATGTCCGGGGTCTTCAGAAGCTAGCTAAGAGGAAGGCGGTCTTGTCGTTTTTGAAGAGGGAGAATGTTTCTGTTGCCTTTCTACAGGAGACTCACATGGAGTCGAAAGATAATATTAAACTTCAGAGAAACTGGGTGGGGCAGGTTTTCGCTACGGCCTATTCTTCTTTTAGCAGGGGTGTGGCTATCCTGGTCCATAAGAATCTTGCTTTCAGACCCCTTACTACTGTTATAGACAAGCTTGGCTTCTATGTTATTGTTAAAGGAGTTCTGAAAGGCAGAGACTTTACATTTATGAATGTTTACTGTCCCCCTGGCTACCTGCCTGATTTTATAACCAGTGTCTTTTCAGAGCTTGCTGTTTTGGGGGTCTGGGGACACCTTTGTGGGGGGGGACTTTAATTGCCATCTCAGCCCTTCTCTAGATAAACTTCCACCCACCATGGCTTCCCCCACGAGGCAGGCCAAGTCGCTCTCCTCTCTGTGTTCAGACATTGGCTTTTCTGATGTCTGGCGATCCCTTCACCCCTCTGATTTAAAATTTTCCTTTTTTAGTTCTCCCCATAACAGCTATAGTAGAATAGATTATTTCTTTATTCCCACCTCTAAGCTGTTCCTGGTTTCTTCTTGTACGATGGGAAGTATTGTTTTATCGGATCATGCTCCTGTGTTTTTGATTTATTCTCTGTCTGAGGAAAGGGCAGTATCAAAACGGTGGAGACTTAACTCCTCTATTCTCAGGGGTGATAGGTTTGTCTCCTACTTTACATCAGAATTTAAACTGTTTTATTAAATTAATTCTTCATCCACAAATGACCCTTCTGTCCTTTGGGAGACGTGCAAGGCCTACTCTTGTGGACTGATCATGTCTTATGTTTCTTCCATGAGACATAATAAAGAGGAACGGCGCAAACTCCTTGAATCCAAATTAGCTGATCTAGAAAGTCAACATGTCTCGGCTCCAACCTCTGATCTACTTTAAGAACTGACGGCAACCCGCACTGCCCTGAATACTCTGCTGATTCAGGATTCTGAGTATTCTCTCAAATTCGCCAGACAGAGAATGTATGAGTATGGAGATAAGCCTGGTAAATACCTGGCTAATCTGGCTAAGAAGAGAGCTGACTCCCAAACAATAGCTTCAATTACAGATGCTAATAATGTTAGGTCTTTCGATACTAAAACTATCAACAAGGAGTTTGCGTCATTTTACCCTTACCTTTACAAGACTGAGCACCCCGATGGTGCCCCTTTCGAAGATATGTTTTCCTTTTTTGAAGACTTGGAACTCCCTCTTGTTACAGCTGCTCAATGCCGTATGTTAAATGCCCCAATTACCAGAGAGGAGGCCCTGGTGGCCCTGAAAGCCATGCCATCTGGGAAGGCCCCTGGACCGGACGGTTTCAGGCTGTGAGTTTTATAAGGAATTCAATAACATCTTACTCGACCCCTTATTGGCGATGTTAAATCACTCCTTCGAGACTGAAATATTACCTCAGTCCTTGCAAGAAGCTAACATCTCTCTCCTTCTCAAAAGGGGAAAATGCCCCGAGAAGTGCGCCTCCTACAGGCCCATAGCCTTACTCAATGCTGATCAAAAATTACTCTCAAAAATACTGGCCCTGCGCCTGGAAAAAGAAAAACGATTTCTCAATCAGGAAAATCAAGAATACCCCCTCATGCCAGAAAAAAACTTGTTAACTCGTCATAATTTTGGTAGTTGCTGACTTGAATCGATATTCGCAGTATTTCCCCTCATGTTACACATAAAAAAGAAAAAAAAAATAGAAACGGCTGAAGGAACGACTAGCAAACGAGGGAACGTCGGAATTTACGTTACACCTTGAATGCAGCCTGCAGCACAGCGTGCTGGTCACAACAAACATGGCGGCGTGGAACTTCGTTAAAGTTTCAGAAGAAGATAGTTTGGTGGTTATTTGTGACGAATCCTCCGAGTGAATTCTACGAGGAGGGAAGCACAAGCTTTAATACGCGAGCTAATGCTAACGTGGGCAAGTCAGCAGCAGTCTCCCCTCCCTCATCTCTCTCATCTAAAGCTTCCATGAGATTAAAAAAAAAAAAAATCACTGAACCTCATTTACTTTAATTAAGGTATTAATTTAAATGGAACCACAAGTCAAAATCCTTTAAATGTTAATCCTTTTCAGTTTGTAATTTTGATGCATTTATTTCCATCAGTTCAAGGAGTGTTTATTTATTTTTATATCAGCAAGTAATACACCTATTTAAGTTAATGTGAGATATCAAATAGGATTGTTTGATAGCTTTACGAAAATGTTTTAGAGGCTTGCCAGTATTTTTTAATGGAAAAAGTAAATATTTGTTCATTTAAAGAGTCCAAAGTATTTTTGGTTTTGTTCATAGTATTGATGTAATGATCTTGAGGTATATGTTATCGGTATCGGTATCGGCCTTTAGGAGCTGAAAATTATCGGTATCGGTTTTTAAAAACAGTTATAGTGCCTCCCTAATGGAAACGTGACGCCGTATTTGGGTATTTGGATCTGCAGGTCGGATGGGTTTGTGAACTCCTCCTGTGGTGAACCTGGAGCTGCCAGTCCAGCCTCGTCCCGGCTGCCGCCGACCCCGGAGCAGCGTTTTACATCAGTTAGCCATTCAGGTTGATGTTTCACCAGCGTGCGGTCGCTCGCTCATTCTGTCCAGTCTGACGTATTTGTTTTCTTTCTGGGTGGAAGAGAGAAGAGCAGAGGTTTAAATAAAACACCAAGAAGCTTTTAAACGTGGCGTAAGGCGTTTAAAGCGTAAGGAATCTGACAGGTCCGAGATGCAGTGGCGAGCCTGTCCATGCAAACTAAAAAAAAACGAAGAATTTGCTCTGAAACTGATGGGTAGAGACGTTAAAACTGGATTCGGTGGTTCCTGCCGTCTGAAGACGGTTCATTGTTCGTTGAAGAAGAACCCTAACCCTAAATATAAAGTTCACGCCAGCAACCTAAAGACCAGAACCAAAATCCTGACCTGTCGCCTCCAGATGAGTCTTTGACAAAAATTAAAGAACCAGTTCTCAAAATCTGAAGAGGTCAGCTGATCAGGACACACTGATGGAGATCCCGACTCATTTCGGACTTATTTTTTTGTTCTCTGATGCTCCAGATGTTTTCGGATCGGTGACAGTTCTGGACTGCAGGCAGGTCCCTCCTCTCTTTAGTTCATGAGGTCACAACGTCCACGTTTCATGACTTTTTACTGTGAAGTTGTGACTTTTGTCCTAAAATAAGGAAGAGTTTCATAACTGTTACAATATTGTTGTTTTGTTAACCAAAAAAAAAGAAACTTTTTCTTATGAAGACTTTTGTCATATAATCACAAATGTCACAATATCACGACTTTCTGAACTCAAAATTTTTTGTTGTAAAATATCAATTTTTGTCCCCAAATTATGAATTTCTTCATGATCCCTGGGCTAGTTGTGTCCTGTGGACCAGATGTGGCCTGTGGGCCAGTTGTGGCCCCTGGGTCAGATGTGACCCGAGGGCCAGTTGTGGCCCCTGGGTTGGATGTGGCCCCTGGGCCGGATGAGACTGATAGCCCGATGTGGCCCATGGACTGGATGTGGCCCGTGGGCCGGTTGTGGCCCGTAGGCCGGTTGTGGCCCGTAGGCCGGTTGTGGCCCCTGGGCCTCGACTTTGACATGTGTCTTCCACATCTTCTATTTGTTTCTTCATATCACAGTTTGTGCAGAGAACCTTCCAGGCTGGACGGGTTTGAAAACCAGGGGGACGGTTTTTTGAGCTGCAGCTGCAAGTTAAAGGAACCTAAACTCTATTTTTATTGTTTAGCCAGAGAAGTTTATCTTTTAGTTTTCTTTTTTTTTCCTCCTTTTTTTTAAATCTTATTTCCTCATCTGATTATTTGTCTTTGTTTGTCTTCCCTCAGAATTCGGAAGAAAAGAGGGGGATGTTCGACCGCATCAGCAGCTTCTTCAGCAGCCGCAGGAAGAAGAGCGGCGGTCGCCATCCCTCCGACGCCTCCAGCTCGCCGGCGTCCCCCTTGTCTCCGCGGTCGCCCCAGTACCACCAGGAGGATGGGCTCAAGACTCCCACCTCCCATTGGAGAGACGGCGAGTCCAGAGCGACGGCGGAGGGCGGCGACTCCGTCAGCCGCACCTCCAGCCGCAGCGCCTCGAGCGCGGCCTCCCTGGTAACCGACGGAGGCGACCTCCCGTTCGCGGACAGCAACAGCAGCGGCAGGAGCAGTGTGAGGGAGGTGTATGTGTGCCAGAGTGAGCAGGGCGGGCAGCGGGAGGAATTCTGGGAGAGCCACGCCCACCACGGCGGACGTCAGGACTGATCCAAACGCTCATTCGAACGCAGATCTGGGCTTTTCAGAATCAGTAGCGGAGGAGGTGAGTAAGAGGCTGCAGGTGGATTTAAAGGAGAGGAATTCCAAGACGGCGCCATGAGCCCCACCACCCTGACGTCGCTCAACATCCCGCTCTCCATGACAACCGAGGCCCCGAAGTCCCCGAACTTAACCTCGATTAGCTTAGCATCAAATAGATCCGCGGTCAGAGCCGGGGAGAAGGTGCACAGCACCGCGCTGAGAGGAATAACCCTCGGCTCACAGAAGTCTCACGCCGTCACGACTCAGCAGGAGGAAACCTCTCCTGTCCTTCTGCACAAAGCCATCTGGGTGGAAACACACCTGGGAGAGGAGGAGGAGGAGGGGGAGGAGCAGGACCAATGGGGGAGGGAGGGGGAGGATATCCTGAAAGGAGAGGAGCAGGGCTTCAGAGCAGACTCGCCTCCTGTGCTGGCCATACCGGTGACCGTCATACCTGAGGACGACTCGGTAACGCGGGGGGCTGCAGACGGCCCGCCGGCCCCCTCGGAGAGATCAGCCCCTGCTGGCGGCCTTCCAGGCTCACCCGTCGCCTCGGCAACCACTTCAAAGGAATTTCAGACAACTTTCCCGCAGCCGGAGGAGCCGATCGGAGGCTCGGCTCAGGGGAAGCCGAGAGAGTCTCGCGTGACGCGCAGGACCGTGAATCTGCCCTCGCAGCACAGAGTTTTCGCCCGTAAGGTGATCGTCAGCCCAGAGGCGGGTTCAGAGGAGGACGAGCCAGTCGGGGGGAATGCGGCGAACGCCGGGAGGGTTCGGACACCTCGAACGCAGCTGGAGTGAAACTGTGAGTAAGAGCTGGGCTTGGTTTTTCTGTGGTTGGGGGTTCGACCTAGCCTCTGTTCCTGGGTTAGGGTTACCAGAGAACCAATGAAAGAGGGCGGAGCCTGCGTGCAACCCGAGCTGCGTGTTCCCACGTCTCATTGTGCCAGAAAACAATAAGCCGAACGTGGACGCGGGCGCTGAAATATTCATGCACGGCACGGCTGAAAAGTGAGTTTGCTCCTCTGAAGTTTTTACTGTCACATGACCGTCAGGAGAAATAGAAAAGCATTTACCTCAGGTGTTTTTTTTTTTAAACACAATGTCAAGGAGGAAAGACATCAGCAGTGGTCTTAGAGAAGAAAGCTTCTGCAGTGGAAGCAATGCTCTGGTTAAAACAAAAAAAAAAAAGAGCTACATCTCACACTCTACAAGCTTCAAAGAGCACACTGACTGCTAATGTTCATGAGGGTATAGTTAGAAAAAGACTAGAGCTGGGAAACGATTAAAATTTTTAAACGCAGTTAATCGCATTATTTCCCTGATTAATCACGATTAATCGCATTGTATACGCAAAATCAAATAATGATTTCAAAAGTAGTGTAAAGGTCACTTTTATTTAAATGTTCTGCTGCCATATGAACTAAAGTGTCATAACATTTGTTGTTCAAACACTTTTGAACATCAGCACTTGTCAGTAACACATATTTAGTGTAAATCTCATCTTAAAAAAATGTAAAATCAGAACATTAAAACAGGTAATTTCTAAGGTAACAGCAGAAACTTTTAACGGGGAGTTCAACTTGTCAGTTGTTACAAATAACCTTGTTTCTGTTGAATCCTCCATCTGGGAGAACTTTAAAATGAAAATGTCCATGATAAAGTTCAGTAACTTTACCAATACGTGTATCATTCATTCTTTCCATTTTCAATTATCAATCAAAAATTTAAAAAAATTAAAAAGTGACATTTTTATAATGTTTTTCGTTTTTTAATCTAACATTAAAAAAAAAAATTAAAAAATGCCAGTTTTTTTTTTTTTTTTTTTTTTTTTTTACAATTTTAGACTTGAATCAAAAATATGAAAAAAAAAAAATGGGCCACAGAACGGAATTTGTTTTATAATCGAGGACTGGACTTTCTGTTGTCATTACACATCTGTGCCACTAGATGGAGCCGCACTGAAGTAACCAGCTAGAGAACAGCAGGACAGTGAACACATGGAGCAGATCTGATGGTAACATGGAGGAATGACGCGAAAGTTTTGTTGAAGTCCAGAATTTTTTTTCCAGACAGAATTGTTAATATTGCTACCTGAGTTGCTACCTGAACTGTAAAGTTACACAGATTTTTACCGTTCTTCATGTCTGTTGTAGCTTTTCTGCATGGTTTTCCGTCAATTTGCTTCCGGTTCCGCAGCAGCCAGTAGACTTTTCAAAACAAAAGCATGTGAGCAACATGTGTTAATGCGTGATAAAATAAATGTCGGTGTAAATAAATTATTGCGTTAATGACGTGTTAACTTGGCCAGCCCTAAAGAAGACTGAACAAACACAGCTTGTTTCATTTAAGAAGAACGTGGCAGGAAGACTTAGAAGGTTTGCGGAGCTGTGTCTGAACATTTGAAGCCAGTTCAGTGATGCAGCGCTGATCTTCCAGTAGGGTTTACATATAACGGTGCACAAAACCCTTGACAAAGACAGATAAGACCACCGTGTCAGCGCAAACATCTCGTACGGTGGCGGAGGGTTGATGATCTGGGCTCAGTTTGCAGACGCAGGATCTGTGAGGCCATCTGTCTGATCTTTGGTCGTATTACAGGACAGTTAAACTCAGATTTACGACAGAAAGACTGAGAAGGAAAAGAATCAAGGGAACTGTGCACCGACCCCTGGTTAATAACAAACTTTCATTTACTGCTGCTAAAAGTGAGCTTCCGTTTAGGTTCAGTTTTTGCTAAATAAATGACGTTAACATGTCTGGTGTCGCTCATCAGACCCGCAAAAGACCGGATATCATTTCAGGTCCTGTTATTTAAAACTAGAGAGAAACAACAGAGGATGGAATTTCCTTGTTCCTGGTGCTAACTTGTACTTTTTATGTGCAATTATGTACTTCTTGCTGTGCAATTATGGTGATGACATCAGGGACAGAGACCGACTGTCCACGTCGTATTAATTAAAAATGAAATGAAAGAATGAAAAATACGTTATTAATCCCCGAAGGGAAATTCAACAAGCGTGAATAACATTGTTCACCCTTGCTGCTCTCTGTGAGCTCTCCGTGCCTTCATTTACTTTACGCTCGTCGGTCCGTACGAACTGAGCTGATCTGAAAATCCTCAGCCTGTTATTTCCTGATGCTTCAGACAGAGAAAACAAGCATACATGACATTCCTGCAGCAGAAAAACACACCTGGAACCAGAGAGGAAAATGACCTGCAGCTGAAAATATTAATCACACCAGCTGTCAGGCTACAATCAATATAGACTAATTACTTTAGGGATTCATGAGGAATTACAGCAGGGCGGCAAACCTCTCTAAATTAAATATGAATTCTTGCCTCGTCTTGTGACTCGTAGCGACTGGTCTCTGATTTTTACAAATATAGCTGTTAAGTGATTCACACGGAGCACAAGATCAGCTCAGAGCATAAATCTGAAGTGTTTTGAACGACTGTAGACTGCGTCCTGGGTTAATAAGCGCTGGCTTCTCATTGAAACTATAACAAAAGTCAGTTTATGTTGGAAAATCCCACGATCACATGTGTTTCCTAGACACGTCCGTGCACCTCTGAAACCTAGGAGACACTTGTCTTCAGACTGGAGGGATGAAGGTGACCCCTGAGACCACCTCAAGTCTGTATCAGTGAGCTGTACACGATATAAAGCAGCACAAAAGAACTATTTTTGTCATTTTTAGCAGAGATAAATTTCATTTGGACCACTCCAAACGAATGTGGCTCAAGTCTGCTGTCGTTGTCGTAGCTCAGCAGCTCTTGTTGGATCGTTGTACCACGAAAATTGCAAAAAAGTCTCTCAAAGTCAGTCTGTAAGAATCTTAAAGGCTCTTCAATGGACACGTTAAAACTATGGGTGGGCAAGTTAACACGTTATTATCGCGTTAAGGCATTAATTTATTAATGCCGACATTTATTTTATTGCGCGTTAACGCATGTTGCTCACATGCTTTTGTTTTGAAAAGTCTGTTACTGGCTGCTGTGGAACCGGAAAACAATCGGCAGGTAAACATGCAGAAAAGCTAAAACAGACATGGAGACGGTAAAAATCTGTGAACTTTACAGTTCAGGTAGCAACTCAGGTAGAAATATTAACAATTCTTTCTGAAAATTAAAATTCTGGACTGGAACAAAACTTTCGCGTCATTCCTCCATGTTACATCAGATCTGCTCCATGTGTTCACTGTCCTGCTGTTCTCTAGCTGGTTACTGCAGTGCGGCTCCATCTAGTGGCACGGATGTGTAATGACAACAGAAAGTCCAGTCCTAGATTATAAAACAAATTCAGTTTTGTGGCCCATTTTTTTTTTTTCATATTTTTATTCAAGTCTTAAATTGTAAAAAAAAAAAAAAAAAAAAAAAAAACAGGCATTTTTTTGTGTGTGTGTGTTAGATTAAAAAACGAAAAACGTAATAAAATGTCACAATTTTTTTTTTTTTTTTTTGATTGACAATTGAAAATGGAAAGAATGAATGATACACGGATTGATAAAGTTACTTAACTTCAGCATGGACATTTTCATTTTAAAGTTCTCCCAGACGGAGGATTCAACAGAAACAAGGTTATTTGTAACAACTGACAAGTTGAACTCCCCGTTAAAAGTTTCTGCTGTTACCTCAGAAATTACCTGTTTTAAATGTTCTGATTGTGCTGAGCCACAATCATTTTGTTGGATTTTGTTTGTAGACTTTTTTTTTATTTTTTATAAAAACAGGATGACATTAATGCCCTGGCAGTGGCAATAAGCTTTATTTTATTTAACATTTTTTAAGATGATATATACACTAAATATGTGTTACTGACAAGTGCTGATGTTAAAAATGTTTGAACAACAAATGTTATGACACTTTAGTTCATATGGCAGCAGAACATTTAAATAAAAGTGACCTTTACACTACTTCTGAATTCATTATTTGATTTTGTGTATACAATGCGATTAATCGTGAATTAATCAGGGAAATAATGCGATTAATTGCAATTAAAAAGTTTAATCGTTGTCCAGCCCTAATTAAAACAGATTAGAATTGAACGGAGCCAAACATTCACCTCCTGCGAAAGGTTTTGCTCCACGTAATCAAACGGACACGGCGAACACTTCAGAAGGCTTGAAGGGGTTTGTTTAGAGGGAAACGACATGAGTGTGTTTCCTGTTTCCTGTCTTTTTCCTAAGCTTGGTGAACCATCTACTGTCCTGAGCTGCATATTCCTGTGAATACTAAGGTAACTGCAAATAATAAACCTTGTCAATTTCTTTCAGACTGCCGAGCCTCCAAAACAGCAGCGATGCTGAATCCAAAGACGCCAGCCTTGAACTGTCCACGACAGATGAGACCAGTGAATTTAAAACCAACGCTCCTGAACCCTTAGTTGAAGAAAAAACAGACTCAGACTTTGACGATCCATCTGCTGGTCCGGACATGTTCAAAGCGAAGCCACCTGGGTTGAGAGCTCCAGGACCTGACAGGACGGCCGACTCCAAGCAAAGGGTTAAAGGAGCAGCAGAGAGGCAGCATACCACAGCCGATGGAACAAAGACCCCATCCTCCGCCGCCGAAGGCAAGGCCAGGAATGTCACAACAAAGCCAAGGAGCTCCACAGAGGGCACGGAGGAGGAAACTTCCAGCGATCACCCGACACGAGAGCACAGCGCCGCAGTTTCCATGCTGCCGGTGTTAAAGGACCAAAACACCTGCAGATCCTCGAGCACGACAGACTCCAAAACTAAAATCCCCAAGAAGTCGACGTCAGACTCTGATGTGAAATCGGCGACCCCTGCCTCGGGGTTGGCAGTCGCCTCCAGACCACAGAAACAACCCAGAGCCAAAGAACCGCTGAAACCTCCAGCTGCTACGATGAAAGCGGGCAGGAAACCCAGTTTTGAGGAAGCTAAAGCTGGAAGATCCGCGTCAGGAAACCTTTCCCCCACGAAATCCACCAACAAGATGGGAGCGAAGCTCGTTAGAGACAAAACAGACGAGGACTTTGAGTCTCCAAACCTTGTGAACGGCTTAGAGAGAGAGCATGAACGGAAAAGTGTTAAAACTGGGCTCCCAACAGACCAGGAGGCTGCTGGCATCAAGAAACAGCAGCTCAGTCAACAGGAAATGAACGCTCCCGTGACCACAAAGAGTCGCCTACCTGTGTCCTCTCCTATGAGGAAGAAGGATGATGCTCAGGCGAGTAACAAGAACAACCAAAAGGTTTTGTCAGTTCGGAATGACTCATCCTTCAAGGCCCAGAAACAGAGTCCAGAGCAGCAAGAAACATCTGATGATGTGAGGCCAGGAGCCGAGACATCGACGCCTGAAAGTCCCAAGAAAGGTAATAGGGCGATATGTTGTCTGAGAGACTCGTCATTGAGCTCATCATTATTACGGTCCTTAAACACCAAACCCATGTGAAGAAAAAGATAAAAGGATGTAATTTCTGATTCATTCATTCATTTGATTCTAGAAACCAAAACAGTTCTGTCTCAGACAGACGCATTTTAACGTGTCACCCTTCGCTTCAGCCAGACACCTTCAACAGATCTTTTTTGTACATTTATGCTTTTATTCAGCAGAATATCCATCAGATAAACATTCAACCAATCTGAAAACTGCAGCATGTGACACAGACACAGTGGCATCCAAAATGACCTGCAGCGGATTGACTGTTGTTGGTTTTGCAGTAAAAACCTGTCGATTCAAGGTGCTGACTGCTTTACATAGTTTCTCTTGACTGCTCATGTGAGTGTCGTTGCGTAAAGAGCATTCGCTGCCCCGTTGACGTTGGTTCAGTACATCCTCTACTGGTGGAAATGTCTAGAATTGCCTGTGAATGGGAGGAGCATGAGACCCATTTCATGAAAAATTATTTCTGTGAAGTGAGTGGGTGTGGCTTACAACGCTAGACCAACCCATTCACCCTAACCTGGGTTCACCTGTCCCTTACCCCAACCCCTTCAGCGACAACCTAGGCCTTAACTCTCAATGTTACCCTAACCAGTGGCTTCTCAATTATTTTCTGCCCAACTCCCCTATAAATTTGTCTATAAAGACAAATAGTTAAGTACAGTTAGTTAAGTACACCTGAGCGCAACACTGTATCCTTATTAACATTAGGCTGAACAAAAAAAGAAAGAAATATAAATCAATTTATATTTTTCCATGGTGTCTCTTGAGGGTTTGTTCACTTCATATCTCCTGCTCTGTGCTGTATGCGCGCATGTCCGTGCAAAAAAAACCAACACAATATAGCTAATACTCCCTGCACACTATGACAATGAGACCGCCACTGCCCCCTAGTGTAGTATAGGTGCAATTACACTTTATTCCAGTAATTTTAATGACTTGTACTCATTTGTTGCAGACTTTGAATTCTTTATGACTGTTTTGGAAGGAGTGTATTTGTGGACTGGTCCAGAGTAGTTTAATTTACACGAGAGAAGAGCGCAATCATATTCTCTGTAATCTTTTTTTTTTCTTCACGTGCTGTCACTAATCGGATGTCACACACTAACCTCGCGACATCTACCACCTACAGTACCTGTAGTAGCTAGGCATGTCCAGGCATGTCCCACCAGAAGGCTGGCCCAGGACCCGTTGGAGAGATCATATCTCTCAGCTGGCCCTGGATCACCACCCCTGCTCCCCTGGAGGAGCTAGAGGAGGTGGTTGGGGAGAGGGAGGTCTGTGGACCTTTGGTTAGGCTGCTGCTCCCATGACCTGAAATCAGAGAAGGGGAAGTTGATGGATGGATGGATGGATGGATGGATGGATGATGGATGGATGATAGATGAAAGGATGGGTGGATGGATGGATGCATGAATGGATGATGGATGGATGATGGGTAGGTGGATGATAGATGGAAGGATGGATGCATGGATGGGTGGATGAGAGATGGATGGATGGATGGTGGATGGATGGTGGATGGATGGATGGATGAATGGATCGATGGATGATAGATGGAAGGATGGATGGATGGATGGATGGGTGGATGATAGATGAAAGGATGGATGGATGGATGGATGATGGATGGATGGATGGATGGGTGGATGGATGGATGGATAGATGGATGGATGGCTCGATGGATGGATGGATGATGGATGGATAGATGGATGGATGCATGGATAGATTATGGATGGATGGATGGATAGATGGATGGATGCATGGATGGATGATGGATGGATGGATAGATGGATGGATGCATGGATGGATGATGGATGGGTGGATGATAGATGGAAGGATGGATGCATGGATGGATGATAGATGGAAGGATGATTGGATGGATGGATGGATGGATGATAGATGGAAGGATGATTGAATGGTACATGGAAGGATGGATATATGGAAGGATGGATGGATGCATGGATGGATGGATGATAAATGGGTGGATGATAGATGGAAGGATGGATGGATGATGGATGGATGGATGGATGGATGGTTGGATGGATAAATGGATGCTTTTCCAGCCTTGTCCCAAGTTTTTTGAGACATGTTGCCACTATCACATTTAAAATGGTCAAATGTCTCACTTTCAATCTCCATCACGTTTCTGTGTTATATTGTGAATAAAATACGGGTTTCTGAGCTTTATTTAATTTCACTGTATTTATTTCTTTTTCAGACACAGGAAGCAAGCCTTCTACGAAACCATCCAAACAATTCCCTAAAAGAATCTGTAGCCATGAAGAGAGTGACGCTCCGACCTCGCGTCTCTCTCCATCTCCAACCAAACAGGAGAAAACCGTGTCATCAAAGTTCTCCAAGCAGGGTGATGGCATCAAACGACACCACAAATGGCCTGGAAAAGATTCCTCTGAGACATCAGCAGCTGGGAGCAAACTTCCCACAAAAGGACAGAGAAGCTCCAGCAAAGCAAAGCCCAGGAACTCTCAACAACCACCGAAGCCTGAGGATTCAAACACATTGTACGGAAACGGCTGTAGAGGAAAACGGCAACGATTGTGCCTTCAAATTCAAGTCTGCCGAAGAGCACAAGGAACTGAAAGATGAGCGCGTGGCGATACATGTGGAACAAAACTGAAGGAAAAAGAGACAAAAGCATTAGAGGTGAGCAGAACCGGAGAGGTTTTAAAAACCCAGTCATCACGAAGCAGCAGTGCAACGATAACAGGTGAAGCTCAGGTAAAAGCTGCAACAGCTGCAGACTCGCAAACCGACGTGCTACCAGAAACAGACGCCAACAAAGCGATCTCACCTCAGTCACAGGTTACTGATGCCAGTGATACTGAGGCTGAAGGCGCAGAGGCTGAAGGTGCAGAGGCTGGGCCGAAGAAACCAGAAATGCTTTTAACATCAAGAAATGAAATGCTAAAAGACGAAGAAAAATTCGAGAAGCTGGACGAGGAGGGTAAAAACGCTGCAGCTCTGGCCGTGGAGACAACACCAGCTCAGGAGGATGTAACTGACACGTCAGCCAAACCAGAGCTGGATGGCAGTGATCACTGTGACGAAAAGATCCGCTCTGGCCAGGAAGGTGTTACGCCTGAAAGTATTTCCTTTAAAGAAGTAAATACAATCACTGCAGCGACACAAACCAGAGACACTTTTCCAGATCACTCGAGCGCTCTCACGGCTGGCTCAGATGGTGTTAAACGGGCCGGGAAACAAGAACATCTGGAGGATCAAGCCATAGATGAAGAAGACAGACTGTCCCACTCATTGAGAGCTGATTTGGTAAAAGGTTTTGAGACAGAGGAGAAGAGCAAAGAGGATTCTGGCAGCAAACCAACTGATGCTTTTGACGTTGAAACAGAGACTGTGACTGTTTGCCTGTTGCCAGAGAATGTTGAAAATCAGTCGGACAAAGAGTCCCTTTTACCGACCGGAGAAGCTGAAAGGAGGGAGGAAGACTCAGATCCAAGCAAAACACTAAATGACACAGCAAAAGAAAGGATGGAGCCACAGATCGGCCACAAAGAAGCCCTCAAAGACGCTACTATCAAGGGTCAAGCAGAGACGGCCATTCCCGGTTCAGGGAAACCAACCGATCTGTCATCAGAGCCTGGAGCCAAGGAGGAACCACAGATGGAAGCTACGAATATCGTGGAAGGGAGGAGAACTGAGGCTGTACATGACGCTGCAGCCAGCGTGGCGGGAACAGAACAGCAGATCCTTTCACAAGAAAATGCCAAGACCGGTGATGAGATTACAGAGGGAGAGAAAAATGAACAGAAAACCAAAGATAAGAAACATGCTGATGATGTAAAGGGGAAACCAACCCCGCGGTTTCGTAAAGATGACGGCGAAGAAACAGAGAAGGCTGACGGTAAAAGAGCCGAGGGCGATGTTAATGCATCGGTATATCAGAAACTCAAGATGGTTAAAGCCCCAGAGAAGGAAACAGATGCATCTCAAGAGCTAAAATCTTTCGGCACTGAAGAACAGAGAGCTGTAAGTGTCGAAAATGACACAGAATCAAACGATTCATCAGTGAAAGGTTTGGTGGGCGGGACTCAACTTGTGAGCAGCAATGCTAGTATTCAGCTCGACCAGAGGTCCTTAATTTTAGCAGACAAGGATGAGGAGATCATGAATCAAAACATCCAGGCAGATCACATGTCAGGGCAGGAACCCAACAGTGTAAGAACTGAGAACATAATGGAGACCACAAATAAGGGTGCAACTCAAGATCTAAACTCTGTAAGTACTGACACAGAAGGTACTAAAGAGAAGACTGAAGCCAAGGAGTCCTCACAGAGTTTGGCGAATGAAACTTCAACTGAAGAAAGTGAAACCAGCAAACAACAGGTCGAGATGATCATAACTCCTGATCACCAGGATGGGGATGTTACAGCATCTGCTAGAGATGTAACAACAGAATCCAAACATCCAGAATCCAGTACGAAAGAGAGACTAGAGACTATAAAGATAGAAGCTCTGGAGGAGGCGACTGCAAACAAAGTCACAGGCTCCAAAGATCAAACTGCTGGGGAAGCCAAAGAGAAGACTATAACTCAGGACACGTCAGTGGAGCGTTTGGAGAATCTTAAATCAAATGCAGATACTTCAAGTGAATCTTTCCCAGACCAGATCTCCATAACGGCTGGAGAACAAGATCCAGATATAGCAAAGCCAGGCAAGGATGGATCGGTAGAACCAGAATTAAAAAGTTTAAGGACTGAGGTTCAAGAGAAGACACCAGAGAGGCAGAGCATGGATCCAACTCAAGATCCTCACTCTGTAAGCACTCAAATGGAAGTTACCAGAGACATGAATGAAGCCAAGGAGTCCTCACAGAGTTTGGCGAATGAAAACCTCAACTGAAGAAAGTGAAACTAGCAAACAACAGGTCGAGATGATCATAACTCCTGGTCACCAGGATGGGGATGTTACAGCATCTGCTAGAGATGTAACAACAGAATCCAAACATCCAGAATCCAGTACGAAAGAGAGACTAGAGACGATAAAGATAGAAGCTCCGGAGGAGGCGACTGCAGACAAAGTCACAGGCTCCAAAGATCAAACTGCTGGGGAAGCTAAAGAGAAGACTATAACTCAGGACATGTCAGTGGAGCATTTGGAGAATCTTAAAGCAAATGCAGATACTACAAGTGAATCTTTCCCAGACCAGATCTCCATAAGGGCTGGAGAACAAGATCCAGATATAGCAAAGCCAGGCAAGGATGGATCGGTAGAGCCAGAACTAAAAAGTTTAAGGACTGAGGTTCAAGAGAAGACACCAGAGAGGCAGAGCATGGATCCAACTCAAGATCCTCACTCTGTAAGCACTCAAATGGAAGTTACCAGAGACATGAATGAAGCTAAGGAGTCCTTAGTGAGTTCTCTGAGTGAAACCTCAGCAGCTCCCAATAATGAAACGATCATAACTGCTGGTGACCCGGATGGGAAGATCACAACAATGGAGAGAGACAGATCAACAGAATCCAAACGTCAAACATCTGACATGAAGGACAGGCCAGAAGCTCTGGAGCACACGGCATCAGCAGAAGGTTTGATAAATATTAAAGAAACCGCAGAAGTTACTGTTGAACCTTTGCCAGACCAGATGTCCGTAACTGTCGTAGACCAGGATGCAGATGTGACAAAACCAGACAAAGACAAATCAGCAGAATCTGAACTTCCAACACATCAATCAGAACAAGAATCAGAGACTTCAGCTGCTGTACAAGAGAAGACAACAGAGAGACAGAGCCTTGATGGGCCTCAAGATCCTAAATCTGTCACCACTGATGCTGCCGAAGAAGGGACTGAAGTCCTGAAGGTCCTGAAGTCCACAACTGGTGGCGAACAAGTTTTAGACGTAACAAAACTAGACCAGGATTCTAAGGAGCTGAAAGTTACAGGCATCAGGAATCAGACTGTTGATGAATCCAAAGAGATGACCAAAACCAAGGATCAAGATCCTAACTCTGTCACCACTGATGCTACCGAAGAAGGGACTGAAGTCCTGAAGGTCCTGAAGTCCACAACTGGTGGAGAACAAGTTTTAGATGTAACAAAACTAGACCAGGATTCTAAGGAGCTGAAAGTTACAGGCATCAAGAATCAGACTGTTGATGAACCCAAAGAGATGACCAAAACCAAGGATCAAGATCCTATCTCTGTCACCACTGATGCTACCGAAGAAGGGACTGAAGTCCTGAAGGTCCTGAAGTCCACAACTGGTGGAGAACAAGGTTTAGATGTAACAAAACTAGACCAGACTATTGATGAATCCAAAGAGATGACTCAAACCAAGGATCAAGCACCTAACTCTGAAAGCGCTTACGTGGAAGTAACAAATGAAGGAATTAAAGATTCAGTATCAGGGAAAGATGCTGCAGATCAAGGAGAAGTTAGCAACCAGCAGGTCCAGATGTCCGTTACTGTTGTAGAACAAGATACAGAAAGACCTAAACCAGACCAAGGATCTACAAGTATTAATACAGACCTGACGCAAAGACCAGAGCCTGTCAGGACAGAAGCCCCAGATGAAGCAACAGAAGATGAAATTAGGGAGCTAAACGTTTCAAGCACCAGAGGTAAGACTGTTGAAGAAATCAAAGAAAAGACTAAAACAGAGGATGCATCAGTGGAGAGCTTGGTAAATGATACTTTGATTGAGAAGTCTCATATTAATACCCCAAAAGACCAGAAGACCTCAAAAGTCAAAGATGAAGTTGTGGAAATGAAGAAACCAGAGAGAGAGACTCCTGATGCCAAAGAAGAACAGGAACCAAAGACTCAAGCAACAGAAGCTAAAGGTCAAGGTGTTAAAGAAGCCAAAGAGAAGACTGAGACAAAGAATACATCAGTGGAGAGTTTGGAGATGTCCATAAGTGTTGGAGATCAACATGTGGATAAATCAAAACCAGACAAGGATGAATCGATCGAGTCTGAACCTCTAAATAATAAACTGGAACAAGAACAAGAGTCAACAGAAAGGCAGAGCATAGATGCATCCCAGAATCCCAACTCTGTCAGCACTCACCTGGAAGCTACCAGAGAAAGTACCGAAGTAAGAGATTAAGAGATTCATCTCTGCAGAAATTGGTGAATGAGACAACAGAAGTCAAAAAGGGCGCAACTGAGACAGAAATTCAGAAGGTAAAAGTAACAAGCACCACAAATCAAAGTGTCGAGGGGGTTCAAGAGAACACTGAAATCAAGGATTCATCAGTAAAGAATTTGGAAAATGATATTTCAACGGACAAATCTGATATAAATACCCAAAAGGACCAGAAGACTTCAGCTGCCAAAGATGAAGCTGCTGTAGAGATCAAGAAAGAGAAAGAAAGAGACGTAGATCTCATAGGTCCCCATGCGAAACAAGAACAGGAAGTTCAAGATAAGACAGCAAATGATGAGGTGTCAACGGACACGTATCAGCAGATGAAGGAATCAAGGACAGACCCCCAGCAAGGATCTGTTTTGGAACAAACCACAAACGGTGGTGCAGAACAAAAGGAAGGTCTCACTGTTGGTTCAGATGAAGTACCTGTTAGCAATGATTCAAAGAAGAATAATGAAGACGATGAAGAAAAAACAGAGAATCACGAGTCCACAACAGAGAGGTATGCTGCAGGTGGCGTTCTGAAGCGGAGACTACAGACCCTGAGAGAGCCTCCAAGACCATCAACTGAGGACGGTTTGACTGTTTCTGCTCAGATGAAGTCACCCGCTCCACCTCAAAGTCTCCAGCTGCAGATAGAGTCTCCATCTACCTGGTTAGATGTAGAACATCCTCGTAAACCAAAGAGGGAGCACAGAAGAAGGTTCGGTTCATCAGCCAGTGACGATGAATGTCTTGATCCAGACGACATCACTGATTTCATCAGGAGCATTAAGGAGGGGGGGATGCCTTTTTCACTACCACCAAAGAAGCACGTTCGTAAAAAGTCCACATCTCCACCCTTTGCCATGCCGGCCATCAAGGAGGCCCATTTCGAGCGGTCGTTCGACCCGGAGGAATTCCAGTTCGGCTTGGGAAAAAGCAGCAGAACCAGTAGGAATCTTTCGCCGGCCATGGTGATAAAACAAAAAGCAGCCAGCAGAGAATGTCAAAACCTGGAGAAACCCTCTCAAGACGATGCCGCCTCGACCAGCCAAGTAAAAACAGTCAACCAGGCAGAAGGTGGAGTCAAAGTGGAGAAACAAGCTGATCCCACAAAACCAGAGGGGCCAAACAGTGAGCCTGTGAAGATGGCGTCACGAGTTGAAAGGATGTCCATTCTCTCTGGTTTGCTGAGCTCCCCTCGCACCTCCAGGAAGACCAGAGCGGAGGTTATCTATGCTCCAGATAGCACACTCTCATCTACAAAGCAGCAGCAGCAGCAGCAGCAGCAGGACGTGCCCTCGCATGGACAGCTCGGAGTTCCCGGCCCAGCCCCACCTGTCGTCACACCTGATAACGGGACCGTGATAGGTACAGATCAGGGCCCAGTCACGGAGGGTGGCGCCAGCTCAGCCGGTGAGTCAGCGCTTAGCCCCGCCCCTCCTTCTCTGCTGCCCCCGTTCTCAGAGATAAAGCTGCCTGATCATTTAGAGAAATACCTCAAGAAGAACAAAAGGGATTCAGACGACTCTCTGGACACTACGCGGACGACAGAAACGAACCTGAATTTTGCTGCTATGGACCAGGATTCAGTAGCAGGTGTATCTACTGTGGATGTGGGCCTGAAGGGCCCTGCAGGACCACCTTCAACTACCAACCACAGCCAGCGGACCTCTCAACATGGGCTTCCTTCAACTAAAACTAAGGTAGGCATTTTAAATAAAGAGCCACTTATGTGGCTATAACTGTAGGTTTATGACGCTGTCAGTGTACTATAAATAACTGACATGATTTTTACAGCCTGTATGGTTTTTGACCTGCAGCACACACCTATAGAACGCTGATAACTTTCCTAGTTTATCTCCATAGTGACATGTGCTCCAGTTTCTTCCTTTTTTATGTGACGGTGTTGCAGCCGTGCTCTGAGTCATTTTGCAAGTAAGGACAAGACAAATTGAACACGTCCTCCGTGAGGAATTCTGCACAGGAAGTCTTTTCAAAGATCAAAACCACCTCTCCCTCAGCGGGATCATTTACTCGCATCAGTGGGCAAATAAAACAGGATGTCGTTGTGCATTTGAGTTAATGACTGAAGCGTCTCTCCCTCCGTCCTGCAGATGCCAGTGGAAAGAGGGTTCCACCGAAGACCTGGGAAGGTATGATCACATCAGCACATCTCTGGTGGTGCTTATCGTGCCAGTTGACCGTTGACGTGTCTTGTTTGTCGATGCAGATCGTCGTGCACGAGCACGCTCATTTCGGTGGGGAGGCGTTTGAGGTCTACCGCGATATGGAGGATGCCACAGCGATGAAGCTGTCCCCCGTCATATCAGTCAGAGTCATCAGAGGATGGTGCGGCACTTCCTTCTAGAAACCTTAAAATGTTCTCATTTAATCTTGTTTTAAAGGTTCAGATCCGTGACAGACTGAACTAGTGCGGTTTCTGATTTTTAGCTGGCTGCTCTACGAAAAGCCTGGTTTCCAGGGCCGTGTCATCGCCCTCGAGGAGGGTCCCACCGAGCAGATAGTGAACATGTGGGCCGAGGGAGAAACTGCAGAAACACCAAGCCAGATGGGCCAGGCTGTGCCAACGGCATCCATGGTCGTGGGTTCCCTTCGGCTGGCAGTAAGAGTGAGTTATCCTCCACCCACACTGCTGCTACCCCCATGTTTTGCCGCCTTATAAGACCTCTGAGAAAGTCATTGGCAGGGTTCAGGACAGCGTCCAGAAATACTACAATCCAACCAAACCTGCAACACTGCTCGTCTTTTGCAGGACTACAGCATCCCTCGGGTCGACCTGTTTTCAGAGGTCAACGGTTTGGGGATGGTGTCGTCCCTCTGCGACGATGCCGTGGAGCTCGGCTCCTACGGGAGGCCACAGACCACCGGCTCCATCAAGGTTCACTCCGGAGTGTAAGTTCACCTCACACCTGGAACGAACGTGATGCTCTTTTCGCACACGACTAGGAGGGATTTCTGCAGGAGTGGAAGCAGGCTTTGAGCTAAAGGCGAACGAGGCTCCGCATGCGATGACATAACTGTGACAGTTAGGGCTGTAGCGATACACTAATCTCGTGATATGATACACGATACACGATACATGATTTTCGGCTCACGATACGATCTACAGTGATCCCTTATTTTTCGCGGTTAATGGGGTATTTTTCTTTTTAATGCTTTTCTACAGTGCCTCCACAGATGACAGATGTTTTTCGTTTCAGTCTCAGAACTCGTATTTAATCATTTCGTTACTGGAACGATTATAACCAATGAAATGAGGAATGCTCCTCTGTGAATGGGAGATGGTCCATGAACAGTGCTGGTTGTTCTGTCTGCGGGGAAATGCACACTGCAGGCCAAAGCTTGTGGTTGTCAAAGTTAAACTGCTGCAGAACATTGCTGGTTAGTACGTCCAACTTTTAACCAGCTTACGGTGGAAAGCGTGTCAGCGCTGCAGTTGTTCTCTTCAGCACTCGTTGTTTGCGTCTGCAGAAGCGAGAAAATCACTTAGAAATTTCTCTTCCTGCCCACTCTGCTCCTGTCTATGTCATGATGTATATGTGTTTGTGTTCAGCTGGCTGGTCTACACTGATCCAGGGTTCCAGGGACTCTTAGGTGTGCTGGAGGTCGGAGAGTATCCCTGCCCTGAGAGCTGGGGCTTCCCAGGGCCTTTCGTCGGCTCCCTCAGAGCCCTGCGAATGGTACGGCGGACTCTCCGCTCGCACGATACCGACACTGTTTTTAGCTGTGTTTGGTTTGATGATGCCTGTCTTCGTTTCAGGGAGCGATCAGGGTGGAGAGTCCTACTGATGTGAAGGTTCGTGTCCCACACTGCACCACACCTCCCGCATCAGCATGCGCTTAATTAGCACACACGTGTGCTATATCTAGATCATGTTCAGAGGCCAGCGTTGACGGAACAACAGGAACCTCTAAAACACATGTGTCAAACACAAGGCCCGCAGGCCAAATGTGACCCGCCACGTCATTGTATGTGGCCCTTGAGAGCTTTTGCATTATTGGCTTACATTTTAAACCAATACTTCAAGACTTAAAATAAGCTTACACCGCTTTATAGAGCTTATTGACAATAAATTACATCTCCCGCAATGCATTTCATCGTCACCCGCAACGATAACTGTATATTACCATGAGCAAGACATCAAGATGATTTTCAGGACTGATGGACTTCAGAAAAACCTTTACAAACTAACCACAACATGTCCAAGAAAAGAAAATTTGATGCACAAGGAAGGCAGTTTAATCAGTTTAGGTTAGCCGCCATCTTCTCCTCTCCTGCTGCTGGCTGATCAGTGGCTACTGTAAAGACCACACCCGCCCTCTAAAAATCCCACTGTCCTCTAACTGGTCAGCTCCAGCGTCGTGGGTTCATTGCACCAGTGTGCAAAACAGGTATACACATGTGGACAAAATTGTTGGTACCCCTCAGTTAAAGAAGGAAAAACCCACAATTCTCACTGAAACTTACAAAAGTAACAATAAATAAAAATTTATTGAAATTCAAATAATCAAAATCAGCCATCACTTTTGAATTGTTGATTAACATAATTATTTAAAAAAAACAAACTAATGAAATAGGGCTGGACAAAAATGATGGTACCCATAACTTAATATTTTGTTGCACAACCTTTTGAGGCAATCACTGCAATTAAACGATTTCTGTATTTGTCAATGAGCGTTCTGCAGCTGTCAACAGGTATTTTGGCCCACTCCTCATGAGCAAACTGCTCCAGTTGTCTCAGGTTTGATGGGTGTCTTCTCCAAATGGCATGTTTCAGCTCCTTCCACAGATGTTCAATGGGATTCAGATCTGGGCTCATGGAAGGCCACTTTAGAATAGTCCAACGCTTTTCTCTCAGCCATTCTTGGGTGTTTTTGGCTGTGTGTTTTGGATCGTTGTCCTGTTGGAAGACCCATGACCTGCGACTGAGACCAAGCTTTCTGACACTAGGCAGCACATTTCTCTCCAGAATGCCTTGATAGTCTTCAGATTTCATTTTACCTTGCACACATTCAAGACACCCTGTGCCAGATGCAGCAAAGCAGCCCCAAAACATTACTGAGTCTCCTCCATGTTTCACCGTAGGGACAGTGTTCTTTTCTTCGTATGCTTGGTTTTTGAGTCTATGAACATAGAGTTGATGTGCCTTACCAAAAAGCTCCAGTTTGGTCTCATCTGTCCAAAGGACATTCTCCCAGAAGCTTTGTGGCTTGTCAACATGCATTTTTGCAAATTCCAGTCTCGCTTTTTTATGATTTTTTTTCAGCAGTGGTGTCGTCTCCCATGAAGTCCACTTTGTTCTGGGCTCTTTGGATACAATTCGAACGATCCGTCTCTTCAATTTGTCATCAATTTTCCTCTTGCGGCCACGTCCAGGGAGGTTGGCTACTGTCCCGTGGGTCTTGAACTTCTGAATAATATGAGCCACTGTTGTCACAGGAACTTCAAGCTGTTTAGAGATGGTCTTATAGGCTTTACCTTTAAGATGTTTGTCTATAATTTTTTTTCGGATGTCCTGGGACAATTCTCTCCTTCGCTTTCTGTTGTCCATGTTCAGTGTGGTACACACCTTTTCACCAAACAGCAAAGTGACTACTTGTCTGCCTTTAAATAGGCAGACTGACTGATTATGAGTTTGGAAACACCTGTGATGTCAATTAAAGGACACACCTGAGTTAATCATATCACTCTGGTCAAATAGTTTTCAATCTTTTATAGAGGTACCATCATTTTTGTCCAGCCCTATTTCATTAGTTTTTTTTTTAATAATTATGTTAATCAACAATTCAAAAGTGATGGCTGATTTTGATTTTCAATAAATTTTTATTTATTGTTACTTTTGTAAGTTTCAATTGATTTCAGTGAGAATTGTGGGTTTTTTCTTCTTTAACTGAGGGGTACCAACAATTTTGTCCACGTGTGTATTTAAAATATTTTTAAAACTGGTGCTTGTCACAAAGAAGGTTCCAGAACACTGTAGAAGGAGCAGCTGAATGCATTTATTAGCAGTAAACATGTTTCTTACTGCGGTAATGCACATGCACAAGCACAAACACATGCACATGTACAAGCACATGCACATGGAAGCTGCAGCTTTGAGTCCTCTAAAAGCAGAGTATCTGCAGCATGCTGACGTTTCTTGGTTTGGTAACATTTCTCTGAGGTCGGGAGGCTCCAAGAGATGTTCATATAAACGGCGCCTTAACTTCTATCCCCGTAAATCTGCTTACTTATTGCAAATTCTAATGAAACACGGGGGACGCGAGAGCGTAGTGGTTCACCGGTCAGCCCGCAGCCTCTGTGTAGTCTTACTGACAGTCAGATATATTGAACTTTTCACTTGAACAAGTGTTGCATCCTGCGCTTCTGCAGGAATGAGCCGGAGGGCAAAAGCTTCGGCTGACTCCTTCTCTTCTGCAGGCGCTCGTGTTCGAGAAGGCCAACTTTGGTGGACGGTGCTTGGAGGTGGACAGCGATGTCTGCAACGTGCTGGAGCAGGCAGGAGAAGAAGCGGCTGAACCTGAGGAGGAGAGGAAGAAGAAGGCGCTGCCTGCAGTGGGATCTGTGAAGATACTCGGTGGTCTGTGAGTACTTGAGTGACGAGCAACAGTGGGATGAACCAGGCAGTCGAGCTGTCTGAGACCGTTTTGTCATACGTTTGTGTCTCTGTTTGGCTCGTGCAGCTGGGTGGGCTATCAGGAGGCTCACTTTGAAGGCCAGCAGTTTATCCTGGAGGAGGGGGAGTACTCCCACTGTAGTGACTGGGGAGGACCGGAGGACGGGCTTCAGTCTCTGCGGCCCCTCGTTGCAGTAAGTTTCATGTGAAACGTGAACTTTTGACACTGATTTCTCTGCTGTGCCTGCTCTTTCTGTTGATAGATTGACTTTTCTTTTCCTTTTATTTTGAATATCATCTTTGTCAGGATTTCCAGTCCCCCCACATTAAACTGTTCAGCGAGCCAAACTTGGACCAGCGGGGGGTCTGCGTGGACCTGCTGGGTCCCGTCGTCAGCATGGAGGCCATCAACCACAGCTCTAAAGCCCAGTCGGCCAGCGTCACCGGGGGAGTGTAAGTCCAGGAGTTTCTGTCCAGAGGACATGCTTCTCTGCTATCATTACCCACTAGAGCATGTGTCAAACACAAGGCCCGCGGGCCAAATGTGGCCCACCACATCATTTTATGTGGCCCTCAAGAGCTTGTGCATTATTGGCCTGAATTTTAAACCAATATTTTAACACTTAAAATAGGCTTATGCCACTCTAAAGCGCATATTGACAATAAACTACATCTCCCACAATGCATTTCGTCATCACCCACAACGATAACAGTATCTCACCATGAGCAAGACATCAAGATGACTTTCAGAACTGATGGACTTCAAAAAAACCTCTACAAACTAACCCTAACATGTCCAAGAAAAGAAAAATTGACACACAAGGAAGACAGTTTCATGAACGACGGGAAAACGAATACAAGTTTCTACCTTAAGGTGAAAAAACAGTATGTCTTTTGTGTTATGAGGCGGGTGTCAGTCGTGAAAGAGTTTAATCTACGTCGTAGATTGTTGTATGCAGCATATGTCTGCAGCATGTCTGTAGCATCTCTGTAGCATGTCTGTAGCATCTCTGTAGCATGTCTGTAGCATCTCTGTAGCATGTCTGCAGCATGTTTGTAGCATGTCTGCAGCATGTCTGCAGCATCTCTGTAGCATGTCTGCAGCATGTTTGTAGCATGTCTGCAGCATGTCTGTAGCATGTCTCTGCAGCATGTCCAAAACAGAGACCCTTGTTCCTCTTATGCAGTTTTGACCCTTTCACGTATTTCAGAAGGTTTGTTGTGGCCCTGTGTTTGTTGTATTCAAGTTTAAGAAGCCTGACGCACAGCGCTGCTCTCTGTATCTGGGACGGTCCAGTTCTGCCAGCTCATCAACTGTTCTGGCACTGGCACGTCTTCCATCTGGCATCTGTTGATTTAATATAGAGAGAAAGGCAAAGCAAAACCAAGACCAGGAAACTGAGCTGTCATCACAAACACACTGATCCTTTTATGTAACTGATCTGTCAGGTTTTAGCAAAGGTTGTTTTCTTTTTTTCAATCTGCCCCCTGAAGGCGTTTATTCATGTTGCTCATATCCAGTCAATCATAACTGAAGACATCCTGTATATCCGATGACTTGCTGCTTCAGCGAGCGGAGGCTCAGTTACATCATGTTATTGTGCTGATTGAGGCCACCCGTATCACTCTGAAGAGCGCGGACGCCACACCTACGAGGAAATTTACACTCGTGGCAGTTCAGTCTCAGCGGGAGCTCTGCTGCTTAGTGCGACACCACTGTGACCGCAGCCTGGAAATGATGAAGGATATAGCCTGCAGGCCCCTCCCCCTCCCTCTCTGCTGGGCTTCAGCTGTACCAGCTGAGCTCCTCCCTGCAGAAGAAGCTGTCATGTTCCTGCTATATTCAGGTTCTCGGGTCCTTTTCTTTCTTTTTTTTTCCCCAAGGCTTTTATTCCTCGTGCATATTTGAGCAGCGAGGATTTGTTTGCCCACTTTTACGAGGCATTGCTCCGTTTGCTTTGTGTCTGTTTCAGCTGCTGTTTTACAACCTCTTAGAGGCACGAACTGTCTTTTTATGATGTTAGCTTTGCTCTCTGCTCAGAGAACCAATCAGATCAGCCCTCTCCTGCGTTCCTGAGACACTTTATCAAAACTCTCACCTTTAGTCTCTGACCTGCAACTGGGCCCAGCTGTTCATCTCGACTCTGAAACTCCAGCAAACCCTGTTAGCTATTTGTGTGTCTTATCTTTGAAGTTTGAAGGACTTTTCAAGTCAGTCGTTCACTTTTGAGCAGCTGGTTTTTATTTTACTGCCAGTATGTGGCCACATTAGTCTCCATATTTACCTCTTCGCTGACGGTCGGTGTGTCGTTCTGCCTCTGAGGATGCAGTTTGTGCTCGTTACAGGTGGGTGGCGTTCGAACAGCCGGGGTTCAGTGGGGAGCTCTACGTGCTGGAGAAAGGAATGTACGCAAACCCTGAAGACTGGGGAGCTCAGAATTTCAAGATCTCGTCCATACAGCCCGTCTTCCACGTGAGAGCGCCAGATTTAACCGATTTTTCACATTCCTGTTCCGGAGAAATGTTCCTAACGCCTCCCTCCTGTCTGTTCTGTAGGACACGCTGATGGGAACGACAAAATTCAAGGTACCATCTCTGCATTTGAGGCTCCATGTCAGACAGAAATGATGTGGGTCTCTGGTTGTGGTGCTGAGGCCGGTTGGATGTGTCTTTCAGGTCCAGCTGTACTCTGAACCGGACTTCCATGGACGGCTGGTGGCTCTGGAGGACAGCGCAGCTCTGGACGAAGACTTCTCTCCTCGCTCCTGTAAGGTGCTGGCGGGCAGGTAAGGACGATCGGACCGACGCATCTGTTTTAGTGACTTTAGAGCTCCAGTATGTGACTTTTAACGACTTTTACCTCAGCGTCTCCTCCCTGGTGGTGTTTCCACGCTAGCTCAGAGAATCAGGGGTGGAGCCAAGGGGTGGCCACGCCCACCACGGGCAGAATTAAAGTTAGAAATACAGTTCAAAGAGACACATGCACGTTTGACCTAGATCCTAAATTTATAGGTACACAAATATTGGTCATGTAAAATAGTCTTAGTTTACGAAATAATTTCTGGAATGAATACAATTAGTTATTTTCCATTTATGTGAGGAAACTTTTACTTCCCATTTTTAGACTGAATAATTTCAAGGGACATTTACTTCTTTATGTCAAATTTATTTCTTTGTCTTTCATGTTTTATTATTACCTCCGCCAAGAAGGTTATGTTTTTACCTGCGTTTATCTGTCTGTCTGTGTTCAAGATAACTCAAAAAGTTATGGATGGATTTTGATGAAATTTGATTTGAAAAAATTTGATGAAAAAAGTTATCAGAAATGTGAAAAGGAAGAACTGATTTCATTTTGGGTGTGATCCGGAAGAAATCCTGGATTCTGGATCACTTTCAAATTTTTGATAACATGAGGGGAAATACTGCGAATATTAATTCAAGTCAGCAACTACCAAAATGATGACCGACTTAACAAGTTGTTTTCTGGCATGAGGGGGTATTTTTGATTTTCCTTATTGAGAAATTGTTTTTCTGATTATGCCGACGTCACTTGAACATAACATTCACTGCCGGTCATTTAAGGCTCAGAGGGAGTGAGGCACTGCTGTGTTGACAAAAATATATATCTTATTGGGGCTATAGGTCATGATATTGGACTTATCGAGATGACATCATAATTTCCTGTTATCGGCCCAATAGATATCGGGTTGATTATTGTCATGCACCCCTAGAAATTTTACTTTATAATAATATATTAATGTGAGCAATAAAAGCTCACTGAATAGAAAAACAGAACAAACAACAATGACGTGTGTGTGTCCTTGTGTGTCAGCTGGGTGGCGTTCGAAGGAGCCCGGTTCACAGAGAACATGTATGTTCTGGAGCAGGGAGAGTACCCCAACACGGACGCTATGGGCCTCCTGTCGCCAAACTCCAGCATCCGATCCATGCAGATTACCGGACACGTGAGTGTTCTGAGTAAAATCGACAACGGGAAGCTCGTTATCGTCGTGGATTTTCAGTGCCGAACTGTTTCTTCTCTTGCTTCAGGAGTTCTCTCTGGCCTCCATCGTCCTGTTCAGCAAAGACGGCTGCAGAGGTCGCAGGACGGTGCTGACGAACGGCGCCATAAACCTGCTCCAGGCAGGCGTGGATGTGCGTGTGCGCTCCCTGCTGGTGGAGGGAGGAATGTACGTAAACCCCTTTACTCTACTGGCGCCTTTAAGTGAGACCTGGGGCGTGAAACCGTCGCCTGGTTGTTAAAGAGTTCACACACTGAGGTGTTTTAACAGCGTTACGGTGATTCAACAGGTGGTTCTGACTGTGTCCTCTGCAGGTGGGTGTTGTATGAGGGAACTTACTACAGAGGCCGACAGCTGCTTCTCCAACCAGGTGAAGGGACTGATCTGTGCAGGTACGCCGGCTGGCAGCAGGTCGGGTCCCTCCGTCCACTGGTGCAGGTGCGTGAGGACAAATGTAACGGCCCAGCGCTGCTTTCTAAGGATTGAATGCCGGTAGACTCTCTGTCTTCTAGATGGCCGTCGTGTCCACGAGGTAATTTTATCCTTGTGATTTTTTGCACGTTTCCCTCAAGCAGCCGCAGATGAGCTTCTGTCTGCGGAACAGAGAGACGGGATGCCTGATGTCTCTGACGGGAGCGCTGGATGACATCAAGCTAACGAGGGTTCAGGCCGTGGAGCAGACCGGCGGAGTGGAGCAGATCTGGCTCTACCGAGACGGACAAATCACCTGCAAGGTACTCCGCTGTGAAGGGCTGTAGCGATACACTAATCTCGCCATAAAATACGATACATGATACTCGGCTCACGATACGATATATATCGATATTCGTCTTAAGATACATTTACATCATTTTCTGAAAGATTTTAATGGGACAAAGTGATTTTGGTGACATCTTGTGAGTGTTCCAATGACTTTGTTTGAATTAATTGAACTGAAAGGTAGGTGACCACAGACAGTGCTGCAGAGAGTGTTGCAGAGAGGAGAGAAAGGAGGCCTCTGATTGGTCAATTCTACATCCGCGTAGAAAAGAGCGCGTTATCGAAGAAATGAAGAAGTACCCACATCTGTACGATTCGCGTTCTCCAAACTACAAAGACAGCACATATTCTAGTAATTCATGGAGGAAGGTAGCGATGAATGTGGGCCTGGATACGGCCGAGACGATGAGGAAGTGGAATAACGCAAGAGATAAGTTTAGTAAGTTTAGCTAGTTCGTGATTGTCCCTCTTGCGTTGTGCCGTTGAATAACAGCGCAGACGCGCTTCAAAATTGAGCATAAATCAAAAGTAACTGCGGCATACCGGCGACAAGATAACTGTGACACATTGCCGCGAGAGTAAACACAGACGTTAAAGCCGCGTTTTCCACCACTGAATACGGTCTCAAATCCTGACAAATAAAGTTTGGCTCGCTCTCAGTTAGCATTACCTTGTCCGGGTGGTTACGTTTCAGGTGGGCTCGCAGGTTGGTGGTATTTCCAGAGTACTTCACGTTTGTGTGACACAGCTTGCAAACCACCATACTTTTGTCTAAATCTTCGCTTTCCTTTTTCTTTTTAAACCGAACTGCTTCCACACATCTGCTTTTAAGCACGCAGGCGCTGGGTTTATACTCGCCGCCATTCTCCTGACTGGCTCAGCTCTAGCTGGAAGAGAAAGAAGCTGCTTCTGGATTACTTGTTAGAAATGCTCTACAGTGACACTAGTGGCTGGAGGACTTTGCACTTTGCAGGAAGAGCACCCGTGCGCGACATGGGGGTTTTGAAGGGAGCTTAGAATATCGATACCCAAGGCGGAAAAATCGATACTCTCTGGGGAAATAAAATATCGATATATATTGCAGAATCAATAAAATCGCTCAGCCCTACCACTGTGTCAGCAACACATCAGATCGTCTGATGCTCCGCAGCAGTACCGCTGACGATGCTGCTGTGGTCATGTGTGCAGACAGTCCGGCACATCTCGTATTACCACCTCGTACCACCAAAGGTGTACTTTGCTGTGTCTTGTGCTGCCCCCGTGTGGTCAGAGGTGGCATTGCTGCATAGAGTGGCTTTAACCAAGATTAAGGGTGAATTCCAGTTCCTCCCTTAACCCTCAATCTCAACCCTCGCCCGTAACCCTCAATTTTTGGCCCTCAATCCTGACCCTCGAAAGTAAGTGTCAGGGCTATCTTGTGACTTAGAAATGGGACACCCCTTGAGTGCAGTTACATCTTCAGACTGAAATGTATCAGAGCCCGTGTTGTCTGGGATAACAGGGATAACATTGAAAAGAGCGCTGTATATTCTCCAAATAATACTAGCAAATAACACAATAGAGGATACATTATTCAGTCCTCCGTCGCTACAAAACAAGGTATATACAAGTAATGTGAAGCCGGCCGGGACCGCCGGCAGCAAACATCGTAAAGTAAAAAAATAAATGTTACGCAACAACGATGTTAATCCATGAAAAATGTCTCAAACAAAGACAATAAGATGGTTTCGTAACATTTATATCTTTAACAACTACGAAGATACTTACGTTTGTAGCTAGCTTTTTTTTGTCAACATCCTTTTCGAAGATGTCTTGGCTAAATTACCCAGTGCCTCCTGGGTAGCCCTTACTTCCAAGGGTGGTGCCGGAGAATCTCAATTTTGAGGGCGAAACGAGCATCATTCGCCTCTGGGTGGGACGGAATGGAGGGAGGGATAGGAATGGAAGTTCACTTTCTCACGTCGTACTGTTGTGTTGTTACCTGTGAAATTGCTTCTAATAAAGAAAGATTAAAAAAAAGAAGTCCCATCTGGGAGCTGCAGTGAAAACGTCTCTGCTGCGCCACCAGCATACTTAAATGACTGAAAATGCAGTTTGGTAAACAGAAGTGGGGTATTTTGAATGCACAGCAGAAACAGGACATGGCCTGTCCTCCTGACTCCGCTGGAGCTTCTTCCTGTTTGACGGCTCAGCAGGATGTTCACCAACCCGGTGAAAGTCAGGCAAGGATCCAAGAAATTAGCGCCTGCGAATGTTTTCAGCGCAACAAGCCAGCCTCTCCCCTCGTTCTGCTCGCTCTCGATCTCACTCCTGCTCGTCCTCTTCTCGTCCTCAGCTGGCGGAAGACTGTTACCTGGAGACGGCGGGTAACGTGATGATGGCGGGCTGCCGGCTCTGCGTTTCCCCTGAGCGGGGCAAGGACAACCAGCTGTGGAGCATCTCCCGGGACGGGGTGGTGAGCTCCCACCTCCAGCCGGCTCTGGTCCTGGAGGTCAAAGGTCAGTCAGCTCTGTCTCATCGTGATCAAAAATAGAAAGAAAAGTCTCTTTCTCTGTGGTCGAGGGCGTAAACGTTGGTTCCCAAAGTCTTGACCGACCTGAAAACTCTGAGACTCTGAAACGCTGTTCAGATTTTCAGGGTTTTGTGACATCACAGATCCGGATCAGAGTGTTCTGATCCGGATCACGTCAGAAAATGTCCTCCGTTACTTGGTAATTTAAATTTTTTTTTTTTTTTTTTTAAAAAGGAAATTTAGAATAATTGTTTTCTACAAAACTCTTATCCTCTTATTTATCTGCAACAATCCCGGCAATATGAATGTAAAAAAGAAAAGAAAAAGGATGCTCCGGAGTGCTGAAGGAGATAATAAAGGAAACTTTGAAGCTCCAGTTCCAGCTCCAGCTTTAAATATTTCCAGATTATTTATTTTCACAGAAGAAGTCAGTTAGACCATGTTTTCCTACATCCAGTCAGTCCAGTCACCTCCCACAGTGAAGGAGATCGTGTCCTGGTCCACCGTCGCCATCTGCTGGTGGATCAGAGAGGTGCAGCAGTGAGTTTGAAAACTCAGTTTCTGGGCCTGATTCAACATGGACATGTTTAGTTTTCTAGAACAACCAGCTGATTCACATCTGGACCCAGATCAGGTCTGAAAGCAACATGTTGCATAAGTTGATCTGTTCTGGATCTTCTGAACAAACACTGGAAGTCCATGTCTGAATATAAATTAATATAAATATAGATTTATATAAACCTGCTTCCTTCTATTCAGGGTCACTATATATCTCACTTGACTATTTTCTATCATTTCTTATTAGACATTATTCCATCAATAGACTTATGTATAATAATTACAACCAAAATTCTAAAAAAGTTGGGAAACTGAGAAATACTTAATAAGAATTAAATACAATGATTTCCACCTTATAAACTTATATATCAATCAATCAATCAATCAATATATATCAAGCGTTCAAAGTGAGTCATTATCAAGAAATTAATTCAAAGAAAAGTAAAGGAAAAATTGTTTAATTAATTTAATGTATTTGTTTTTGTTTCTTTCATTTTTTTAATTATCTAATTTTATTTCTTAATTTTTTTCATGTGCATAACTGTTATTTCTTTAAAGATAGGTTTAGCTGCTTAACAGATTTTTTATGAGAGTTTTTTATGAAGGTTGTAGGGGGAGGTATGGAACTGAGATGATTATTAATTATTATTATTAATTAATAAAACAAAGCAAGACATTTAGTGTTTCATGAAGAATATTTGAATAAATATTTTTCCGTTGGGGCTGCACATGCGCACTAACGGCACATCTGTTCTGTGCTGCTCTCACCTCCCTGACTCGGAGACTCCTGGGATATTGAAGCTGCTGGTTTTTGTGTCTACCAGGTGGCCATCAGTACGACAAGAACCAGGTGATCCTCAACAGCTTTGATCAAACCAAGCTGAACCAGAGGTGGACTGTGGAGATCCTGTGATCTGACGACGGCGGACCGATCGGAGACACCGCGTTGCCTCGCAGCCCCCTGACGCAGCTCCGCCAGGAGGCCGAGCCCCGATGTGCAGCTCCGCCGTGGAGCCCATGCACGCACGCCGCCGCTCTCTGTTCGGGGTTTTTTCAGAGATTTAGGGCCCGATCTTACACCTCCTGCTACCCAATACCCACTACCCACTACCTGCAAATTGCTGATTTAGGAGCCTCTGCCAACCGCTAATGCAATCTTCCGCTCCCTAAACCTGCCACCCATTATGCCGACTCCCTTACTCACATTGTCGGCGCGGCAATGGGCGTGTCTCTTGCGCTTTCCACAAACTCGGTATCTTGCGGTACCTGTATCTTGCAGATTTTGGATAGAGTCCCACTATCCAAAATCTGCGAGATACAGGTACTGTAAGATACCGAGTTTGTGGAAAGCGCAACTGGCATGTCGGCGCGTAAAAGAGCGCGTCCAAATCGTGTCATTGCGTGTCCACCCAGTCACATGTGGACTGCACAACCGGCTCTACCTCTCGATTATGCATCACTGTATTACTTGCATACGTTATTATTATCTTAAGGGCAGAGGATGTCTGTATAGCTGTGGCATGATCTCATTCAGATGTTTGCTGTGGAGGAAACGAGGAGATCACAGAACTCTGTTGTGGAGTTTCTTGTACTGTGCGCCTCCCTCTGACCCTCTCCTTGCGCTCGGAACACCTGAGATGCGCTCAATGGTAGAAGGTGGATGTCATCATACGTGTTCCTCTGGCTCAATGCTCATCCAATGATCCGTTCTGCAGTATTTTAAAAAGCACCGCTCCCAGCGACTATGTGTCCTGGCGCAGCTATGCGTCTGCCGTGGGGATATGTTCAAGATAACTCAAAAAGATATGGATGGATTTTCAGGAGTTGTCAGAAATGTGAAAAGGAAGAACTGATTTTATTTTGGGTGTGATCCGGAAGAAATCCTGGATTCTGGATCACTTTCAAATTTTCGATAACATTGCGCTGTTTAGTTGTTTCTTGAACCCTAAAGCAACCACAATGGAGACAGGAAGGGAGTTATGGAATTTTAAGAGTTTAATTCTCTCAGATGTAAAAAAAGGAGGATTCGAGGGTTGGCAGCCAAACCAACAATCCAGGGGACGACGAGGGCAAGGAGGTGGCACTGCGAATGGCTGGATCAGGGGTTTCTATGGGAAGATCTGGAGACGAGTCTGGTTGAATGATGACTGAATAGGTACAGGTGTGCAGTGCCACACCTGGGCTGCTCGTCGGATGGGAAGGTGAAACATAGGTGGATCTGAGTGTCTATGTAGAGGATTGAAGGTGGCGCAGTGGGTTGTGCGCAGGAGCCCCAGAGGTGGAAGGTTGTGGGTTCACAACCCGACTTGAGACCGTAACACGTGCTCAATGGGGCCTGAAATTTTGTTTCTCAACATCTCCGTTAATTATTGCCCACAGCTCATTAAATTTCACTTAGGTATTGACAATGAAAACCTCTATAAAATTTCAGAGGCTGATCCGGATCTGATCCAGAAGGCGAATTTTATCGCAATCTGTAAATCGCTATATGGGAGAACTGTTATGCTTGGCGGAGGTCTGCGCTCTCTGAGTGCTTTTCTAGTTAAGAAATTCTTTCCTGGAAGCTCACTGGCTCTATTTTTTTCTGAGCAGTTTGTTGGAACTTCTTGGAGTACAAAAGAAATGATTAAATCATTTGCTCCACATGAGTTAGAGCTAGTAATGTATATATCAGTGCAGAGGAGGCGGAGGAAAGAAGAGGAGGAAGCTCTACAGCAGAGTCCCAGACGAGCTGCCCATGAGAGCTGCTCTGATCTGGGTGAAAAGACGCTCCATAGCAGTTTGCAGGTACCACAACCTGCTCTTAAAGGCAATGGCTGCTGACGCACTGATTGGTTAAACAGGTGGAACGCCCAAACCACTCCCATGCATAATGTGTGCATAATATAGTGGTTGGCGCAGGTAATATCACAGGTTTCGGGAGGTGGAAGATTGCGTTCTTTGTAGGGGAACCCCCCCTCCTGCTACCTGCTATCCCTTAATAGCAGCTTTAGGAGGTTTGGCGCAAGATAGGGCCCTTAGTCTCGTTAAGGAAGCGCGCAGGTATAGATTCTCAGTCATCCTTTACGTGTTAATGAAGGTAACTGTTGACTGGACCAAACCTTTGAACGTGCACTCAATGTGACGCAGTAGCATTTTCTTCTGTCAGAAACATGAACTGTTGGCCTTTAACGCCGCTCTGCTGTCCAACACTACCAAAGCCTCTGCCCTGTCTCTGCTGCAAACCCGTCTTTACCTGATGGTACTTTCTCACTCCGTTTTCTCTCCGTCAAACATGAATGTACTCAACGAGTTACCTGCTGCAGTGTGATGTCTGACTAGCCAGCAATTTAAAAGATGTTTGTAGAATATGTTGTTTTTTATTTAGAGCAAAATGATCAGTTGTAAATAAGCCTCAAATGTACAGTCTGAAACTTGAAACACAACTGCAACAATGTCATTGCAGTCGCCTCTGACTGTAAATATCTGAGAAATCTGTTACACATTAGAAATAAAAATGTGTTTTTTTCACGATTCTCTTTATTTATGCGTCTCACTCTGTTAGTGAACTGGCCGTTTGGATTTTCAGGGATCTGTGACATCACAAACACAGATCAGAGTCAGTTATGAGTCTCCACATTTTAATGGAAATATGGCTCTGACATGAATGATTGCATTAATGAGTCCAGAGGTGAAGGGCTAATTTAGTGAGGAGATAATTCCAGTTTACCAAGACCCGACTGGAGCGTTCAGATGCTAACACAATGCCAAGCAGGAAAGACATTAGCAATGGTGTGAGAGAAGCAAACGCTGCTGTCCATGAATCAGGAAAAGACTGAAATAAACCTGAAATGCACAACTTCAGTTCATGAAACTGTAGACAAAAACCCACAAGACTTCTGGAGCAAAGTCCTCTGGACCAATGAGGCCAAAATAGAGTTTTTTTTTTTTTTTTTTTGGTTTGTATGTTTGGGAAGAAAAGTTTGGAAGATCATTCCAGGATGAGAATCTGCTCAGATTAGCAGCTGTGTTTATTCAGAAATGCATATAATGTAGAGTTCAATCAAATTGGCAGATAGAGCTACTTTGATGAGTGCTACTTAAAAAATGTGTTGTTGAAAGAATTATGATAATTATGAATTAACATAGGTGTAGACAGTTGCCAAAAAGAAGTATACCATAATACCAAAAGTGTCCTGTCATGATGGAGGAAAAAAAAGCATGTTTGACAGCAGTTGTGAAACAAAATTTAGTATAGTTGTTTGAGAATAAATGTGTTAATGGTTGAATTTTGACTACTTTTAACTACTATGCAAGGTCTTGCTGTTCACAAACAGCTGAGATTTGCAATTACAATCATCACACTATGGGACCCAGTGCAAATCATGGCCCCATTGTCTGTAACTCAGCAATGCAGTGTTTAATCTGGTCTAAAATAGATGGGTATGATTGTAGTCCCATCCTAAACACAGAGAACCTGTAATATTCAAGAACGGTTTTAGTGCCACCTATTGGAAACAGGAAATGTCATGTTTTAGGCATTTATTAGGCGTCCCTGCTCCTGCTTAGGTGAGCTGACACATCTCAAACCTGTTCAATCAGTAGTAAAGATATTGATGATGACTGACAGTGAAAACTGTCTGTATCCTATCTGTGCTTTATCAGATCAGCCTTGGATTCCTACAGGTCATACTGATAAAAGTCCTCGTTCACCAAACAAATTTTGTGGATGGATGAGTCTGAGGTAACAGCAGTAACGTGCTCAGTTTTCCTGGTTCTTGTTAGAACTCTGGCAACAGGGTTCATCATGATCTGAAGCTGTCTAATCAGACAAAAGATCATTATGGTAGTGAAGTCTGCTGGAGATGAAGGCTGGATACGTTTCTGTAAATCTGCTCTGGACATCAGATCTCTGACTCTTTATATTTGTTAAAGATGATACACAGCTGTGACAGTTACAGCCTTGATGTGGGAGCTGAGAACTCAGCTCCCAGTAGATTTAACTACTGTTTTTTGTTTTCCTACCTTTAAATTCAAGCTGGGCAGCAACTTTTCAATTTTATAACCAAATGGAATCATCACTGTATTGTCTAGATTCCCGACTGGCTTGGGATAGTGGTGGACACCTGAGGAGGGCGGTGGCAATGGGTGCGAGGGCCCGATCAATGCTGCTTGCAGCTTTAATTCGCTATATTTCTGATGTGTATCATCAGTGTTAATATTATACTATAATAACTCCATGGTGAAATATTGCTGCTGGAGACCTGCAACAGTGACTCGAGGTGTCCAGAAAGATTGGAGGAGGCATTTTTTATTCTTTCCCAAGTCAAAACAAAATTAATCCACAGCCTGCATTTTTCCAGCAATATGAGTTATGAGTAGCAATAACTCTGGTGTTAGCATTAGCTCTGCTAGCCTCACCTTATACCTAACAAAATAAATATCCAGGGACATATTTTTGGTAGACAACGAGGCAGGCTTATAGGTGGCTAGTGAGCTCTGGTCCATAGTGGACAAGTTATTGACACTATGGACCAGAGCTAATGCTAATGCTAAAGGAGAGACATTTTCACTCACCACCCTTCCTGCTGCTAAACCACATTCATTTTACTAAATGGTGGTTAAATCAATCATCTAATAAACAAAGTAAACTTACCTTGGAGCAAATGTAGGTGTGTTTTGTAACTTTCCCCACGTTCAGTTGTGGACGGACACATAACTGAACCCACAGCTTGCAGTTTTCCAGCGTTTGTTTTATCTTGGGAAAGGGAATAAAAGTGTCCCCTCCAAACGTTCAGGACACCTCGAGTCACTGTTGCAGGTCCTCAGCAGGAATATTCCACCATGGAGTTATTATAGTATAATATAAATACTGATGATAGGCATCGGAAATTTAACGAATTAACACAGTCCTTAACGCAGGAGCAGAAAGACTGTCCGGCCTAGCAACAGTAACTAGGGAGGGGGCGGTGCTTACCGAGGAGCTCTGAGCGTTGATGTCAGAGCTTCTGTAGAACTCTAGAACTGTAGAAGGTTTGGAGAAGAATAGAAAAGAGCTGGAAGCAATGTGGCAAAAAGTGAATCTGGAGAAAGCTTAGATGGAACAAATTAAAATCCAAATGAACGGCAAAGAGGAAAAGCTCCAGACAGAGAAGGAGGAGGTCCAGGAAAAGCTGAAGATGTTAGAGGGACTAGATGAAGATCAGGATCGATGGAGAAACAGAACAGAAAAAACAGAAATCTGTGACATCAAAATAAAATTGGAGAAAGACTGTAATGAACTTCTTCAGGCAGAGAAGGAAAATTTGCAGCAGCAGCTGTTGAGTTTAGAGGAGGACAAGAAACAGGTTGGAGAGATGGAGGAAACCCTGGAAATGGTGAAATCTGGAATAGAAGAGTCAAAGATAGAAATAAATGAAACCAGGGAAAAAAATACAACTGAAAAGGAACAACCTGCAGAAGGAGCTCTTAAAATTAGAGGAGGAAAAGAAAGAAGTTGAAGAAACGAGTAAAACCTTAGAAATGAAGAAAAGTCAAGTGGAGCAATCTGAGATGAAACTGGAGGAAAAAGAGAAAGAACTCAAATTAGAGAAGAAAAATCTGCAGCAGCAGATGAAAACTGTAGCAGAGGAGAAGAAAAAACTGGTGGAGGAGAAGGAAAAACTGGTGGAGGAGAAGAAAAAACTAGTGGAGGAAAAGAACAAACTGGTGGAGGAAAAGAAAAAACTGGTGGAGGAGAAGGAAAAACTGCAGCTGCAGAAAACAGAAATCAGTGAGACCAAAATGAAAATGGAGGAAAACCTTGGAGTTCTCCTGAAAGAGAGGAAGATGCTGCTGCAGAAGAGCAGAGATTTGGAAGAACAAAAGAAAAAACTAGATGATAGAAAGAAACAATCTGAGAAAGAGATGAAGAAGATGGAGAAGAATGATTTGAAGGAGAAAGTGAAAAGAACCAGTGAGACGAACGAAAAACTGCAGAATGAGAAAAGAGAGTTGGAGGAATATAAAAACAAACTGGTGAAAGAAAAGAACGATATGGAAGAAGAGAAAAGAGAAACTGGAGAGAAATGTAAGAAGTTGGAAGAGGAGATTAAACAGATGCATGAGGAAAAGAAAATGGTGGAAGAGAAGAACAGAGAGCTCCAAGATCTCCTGGTGAAAAAGAAAAAGAGAAGAAAAGAGGAGAAGAGCATCAAGGACAGAAAAACGGATGAGAAGAGAGAAGATGAAATATGAGGAAAAAGAAGGGAAGAGAGAGAGAGAGAAGGAGGTGAAGAAGAGGTCTGTGATCAGCTGGAGAGAAGTTCAGCTGGAAGAAGGCTGCTGGAAACCAGTAGATCCTCCACTTCACCTTCCTTCCTTTCTCCTACCAACCTCTTCTCTTCAACATCTTTCTCCCTCATCTCTACACCCTTTTTTTAACCCCCCCCCCCCCCCGAGCAAAAGAACAACCAAAACCAAAAACAAGGGCATCATGGGAGCACAGCAATATCCGTTTCTGTGTGGAGTTTGCTGTTCTCCCCGTGTTTGGGCGGAAGTTCACTTTCTCACATTGTACTGTTGTGTTGTTACCTGTGAAAATGCTTCTAATAAAGAAAGATTAAAAAAAAGAAGTCCCATCTGGGAGCTGCAGTGTGAAAACGTCTCTGCTGCGCCACCAGCATACTTAAACGACTGAAAATGCAGTTTGGTAAACAGATAAGTGGGGTATTTTGAATGCACACAGCAGAAACAGGACATGGCCTGTCCTCCTGACACCGCTGGAGCTTCTTCCTGTTTGACGGCTCAGCAGGATGTTCACCAACCCGGTGAAAGTCAGGCAAGGAGCCAAGAAATTAGCGCCCGCGAATGTTTTCGGCGCAACAAGCCAGCCTCTCCCCTCGTTCTGCTCGCTCTCGATCTCACTCCTGCTCGTCCTCTTCTCGTCCTCAGCTGGCGGAAGACTGTTACCTGGAGACGGCGGGTAACGTGATGATGGCGGGCTGCCGGCTCTGCGTTTCCCCTGAGCGGGGCAAGGACAACCAGCTGTGGAGCATCTCCCGGGACGGGGTGGTGAGCTCCCACCTCCAGCCGGCTCTGGTCCTGGAGGTCAAAGGTCAGTCAGCTCTGTCTCATCGTGATCAAAAATGGAAGAAAAGTCTCTTTCTCTGTGGTCGAGGGCGTAAACGTTGGTTCCCGAAGTCTTGACCGACCTGAAAACTCTGAGACTCTGAAACGCTGTTCAGATTTTCAGGGTTTTGTGACATCACAGATCCGGATCAGAGTGTTCTGATACCATCTTTTTTCTTTTCAGTTCAACTTCACTTCCTCGGAAGTGGGTTGGCACAAAGTTGTGACACCTGTTTACAAAAAGGCACAGGCTTCAGAGCAGTTTGGTGTCGCTGAGTCCAGATAATATCTGGAGTCCTTTAACTTCAGGCACACCTTTGTTGAATCTCAGAGAACCGCTGAATGGTTAAAAAAAACAACCTCCTTTGTCTCGTCTTGAATACTCGTCCACGTCAGAAAATGTCCTCCGTTACTTGGTAATTTAAAAGTTTTTTTTTTTTTTTTTTTTTAAAAAGGAAATTTAGAATAATTGTTTTCTACAAAACTCTTATCCTCTTATTTATCTGCAACAATCCCAGCAATATGAATGTAAAAAAGAAAAGAAAAAGGACGCTCCGGAGTGCTGAAGGAGGTAATAAAGGAAACTTTGAAGCTCCAGTTCCAGCTCCAGTTTTTTAATATTTCCAGATTATTTATTTTCACAGAAGAAGTCAGTTAGACCATGTTTTCCTACATCCAGTCAGTGCAGTCACCTCCCACAGTGAAGGAGATCGTGTCCTGGTCCACCGTCGCCATCTGCTGGTGGATCAGGGAGGTGCAGCAGTGAGTTTGAAAACTCACGTTTCTGGGCCTGATTCAACATGGACATGTTTAGTTTTCTAGAACAACCAGCTGATTCACATCTGGACCCAGATCAGATCTGAAAGCAACATGTTGCATTAGTTGATCTGTTCTGGATCTTCTGAACAAACACTGGTAGTCCACGTCTGAATATAAAAAACTGAAAAAACTGGCACAGCAACATCTGTTTCTGTATGGAGTTTGCTGTTCTCCCCGTGTTTGGGCGGGTTTTCTCCGGGACGCTCCGGTTCCCACCCACATCACAAAAAAAACAGCAATTCTTTCGGTTAATTCTGACATTTAAATTTGCCCCCAAAGTAAAATTGTAATAAAGATTCTCCATGAACTGATGCAAATCATTCTGCTATATTTCTTTGTGATGTCTGAGGACATCTCATGCTGTCTGCTGGTTATTGTTGAACTTGCAGGTTTTGGCCCAACTTTAACAAAAAAACTGTTAAATTCTTCCTCAACCTCAATGGTGTGACTTATTGTCATTAAAATGTTAATGATCATTTTTGTTCAGTTTGAATAAACTGAACAAAATATACAACAAACCTTATAAATACAAGGTATCCACTTTTGATCTATTTGTAGCTCTTTTTTTTCTTTTCACTGACAGGATCTTTACTTTCTGTAGTGGGATAGGTTTTTGTTCCTCCTACTCCCTAGCTGATTCCACCTTGCCAGCTCCACTTAATAGGCCACAGGTGTTTCCTGTGGCAGTGATTGCTGGGTGGAGCAGACAGCCCTTTATAGCAGGGCAGGTATCTGCTCCTCAGCATGCCACCTTACTCATTTTGCTGTCGTCGTTGTCAAAAAACACGGTCATATGTCCAGGGACATGCACACCCTCGGGGTAGCCGTGCGGCTAGCCAGTCATCTTTTGTGGCCAGGCCTGCTAATGCTGCCCAGACCGAAAACTAGCACCTATTGAGCTGCTGAGCCACAGCTCAGATGGGGATTTGGAGGGCTCTCAGTCGGCAGCTGCTGCCGGACTTATGGCATCCTGTCCAACCATAGATATTGCTATGGGGGAGGTTCCAGTCACTTGCTTAGTGGACACTGGGTCTATGGTGTCTACTGTCACTGAAAGCTTTTTTCAAGAACACTTTGCTTCATGGGGACTTGATTGCCTCCAGTCATGCCATTGGTTACAGCTTCGAGCTGCCAATGGTCTTTCCATTCCTTACATCGGATATTTGGAGTTAGACATCAGTCTTTGTGGTAAGATAATCCCAGGTTGTGGGATCCTGTACCCACTACCCACTACCTGCAAATTGCTGATTTAGGAACCTCTGCCAACCGCTAATGCAATCTTCCGCTCCCCAAAGCTGCCACCCATTATGCCAACTCCCTTACTCACATTGTAGGCGCGGCCATGGGCGTGTCTCTTGCACTTTCCACAAATTCGGTATCTTGCGATCGCGGGGTCAGGATAGAGGGTAGCAGGTGGTCTGACCACCCACTACCCTCTATTCTAAATCTGCGAGATACAGGTACCGCAAGATACCGAGTTTGTGGAAAGCGCAACTGGCATGTCAGCTAGTAAAAGAGCGCGTCCAAATCGCGTCATTGTGCGTCCACCCAGTCACAGGTGGACTGCACAACCGGCTCTACCTCTCGATTATGGATCACTGTATTACTTGCATACGTTATTATTCTCTTAAGGGCAGAGGATGTCTGTACAGCTGTGGCATGATCTCATTCAGATGTTTGCTGTGGAGGAAACGAGGAGATCACAGAACTCTGTTGTGGAGTTTCTTGTACTGTGCGCCTCCCTCTGACCCTCTCCTTGCGCTCAGAGCACCTGAGATGCGCTCAATGGTAGAAGGTGGATGTCATCATACCTGTTCCTCTGGCTCAATGCTCATCCAATGATCCGTTCTGCAGTATTTTAAAAAGCACCGCGCACCCAGCGGCTGTGCATCTTGGCGCAGTGAGCTTTCCAGGAAAGCATTTCTTAACTAGAAAAGCACTTCGGAGGGTGCAGACCTCCGCCAAGCACAACAGTTCTCCCATATAGCGATTTACAGATTGCTTGAAGGGCTATTTCATCAAAATCCATCCAGAACTTTTTGAGTTATCTTGTACACAGACAGACAGATAAACACCAGCAAAAACAACAGCCGGCAAAACATTACCTCCTTGGCGGAGGTAAAAATATTCTTACACAGACAATTCCTATCGGCTACCTGAAAGTCCCAGATAGTTGGTGAGCTCCCGGTAAACACGCTCAGGCAGAGCTGCGAGAGCCGCTGGGAGCGGCTATGCGTCTTGGCGCAGCTGTGCGTCTTGGCGTGTCTGCCGCGGGGATATGTTCAAGATAACTCAAAAAGTTATGGATGGATTTTGATACAATTTTCAGGAGTTGTCAGAAATGTGAAAAGGAAGAACTGATTTTATTTTGGGTGTGATCCGGAAGAAATCCTGGATTCTGGATCCCTTTCAAATTTTCGATAACATTGCGCTGTTAAGGTTTAGTTGTTTCTTGAACCCTAAAGCAACCACAATGGAGACAGGAAGGGAGTTCTGGAATTTTAAGAGTTTAATTCTCTCAGAAGTAAAAAAGGAGAATTCAAGGGTTGGCAGCCAAACCAACAATCCAGGGGACGACGAAGGCAAGGAGGTGGCACTGCGAATGGCTGGATCAGGGGTTTCTATGGGAAGATCTGGAGACGAGTCTGGTTGAATGATGACTGAATAGGTACAGGTGTGCAGTGCCACACCTGGGCTGCTCGTCAGATGGGAAGGTGAAACATAGGTGGATCTGAGTGTCTATGTAGAGGATTGAAGGTGGTGCAGTGGGTTGTGCTCAGGGGCCCCAGAGGTGGAAGGTTGTGGGTTCAAACTCAGCTTGGGACTGTAAACTTTGCTCAGTCGGGCTGGAAATTTTGTTTCTCAACATCTCCGTTAATTATTGCCCACAGCTCATGAAATTTCACTCAGTTATTGACAATGAAAACCTCTATAAAATTTCAGAGGCTGATCCGGATCTGATCCAGAGGGCAGATTTTATCACAATCTGTAAATCGCTATATGGGAGAACTGTTATGCTTGGCGGAGGTCTGCGCTCTCTGAGTGCTTTTCTAGTTAAGAAATGCTTTCTTGGAAGCTCACTGGCTCTATTTTTTTCTGAGCAGTTTGTTGGAACTTCAAAAGAAATGTACAAAAGAAATGATTAAATTATTTGCTCCACATTAGTTAGAGCTACTTATGTATATATCAGTGCAGAGGAGGCGGAGGAAAGAAGAGGAGGAAGCTCTACAGCAGATTTCCAGACGAGCTGAGCATGAGAGCTGCTCCAATCTGGGTGAAAAGACGCTCCATAGCAGTTTGCTGGTAGCGCAACCTGCTCTTAAAGGCGATGGCTACTGACGCACTGATTGGTTAAACAGGTGGAACGCCCTAACCACTCCCATGCATAATATATGTGTAGCCCTGTGGCTCTTATTTCATTCCCTTATTTACAGAGGTTAAAATGTTTTAAGTTGATAATAAATAACAGTTCATAAGGTGTGAATGTGTTTTAAAAATGTTGTATTATAACATGTTAAAAAATTCATTCTATTTACAGTTTAAAAGTCAGAGAGTAAAGGGTGGTGTTAGTATTAGGAAGCAATTCATAGTGGTTATATGCACAAAGAGTAGGCACAGTGTTAATTTTTGGTACAGTGGAGCATCCTCTCATTTTCTCATCTTTGTACCATCAGCCCTGAGCCAATCCTGTCCTCACCTCGTTCAGGTAGGAGGTGCTTAGCGTCAACTACGGCGTTTCAAGGAGAATAGCGGCAGAGCTGTTTTATTTGCGTCGAGCACAAGAGCTGTTTGCTGTAAAGTAAAAATAAAGTAAGAACACTCTAAACTCCCAAGACTGACGAAGAGTCGTCGTGTAGTGGATGTGTGTGTACTCTGAGAAGCTGCCAGAGGTAAATTAATGTGTTTTATGTACTCACTGTTATTTGAAATGTGTAAAAACGAGCTAAAATGCTAATCGCTGCTAGCCGTTAGCTTACCATGCTCATAGCCTTTCATACTGTTGATTTTGCATTGTGGCTAGCAATTGCTAATGGTGTTGTTTATATACTGTGAGTTTTCGCCACGTGTTAGCCTGTTGCCGATATTAAAAAGAGTTATTTGATTCAGGACTGGACATTTGCCGTAAGGGAGAGAGTGAGGACCGGGAGAGCCCTGGACCGTGAGAGAGACTGTAGCTGCTGTACTTGAGAGTGTGTTTTCCTGCCTTGTGGAGCTGCCCGCTTCATCCTGACCGCCGAAACTACATCGTGCCTTCTGCCCTTTTCCCCCATCCCCCACATCTCTGACTGTTGGATGCGTGAGTACTTTTGCACGTGCTGTTTTATTTTGCGCTGGTAATCCAGTGAAGCGGCCTTTCGTTTTTGGCCTCACCACTCATGAGCATCGACCAGGGCCTGCAACGTTTTATTTTATTTTTCATTTTCTTTAATAGCCCGGTGTGAGTGTGGGCTGTGGACATTTTAACTAATGGTCATTCTCATTTATTTTCACTTCTTTCACTGATTTAATGTGGGTCAAAACTGTGAGATCCTTGTTTGGTTTTTGAACCTTGTTACCAGTACACATTTAAAGGTCAACAGTGAACCAGTTAACTAATTTGAATACGTTCCATAACTGTGTAATAAATAACTGATTGCTAAACTAAATCTGTGTTTTAATTATAAGGATAATACTTTGTGGTTATTTAAAATATAGGTTAGTCAAGACACTTTAAAGGGAAAGTACGTTATTTTGTGCTACTTCTTAGATATCATTGGAGCCAGATTATTTCACATTCTTATTCAGGTCCTTACCGGTATGTTGCGCCAAAACTAGACAAACTCAGGCCCCATTCCAGTGTACTACAACACCCCAATTGATTGTCAATTGCTACTAATTAGCTACCTGGGGCTGGGGTTACATATGCATAATATAGCGGTTGGTGCAGGTAAGATCGCGGGTTTCAGGAGGTGGAAGATTGCGTTCTTTGCGTGGGAACGCCCCTCCTGCTACCTGCTATCCCTTAATAGCAGCTTTAGGAGGTTTGGTGCAAGATTGGGCCCAAGATGTCTAAAATTTGTTCTCAATATTATCTAGCCTGTTGTAACCTAATTATGGACATAATTCCTGCTTCTAAATTCCAGGCAATTATGTGCCTAATCTGCTACAAAAACAAAGCATATTAACAGGACCAGCGCTATCGTATAGGGGGGAAAGGTGATGACAATTATAAGGGCCCACAGCCTGCTAGTGCCCACACACAGCCCCCAGTGAATGGGGTAGGGGGGCCCACACCGATATTCTTTCACCAGGAACGGAATTCCTGGCAACTGGCCTGAACAGGACCCACAACACAAGAGAACACAACATGAAACAAACAGGACAGACTTAACACAAAACACAAAAAATAAGCCAAATAATTGGGTAGAATTAACCCAACAGGTTGGGTGCAATCAACCCACTGGGTTAAAACAACCCAGGGTTGGGCGTGACCAATAGTGACCCAGTGGTTGGGTGAAAGTTGGGTTGGGTTTAACCGTTAACCGATAACAGTATCTCTAACCGATTAATACTAACGGTCAATTTTGTTTTTAAGCTACGTAATTCAATCAACTCATGGGGGCGTGTCGACAGGTGCAACACATGCCATCACATGCGTCACATCACAGCCCACTTAACAGCGAAGATGAAGAGAGCAAAAATAAGTTCTGTGCAGTGTTGTACCTGAACGCGTTCATTGAACGAAAGTTCACGAACTAGTTCATATTTTTCGCGAACGTTAACTGAGCGTGTTCACTTTCCCCTTCACGAGCGTGAACGGGTTCATTTGGGCATTTGTGAACGACGCTCTTTCAAAGTTCACGCACGGTCAAAACCGTGCCACGTTTCTAGTGAACCCTATTTAAAATACACCACAAATGAGCCTGATATGTATCTGCTGAAAGCAATCAAACATGGCAACACAGGCTGTTGCTACCAAATTCCATCAAGACCGACCATTACCCAAAGATTAGAGGCTCGTTTTCAGGAGAGGAAAAAGGAAGTGAAAACGCGATTTGCAAGAACTGAGTTCGTGGCTATTACAACGGACTGCTGGACCGCGCTCACAACAGAGAGCTACGTGACAATTACATGTCACTATATCGATGAGAACTGGAAAGCTAATTCTGCCGTCCTGTTAACGTAGAGCAAGCCAGGTAGACACACAGCTGATAAGTGTCTGCAAACTGGACGAACTAAGAGCCAGGATCACAACACAGCGGGAAGAAGTAAGAGAGTGCTGTGCTCTTATTTTCACCGAGACCTGGCTTTCAGACAAAGTTCCAGAGTGCGCCGTCCAGCTACAGACTCACTCGGTACATCGAGGAGACCGGACCACAGCCTCCGACCAAAGGTGGAGGAGTGTGTGTACTTATCAACAACTCGTGGTGTGGAGATATACGGACTGTACACAAACACTGCTCACCAGATGTGGAGTTTTTACTGCTGAAATGCCGCCCCTACTCTTTACCAAGGGAATTCACTGCTGTGTTTTTGGCCACTGTTTACATCCCCCTGCATCACCGTGTGGTACGGCAGCACTACTGCAATGGACCACAGACGTCTGCAGAGAGTGGTGAAGACTGCAGAGAAGATCACCAGGACTCCACTCCCCTCCCTGCAGAGCATCTACCATCACAGAGTCCGCAGTAGAGCTGCCTCCATTCTGAAGGACCCCCACCCACCCCCAGCAGGGACTGTTCACACTTCTGCCCTCAGGCCGGAGGTACAGAAGTGTGAAATGCAGGACTTCCAGACTGAGGTACTCCTTCTACCCAACTGCCATCAGATTCCTGAACAGCTGACAGGACTTACAATTTTTACTTTTTTTTTTTTTTTTTTTTAATTTTATTATTTATTTTTATTCTTTATTTTTTTTCCCCACGGACTACCTCACACAATAGACTGCACATATTCCTCTGTTGCACATTTGGATTTGTACTACCTCAGACAACAGATTACACATTTGCACATATCCGCTCTACTTTTGCACAATACTATCATTTGTACATATGTACATACCATCTCTTCTCTTTTATAAACAAGTACTTCTGTACTACTTTGTAATATACTTTTTTCTTTGCACTAGTTATACTATCCATCGATCCATTTTCTATACCCGTTCCATCCTTGAAGGGTCACGGGGATCTGCTGGAGCCTATCCCAGCTGTCTACGGGCGAAAGGCAGGGGTACACCCTGGACAGGTCGCCAGTCCATCACAGGGCTAGTTATACTATTTTATTTATTTTATTTTATTTTTGTTATACTGATTTTAAATGTCTGTTTTGGCATTCCACGCGGGCAGCAATGCAAGAATTTCGTTGTGCAAGGAAACTTGTTTTTATCTGCACATATGACAATAAACACTGAATCTTTGAATCTTGAATGCATGCGCGACAACGCGCGCAACATCGTGGCAGCCAACTCTCCCGGGCGGGTCAGGTGAGTCGGAATGGTGGGACGTTTGTGTGTCGGAACGCGGTATTTCAGGATGGTGATATGTCTAAATGGTGGTATGTCGGAATGGCAGCATTGAAGGGCATTTAAATCTTATCGGTTAACGGTTATTAATCGTTAAAGGGCGTCGGTTAACGGTTATAAAAAAAATCCAAAATGTGCGTCCCTTGTGTGTATTGTCATATTGCTCACGTGCAGCAGCTCCGACAGCCCACTGGTGACCACTGAGGAGGACGGAGTCAAAGTCCCCAAAGACATGGAGCCACAGAGAGACAAAAGGGGCTGATAAGCTTCAGGAGACGACTTATTCATTTCTAGGAGGAAAAAAACATCAGTCCATGGTCCACTAGAGCTGTGTTCAGAGTGATCGACAAACAGCACATTTAAGTTCATCACACACAATGAAAATGTCATTATCAATTTGAATTATCATTCAAAATTATCATGATCAACTTATCACTGAATCAATAATATTATGCAGACAAATTATCTAACGTGTAGTAAACAGTAGGGCAGAAAACAGGTATCAGAACATTTTCTATTTCCACTGAACAGTTTACATTTGTTTTTCCAAACTAGGGATGCGCGTGATTAGTCGTCTAAACGATTAAACGTCCGCCCACTTACTAGTCGGCACCAAAAATATTAGTCGTTTAAACCAATTTGTGTTTTATTCATGTACAAGGCCGCTTAACTGTCATACAGCCGCCTGCCACTAGTTGGGGCTACAGAGCTGTCAGACAGCAGTCCCCCTCTCCGCGGCAATGCTCGAGTAGACTTGAATTTTAAAATGGCACGGTGGGCCTCTTGGAAAAACCAGCGCAGTTTGGCGGTACTTTAATCTAGAAAATAAAAACAAGGTAGTATGTAGACTGTGTCAGAAACAACTGGCATACAATCACTCGACTAGAGCAATGCGCAACCACATTTGACTAAAGCATTTGGATGTTAACCTGCACGAGACGACGGCTGCTGATGCTAGCGGTGCTAGCCACACTCAGGCCGATTTGACATTGTTTAGACGTGTTCTCCCGTCTGGTCTGAGAGGATAACGCAGCTCATCACGATAATGACTTTGCAAGATATGCTTCCACTTAACTTTGTGGAAGGTAAAGGCTTCAGGAAGCTAATGGAATATGTTGAGCCCGAATACACCGTACTGGGACGCAAACTGATAACTTCCAGGCTGGAGCGCATCTTTTTTTTTAGACTAGTCGACTAGTCTTAATTAAAATTTTCATTTAGTCGACAGGGAAATTAGTCGCCAGGAACATCCCTATTCCGAACTCCTAAAAAGTCTCTGTCTCACCTTCAGGCATGTACCTAAAATTGGAAACCATGCAATGATATTAAATTATTGATGCCTTTTCAATGTTAAATTTGCCATTTTGAACACAAGATGTCTAAAATTTGTTCTCAATATTATCTAGCCCAGCGGTTCTCAAACTTTTAATCCTGCGTACCACCCGAGAAACTGTTCAGCTCTCTGAGTACCACCATGATGACCAATTTTAAAATATAGCCATATATGCCTTCTCAGTTAGCTTTAAATTCATAGGAGAGATGTTTATTCATTAATTTAGTTATTTATTGTTACCGGAATTTAGTTTGAAACGTATTTATAGTGCATTGTATGTTTCCGATTTAATTGAAAAAAAAATTGAAAATGTGGAAGGTCCTGACGTTCCCCCTCCTACCACCAGAGAGCGCTCGCGTACCACCAGTGGTATGCGTACCACAGTTTGCGCACCACTGATCTAGCCTGTTGTAAACCTAATTATGGAAGTAATTCCAGCTTCTAACTTCCAGCCAATTATGTGACACTTTAAAGCAGGGGTCCCCAACCTTTCTGGGTCTGAGGGCTACCAAGGGCTACCCAAGGGCCTTGTTTGATTAAAAGCCTCTACTGATGTCTTGACATTGTTCTCAAATCACTATGATTGAATGATAATTTGCTTATATGTTATAAAGAACTGTTCTTTATAGGTTATAAATAAATAATCTCATATTTAAATTGAGAAAAATATTAACTGTAACTAAAATCCTATAGTTGTCACTATTTAGTAACATCCTTGGTGGGCACCTCAGAAGCTCCTGGAGGGCTACCTGGTGCCCGCGTGAACCACGTTGGTGACACCTGCTTTAAAGTATGAATAACTAAATGCCTAATCTGCTACAAAACACAAAGCAAAATCAATAGGGCCCACAACACAAGAGAACACAGCATGAAACAAACACAAACAGGACAAACTTAACACAAAACACAAACAAAAAACAGATTATACTTACATTCATTGTACTTACACTCCTTTCATCCTGTCATCAAACCCACACTGACTCACAAATCACTCCACGATTTACATTCATCCAATGAGCTAGGGAAGTTAAGTCTTCCAACCGGACCCTGCTCAGTCGCGTGGCTGTCCCTCAGCCATGACACACACGTTACCGAAGTAACACACACAAAACTAACAGCACAGTCAGAGCATCACAGACACATTTAACTCTTTGTTTTCCTCTTTATTTATCCTGTTTTCTATGTTCTATACATTTTCATACCTTTTCTAATTTCTTCTCTTTAAAAAAAACAGTTAAACTTGTCAGGCGGCGACCTGTGGAACTGGCAGGGCGCCTCAAAATGCAAAATTACTTAAAACACAAAAAACACAGAATCAAACAACACAACGGAGCAAACAAACAAAACAACTGAAAAACACAACCCAATAATGAACTGAAAATGAAATGAAATGAAAAATACTTTATTATTCCCAGAAGGGAAATTCAACATTGTAGTAAGGGCTTTCACCTCCTTTCCCAGGATGGAAACACTGCTTTGTTGATTCTTGCTCCTCCTGAAGTCGACAATCATCTCCTTAGTTTTGCTGGTATTTAATATGAGATGATTGAACGAGATGACGACTCCTGGCCCGGATGACCCTTTGCCCCGTGTCTCCTCAATCATCTCAGCCCCCCTTCCTGTCTCTCTCCACTATAAATAAAGACTACTAGTGACAAAAAATCTATAAAAAAAATGAAGTTGACTAGTTCTGTATTGACTCAAACTCCGCTGACGGAAATTAAAATCCTGAATCCAAATTTGTATACTGGACTGCCAATCAGCATACAAACAGCCTTTTAACTCAACAACCAAAACGTCTCGTCCGGGGCTCGTCCCATGTTGCCGGCCATTTTCTCTATTTTTTTTATTTTTTATTTTTCTTTCAACAGCTTGTCCTTTTGCTTATGGAAGGCAGGATTTTCTCACCACTTCGCGATCGGTCCATTCAAAAATTACCCATGGCTACGAAGTTTGAATTATCCATCTAAAACAACTCCGGTCATCACAAGGAATGGGTTCACTGCTGTCTCTTCTCTATTTTTCCTAATTTCTATACTTTTTTTTTTTCATTTTATCTTTATGCCTTCGGCATGTCAATTCAGGCGGCGCAGCTAGAAGTTCATCAAAAAAAATGTCCCGAGACACACAGCAGCCTGTAAAACATGCCAGTAATGTTGACGGAACAAAACACAAACAGCCCAGCTGTAATATTTGGAAGTTTGGAAAAACAACAACAAAATTAAACTTTAAAGACTATAAATGCTGTGTATATGTTCTATATGCAGAATTCAATTATCTGAAAATTTTCTTTCCAGCCATTTCGTGTTATGGTAAAAACCATTGGACTTGATGCTGACCCGAACCTGTACCTCTGTGTAAACTTAGAAACCAGCTGCCCATAGTTAACTTCTCACTAAACTGAAGCAAAAGACAAAGAAATGCACTCAAGTCTTGCTGTGGGTTGTGGCTTGTGGAGTGTCAACAACCTGATCAAATCTATGCAAAGGAGATGTGTTGGACTGCATGAGCCAAATGGTGGTCACACCAGATACTGACTGGTTTTTAGACCCCCCTTCAAAACAAATTAATATCAAAAGTAATTCAAAGTCAACCCTCAAACAAATTCAGATTATTAACAACAAACAGAATCAGCTTCTTTAGATGACATTGACTAAATAAATTCTTTAAGTCTTTATAAATACCGCCTGTGCATTCCTCAGCAAGCATATTGAGGAAATATTTCAGAGCCCTGGAAATTATTTTAAAGGATTTGCTGATTGCTGGTGGGATGCCGAGTACTGTAGTGTCTCGCAGGCTCTCGGTCAGAGTAAGCATCGTTTCTGGGAAACAGATCACAGTTATCTTCTTGGGCTGGGCCTGCCCCGTACAGAGGTTGGACTCATAATGAACGACTGCAAGTGGCCAGTTACTAGTGTTGTGCAATAAGGCATATAACGTGCTCGTTTAGTCCAAAAAGGGTTATTACCAACCCTGTCTTGAGGGACGGCTGCTAATAACCAGAAAGTTAATAAAATGAAACGGGGCACCACCTGATAAATCAGGAAAAAGGACTAAATGGCACAATCAGTCTCAAAATGAAAAATGAAATGAAAATGAAATGAAATGAAATGAAAATGAAATGAAATGAAAAATACTTTATTTATCCCATAAAGGGAAATTCAATTTTTTTTTTTAATAAACAACAGACAAACGACAGCAATAATAATAATAATAATAATAATAATAATAATAATAATGATAATACTAGGTGTTAAAATGGCTGTTGTTCTATGCGTGCCAGCCTGTGACCAGATGTGGCATTATAGAGCAACAGAGAAGATGTGAGTCCGAGCACAGACCTCTTCAACCAGCCAATGTTACAAAACTGTGTAAAATAACCACAAACAACTTCTCTCATTAGAATATCAGAATTTATTAACACAAATATTCAAAGGGGACAAACACTTGAATTAAGATCCTGATATCTACTAACTAAAAGACGACTAAACTAAACATAAGCAAATTAAACATTCAATGGAAACCAGTGTAAACTTACATACATGTGTGCTGGGAACTATAGGTGTGTGTGTGTGTCTGTGTGTGTCTGTGTGAGAGATGTCTAAGATGGCCGCCGGCTCTCGTGATAGGGCACCAAAGATGGCGGATGGAGTCACGCTGTGGTTCCGCCCTAACCAAGATGGCCGCCGACTTGTGCGATAGGCCATCCCAAGAAGGCCGACGGAAGTCACGTGGTCACGTCCTCACAAAGGTGGTTAGTAGGAAAGGCAGTGCAGAAAAGGCAGGGTAAAATCAACAATGCGAGGGTAACCACCGATGCCGTGATCGCTCCGAGGATTTCCACAGAAGGGAGAGTGTGGAGCTGACTCCCGCACTCTCCAACTGATTGTTTATCTGAAAATCACGGCGCGATCAGCGGTGGTGAGGAAACACTGTGATCGCGTGGGTAAATACCGTAAACACTGTCACAGAAAGCACAGAGATATTAACTAAGCTAAGTAACTCTGCCCGGAAACAAAGTCCTCTTACGTGGATCGCTCCGGGAGCGATCGGTGGCGTTGTAGTGTCCTGGGGGGGGGTTGATCAGGCTGGGATGGCAACAGCACTGCTGATCAATTACGCTCCACGGGTGGTCGCAAGAGCGGCTCTCCTCCTTTCTCTCTCTGTGTGATTAACGTGGGTATGCGGCGTTGGGCAGCAACAACAGCCGGGCGTCCGTCCCGGTTCGTCTGAGGCCGTTCACGCGTCCGAGGCGCGTGGGTGATTTCCTACGCGTCGTTTCTTCCGTACGTCGCGGCTCACTCCGTGTGGCGCGTCACAATCGGACCAGGCATGTGATTGTCGTCGGACAACCAGAGGGATCTCCTGCAGACAGGTCGCCAGGGAAACAGGCCTTTGGCTATTTACCTTGCTGGTGCAGGCCACAGAGATGAGCACCTTTCCTGGGTGTAGTGGAGGTCGGAGAGCGTGAGCGGGAGGAGGGAGCCGGTATTTAAACAGTCAGTCTGCGATCCGCCTTCGTTTGAGGAACCCCGCTGTGAGCAGGGGTCCCCGGCCAGTGGGAAACAGAGAGAGGGGGACGTCATGCTTCACACCTAGGTGTGAAACTGAAAACCGCTAGGAATGCTGGGGACTTGAGTTTTATGATTTCCTTTGTCTTTCTCTGTTTCAGAAAACCATGCGGTCTCTTTGATCACATGTGTGTGGCCCAACACTAGTGACGTGGACAGGCCAACCACCATCCACGTCGTTCTCCTGGAATAAGACAAATAACGTGTGCAATGTTGTTTCCAGGCATGTATCTAATGCAACAGACCTAATTTGATAAAATAGAGAAATTTCATCCAGTCATGTTATCTTACTGTTCCCCCTCAAGGACATAGCATCCGCTCAGTGAAACAAGAGCAAAGGTACAATAGAGACTCCTGAATTTTGCTTAAACGAAAACTTACACAGTGTTCCAGAGGAGCCCGAGGTATCTCCTGTAGCTTAGTGGTAGTGCTATCATCTACCGTATGGGAGGACCCAGGTTTTAACTCTGGTTGTGTCTGGAAGGGCATCCAGTCCAAAACTTGTGCCAAACTTCTACTGCAGATCGCTCCACTGTAGCAACAAGGAACAGCTGAAATAGACGTTTGTTCCAGAGATGCCCGACCCTCTAAAAACCTGTCACCTAATTTATTTTCCCACATCATAACGCTCCTTAGTCAACAAAATTCTGTTGTAAATGTCATCATTTGTGTAAAAGTAATTATTGATTGTAGAAATGTATGTTGATAGTTGTCAAACAAACATCTGTTGCTGCACTTTGAATCTTTATAGTGAAAAAAAAAACATGTAGAATTTAATTGTCCTATAGATTTGTGCATCCCACTTGAAAATATGTAATGGTTTTGTGTTTTCTTGCAGTTCCTCTGAATAACCAGTAGAGGCCAGTAATAACTAATTATCAACTGGTGTGAACAAGACAAAAAAAGACCAAAGACCACACCAACGTGCTGCTCAGATGAATAAATGTTTATCAATAATTGCCATAAAGTTTAAGACACATGAAATATGACACTAAAGTCAAAGTCAATATAAGTATGACTGTTTTTTTTTTTTGTATACTTAGAGACCAACTGCCTGAACTTAGCTTCTCACTAAATTGAAGCAAAAGAAATTGACCCAAAACTGGTTATGTATTAACAACAGAACTAAAGCTTAAAGGACAAAACATGAAATATCTTTAGTCTTTGATGTTGACAAAGTAATAAAGTAGAAAGTAAAAGAAAATTTACAAGGACACAGGTGCACTGTGTGTATGTATTTAACTCTCCTCTCACACTGTAAAAATTTGTAATATAACAGAATTTTACTGTCTATTTTACAGATTTTTTTTTCTGTATTTTTAAAATACCATCTATTTTCAAAAATAGACTGTGATTTTACATGTCAAATGTAAAATAACATAAAATTACTGTAACTGTGAAAACACACAATATTTCAGTTCTTTTACAAAAAAAATCCCCATTAGAAATATATATTTTATATATATATTTTATTTTTAAAATACGTTCACAAACATATAATAATTTCACAAATATTTGGCTGTTATTTAAGGGAATAAACTGTAAAATTCAACTTTCAAACCCTAAAAAAAGGAAAAAAAATCATTCATTGAAAATAACTACAATTACTCTCATTTCTAGATGGTAACATTTAGTAACATTATATTAATAAATGATTATTAATTATATTTATTTTAAAGGGACATCTAAAGAGACATAGGGAAAGGGGAAAGCTTGAGAGGGTGAATAATAAAGAGTTGGACTTGAACTTAGGGCTGCTGCCTCTGCTTATGGAGCATCAGCTCTACCAAGTGAGCTGCAATTAAATGCTTTCAATAAAGCATTTCTCTGATAGATATGCTGCTAGTGATCTGGCAGGTCCTTTTGAGTCGTTTCCCAGCATCCTTTGCAGCCCTGGTTGTTTAGGTGCTTATCTGTGTTTATTTGTTAGCTATTTGATTTAATGCTGCCATGTAAAGTCTGTTGCTGGTTTGACCCCCTGTTGATTCAGACCCCTTACATTTAACATGTTAATTTGTGTCACCCTGAGTTAAGTCTGTCTGTGTTCCAATGAGTACCTGTGAGTTTGTTTAATAAAGTGTAAAACAAAAAAAAAAAAACAAAAAACTAACAAAAAAAAAAAAGATTTGTGCTGTGCAAAAACAGGAAGTTTACAAAATGCTTTTGCTAGTGCCATGGCTGTCAGGTGTTGCAGATCAGGATCCACTACAATACAAAGGCTACAGTCCTTAAAATTGTAGCAAATTTAAACCCAATATCTTGTTTTTCAACAGTTTTTTTGACATGTTTTGAAAGATGAATCACATTATTTTTTGTCATATACTGTTATATTACATCAAACTCAAATTATTATACAACTTCTTTACATAAAATAATGTCATTGAAACCAATTAATAACAGCACATTTCTGTAAATTTAAGTATTATTATTCGTAATACAGCATTTACTTGCCATATTTCTAGGTAATTCAATTGTTTTAAAATGTGAAAATGTTTCCAATTAAATGTTAAAAACAACCTGAAAATAAGGCAAAATCTTTTAAAATTACAACTATAAACTGTATTTTAATTACGGGAAAAAACTGTATTTTTATAAGAAGGTTATTTTCTGTTATTTCACTGTATTTTTCTGCTGCCCCAGCTCCTGGAAAATTACTGTTTTTTTTTTTTTTTACAATTTTACAGTGCACTGCTTCTCTTCAACCACTGGCTCAGCCCAGTCCATGCTGGTCCTAGACCAGTCTTCCTCATCATTGCTGAGGTTCCCACAGTTCCCTTCTCTCATCAACTAAAACAAAAAGATCAGGAAATGTTCTAAATGAGAAAGAAAGTTTTTGCTTTCAAAGCAAATGTATATCGAAAGTAATTAAAAGTCAGCTCTCCCACGAATTCAGCTAATTAAACAATAACAAGTCTTTGAGGGTGATATTATATCTACAACATCAGGTGTGGGAATCTTTGAAAACAGCTTCTGAGCATCCTCAGCAAGCTGATTGAGGAAGTATTCCAGAGCATTGTAAATTTTTGAACAGGACTTGACGATTGCTGGTGGGATTCTCAGGAGTGTAGTGAATCTAATCAGTCCTTCTGCTGCCGTCGATTCAAATGTGCTCCCTGGTTTGTTCAGTTCTCCCAGGAGAAGATCTGTGGTTATTTCTACTGCAGCCAGTACTGACTTTAAGACAGCCTTCAGATCTTCAAACACCACACCTGTTTTGGTAGCAAGTCTCTTCAGTGATGGACCATTGAGACCAAATCCAACTACATAATGTGTGACAGCAGTGACCATCACACCAATGTCGACAACAGTAGAGAGTACTGGAACTGGTGCAACTGCTCCCACTGCAGATGCAAGAGCATACAATTTTATGGTTGACTGTAATTTCTCCTTCTTCTTGGTGATGATCTCCTGGCTGATGTTGGGCATGGCAAGCAGCAGAGCTTTCTTCTTGAGCTCTGGAAGTGCTCTGTCTAAGGCCTCATGTAAAAGAGGGAAATCATACAGGCGGAAGTCAATGTTGGACACCAGGAAGACCTGTGGAGACTCAAATCCTTGATTCTGAAGACCTGTGGAATAAATGGAACACAATAGTTGAATCTTGTCATTTTGCCTGATAGAAGCTGATTTTCACTCAGTAGTTAGTAGTTCGACTGAGATAAAACAGACATGTTTTGTAAATGCTGATTCAGGCTTCAGCATGAGTCCATGTTTCTGCAGACCTGTGCAATAAAATAGAAATAATAGTTCAATCGTGTCATCATAGATATTAAACACAGATTTTTATACAGGTTTTCATTCATGTGTGAAGAAGTAGATTTAAAGAAAAGAAGTTTCACCCTCGTCTGTTCTGATTTGTGATTCATAAAAAAGTTTCTCCAGATGATCCACAGTGCAGCACTTTTCCTCAGTTAAACCTCAGTTCCTTCACACAGTTGAAACATGGAAGACACTGAGTCGTTCTGACAACACCAGACTGAGTTCACTTTGTCCTTCTGAGCATGAATGAAGACGAATGAATGAAGAGGAAAGTTAAAAGGAAAACTAGTCTTCAGAACAGAAACACTCACCTTGAATGCAGTTGTCTCTGATTCGTTCCAGAGTCTCGTCTCTGTTAAAATCCTTCTTTGTTCTTTCTTCAGCTCGTAAATTTCTGTCAATCTGTGAGCGGACAAAATAGAACTTCTTCCCCATCTTCTTTATCTCCAGAGCCAGTTTCACATCATTTTCTCTGAAGCGAGTTTCTGAGACGGTGATGAAGAAGTCAAACTTCTCAAATCCAACAAGTTCTAGGTACTTGTCAGCTGGAAACTTGATGGTTCCAATAGCAGGAAGATCCCATAGAACCACATTGGGATAGTCTGGATGAGGGTACTCTCTGACGTCCGTGGTGGTTTCTACACAACCAGTGGGGGCAGCGTCTTCATCTGTGTTGCTAAACCCCCTAAATGCATTAACAAAGCTGGATTTACCAGAACCAGGTGCTCCTGTGACTCCAATATTTAGCGAAATATTCCTTTCCTCTTCTAAATATCCTTGAAGCTTTTCAGCTGCAGCTGCAGGGTCAGTCTGCATCAGCCCTTTAACTTGTTCAGTCACTTTTGAATCCATGAGATCAGCCATTCTGATTCATGACAAACAGAAGAAAAAAAAGACAAATGAATTTATTGCTACTAACATCAAAATATGTTCAGTTTCATAGAAGACTAATTTAGTCATTAAAACTTACTTCTTAGTATGTTTTCATTTTTTGTTCATTTCATATTGCACAGAAAACTGACATTAAATATTAAACTGTGAATGAAGCAGATACTCACTTGATTCTGACAGGAAACTGACAGGTAAGAGAATTAACACTGTCTTGACTTCAACTTTGTCGTTTTAAACAGAGAGCAGAAGAAGAAGCTGCTGAGTTGAAACCTTCAGACAGAACCGTCTAAGTGTCTGTGATGGAAGATGTTTGAAAGGCTCCAGCAAAAACTTAATATAAAAAGCAGAGAGGGAGGAGGAGCCTGGTGTGTTTGTGTGGACATGATCTGATGGCTACAGATAACTCATCACTTCTGACACTTACAGTCTTGTGTGTCATTAACTCAAGAAAAACAAAAACCAAACCCAGAAAACAAATAAGAAAGCCCAGAAAACAAAGAAAGCATGTTGAAAACCTCTGTGCCAGCTGATGGGCATGGAGGTTAAAGAAATTATTAAAGTCTGTGCTGGTTTTAAGACTGAGATGGTTTTAAGACTGAGATGACTTGTATACTGGAAGAAATATGTATATTAATCTGAAATTCAAAGCTGGGATGCAATGGAAAATGTAGAAAAAAAAACTTATCCGGACTTTTTTTTTACTTTTATTTACATATTTGGATTTGGATCATTTCATTTGTTAAAATACATAAATCTTAACATTACAAGCCTTTAACACATTCCATAATGTTGGTGCTGGGACAATTTAGAGCTGGGAAGAAAGTAAAAAGGAAAACAATTATGATGTTATTTCAGACTAGTGATGTCAACAGGTGATTGTTGTGATTTTTTGGTACAAAAGCAGTATCCATCAAGGAATGTTTAAGGAGAAGAAATGGGCAGACACTCTCCACTTCATCAAAAAACAAGCAAAACTCAAAAAGCACTCGGAGAGAGCAGACCTCCACCAAGCGCAACAATTCCCCCATATAGCGATTTACAGAATGCGATAAAATCCGCCTTCTGGATCAGATCCGGATCAGCCTTTGAAATTTGATAGAGGTTCCCATTGTCAATCCCTGAGTCAAATTTCATGAGTTTTGGGCAATAATTAACAGAGATAATGAGAAACAAAATTTTTGGCCCCATTGACCGCAATGTTATCAAAAATTTGAAAGGGATCCAGAATCCAGGATTTTTTCCGGATCACAGCCAAAATGAAATTAGTTCTTCCTTTTCACATTTCTGACAACTCCTGCAAATTTCATCCATAACATTTTGAGTTATCTTGAATTTAACTGGCTGACACTAAATCTGATACTAAAACACAATTATTTGAACCAGGCAGCAACCTTAGATTAGATAGATATATAGATAAATTGGAAGACATGAAGAACCTAATCAAACTAAACAATGAAATATGTCAGTGTCAACTAATGTATCAACTATGCTTTATTTTTAATTCAATATCCGCTTTAAATGACCAGGGAGCCACAGTGTTTCTTATTTTCTTAGATTCATTATTAGCTGAATAACTTTTTTGGGCCGTGCCTCTTCACCCTTATTATAGCTTTTGCAACTGATTTCAGGGTTCATACACAAAAAGAATATTATAAGTTCTTGATTTAAAATGTTAGAGATGTAATCTTTGCATAATGAAGTTTTGTAAGTTCTGAACTTTCACCCGCCCTATGACACATTTCACTTATTGATCCTGGGAGCTCAGTAAGTCTCGTCCAGCTGTCCCTGCTGTCAGAGAAAACCAGCCAAAGGAACTCTGGACTCCAGTCCTGGTCGTCTCTTGCAACAACTGCACATTGGTTCAAGGCACCCAGTCACACATGAACAAAGATCAAACTACCTCACGGAGTCACAGTGGACATCATGACAGAATCGACTTAAGGAACTCAAAAGATGATGAGAAGAGAAGACGGAGATGAAGGAGTGACTGAGTCATTGACCAATCAAGGGTAAACCTTGAACAGCATCATAAAAGCGAAAACCTCTGTGCCAGCTGATGGCCGAGGAGGTTAAAGAAATTATCAAAGTTTGTGCTGGTTTTAAGACTGAGATGAAGCCCAATTAAAACAAAGGGAAGTCTGCTATTTTGAACAGAATATGCAGTTTTTCCAGTATTTTGATGGCTAGTAGTGTAGAATGTATACTGGAAAATTATATTAATCTGAAATTCAAAGCTGGGATGCAATGGAAAATGTAGAAAAAAAAACTTATCCGGACTTTTATTAACTTTTATTTACATATTTGGATTTGGATCATTTCATTTGTTAAAATACATAAATCTTAACATTACAAGCCTTTAACACATTCCCTAATGTTGGTTCCGGGGCAATTTAGAGCTGGGAAGAAAGTGAAAGGAAAACAATTATGATGTTATTTCAGACTAGTGATGTCAACAGGTGATTGTTGTGATTATTTGGTACAAAAGCAGTATCCATCAAGGAATGTTTGAGGAGAAGAAATGGGCAGACACTCTCCACTTCGTCAAAAAACAAACAAACATAAAACTCAAAAAGCACTCGAAGAGCGCAGACCTCCGCCAAGGGCAACAATTTCCCCACATAGCGATTTACAGATTGCGATAAAATCCGCCTTCTGGATCAGATCCGGATCAGCCTTTGAAATTTGATAGAGGTTCCCATTGTCAATCCCTAAGTCAAATTTCATGAGTTTTGGGCAATAATTAACTGAGATATTGAGAAACAAAATTTTTGGCCCCATTGACCGCAATATTATCAAAAATTTGAAAGGGATCCAGAATCCAGGATTTCTTCCGGATCACACCCCAATCAGTTCTTTTTTTTTCACGTTTCTGACAACTCCTGCAAATTTCATCCATAACATTTTGAGTTATCTTGAACACAGACAAAGCAGACAGATAAATGCCGGCAAAAACATAACTCCTTAGCAGAGGTAATGACTGTTGATCAAAGAGAGATTGAAAGATTCAAGTAATATGCAGGATTTTCAATGTCCAGAGGTAGTGCCAACAGCTCAGAAGCATCTATAGTAACATGTATTGTGGTTGGACAAATCAGCATTCCAGATGTTTTTGGAAGAAACGGGATATGTGTGCTTTTGACCACAAACAAAAAGACCATCTAGACCAGGGGTCTCCAAAGTCGGTCCTGAAGGGCTGGTGTCCTGCAGGTTTATCGCCCCATCTTTTTCTCATTCAGGCTCTGATATGGTTAAATGATTAAGTCTGCATGTTCAAGAAACAACTGGCTGCGTCTAAGAAATAAGACAAAAATATTCTGTAAGTGATAACTAAGAACCCTTGTCAGTCATCTGTCTGCTTTCTCCAGATCCAAGGTTATTTAAGCTGGACTGAGTCACGGGGAAAACTGTCCTGTCATTTCCCCCATCAGAATGGTTGCTGCTTCCTCGTTGCCCTCGGGGGTATGAATGTGCATGCGCCGTGTGCGTGTGAGAGAGCACCATTTTTGTTGAAATGATATGTACAAATGTTGGAGGTATGTATGTGGCCATTCAACACATTTTCCACTGCATGTGTTCATAGTTTAAGGGTCTTCATGTTTGCAGGGCAACTGCATTTCTTGTAAGAGCTGCAAGATCACAGCCACAAGAGCCATCTTGTCAGGCTGATACCAAATCTGATACTAAAACACAATTATTTGAACCAGGCAGCGACCTGCAGCACATTCACAACCACTTGTGTGGAAAATGAAACCCTTTTCCAACATTTTTGATCACGTTTTAACATGTTATAAAGGATCCTTCTGTCTTCCTCAGAAAAAACAAACATGGCCTATTAATAGCTTATTGATAACAGGTCTGAGGAAGAAGGAAGGCTCCGTCGAAACAAGTCAAAAGTATGTGAAAAACCTTATGTCTGAAGAAAAGAAGACAAAACTTAGAGCTATAAATTGGAAGACATGAAGAACCTAATCAAACTAAACAATGAAATATGTCAGTGTCAACTAATGTATCAACTATGCTTTATTTTAATTCAATATCCGCTTTAAATGACCAGGGAGCTACAGTGTTTCTTATTTTCTTAGATTCATTATTAGCTGAATAACTTTTTTGGGCCGTGCCTCTTCACCCTTATTATAGCTTTTGCAACTGATTTCAAGGTTCAGACACAAAAAGAATATTATAAGTTCTTGATTTAAAATGTTAGAAATGTAATCTTTGCATAATGAAGTTTTGTAGATTCTGAACATTCACCCGCCCTATGGCACATGTGACTTATTGATCCTGGGAGCTCAGTAAGTCTCGTCCAGCTGTCCCTGCTGTCAGAGAAAACCAGCCAAAGGAACTCTGAACTCCAGTCCTGGTCGTCTCTTGCAACAACTGCACATTGGTTCAAGGCACCCAGTCACACATGAACAAAGATGAAACTGCCTCACTGAGTCACAGTGGACATCATGACAGAGTCGACTAAAGAACTCAAAAGATGATGAGAAGAGAAGACGGAGATGAAGGAGTGACTGAGTCATTGACCAATCAAGAGTAAACCTTGAACAGCATCATAAAAGCGAAAACCTCTGTGCCAGCTGATGGCCGAGGAGGTTAAAGAAATTATAAAAATTTGTGCTGGTTTTAAGACTGAGATGAAGCCCAATTAAAACAAAGGGAAGTCTGCTATTTTGAACAGAATATGCAGTTTTTCCAGTATTTTGATGGCTAGTGGTGTCAAATGTATACTGGAAAAGAATATATAAATCTGAAATTCAAAGCTGGGATCCAATGGAAAATGTAGAAAAAAAAAACTTATCCTGACTTTTATTTACTTTTATTTACATATTTGGATTTGGATCATTTCATTTGTCAAAATACATAAATCTTAACATTACAAGCCTTTAACACGTTCCATAATGTTGGTGCTGGGACAATTTAGAGCTGGGAAGAAAGTGAAAGGAAAACAATTATGATGTTATTTCAGACTAGTGATGTCAACAGGTGATTGTTGTGATTATTTGGTACAAAAGCAGTATCCATCAAGGAATGTTTAAGGAGAAGAAATGGGCAGACACTCTCCACTTCGTCAAAAAACAAACAAACATAAAACTCTGATTGATAACAGTTCTGAGGAAGAAGGAAGGCTCCGTTGAAACAAGTCTAAAGTATGTGAAAAACCTTATGTCTGAAGAAAAGAAGACAAAACTTAGAGCTATAAATTGGTAGACATAAAAAACCTAATCAAACTAAACAATACAATATGTCAGTGTCAACTAATGTATCAGCTATGCTTTATCTTTAATTAAATATCCTCTTTAAATGACCAGAGAGCCACAGTGTTTCTTATTTTCTTAGATTCATTATAGTTGAATAACTTCTTTTGGGCCGTGCCTCTTCATCCTTATTATAGCTTTTGCATCTGATTTCAGAGCAGTGGAGCTAAGTTGACCAGCTATCCCCACTCCCTGAAACCTGCTGCTATGAACAGAGCTGTAAAAACATGTCTAGAAGGGAACTGTTGGACTGTATATCTGTGGTATTTTGACCAAAGCATCTCACAGATATGTTATGGAGACTTTGGGAAACTGTGTCAGCATATGCAAAAAGGGCAGAAGACCTTTAAACAAACAAACAACAGCCTTGTCTAAACTTTACTGCAGGGTTTTACCGATGCTTTGGTGTGTAGGGGAGGAAAATATTTAGAGATATTTATCTATTATCTCCTGACTATGCATTCTGTCTTTCCGGTGTCAAGATGAGGTTTAATCAAAGTAAAGTAATTAATTTATTCAATCTGACTCCGTTTGATAAGTGATAACTTTATCATGAAATATGAATGAGATTTATTAGTTAACCAGTAGTTAAGAATACAAGCCTTTTAAGAATTCAGTTCTGCGGTTAAGAGATCTAACATCAGTCTTAGTTCAGTGATTGGAAATATAAGTTAAACAAGTCACTCAGTGACCTTCTTAATGTTGAAGAATAGCTCTGATGCCTGGGTTTAAGTATTCAGAGGTATTAGAACATGATACTCAATCTTGCCTATCCAACTCAGAGGTTAAGGGTGTGAGCAGTGTCCAGTGAAACTTACCATATAACTAAGGTCTTTGGGATATGGTCCTTAACTAGTCCCTATCTCAGTTCAGGGATGGCAGAATCAGACAAACTGTTCAGTGACCTTCTTAACATAGAAGAACAGCCCTGACATCTGAGTTGATTTATTTAGAGGTTATAGAACTATCAAAATGAATACAGAACATGATATTAAGTCTTTTCCTATTCAACTCAGAGGTTAAGAGTGTGAGTGTTACCTAGTGGTATTTACCATATAACTAAAGCCCTAATAGGTAACTGATAATAGATACTTTACTACTTAGAACAAAAGTCTCATCAGGCAATATTAGAAAGAATGGTTAATATACCAGTTTACTGTCAGGTCCAAAACAGAAATACAGCCAATAAAATGATATGACACGCCTGATGTGTGTGGGAGCTCTGGTAGGCAGATTAACTCAAAGAGGGAGGTTATTATTCTTTCTTTTAGACACCAAACCAGACCAGAGACACTTCTTGATTCTCTCAAATAGGAATTTACATGGAGACGCTGAACACATCTGGAGACCTTATGACCTATCAGTCCTTTATACGTCTCACACTGGGCCCATGTAACAGTGCAAGGAGAAGTTAGATAGACAGGAGGTGTTGGTGTGACAGGTTAAAATATTAAAATATTTTAAAAGTGTTTCATACACAAACTAAAATACACAGGTTTAAAAAGTTGATAGTGGAATTTATTTTCAGTTAAAAAGGAGAGTTAAAAATATTCATATTTCATAATTGTTATTTTGTTATGATTGTTTGAACGTATGAGCAATACGGTACTAAAAGTATAAATACTATGTACACTATTTACAATTTCTTAAAAGTTCGATGGTTTGTAAATCGATTGCTTCTGACCAGCAGCAGAGAACTGTGATCCTTGGGGCTTGCTGTCCAAGCCACTAAACCTAACCTAGTTGGTAACAAGAGCCCAGATCATAAGAGGGGAGCTGCAGTTAACAAATGTGACCAATAGCTGGACTTTGAGCTGCCAGGCTATACCTCTTAGGTCAGTTATTGGAGTAAGCAGGGTAGGCATTTGGATGGATAGTATGCAGTTAGTGCTAGGCTTAAATAAGTTGGGTAATTCTAGCGAGGTTAACCCCCCTTGACCGCAACTTCGGACCTGTAGGATGGAGAGCTGGTCCCGGTGACAGACTCTGCTAGTCAGAGACTGTACCGCCCGAACAGGGACTTGAAGAAGTGAGCTTCAGGTCCAACCAATCTGGACCCCCGGAGAAAACTGTGAAGCAGGAGGGAGCCTGTGGAGGCACACAAAATCGGCTCCTAGTAAAAACAACAAGGGAAGCCGAGTCCGCAGTAATTGCACGAAGCAAGCGGGATTGAGAGGAGTGAAGGTCTACGGACAATTTCAAGAGGAAATCCCAGGACTGCGCTGAATAGCCAACTTGTCTGGACCTCATCCCTGACTCAAGATGTACCTAGCGTACCTAGATGTACCTAACCCTAACCCTAAACCTTTGAGGAACAGACACTGTCACTTCCTGTCCCTTCAGGAATGTTGGACCTTCTCCTAAATCTTCACTGTGGTTGAGGTCAGGTGAGAATGGATGACAGTCAAGACTTTTGGTCAAAGCTTTGAGGTCGTTCATCATCCTGCTGCAGTGTGAACTTCTCTCCACAAGGTTTATTTGTAGAGCACAATTCGTACACAAGAAAATTCAAAGTGCTTCACAGATGAATAAAATCACAAGAAGGCAAACAGAATCACTCCATAAATCACAAAAGCATGAACAAATAATCATTAATAAATTAAATTAAATGATTGCAGATAAAAATCCTTTCAGTTGTCATATGTACATCTAAACAGAACTGTTTTCAGCCTGGATCTGAATATTGTCAGAGTTCAGGTCTGTCTCACATCTTCTGGAAGACTGATCTAGATTTTAGGAGCATAAAACTGAATCTCAGCTTCACCTTGTTTAGTCCTGACTCTGGACACCAGCAGGAGACCACTACCTGAGGTTCTCAGAGTCCAGGTTGGTTCGTATGGCTCTAACATGTCAGAGATGGACTTGAAGCCATGGGCCATGAAGAGACTTCAAGCAGAGCTGTTTTAAGTTAATGTTTTAGTGATTTATCACCAATTCTGATTTAGAATAAAACCATAAAAACAGACACAGATGAACCGTGACATGTTTTATATGAAGGACAAAGAAGTTCAGTTTCTAAATGAGAAACTTCTCACATAAACTGAAGGAACATAGCCGATACCTAACAAAGTTTTTCTTTAAATAAAAACTCAAACTCAAACTCTCAAACAAATTAGAGTTACTAATAAAGAAATGAATCTGTTCTTGAGATGATGTCTAACAACCACAATCACACTGAGGTATTCAGCCCCAGAGTCCTTTTAAACTCCCTCTGTGCCTCATCAGCAATGACATCAACCAAAAGATTGAGTGTGTTGTAAGTTGTGCTCCATGACAGACCCATTCCTATTGATATTCCAAGTACTGGAATGATTCGGCACATTTCCTCTGAGTCCAGTAATGTAGATCTGCTTGCATGTTTGATCAGTGGATTCAGGAGAAGATCTTTAATGATGTTGTAGCAGCCAGTACCGTCTTCAAGACAGCCTTCAGACTCTTAAACCGCCCTTGGTATGAAGTCTCTGCAGTGATGAGACGCTGAGCCCAAATCTGAATACATATTATGTGACAACGGTGACCATCAAGCCAAGGTCGGCAGCAACAGAGAGTCCTGGAACAACAAAGTTTTAAAACTCTTTTACTCAGTTCTCCTCCACTATTTCTGCTCCTGGTTGATGTGAAATGCCTTCTGGGACCTTTTGCCAGCTCAAGTCTACATAAGTTTAAGCTGGATGCATCCTCAATGAAATGGGTGAGTGAGAACTCATCCAGGTATTTCTACCTGACTTGTCCAGACTTGAGAACTGGAACAGTACTTCAACTGAAATCGTTAAAGCTTCACAAGAACATCAGAACACAAGTACAGACAAGTGAGCATGTTGGGAATTGGCCAGTGATTAGAATGTAGATACTCTGGTTTTACCAACTTGAGACACTTACCCTTCCCACAATATCAAATCAACTATGGAGGATGATGAAAATATTTTAATGTCACTGTGTGAGAAGTGGCTACTTTGCTTCTCCCAGACTCTGCAGAAGTTCGCTGAGTTTAGGATATTCTGTACAGTCAATGAGTTAATGTTGGTGTGTGAAATTACCACATCCTGCCTTTCCAGAAAAATAGAGTACAGTTCATGGCCAAGAAGAGAAAAGATTGATCCCAACTGTAAACTTAAGATGGTACTGTTTATGTTTGAAGAAGATAAGCAAGTAAAGAGTGAATATGAAACTGTCTCGTTAAATTTGACTGGTTTCATCTGTGAAACTGAAGCCTAGCAAAATAGGCTTTGACCAGACTATAAAAAGGCTGGTGTTTTCTTTGTTCTCCGATTTCCTTATTATTCTAATTTTCCTTGATTTTCTTTGATTTCCTCATTATTCTGATTTTCTGATTTTCCCTGATTTTGGCTCATTCGGCTCAAAGGAAATCCCAGACTACTGCAGAAGTCTGTATTAAAGCCTTCTTCTTGCTTGTAAATAAATATGTTTTATGCATTTGAACGGCGACTCCAGAGGGGAGGAGATCGAGAGAAGAAAAGTCACATCATCGTCGCCAAGAGATCTCCAAACTTCTTCTGGCAACAGAAAACAACAACCGGTTTTCAAACCTGTTTCCCTCCTCCATTTCTCTTCCTATTGCCTCATGTTATCATCATTATTATTATTATTATTATTATTATTATTATTATTATTATTATTATATTGTTTATTGATAATAATAATAATAATAATAATAATAATAATAATAATAATTTTAAATCATATAGTTATATATTCCTAAATACACTTATTTGGCCATGATCTGTGGGGTTCCCCAGGAGGTCAATCCTGGGACCCCTATTGGTTAATCTGTACATGCTTCCATTAGACCAGCTAATACACTGCTGTAATGTATCAAACCACAATTTTAGGGGTAAGATTGGATTCAAACTTGAACTTTAAACAGCCACATTAAAGTAATAACATCAGCAGTTTTTTAACATCTAAAAAACATTTCCAGAATCAAATAATTAGTGTTTAAACCAGATTTAGAAAGACTAATGGCTCTGAACCAGCAGTAAGACAGCTGCAGTCCATCCAGAACAATGCTGCTGGAGTCCTGACTAGAACCAGGAAATACGACCATATTAGTCCGGTCCTGAGGTCTCTGGCTTCCTGTTGCTCAGAGAATAGACTTTAAAACAGCTCTGCTTTCTTCATGGCTCTAAAGTAGATCTTTGACATGTTAGAGCCATATGAACCAATTTGGACTCTGAGAACCTCAGGTAGTGGTCTCCTGCTGGTGTCCAGAGTCAGGACTAAACAAGGTGAAGCTGAGATTCAGTTTTATGCTCCTAAAATCTGGAACAGTCTTCCAGAAGATGTGATACAGGCCTGAATTCTGACAATGTTCAAATTCAGGCTGAAAACAGTTCTGTTTAGCTGTACAGATGATAACTGGAAGGATTTTTATCTGCACTCTTCATTTTTAATTTACTTTATTGATGATTATTTGTATGCTTTTATGATTTATGGAATGATTTTATTTGCCTTCTTGTGATTTTATATATCTGTAAAGCACTTTGAATTGCCTTGTGTACGAATTATGCTCTACAAATAGACTTGCCTTGCCCTGCCTTATCTTTTTCGTTTGCATTCATATTCACAAGTCCACCTGAACAACAGCTTGGGCTTGTGATGATCCTGTTTCATGGTCATAGATGTCCAGTGGCAGGCTGCTGCAGCAGCTCTGGTCAAGATGTTTTTTTACATCATCATGAGAAAAACTGAACTTTCCCAAGCCCAAGCAATGCTTTGTCATCATTTCTAGAATTATCTTTAAATTCATTCCCCAAATACACAGGGAATGAATAAGAAAAGTTGGAACAAAAAATGTGAGATCAGTGGCAAATAAAATGGAAGCACTTGAAATGAGAATGAAAACAAATTTACACCGTTGATGTTATGGTGTCTGTTTCAGTTGTCTCCAATTGTCTCCAGGCACTTTGCAGAGACCCTGATCCCGACCCCCGGGCAAATATCATTAACTGAAATTATATTATTAAATCCTAATCAAAGAAAAATGGCAAGTAAAAAAAATAAAAACATAAAAAAACTTGCATAGCGGGAGAAAAAACCTTGTAGCCGAACAGTGGCTGGTAAAATTTTTACCAGAAATTTCAGTCTATGTTCCTGATGGAACAAAGAACAGATCAGCACTGATGGCTACTAAATGATTTTGTCTACTTTTCCTGGAATAACTAGAGGAAACGACTGGCTTAAACTTGGATAGGCTCCAATAAAAATTATAAATTGGATACTCTGACAAACCGAGAATCAAAGAGGCAAAACTCTGAATCTGTAACCAAGAACAACAACTGTATGAATAAGGAAGCAGTTGTTGTTCCTGTTTGCACTTTTTTTCTCCACAGCTTCTCTAACATTCATTGTAGCCAGTGGTCTAGTAGCTCATTGGCTACTCTTTAATATTACAGGGTGTCAGGTGTAGCTTCCCAGCATGCTCTGGGCAGTATATTTGTTACAGTGTAACATTATTGTTTATCACTGTTAATATCAAAACTGTGGATGCTGCAATTTGTTATTCTTCTCATAAATTAATTGCTTTTCACCTCTAGTGGCCATTCTAAGAACTGCAGGTTTTGTGACTTGTGTTAATAACAGATTGGCAGGTTGGATGTAGCCTTTTGTTGTTGATCTGCAATGTTTCTCTTCAAGTGACGGCGTGTGTGGAAAGTTCATATATATTAATATGAGTAAATGGTGGTCATGTGACCCTAACGAAGATGGCAGCTTATGAGAGAGGCTCCAGTTAGCCGTGCACAAAAGTCGTTTTATTCCCCGGATTATGGCTTAAAACCCGTGAACTTCACCAGGTATCGGCTATGTCAGCGTCTCACAAGACAAAGGAATGTGACATTTTCACTCGAACTCGCAAATCGGCTATTCACAAGACAAAGGAGGCCCCGGCACCTGAGCGGGCGGACACGAGCAAGATGGCCGACATGGCGGATGTGCTAGCAGAGCTAAAGTCTGTCCGTTCGGAATTTGGGCTGAAACTGGATGGTATAAATAACCATCTTGGAGATGTGACAGATGTGATAGCAGCATCAGAGGGCAAACTGGTTGAAGTTAAAAAAGATGTGTCGGCACACACTAAATGCATCGAAGAAGCGGAGAAACGTGTGGCTTTAATGGAGGAGGAACTTGAGACAACACAGGCTGAATTAGCCTCAACTGCAAAATGGCTGACATACTTGGAGGCGAAGACCGACGACTTAGAGAATCGAAGCAGGAGGAAGAATCGAAGCAGGAGGAAGAATCTGCGCATGTTTGGTTTGAGAGAAGGGGCCGAGGGTACCCGTCCACTACTGGATTTTGTTAGGGAAATGCTGCCAAAGTGGCTGGATCTCTGCCCAGACCAGAACCCGGTGTTGGAGAGGGTGCATCGCACCCTGGTGTCACCGAGGCTTAACCAACACAGAGCGTGTCAGGACACCGCCTGCTGAGCAGCAGAACCGAACTCATCGGGGGGACACGCCCAGCACATCTCAGCGCGCGGCCAGGGAGCTGCGCGCTTGGCAACGTGAGCGGGCGCGGCGCACTCCTTCCCACACCTGAGGCTCATCACCTCATCACACACCTGCAGCTCATCGCCTCGTTCCAGACAGAGATTTATACCCGATCACTCCTGAGCTCAGGTGCGAGTTCTTGCCGTACCTCTGTGTATGAGATCCTTGTGTTCCCCTGTGAGTACTCGCCCTCACCCTCCTTGTGCTCGTTTCATTGTGGATTACTTACCCTTGTGGAATTACGTCCTTTGAATTTACTGTCCTCCTGGAAGACGCCACAGTGGATTACTATCGTATGGATTACTATCGTGTGGATTACTTTCATGCGGATTACTGTCTGTCTGAATTGTCTCACTGAACTTTTTGAGAGTTTTCTTCCAGTGACTTTCCTCCTGGGGCTGAAGATAGAACTTCTGTGTTTGTTCCCCCAGTTCTGGGCAGACCCAGATGTCTGTGCAAGTGACTGCGTTCTCCAGCAGCGAACTCTTCTGTTGGAAATGTCTTCAATAAACACGACCTTGTGCCTGAAAATCTCTGAACTGTCTGTGTCATGCATTTGGGGTCGCATACAAAACCATAACAGTAAGAACTCGTCAAGAATGTCGACGACCTCAGCCGACACAGGGAGCACGCACACCAGTCCAGTGCAGGCGGCCTTATGCCAACAGATCCAGCTTACCCAGTCCCACACCCAGCAGCTGTAGGTGAACTCTGCTGCTGCACAGTCCCTGCAGGCTCAGGTCCAGCCTCTCCAGGCCTCCGTTGATGCTCTCACCAACCAACAGCTGGCTTTTGCCAGCCAGCAGGCAGAGGTGCTACAGCAGCTCAGGGCTCTCACCGCTGCTCTGGTGACTCAACCGCGGGATCCACCAGCTCCTGTCGTCGGGGAGGAATCTACGTTCTGAGAACCCAGCATCTCCAGCCCGCTGCCGTTGGATGGCAATTTCGAGAACTGTGCCACGTTCATAATGCACTGTGAGCTAGTCTTTCTCCACCAGCTCAGTATGTTCTCCACCAGCACAGCTCGCATCGCTTATATGACCAACCTGCTCACGGGGCGAGCGGGCAGTGGGCCACCGCCTCCTGGTCCATGGGGGCCCGGTTTTGTCATGATTAACCAGGACTTCGCCGCTGAACTTTGTAAGGTGTTTCACCATCCTGTGGGCGGCCAGGATCCGGGTGCTCGGTTGATCCGGCTTCAACAAGAAGTGGGTGCCATAGAAAGTGGGTGGAACAACCAGGCCCTCCGAGTGGTTTTCCGGAGAGGTCTCAGTGAAGCTGTCAAGGATCAGCTGGCCACCCGGGAGGAGCCGACGTCCCTGGAGGAGCTCATCTCCATGGCTATCCGGATCGATGGACGTATCCGGGAAAGGAGACACGAACAGCACCAGCGCCGATCTCCTCCGAGTCGCCACCGCTCGGGTCCATCGGAGAGAACTCATGTCCTTCAGCCGCTCCCGGTCGGTGATCTCGGCCCGCTGACCCAAGTTACCCCGGGAGAGGAACCCATGCAGCTGGGTAGAACCCGGCTTAACCCAGCCGAACGAGAGGCTGGCTTCAGGGCAGGGCTCTGTCTATACTGTGGGCAAAAGGGACATTTAATCAGAACCTGCCCCACGTGACCAAAAGATCAGGCTCATCAGGACGTCGGGAGATACTGATGAGCCGCCTGTCCTGCTCCCGTCGCCCAGAGAGTCAGCTGATGAGCGTCAGCCTGTCCTGGGAGGATCAGCGCATCTCCGTGGGAGCACTCATCAATTCAGGGGCTGACGATTGTTTCTTGGATGCGGACTTTGCTGCCCAGATTGGCGTCCCGCTGCTACCCCTGGGGAGGCCCATGGAGGCTTTTGCCTTGGACGAACGACACCTGGCCAGCATGACTCAGCACACTTGTCCAATCGCAACCAGCTTTTCGTTAAGGCAGAGAAGTGCAACTTTCATGCCTCCTCAGTGGACTATCTGGGGTTCATCGTGGAGAGAGGGCAGACGCGAGCGGACCCCCGCAAGATCCAGGCGGTGGTGGACTGGCCTACGCCACATTCGAGAAAAGACTTACAGAGCTTCTTGGGTTTCATCAACTTTTACCGGAGATTCATCCGCAACTTCAGCGGTGTTGCCGAACCCCTCACCAGGCTTACATCTCCCTCCACACCGTTCGCCTGGTCTCCCGCCGCCGACGCTGCTTTCATGGAACTTAAAAGGAGGTTCACCAGCGCACCCATCCTACTCCACCCCGACCCCAAGAGACAATTAATAGTGGAGGTTGACACCTCGGATACAGGACTTGGGGCAGTCCTCTCTCAACGCTCGGCCACGGATCAGAAGGTCCATCCTTGCGCCTTCTTCTCCCGCCCGAGAAGAACTACGATGTCGGGAACCGGGAACTGCTGGCGGTGGTGGCAGCACTGGATGAGTGGCGTCACTGGCTGGAGGGGGCTGAGTTACAATTTACCATATGGACTGACCATAAGAATCTCACGTTCATTCGGGTTACTAGACGTCTCAACGGGTGGCAGGCTCGGTGGTTGAGTTTCCTCAGCTGTTTTGACTTTTCCCTGACGTATCGGCCAGGCTCTCGCAATACCAAGGCAGATGCCCTCTCCTGTCAACACCCCAAAGAGCCAGCCACCGAGGAACCCCCATCCGTCCTTCCCGAAGACAAGGTGGTGGGTCAGGTGGCCTGGGGGGTGGAGACCCTGGTCAGACAGGCCCTCCGTACCCATCCGGCTCCCGGAAGGGTGCCTCCTGGTCGCCTGTTTGTGCCTGAGATCACCAGGTCACGTGTCCTTCAGTGGGGGCATTCAAGCAAACTGGCTTGTCACCCTGGGGTCTATCGTACTTTCACATTCCTGGCTCGACGTTTCTGGTGGCCCACCATGAGGAAGGGACGTCCACGACTTCATCGTTGCCTGCCCCACCTGCACCCGCAGTAAACCATCGCATCAAGCTCCGTCAGGCCTGCTGCAGCCCCTGCCCGTCCCTGGTCGACCCTGGTCCCACACCGCCCTGGACTTTGTGACTGGTTTACCTCCCTCTCAGGGGAACACCGTGATTCTGACCATTGTGGACCGTTTCAGCAAGGGAGTTTATCTGGTGGCCCTCCCCAAGCTTCCATCGGCTCTCGAGACCGCTGAGCTTCTGACCGGCCACGTATTCCGCCTCCATGGGTTTCCACTGGACATCATCTCGGACCGAGGGCCCCAGTTTATTTCCCAGGTATGGCGGGCTTTTTGTAAAGGGTTGGGGGCCATGGTCAGTCTCTCCTCTGGCTATCACCCACAGACTAACGGACAGACCGAGAGGATGAACCAGAGCGTGGAGTCTGCTCTCCGATGCGTCACCGCCAAGAAGCCGACCTCCTGGTGCTGTTTCCTGCCCTGGGTGGAATACGCTGTGAAATCCTTGGTCAGCTCCGCCACCGGCCTCTCCCCCTTCGAGGCAGCCTTGGAGTACCAACCGCCTCTCTTCGCAGAGCAGCAAAATGAGGTAGCCGTTCCATCTGTGCAGGACCACCTGAACTGCTGTCGTCGGGTATGGGAGAAAGCTCGGGCAGCCTTACTTCGGGCTACGGATCGTGCCAGACAAGTGGCCAACAGGCGCAGATCTCCTGCACCCACGTACCAACCAGGGCAGGAGGTGTGGCTATCATCCAAGGATCTCCCGTTACCGTCCTCGGCCAAGAAGATGAACCCCCGCTTCGTCGGTCCCTTCGTGGTTGAGAGGGTCCTGAGTCCAGCGGCGGTGAGTTTGAGACTACCGGCTTTCATGAAGATTCACCCTGTTTTTCATGTGTCCCGGGTTAAGCCCGTCTCTCGTAGCTCCCTCATGCCTCCTTCTCCTGCTCCTCCTCCTCCCGAGATCGTGGATGGGCATCCTCAGTGGAAGGTCCGTCGGCTGCTGGACGTCCGGCGCAGGGGCCGGGGATTCCAGTACCTGGTGGACTGGGAGGGCTACAGCCCTGAGGAGTGGAGCTGGGTCTCACGCGGGCTCATCATGGACCCTGGGCTGCTCACGGCGTTCTATCGTGCCCATCCGGACAAGCCGGGCAGGTCGCCTGGTGGCTCCCGTAGAGGGAGGGGTACTGTCAGGACACCGCCTGCTGAGCAGCAGAACCGAACTCGTCGGGGGACACGCCCAGCACGTCTCAGCGCGTGGCCAGGGAGCTGCGCGCTTGGCGACGTGAGCGGGCGCGGCGCGCTCCTTCCCACACCTGAGGCTCATCACCTCATCACACACCTGCAGCTCATCACCTCGTTCCAGACAGAGATTTATACCTGATCACTCCTGAGCTCAGGTGCGAGTTCTTGCTGTACCTCCGTGTATGAGATCCTTGTGTTCCCCTGTGAGTACTCGCCCTCACCCTCCTTGTGCTCGTTTCATTGTGGATTACTTACCCTTGTGGAATTACGTCCTTTGAATTTACTGTCCTCCTGGAAGACGCCACAGTGGATTACTATCGTATGGATTACTATCGTGTGGATTACTTCCATGTGAATTACTGTCTGGCTGAATTGTCTCACTGAACTTTTTGTGAGTTTTCTTCCAGTGACTTTCCTCCTGGTGCTGAAGATAGGACTTCTGTGTTTGTTCCCCAGTTCTGGGAAGACCCAGACTTTGCACGTCTGTGCAAGTGACTGCGTTCTCCAGCAGCGAACTCTTCTGTTGGAATTGTCTTCAATAAACACGGCATTGTGCCTGAAACTGTGCTCTGAACTGTCTGTGTCGTGCATTTGGGGTCGCATACAAAACCATAACAGAGCGGTCTTGATTCGTTTTTGGAAATTTCAGGACAGGGAGACTGTGTATCGTTTCTCATCACAGAAGAACATCCTACACAATGGAGCAAAAATCACCTTTGTGCAGGACTTCTCAGCCGAAACGATGCGGAGACGTCGTGAGTTCAACACAGCCAGAAAGTTGTTCACAGAGATGGGAATATTCCGGGGATTTCAACTTAATCCTTGCAAGATCAGAGTGGTCCATGATGGGAAGGTACTCCTCTTCTCTTCACTGCAGGAGGCAGAGGAGTTTTACCATGAAATTCAATCTAAAGGATAAACTTCACTATACATGTCTGTTGTCTGCTTTCTGAAATAGACAACATCGGTGACGGGGATTGATTAACAGGACTAGTGATGTGAGTGTTGACCCGGTATAATTATTTTGAAGAGAAAATAAAACGTATCATACATTGATAATGAACAATATGTACGTAGTTTGAACTGGGTCTGGTGCTACTTCGTTTTCCTCCCTCATTATGATTTTGAGAAAGACGTTATGATTGAGTGAAAGTATTATCATTATCATTCCAGTTAATTTCCTTTTAAAGTTGACTTCAAACGAATGGCAAATGTTTTAGAAAGGGAGAGGAAGGATTTTTTTTTTCTGTCTATAATTTGGTGAAGGTACAGACCCAATGTTTTTGTCTTTTTCTTTTCAATAATTTAATTTACTCCTTTTTGAATATCCGGGGAAGACAAATGTTGTTAAGGGATGTGTTGTGCACGGTTGATAATGGGTTAAGCTTCCACATTGTTAAACTTGGGTTCGGGTAGATTAGCTGTTCCTCATGCAAATGTGGATCAGTGTACCCCAGTTGCTTTTTGGAACTTAGGGAATGTGGGGAATAATGGTTAGGTTTATAGCACTTCAGTTGGGGAAGTGCTTAGGACAGGGAGGGGTGAGAGGGATACCTGGCATGATGTTTTACATTCATAGTTTGTTTTTCTTTTTACCTTTTTATGTCAGCAGTGCATTCAATAGCAACACCGCTATTTACTTTTCTGTTTTTTCTCCAACTAGACAGGTTTACATCTTATACAAAATTAAAACACAAACACAAAATGTCTCAAATAAAAATTACTAGCTGGAATGTCAGAGGGCTGAGAGAAATAGCTAAAATAAAGCAAGTTTTGAATAGGATTAAGCAACTTAAGTCCCAAATAGTTTTCTTGCAAGAGACACATCTAGGAGCCACAGCAATCGGCAGATTACAAAAAAGATGGCCGGGTCAGGTCTTATATGCCCCCTACAATAACCGTGCTCGGGGCGTGCTCATACTTATACACAAATGCAAATCGTTTCAAGTTGATAATGTTATTTGTGATCTATCTGGTCGATACATCATTGTCCAGAGTAACTTATGCACACTCAAATTGAATTTGGTTTGCATTTATGGTCCAAATGATGACAACCCAATATTCTTTCAAAATGTGTTCCTCACTTTGTCCACTTAGCAAGGTATGTACATTATGGGTGGTAATTTCAACTGCACTTTAGAGCCTACAAAAGATCGTTCAACTAACTTTGACTCTACTCATATGCAGACAAGGAGAATATTGTTGCAATTGTGTAAAGATTTGAATTTGGTTGAAGTATGGAGGAAAATGCACCCAGATGAAATTGAATACTCCTGTTACTCAAGTAGATATGGAACCCACTCATGCATTGATTATTATTTGGTCTCTTCTGGACTTTTGTATAAAATTAAAGAATGTTGGTATGATAGCATTGTCATAAGTGATCATGCAGCTATATCATTAAATTTGCATATAAATAAATTTATTCACAACTCCAGGAGATGGAGATTCCCAGTCGAATTACTACAGGATACAGAGTTTATAAAACTTGCTGAAGGACACTTTGATAATTATTTTTAAACAAATCTTGATCAGACTGATGCATGCGTGAGATGGGAGGCATTTAAGGCATATATGCGTGGGGAAATTATTAGTTATACAAATTTTAAAACTAAACAACGGCGTTTGAAAATTGAAACACTGGAAAACCAAATTAAGTTGTTGGAACAAGACCTGTATAATAATTACAACAATTTGAAAGTAAAGGAATTGCAAATTATGAGAGCTAAATATAACAAGGTATCGATGGATAAAGTTGCAAAAAGTTTGATGTGGCTTAAACAATCTTATTATGATCAGGGAGAAAAATGTGGTAAATTATTGGCTTGGCGACTCAAGAAAAAAACAATCAGATAGGACAATTAATAGTATTATGACATCTAAGGGGAACTTGACCTCTGACCCACTGGAGATCAACAATTGTTTTAGGGAATTTTATGAATCTTTGTATACATCAGAGTGAAGGTGATCCAGAGAGTCAAAATTCATTTTTAGATCAGCTGGAATTTCAGACTTTGTCAGAAAGTGAACAACAAAAACTAGATTGTAATCTAAAAATAAAGGAATTGACAGAGGCCATTCAAAATATGCAGAATGGAAAAGCACTGGGACCGGATGGTTTTCCTATCAAATTTTATAAGACATTTAAAGAAAAACTTCTGGTCCCACTTCAAGCCATGTATGAGGAATCTTACACAAAAGGAATACTTCCACCATCTTTGAGACTTGCAATAATAACTTTAATTCTTAAGCCGAACAAACCCCCAAATGAGTGCTCCTCTTTCAGGCCGATTAGTTTGATGGGATGTGACACTAAAATACTCTGCAAGGCCTTGGCCAGAAGACTAGAGTTGCACCTTCCATACCTTGTTTCTAATGATCAAAATGGTTTTGTTAAAAACAGACATGGATTTCACAATATTTGACGTGTTCTGAATGTATTGCATGAAAAATACAGTTTTAAGGATACAGCTGTATTGTCCTTAGATGCGCACCAAGCCTTTGATAGGATAGAGTGGGACTATCTTTTTAAAGTGCTTCCACGATTCGGAATTGGTGCAAGTTTTTTGAAATGGATTCAGCTTTTGTATGCAAACCCAACTGCTGAAATACTGACCAATAACAATGTTTCCAAACCATTTATTCTATTGCCTTTGCTATTTGTATTGGCTAATGAGCCATTTGTTATGGCTATAAGAGCTCATGAAGGTATCTCTGGTATAACGATCGGTGGTTATGAGCATCAAATATCTCTGTACGCGGATGATATAATACTTTTTTTTAACAAATTTGAAAGATAGTATTCCCCAATTAGCAGATTTGATTAAAACTTTTGGAACTATTTCAAGGTATAAAATCAACAATTCCAAGTCAGCATTAATGTATTTAAATGAAAATGAAAGATCACAACCTGTTGTAGATACACCATTCACAACCACTAAGGAAGGTTTTACGTACCTAGGAGTTAAAATTAGTCCTGAGATAAAACAATTGGTTTCTTTAAATTATGACCCACTGGTGGACAGAGTGAGGGACATGCTAAACCGTTGGACCCAAATGCCTATTTCTATGATTGGTCGCATAAACATAATTAAAATGTTAGTCTTACCCAGATTTTTGTATTTCTTTCAGTCGCTTCCACTGCCGCTACCTAACACCTTTTTTCACAACATTAATGATTTGTTGAGCAAATTCATCTGGAATAATAAAAAGGCCAGACTCCAATTAAGGTTATTATACTTACAATATGAAAGAGGGGGGCTTCAACTCCCGAACCTAAAATGGTATTACTGGGCTGCCCAGTTATGGTCAGCAATGTATTATTTTTCTGTGGCTCCTTTTCCAGCTTGGATATCTATAGAACAGATATCAACATCAGGACTTCCTCTTAAGCTTTATTTATATTAAGCAAGTATTAAAAAGCTACTTAAGCAGACAAAGAATCCCTTTCTTAAAAACACCATCTCGGTGTGGTACTCTGCACATCAACATGTTGGTGATACACCTGCATTGTCACAGTTTTCCCCTATATGGGGCAACAGTTGTTTTATACCTGGAAGAGCAGATGGTGGATTTAAGATGTGGGTCGCTAAAGGTGTTGAAAATATTTCTGACTTATATGTAGAAGGCAACTTGTTGTCATTTATCCAGCTCTGTGAGAAATATAAAATTCCAAAAAAACATTCTTTTTAAAGTCTATTCTCTGAGCGACAGGATGCCAGTGCAGAGACCTCAGGATTGGACTAATATGGTCGTATTTCCTGGATCTAGTCAGGACCAGTGCAGAGACCTCAGGACTGGACTAATATGGTTGTATCTCCTGGTTCTAGTCAGGACCAGTGCAGAGACCTCAGGACTGGACTAATATGGCCGTATTTCCTGGTTCTAGTCAAGACCAGTGCAGAGACCTCAGGACTGGACTAATATGGTCAAATTTCCTGGTTCTAGTCAGGACCAGTCCAGAGACCTCAGGACTGGACTAATATGGTCAAATTTCCTGGTTCTAGTCAGGACCGGTGCAGAGACCTCAGGACTGGACTAATATGGTTGTATCTCCTGGTTCTAGTCAGGACCGGTGCAGAGACCTCAGGACTGGACTAATATGGTCATATTTCCTGGTTCTAGTCAGGACCGGTGCAGAGACCTCAGGACTGGACTAATATGGTCATATTTCCTGGTTCTAGTCAGGACCAGTGCAGAGACCTCAGGACTGGACTAATATGATCGTATCTCCTGGTTCTAGTCAGGACCAATGCAGAGACCTCAGGACTGGACTAATATGATCGTATCTCCTGGTTCTAGTCAGGACCAGTGCAGAGACCCCAGGACTGGACTAATATGGTCGTATTTCCTGGTTCTAGTCAGGACCAGTGCAGAGACCTCAGGACTGGACTAATATGGTCGTATCTCCTGGTTCTAGTCAAGACCAGTGCAGAGACCCCAGGACTGGACTAATATGGTCGTATCTCCTGGTTCTAGTCAAGACCAGTGCAGAGACCTCAGGACTGGACTAATACGGTCGTATTTCCTGGTTCTAGTCAGGACCAGTGCAGCAGCATTCTGGATGTACTGCAGCTGTCTTACAGTTGGTTTAGAGCCCAGTGAGCAGGCCGTTACAGTAGTCTAACCTGGTGGAGACGAACGCATGGATTAGTCTTTCTAAATCTGGTTTAGACACTAATTCTTTGATTCTGGAAATGTTTTTTAGATGTGTCATATTAAAACTTCATTTTGGGGCGTTATAATGTAATGCTGGATTCATATGTCCATGACAGTTCCCCTAGATTCTGGTCTGTTGAGGGCCATGGCTTTGTTTAATCATTCTGGCTCCATCAAGTCTCTAAGTTTTGACATGTAGACGTCGAGACAAACTTATCTTAAGGACTCCATGTTTTGTTTGTGACGTTTAAGACGAACTGTTTCCTACTGGCAATTTGTCATTTTTCAAGATTTAAACAACAGATGGTAAAAAGCTGCTGATGTTATTGCTCTACAATAACATCATCATTTATACAATGATGTAAATTGTGCATCAAATTATTGTGCTTGTGCTCTTCTGTTTAGTAAATAGTATAACGATGATAAAGCTGCTTTTCCTTCCTTCAGTGATCCGTTCAGTGTTACAGAGATGCTCTGACCCTGAGAAACCTTTGATCCAGCTGTCATGTGATGCTGCTGCCCACCATCACAATAAGGCTTAGTCAATAATGGTCTAATATTATTGGACTGGACTAATGTATAGATGATACATGACATTATCATCACATAAATATTTAGACATGATCAAAGTTGACTACTTTTCATGACCACTAGATGGCAGTAAAGACACACAACATTTATCTTCTGGTGCCAATGAGACAGAACCCTAACCCAATCCATGCAAACGGGTGGAAAAAATACAAACTGCACTCAGAAAGACCACACCAACATGCTGCTAGAGTGAATTTATGTTTATTCATTATTGAAGCAAAGCAGAAGAGACAAAACATGAAATGTATGTCTTGTTTTACAAAGAAATGGGAGTAAAAATACATGACCATTTTTGATATGTCATCAGACATGAGTTAAAATCTGGCTTAAAAGAAAAAGGAAATAAACTAAAACATTATATGCAGGCAAATGAATTCAAACATTCAAATGGGTGATTATACTTTTTTGGTTTATTCACTGCACACAAACAAAGAACAAATGTTTCAACTTTCTAACAAGTAATTTCTCTGCTGAAAACCATCAAACAAGCCCAGTGCATGATGGTCCTAGACTGGATATGTCTTTCTACTTTAATACGAGGTTATAGTTACCGTCTCACTAAACAGAAGGACAAGACAAAGAACATTAACTAAATATAAGTTCCTCCATCAGTTATCTCCACCAGCTTATTCCTATCTAGAGTCAGTGGGATCTGCTGGAGCTGCTGGATCTGCTCTCTTCAGGTCACCAAGAAAGTTCTCTTTTCAAAACAAACAAACATCTACAGTTTTCCAAATTTAAAAATGTTTCAGGTTGTCAAAAAACAGATAAAGAACTTCTTGAGATGACACCTGCTCAACACACTGACATGTTCAGCCCCAGAGCCCGTCTGAAAACCCTCTGAGCCTCAACAGCAAGAATGTGGAGATAATTCAGAGCTTTGTAAGTGCAGGTATTTGGACCTGGAACCGGGCCGTGACGAGGATCATAGGTCTGACAGGACTGTGTGTTGGGAGACCTTGATTTAAATCAACTTCGTTTTTAATATTTGCTTTTAATTCCAATTGCTAAGGTCTTCGTGTTTTGGGCAACTGCATTTTCTTTAAATCTCAAATTATAAAAAATAACTTGTTAAAAATTCAAACATTTCTTCATCCAGAGAAAAATGAATGCTGGTGTGAGTTAATCACCTCCTGTGTTTGTGACATCAGGGTTTCTACTGGAGCTCTTGAAGTTGTTTCTCAAAGGCCTCACGGAAATGAGGGAAATCGTATTTGCCCTTGTTTTTCTTGTTTCCCAGGTCTAGCTCATCAATGCTGGACACCAGGAAGACCTGCGGAGACTCAAATCCTCCCTTCTTGAGACCTGCATTATAGAGACATGACACAATTGTTTAATTTTATCAATGTGCTGTTAAAAAATTGTTGTTTTTTGTACAAATTAGTGTGTGGCAAAGCAGATTTGAAAAAAGAGAGATGTGACTGTGATCTTTACATGGGTTTATTTTAAAGCATCATCTTATTTTGCTGCATAAATGTGGTTGTAGCATCTCATCTGCTCTACTTTGTGATACATGGTAATACTTTTACAGATGATCCACGGTGCAATTCTGCCTCTCAGAAAAAAAAAGCAAAGAAACAACTCACATCATTAGAACTGTAAATGACTTGTAAAGCTGAACTCCTCAGAGCAGAGAGAGTTTAACCAAACACTCACCGTTCACGTAACATTGTTTCTTTGTTGTCAGAACGCTCTCTTCACTGGAACTGCTATCTTCTACAGCATTGTCGATCTTCGACCCAACAAGGAAGAACCTCTTCCCCATCTTCTTTATCTCCTGAGCCAGCTTCACCTCATTTTCTGTTAAGCGATTGCTTATGATGATGAAGAAGTCAAACTTGTCAAATTCGACAAGTTTTAGGTACTTGTCAGCTGGAAAGTCGATGCTGCCAATACCAGGAAGATCGTACAAAAGGACTCTGGCATTTTTTGGATGAGGGTAGCCTTTGACCTCTGTGGTGCCTTCTGCACAATCAGTGGGGGCAGCTGTCGGATCCCCGTCTTTTATCCCCCTAAAGGCATTGACAAAGGTAGATTTACCAGTGCCAGCTTCTCCTGTGATGGCAATCTTTAGCTCTCGACTCATTGCAGCTGCAGGGTCAGTTTAACTTCCTTTTGAACAGCTTAGAAAATCCAATCTGTCCTTAAAAAAAGGAAGAACAAGAAAGAAAATTAACTACATTGTTATGAACAACAAAATGTGTATCATTACATCATTGAAAATCTTCTTCTTGCTCTGTTTTAATGTTGGTTAGTTTTATTTTGCAGAGAAAACTCAGACATGAAACTGAAAATTAAATGAAGCAAATACTCACTTGGATTTCTTCTGAAAACACCGTAGCAGAAACAGCACCGTCCTGTTTCAAACTTCACCGACCAGACCGTTGAACGTCTCCTAATGTGATCGGAGATATTCAGCTTCTAGCGGATTTTATAAGAAAATCAGAGGGAGGTCAGAGGAGGAGCCTCATGGGATGTCACCAACATGTGGGAGTATGTAAAATAGATAGAAATGATAATAAATAAAGCCAAAAGATACAGCCGAATCACAGAGCTTAAAAGATATAATTTACTTATATTATAATTTTTATGATAGTTTTTATTAAGTTTTCAAAGATTAGATGTGAACAATAACATTTCAACAAAGAAAATGAGTATAATATCCCCAACACTGGCAAGAAAAGAAATAAATAAATCTAATCAAATCAAATATAAATAAATAAAATAAAGAGATAAATAATGAAATGAATAAGAAAAATAATAACATAAAATCATAATCACAGCAGTGCATAATTTACAAAAAGTTTAAAGTCAATCAAAACCATGAGTTTCCAAAAAGTCCATTTAAGGGCACCACAAATGAATAAAGTTCTTGTCTTTCTTTTTCAAAATATAAGTCAGTCTCTCCAAAGCTAGACAGGCTGTCAATTCCTTTGTCCACAGTCCAACAGATGGTATATCCACGTTCTTCCATAAAAGTGCAATTATCCTTCTGGCTTGTAAAAGTCCAAAATCAATAATCAGAGACTGCTGCAAAGTTACAACAAAGTCCTCAGGATGTACTCCCAGTATACAAAGTTTGGGATGTAAAGGAACATCTTTTCCAATTATGTGGCTTATACATTCAAACACCTTCTTCCAAAATTGCTGTAGCTATGAACACTCCCATAAACAATGAATTAATGTACCTTTTTCCTCTCTGCACTTCACACAAATATCTGGGATATTAGGGGACATCCGATTTAACCTGCAAGGTGTAAAATAGGTCTGCATTGGCCATTTGTATTGTAACAATTTGAATTTTGTGTTAACAGACTGTGTCTGGGCTTTAAAACAGGCCACTTCCCAGTCTGCTTCATGAATGTCCTCCTTTATATCAATTTTCCATGCCTCTAACTTTTGGAGGGACGAATCTTTTGAATATCGTAACAATAACTCATAGAAAAGGGACAATTGACCGCTGCCATTCATATGGGATGAAGTTAATTCTTCAATTTTGGATAATGGAGGTACAGATAACAATTGTGTGTGTATGGATAAGATAAAATGTTTCAGCTGCAAGTATTTAAGACACATTAAAATGATACAATCAAGATAATTCTTCCATGTAACTTTGACTTTGAACTGCTGACAGTCTGAACCAGAAATCTGTTTGATGTCATTTGTTCATAAACTTCCATTCATGCCAGCAGCACGTTGCTGTGATCTTTCTGTGTGGAGTCTGCATGTTTTCCATGTGTCACACATGTCTAAAACATACATGTTGGCATCAGACTCATTTTCACTGAGGGCCACATCAGCATCATGGTGGCCCTCAAAGGGCCAGATTGACAGCATGAATGTAACAGAATGCAATGTAAATGAAAATAAATTAGACTACACCTTATTTTTACCTCCGCCAAGGAGGTAATGTTTTTGCCGGTGTTTATCTGTTTATCTGTCTGTCTGTCTGTGTACAAGCTAACTCAAAAATTTATGGATGGATTTTGATTACAATTTGACTGTGATCTGGAAAAAATCCTGGATTTTGGATCACTTTCAAATTTTCAATAACATTGTGGTCAGTGGGGCCGAAAATTTGAAATTTGACTCAGGAATTGACAATGGGAACCTCTATCAAATGTCAAAGGCTGATCCAGATCTGATCCAGAAGACGGATTTATTCGCAATCTGTAAATCGCTATATGGGGGAACTGTTGTGCTTGGCAGAGGTCTGCGCTCTCCGAGTGCTTTTCAAGTTATAATGTTAATCAGAATCAGAATCAGAATCAACTTTATTGCCAGGTACGATTTTACACATACGAGGAATTTGTTGTGGCGATGATGGTGCATGCAACTAAGGGAAAAATACAAACAATGTAAACTAAGAATATTGTGATATAAATATATATACACAAGCAGTTTTTATCATTGAGGGCACAGCGACCAGGAGTGATGTGCATATGAAAATGTGCAAATGTGCAGATGAACAGGTAGTCCAGACTGAGCGTTAATGTAACACATAGTGTTCTGAGTTCTGTCAATGTGACAGCAGTGTCAGAGTCAGAGGTTGAGAGTGAGGGGTGTCGGGGGGTTCTGGGTCTTATTGATAAGGCTGACAGCAGACGGGAAAAAACTGTTCGTGTGGCATGAGGTTTTGGTCTTGATGGTCCGCAGCCTCCTGCCAGAGGGGAGTGACTCAAAGAGTTGGTGTCCGGGGTGGGAGGGATCAGCCACAATCTTTCCTGCACGCCTCAGGGTCCTAGAGGAGTCCAGGTCCTGAAGAGATGGGAGATTGCAGCCAATCACCTTCTCAGCTGACTGAATGACACGCTGCAGCCTGCTCTTGTCCTTGGCGGTGGCAGCAGCGTACCAGATGGTGATGGAGGAGGTGAGGATGGACTCAATGATGGCTGTGTAGAACTGCACCATCATTGTCTTCGGCAGACTGAATTTCTGCCGCTGCCTCAGGAAGATACATCCTCTGCTGTTGCTTTCTTGATGAGGGAGCTGATGTTCAGCTCCCACTGAAGGTCCTGGGAGATGACAGTTCCCAGGAAGCAGAAAGACTCCACAGTGTCAATAGTGGAGTCACAGAGGGTGATGGGGGCAGGTGGGGCTGAGTTCTTCCTATAGTCCACAACCATCTCCACTGTCTTTAGAGCGTTGAGCTCAAGGCTGTTCTGGCTGAACCAGGTCACCAGGTGGTCAACCTCCCACCTGTAGGCGGACTCGTCACCATCAGGTGACTGGAGGTGCAGCTGTTAGTGTACAGGGAGAAGAGCAGAGGAGAAAGAACACAGCCGTGGGGGGATCCAGTAGTTCGAGATGTGTTTTCCCAGCTTCACATACTGTTTCCTGTCAGACAGGAAGTCTGTGATCAACCTGCAGGTGGAGTCAGGCACGCTCAGCTGGGAGAGCTTCTCCTGTAGCAGAGAAGGGATGATGGTGTTAAAAGCAGAGCTGAAATCCACAAACAGGATCCTGGCGTAGGTTCTTGAGGAGTTCAGGTGCTGGAGGATGAAGTGGAGGGCCAAGTTGACAGCGTCGTCTACTAGAGATGCGCGGTTGAACCGCGCACCCGCGGGCGGAGCGGATAATCCGCATATCGGGTGGATGACTCGTCAAAAAATAATACTTTAATTAAATTCGGGCGGGTTGCGGTTGAAGCACTCAAATAATAGTAACAAGAAAAAATATTTTACATATTATTAAAAAGGATGGCGGGTCGGTTCGGTTTTGAAAATTGGTGAAAAAACGTTCCTGCAAATGGATAGCGGGCGGATAGAGATTTTAAGAAGCGGTTGCGGGTTAAAATATACATCATCCGCGCATCTCTATCGTCTACAGACCTGTTGGCTCTGTAGGTGAACTGCAGGGGGTCCAGGAGAGGGTCAGTGATGGCTTTGAGGTGTGAGAGTACAAGGTGCTCAAAGGTCTTCATGACCACAGAGGTCAGGGCGACGGGTCTGAAGTTGTTAAGTCCTGTGGTCCTTGGCTTCTTGGGGACAGGGATGATGGTTGAGATCTTGAAGCAGGCTGGCACGTGACAAGTCTCCAGTGAGGTGTTAAAAATATCTGTGAACACTGGAGACAGCTGATCAGCACAGTGCTTCCCCTGAGGATGGGGAGACATTAAGGTGGTCGTAGGTGGAGATGACTGGAGCTGGAGCTGTTAGGAGGGGTTGTGGGGGATGGTTGCAGGACTGTCACTTTGTCTCTCAAAATGACAGTGACATTACATAGTAAAATGATAAGAGACAAACTAGTTGTTGGAATAAAGGTCAAGAGACTGTCTGAACCAGGGGTGGCCAAATCCAGTCCTGGAGGGCCAGTGTCCTGCAAGTCTTAGATGTTTCCCTCCTTCAGCACACCTGATTCAAATGAATGGCTCATTAACAGGCCTTGATGACAAGCTGATGGTGATCCATTCATTTGAATCAGGTGTGTTGAAGGAGGGAAACATCTAAGACATGCAGGACAGCAGCCCTCCAGGACTGGATTTGCCCACCCCTGGTCTAAACACTGAACTTTTGCATCTTCTCTGTTTCCACAGAAAAACAGTGGAGAATGCTAAACGCTCATCTGTTTTATGGTGCTAATGCTAAAAAGAGAGGCAAAGAACCGAACAAGTCTTCATGTCTTCGTCAGGACTTTAAGCTCTCCCATTTGTGCCGTCGATCTCACATTCTCTGTTCCAGTTGAGAGAAAAAAAATGGCTTAAATTCCTTATGTTCCTCTCCATTTTCTTCCTGCTCCATTTTCTCAACATCTCCTCTTAATTTCATCTGGATATGGGTATTTAGTCTAAGAAGTTTCGGAAGCATTACTTGATCTTAGGAATCTTCAGCTTTTCCCGCATGAAAACAACTTTTTCATTGTCAAGATTGCTCTTAAGAACAGCTGTTGAAAAGTTCTTCCAAAAGTTGTTTAGGTTCACTTGTAAATATGAATAAATCAGAAAAGATGTTCATTTTGAGCCTCTGTGACCTTTGCTTTGTTTGCTTAAATCTGTAAAGAGAACTGTGAGCAGCAGATGTTTGGATTTGTTGGATTCTGCTCTTGAACTTTGATCAATCAAACAGTGGGGGTCAGGGCCGGCTCTACCCAATTTGGTGCCCTAGGCGAGATTACACCCGGTGCCCCCCCGAGGAATTCAATGACAACAACCAACTGAGCAATCACGACACTTTAATTTGTGCATTTGAACACAACAAACTAAACGGTAACAACAGTTACTTTCAACTAAACTTGTCTTTTACTCTTGTCTTCCAATTGACCTGCCCTGACCTGACCTCTGATCCGCGCATCATGATCCGGACCCAATAATGACACGTCACGTGCTCACACATAATTTAGGAACATGTCACTGTTTATTTCATTTGTAATATTAATATGTACTTTTTTTCTAGACAGAAAACACTAAGTGAGGGCACCAGTGGGCATAGAAAATTATTATTTTATCATTATTTTCCCTCAAGACCAAGGGGGACTGGCAGCGTGGCGGCGCCCCTCCAGCAGATGGCGCCCTAGGCGGCCGCCTATATCGCCTATGCTAAGAGTTAATTACTAACAGAATTTGAGTAATAATATTTCCATTACAACAAAATGAAATAATCTTTTATAGTTCAATTCAATTCAATTCAATTTTATTTGTATATCGTCTGTTACAATGGTCTCTAGGTGCTTTTCAGAGACCCAGAGATCATGACCCCCTAGCAAATATCATTAACTAAAATTATAATATTAAATTCTAATCAAGGAAAATGGCAAGTAAAAAACTCCCACAGAGGGAGAAAAAAAAACTTTAAGCCAAACAGTGGCAAGGAAAAAGTCATTAAAACACTTTAAGAGGAAGAAACGTTGAGCAGGACCTGGATCATATGGGGGGACCTTCCTGGATGAAGACCAGCTGGGTAAAGAAAGAAAAAGAGAGGATGGAGGACAGAGAGAGGAGAGCACACAAATGACTGAATGAAATGACTATATAAACAGACGCAGGTAGCAGCACTGAGGTGAGATGGTCAGAGGACTAGATCACCGGTCACCACACCAGCCGACACCCTGAACACATCTACACACACAGGTGGAGGTAAACGCTGGGATGGACAGAGGAGGAAACTGCAAGTCAGCATGAAACTCAGGAAAGTCTGGTTTGCAAACATACAGAAAGAAAAGACAAAAAAGGAGGGAAAACAGCACAACAAACTACAGGAAAGAAAATGGAGCACAGTTACAGTAACAAAGTGCTGCTAATTAACTATGAAATGAGCTGGAGGAGGAAGGGAAGGAAAGGGAGAAGAGCGGTGTTGGAGGTCCCAGTTTTGTGGTTTTGTTTCACATTAAGGTACATATACAGTCATGGAAAAAATTATTAGACCTCCCTTGTCAGTATCTTGTTCATTTTAATACCTGGTACAACTAAAGGTACATTTGTTTGGACAAACATAACGATAACCACAAAGATTGCTCATAAGAGTTTTATTTAAGAGCTGATATCTTACCATTTTCCATGGTTTTCTTGATTATAACCTAAATCACTTAAGTTTTTACATCAATAGCTATGGCGTTGTACTGCCAAAAACACTGCTTTGCGTTGTACTGCCAAAAACACTGCTTTTATGCATTCAGTGTTTTCTTTTCTGTCTGTTTTAGTCACATGATGACGTTTAGTGGTCCCAGGTATTAAAATGAACAAGAAAGTGAAGAAAAAAATGGTGGACTAATATTTTTTTCCATGGCTGTAGATTGCTGAATATTTTCTATACTTTAGTTTTGGAAAACAGGAAATTACTCATGTTTTGAGTGGAGATTGCTGGGATTTAAATTAGCTTAAAGATTTTAGAGTACATTTATCTGTTTAAGACTTAGCTTTATTGTCTTCAGGCCTGTTTTTTCATTTCGCCTTTTTGATCCAAGTCTAAATTTAAAATATAAAAAAACAGGCATTTTTTTTAAATTTTTTTTGTGTTAGATTAACATTATTTGATTTTGCGTATACAATGTGATTAATCGTGATTAATCAGGGAAATAATGCGATTAATTGTGATAAAAAATTTTAATCGTAGCCCAGCCCTAATTTAAATATAACAAACTGGAGACACAGTTGTAAAAGACAGCCAACATTCCTGACTCATTTAGTCACAGAAGGAGTCAAGTCTTTAAGCAAAACTCAGATCATAATGTTCCCGGAACATTATGATCTATTCTCCAAGTCCTCATTTCGTGCTTTCAACTTGGCTATATCCTTCTTCATGGCTGCCACTTCGATTTCAAGGGTGCTGGTTACGGTAGAATGCTCGTTAGCAGCCTCCTCAATTTGTTGGAACTGCCGCTCCAAAGCTCCAATTCTGCCGTTAACATTGTCCATACCTGCTTTCAATTCCTCACTAAGCTGCTCCATCTGGCTCGTAATGTCCGCCATCTGAACTTCCATTCTCTCTTCGATTTTCGCCAAAAGTTCTTCTTTCAGGGATGCAATTGCTTGAAGTATCGGTTCTTGCCCAGACGAGGCAGCTGTGCTAACCGGGGGGTTAGCTGACTTAGCTGTTTTGCCACGACCCGTCATAACTGAAGAAATAGACGATTTAAAATAGAATACAGTAGTTTTGTAGGTGTAATATTTCGCTGTCCCTCAGCTGGTGACAATTAATCCTGCATTGATTTGTGAACTTTATACATAACGGTCAATTCTAGCGGAGCTCTCCCAAAACACGTCTACATGGCTCTGCTACCGGAAGCCGAGGTCCGATAACAGGAAATTATGACGTCATCCCGATAAGTCTGATATCATGACGAAGAGCCCCGATAACATATATATTTCTGTCAACATGGCAGTGTCTCGCTCCCTCTGAGCCTTGAATGACCGGCAGTGAATGTTATGTTTAAGTGACGCCGGCATAATCAGACAAACGATTTCTCAGTAAGGAAAATCCAGAATACCCCCTCATGCCAGAAAACAACTTGTTAATTGATATTCTCAGTATTTTCCCACGTTACACATAAAAAATAGAAAAAAATAGATAAGGCCGAAAGAACGACTAGCAAATGAGGGAACGGAGGAATTTATGTTACACCTTGACAGTGCGCTGAAAAAAAAAACATGGCGGCGATGGTGTAGAACTTCATTAAAGTTTCAGAGGAAGATAGTTCACCGGTAATTTGTGACAAATGCACCAAGCGAAGGAGTGAAAAATAGCACAAGCTTTAATACGTCAAACCCGATCAGCCACCTGAAACATAACCATCACTTCCATGGAGTTTTGAAATCACGCTAACGTGAGCTAACGTGAGCTAACGTGGGCAAGCCAGCAGCAACTGAACCCCTCCACTCCCCTCTCCTCCCCTCATTTACTTTAATTAAAAGCGTTCATTTGAAAGGAACCACAAACCAAAATCCTTTAAACGTAATTTCTTTGTTACTATGGAGTGAACTTTTTCAGTTTATTTACACAGACAAGTCTAACTTTGTCAGTACATTATGACCTGTGCATTATTTTTTATTGTCATTCAGGAATGCATTTTTAGTTTGTAATTCTGATGCATGTATTTCCATCAGTTCAAGGAGACTTTATTTTTTATATCAGTCAGTAATGCAGCTTGTTTAAGTTGATGTGAGATATCAAATATGTTTGTTTGATAGCTTTATGAAAATGTTTGAGAGGCTTGCCAATAGTTTTTCATTGTGAAAAATAAATATCTGTTCATTTAAAGAGTCCAAACTGTTTTTGGTTTTGTTCATAGTATTGATGTAATGATCTTATGTGTGTGTTATCGGTTATCGGTATCAGCCTTTAGGAGCTGAAAGTTATCGGTATCGGTTTTAAAAAACTGTTATCATACATCCCTAGTTACAGGCCCAGAAGAAGTTTGAGCTGGGACGGTTTGTGGTTAGAACTGAGTTCCTGATATTCAGGCTACTGTGTTTCAGGAACTCAACTCTGGAATAACGAACCCCTGCCAAAGCAAAGCAGAGGTCTTAACTGCACACACATACACATCCTGTCAGAGAACGTCATGCTACAGTTAGCATGACGTCCGGGATGCTGGGAAGAATACTTATCATGCGACTCATGTAAACTCTCCTTGTGTGAAGCTAAATAAAAACAGGCTGCGTGGAGGGACTCGTTGGAGAACTGAACAAAGCTTAGCCTCTGCAAAAAGTATTGTCTCCATCTCTTCAGTGTTGTTTATTCCAGAATAGACTCAACAATGTTCTATATGCTATATTACATAATATTACCATAATATTACCATATTATCATGTCAGATCAACCCAACGAATACCCCATAACCAAACTCCTGCCAGAGGAACCTATCAGGTCCCTCAGGTTTGAATGAGTCCTTGGTTATCTTCATTTTTCTCCTTGTTTGTCAGGTCAAGAGGTTCTTAAATCAGTCTTGGACCTCAGTCAACTTATGTTCAGTCGTTGTCAGTAACTGGAATACAACATAGTTCATATTCAATTTTGTCTGTAGTCAGGCACTCTCACACAGCAGCAGAACGTCACTAAAAAAGATGACCATGTTCATAAAAGAAGGCCAGAGGGAGAGAGACAGCATGAGGGAAAGAGACGGGGCCTGACGGAGGCCAAAGCAGGAAAAAAGAAAGAGGAGGGGGGCAGAGAGTGAAAAAAGATTATTTGACTTCTGTCAAGTTTATTGTATTTCTAAACCTTTTCAAAGCCTTACCTGTTATTATTTTCGTAAGACACCTACTCCGGGATGAAGAGGGATTAAGGATGAAGAAGACGTAGAATACAAAACATCTTTATTTGCGGATGATTTATTAACTTATATGACTGAGCCATCCACAGCTATACCGACACTATTAGACAGCTTGAAAGACTATGGTGAAATATCAGGATATATGATAAATTAAGCCAAATCAGTAGCTGGACCTTAAAAAAAAGGTCCACCTTAGATGGGCCGGAAAAGGGTTCAGATACCTGGGCATAATGATCACTCCGAGTACAACACAACTATTTGAAGCAAACTATGGGAAACTGATAACCGATATAAAGAATGATTGTGAAGGTAGGAGATTTTACCATTGACCCTGATGGGTAGAGTAGAAGCAGTAAGAATGAATATCCTGCCAGAATTGTTGTTTCTGTTTCAATCTTTACCTATTATGATTTCTGGGGCCTTTCTAAAAAAAAAATTGATAAAGTCATATCTAGGTTCCTATGGCAAAATAAAAAAGCTAGGATTAAATATAAGACACTTATAAGACAAAGATTCAGTACGGGTGGAGATGGAGCAAAATGCATCCCAAAATATATCTTTGGAAATACTACCATTTTTAAAAGAGTGGGAATAGTCATGGCCAGACACGTCAGTCTCTACAGCTGTGGCATGATCTCATTCAAATGTCTGCTGTGGAGGAAATGAGGAGATCTTTGGGACATTTCCCTTCAAAATCCGTCATGGCCTACATCATAGTCACTTCTGTTTTTAAACAGGTCAGATCATCAAATCAGATCACCGTGGTTCTGGTGTCAAGCTGGAAAAGGTTGGCTGCGGGAATTTGTTTTTGATATGTCTGAAACTGTTGGTGGTCGAGGAGGGACAGGAACATTAATTGTTTCGGATCTTTAAATCGGTTTTGTAACTGGCAGATAAAGTTTTCCAGAACACTGTTGTGGAGTTTCTTGAAATGTGTGCGTATCCCTTCGCGCACTGGCCCTCTCCTTGAGCTCGGATTAGTTCTGCAGTATTTTTAAAAGCACATCAGCTGCGTCAAGATGCACAGCTGTCCCAGACTCCCATCACCCCCTGCTGAGAATATGTTCCCGCGGCTCTGCCAGAGTGTGTTTACTGGGAGGACACCAACTATCTGGAACTTTCAGGTTGCAGATAGGAATTGTCTGTATAAACATATTTATATGTATATATCAGTGCAGAGGAGGAGGAGGAAGGAAGAGGAGGAACCTCTACAGCAGAGTCCCAGATGAGCTGGGCATGAGAGGTGCTCTGATCTGGATGAAAAGATGCTCCATAGCGGGTTGCAGGTACCGCAACCTGCTCTTAAAGGCAATGGCTGCTGACGCACTGATTGGTTAAACAGGTGGAACGCCCTAACCACTCTCATGCATAATTTATGCATAATATAGCGGTTAGAGCAGGTAAGATTGCGGGTTTAGGGAGGTGGAAGATTGCGTTCTTTGCGGGTTAACGGCCCTCCCGCTATCTATTAATAGCGGCTTTAGGAGGTTTGGCGGAAGATCAGGCCCTAAGTGTATGTACTTATAAATAAGAGATACCTAAATATTAGGGCTGGGCAATGATTAAAAGTTTTAAACACGATTAATCGCATGATTTCCCTGATTAATCGCGATTAATCGCATTGTATACGCAAAATAAAATAATGAATTTAAAAGTAGTGTAAAGGTCACTTCTAGTTAAATGTTCTGCTGCCATATGAACTAAAGTACCATAACATTTGTTGTTCAAACACTTTTAACATCAGCACTTGTCAGTAACACATATTTAGTGTAAATCTCATCTTAAAAAATGTTAAATAAAATAAAGCTTATTGCCACTGCCAGGACATTAATGTCATCCTTTTTTTATAAAAGATAAAAAAAAGTCTACCAACAAAATGCCAACAATCTAGAGGGCACAATCAGAACATTAAAACAGGTAATTTTTGAGGTAACAGCAGAAACTTTTAACGGGGAGTTCAACTTGGCAGTTGTTACAAATAACCTTGTTTCTGTTGAATCCTCCGTCTGGGAGAACTTTAAAATGAAAATGTCCATGTTAAAGTTCAGTAACTTTATCAATCACTAACTATCTGTGTATCATTAGTTTTTTTTTTTATTTTCAATTGTCAATCAAAAATTAAAAAGTGACTTTTTATTTTATCAATTTTTTAATCTAACACAAAAAAGACAAAAAAATGCCTGTTTTTTTTTTATATTTCAATTTTAAAATAAATGTCGACGTTAATAAATTAATGCGTTAACGCGATAACGCGTTTACTTGCCCAGCCCCACTAAATATATAAATTACAGGGACATAAAATAACTAACAGCCCAACCTGGAAGGAATTTGAGTGGAAAGTGAAAATGTGTTACTTTTACACTCCATTTATTACATCAAAATAAGCAATACAACTAATTTATGCTGGAGAGAATGTGGCATAGTAAGTAATTACACCCATATATTCTGGGATTGCCCAAAGTTACATAATTTCTGGGAAAATGTTCAAAAGGAGGTCAAGCAGATTTTTGGTATTAACTTACCATTGGAACCAACAGTTTATATTTCGGGTATAATTCCTGACAGCAGGAATGATACAAACTCAAAGTGTTTACTGAAAACCCTGCTACTGATAGTAAAAAAAAGACAATAACAGCTTCATGGTTGAAACCACAGCCTCCAAGTATAATACAGTGGAGAGACAGGGTTAAGAATGTGTTTATCATGGAGATCACAGCCAGACTACAGCTGAAAACACAACTGTTAATAAGAGATGGTCATTACTAGTAAAGGCAGAACTCTAGTAAGCTTCGATTTGATTATTTTTATTTTTTATTTTTCATTCTTACTGTTACCCTTATTACTTTTTCCCTCTTCCTTTAGTTTTGTGACAAGACTGATCTACTTTGTTTTTATTCTTGTATGGCTGCTATCTCCACTTGTAGGGGTTTCAGATTTTGTATTATTGTGTTGCTTGTACAAACAAAAATGACAGTTTGTATTATATTTTTCATGCATTTCAAAAGTATTGTTTTGTTTGAAATTTACAGAGGCACAGTCTACAATTTGGAAAGGAAGTACATTTCAAAGACAATTTTATTTAATACAGTGGTACCTCTACTTACGAACGTCTCTACATACGAAATTTTCAGGTTACGAAACGCCTCAATGGCAAAATATTGCCTCTAGTTACGAAGGAAATTTCAGGATACGAAAGGCAGAAATACAGTAGCGCTGCTACTCACAGCTCCCAGAGTTTACTGAACGTAAACATAGCTGTCGGCTCTGTATCTTGGTTTGAAAGTGGTGCGTCTGAGCTGCTCTGCCATTGGCTATCACTTAGCATCTTCCTGGAATCCCATTGGCTAGGAGGGCCCCTTGTCTGTATGAGCGTAACCAAGCAACCCAAGTAAACAAACTATTATTACCTCCACCAAGGAGGTTATGTTTTTGCCGGCGTTTATCTGTCTGTTTGTCTGTGTTCAAGATAACTCAAAAAGTTATGGATGGATTTTGATTAAACTTACAGGAGTTGTGAGAAATGTGAAAAGGAAGAACTGATTTCATTTTGGGTGTGATCCAGAAGAAATCCTGGATTCTGGATCAGTTTCAAATTTTTGATAATTGTTGCGCTTGGTGGAGGTCTGCGCTCTCCAAGTGCTTTTCTAGTTCTAACATGTATTTCTTACAGGTTTTTATTTCATTTCATGTATTATTTATAGTTTATTAAAAAAATTATGTCTGAATTTTGGAGGGCTTGGAACGGATTAGGGCATTTACATGGAAAACGCCTCTCTACTTATGAAAGTTTCAGGTTACGAAACTACTTCCAGAACCAATTAATTTCGTAAGTAGAGTTACCACTACATACATCTCCTTTCTGTATGTACGTTCTGTAAGTTCAAAAAAAAAAAAAGAACGAACCAGACAAGAGACAATCAACCTTTTGAATACCTTTCCCAAGGGAGAGCCATCTGACACCTCTGTGTGCATCAGAACAAGATAAGGGGAAAGTGTTACAACTGTTTTAGGGAAATAACCAAAGTTAAATGGATGTCAGCAGTCTCCTGTCCTATTGCAACTGTCTGAAAATGACATTAAGAATACATATGAAGGAAGTTCAAACTGATGTGAACGTTCTGCTGTTTTGCAGAGTTGACAAGTTCAGAGGTTCAGGAGTTCAATCAGTACAGACATGATGGAATGTATCATGAGATCATAACCCTAACCCTAACATTTCCCTTCTGTTCATTGAATCAATACTTTTGAATATGAAATCAAAAGCAAGCATATGATAATGGCATTTGAAAATCACAGAAAATGTGATCAACAGAAAATAATCGTAAAACTTTTGAAACAAAAATCAACAGTGAATGATTGTAAAACTCAACAGAAACAATCATTACAGTCATCTCTTGTTTTGTAACATTTTCGATGAAGAAATCATTCTGTATCTGTTTGTTCACAACTTGTGTTATTCCATGCATAAGATCCATGATTACTCAGCAGGGAAGTTCAAACTGAAGTTAACGTTCTGCTGTTTTGCAGAGTTGACAATATTTGCAGTGCTGACCCTTCTTTTTCGAGACCTCTGCAATTCTCCCCGGCATGCTGTTAATCAACTTCTGGACCAAATCCTGACTGATAGCAGTCCATTCTTGTATAATCAATGCTTGGAGTTTGTCAGAAGTTGTGGATTTTTGATTTTCCACCCGCCTCTTGAGGATTGACCAGAAGTTCTCTATCAGTGCGTTTACATGGGAAGTTTAATTCCTCTTCAATTCAGAATTAAAATTAAATCCAATTTAAAATGATTAAAAATTTCCATGTAAACACCTAATTCTGAATGAAAATGTCCATTCCGAATTAAACTTAATTCCGAAGCAAGTGGCTGGTTTATTCTGATTTTAAATCCGAATAGAATAATTCTGCGGTGATGTATACACTCATTCCGCTTTAAATTAATTCCGGTCTTTCTGCACATGCTCGTTCCTTGTTTGTTGCTAATCGATTAAGTTTGTTTTCTTCCGGTAGACGTAAATACGTAAAGACGTCCGCCCCCCCCATCCAATCAGAACCCTTCCCAACCCCCAGACCTTAAGCGGAATTGGATAAAGCTGAAACGTGTTTTCCATGTAAACCTCAATTCGGAATTACTATTTCCATGTAAACTCGAAGGAAAATAGTTGAATTCGGAATTATTTAATTCAGAATAATTAATTCCAAATTAAAAAACATCATGTAACCGTGGCCCATGGGATTAAGATCCGGGGAGTTTCCTGGCCAAGGGCCCAAAATCTTAATGTTTTGTTCCCTGAGCCATTTCGTTATGACTGTTGCTTTATGGCAAGATGCTCCATCATGCTGGAAAAGCCATTCTTCATCACCAAACTGCCCTTGGATGGTTGGGAGGAGTTGCTCTCAGAGGACGCTCTGGTACCGTTCTTTATTCATGGCTGTGCTTTTAGGCAAGATTGTGAGAGATCCCACTCCCTTGACCGAAAAGCAACCCCACACATGAATGGTCTCTGGATGCTTCACTGTTGGCATGAGACAGGACTGATGGTAGCGCTCACCTCGTCTTCTCCAAACAAGCCTTCTTCCAGATGCCTCAAACAATCTGAAAGGGGATTAATCAGAGAAAATGACTTTACCCCAGTCCTCAGCAGTCCAGTCCCTGTACCTTCTGCAGGATACCAGTCTGTCCCTGATGTTTTTACTGGAGAGAAGTGGCTTCTTTGCTGCCCTCTTGACACCAGGCCTTCCTACAAATGTTTTCGCCTCACTGTGCATGCAGATGCCCTCACACCTGCCTGCTGCCATTCCTGAGCAAGTTCTGTACTGGTGGCCCGAAACACCTTCAGGACACGGTCCTGGCGCTTGCTGGACTTTCTTGGGCGCCCTGGAACCTGTTTGGCAACAGTTGAACCTCTCTCCTTGAAGTTCTTGATAGTTCGATAGACGGTTGACTGAGGTGCAATCTTACTCGCTGCTATAAACTTCCCTGTTAGGTCATTTTTGTACAATGCAATGATGGCTGCCCGTGTTTCCTTGCAGGTAACCATGGCTAAAAGATGAGGAACAATGGTGTCATGCACCATCTTCCTTTTAAAGTGTCCAGCCACTCAATCATGACAGATTGATCTCCAGCTTTGTCCTCATCATCACCCACACCTGTGTTCATGTGTGTGACACTTGTGTGTCATTGTATTCATGTTAGCTGGTCCTTTTGTGGCAGGGCTGAAATGCGGACTTTTGTCAGAGTCAACACAGTCAACGTGACACAAGGAGCCCACGATTCAGTTTGACAATGGATGACATCACCCCATTCAAAATCTACAGGGATGGTGTAAAATCCCCCAGTTTTGGTTCAGTCTCTGACTAGCAGAGTCTGTCACCGGGACCAGCTCTCCATCCTACGGGTAAGAAGTTGCGGTCTAGGAGAGGTTCCTCACTAGATTTCCTCAACTTATTTAAGCTGGTGTCGAGAAGATACGCCTAGCTCTCACTGCCTACTTCCAAACGTATGCCCCGCTCACTCCAATAACTGTCCTTCAGAGGAATAGCCGGGTGGCTCGAAGTCCAGCTATCGGTCACGTCTGTTAACGGCAGCTCTTCTCTCACGATCTGGGCTCTTGTTACAGGCTAGGAAACTTTAGCGGCTCGGACAGCGAGCCTCAGGGACAATTTGACAAAAATGTGGCTAAAATAACCCATAAGAACCTGTGTGTTAGTGCAGAGGCATAAACAAGTCTTCAAAATTCTGAATACAGATGTAATGTCCACAACGACGTCTTATGACAGTTTTTATATTTATTAAAGCAGATTAGCAAGGTTAAGCAACAGCATTGATTGGTTATACAATTTATAATTCTACATACAGAGGCAAATTGAAGCTGTGGCTTACGAATCAGTTCATCTGGTTGGTCCAAGGACAGGCTGAGAGACGCATGTGGCCAGTATGCGGGTTCAAGGCCGCTGGGCAGGGTGGAGAGAGAGAGCGCCTGGTCAGGCCCCCGGGGAACCCTGGTTGGCCCCCCCCCCTCCTCCTTACTAGCGGTGAGCTAGGCTAACCAAAAAGGCTCCAATTATTCCTTCAAGAATTGGGAAAAATCCGTAGATCCTGTTCCAAGCGTCTTTCTGTCTTCTTTTCTTGAAGTAAATCCTTCCAGTTAATCCTTCGGATGGGGGTCGCTCGTCCAGGTTTCAGCTAGTCCTTCTCCGTCTGAAATCGCTCCAGGAATCCACCCAGAGTCCTTCTGCCTTCTCTTTTTATGCGCTCTCTCTCTCCTTGCTCGCCCTGCACCAGCCTTCATCTGATTGGTTCTCTCACCTTTGCATATGCATACATAATTTCCCTCAAACTCACATGACACTTCTGATTGGTTATTCACATATACAGAGGCGTGCATAATTTTACATAATCATGCATAACACACATCCCACAATGACTTCACATGTTTACAGCTTTGGCAGGGGCGTTCACCTTAATCATCATGACATCATGGCACCACCACCCCAAGGTTACCTTGTTTACGTGGCTATACAGCCCGTTAAGCTAAAGCTTATCAGCTAAGCTAACCCTTTTTCTAACGATCTACTTATCAATGTATGTTCCAACGTTACATTAACTGATTGATTCATTGGTTCGTGTTTAATAACAGAATTCAGTAAATGATCTGCCACTTAGCCAAGGCCACTTCTGAGCTGAGCGGATGACATCGTCATTTGACCCAGACACCAGACACCTATGTTTACACTTACGCCCTCTCTCCTGCCCTGTTGACATTCCAGAGAGGAACATGCGCTCCGCTCTGTCTCTGTCCGTTTTTGACCCAACAAAAATAGGTTTTCCCTAACTAACACAGATCTATTACCAAAATTACTAATACATTTTGTTTCTGATCCTTGACTAATCACACACACATTTCATACATTTCATTGATTAGGAATTGCTTACAACTCACGTAAATCACCTCTCCTTCTGTTACTTCACTTGTTTAGACTAGTACTGGCTTGTGTTTACATTACCTCACCCAGCTGCTGCAAGATCTCTCCCCCTTGTTTTGATAAACATAGCCGTTGTTTTTATTCCCCTGGGTACACAGTGACCTCCGGTCGCTTACCTCAGCCGCTGCAGCAGAGACTCACAGTCCTGATCCAAATCATACCGAATACATCTACAATACATCTTTCTGATCAATCATCGGTTCTGATCATTGAATTATTGAATCACCCATGTCATGGCTTATAGATTGATTCCAAATCACATCAATTACCACTTTTTCTGTTTTCACATCCGTCTCTCCTTTAACACACAGAGTTAATAGTGATTATTGATTAGAAGCTGAGCTGATTCCAACGATCTCTCCGGGTCATTTGACAATGGACACAGACAATCCATCTAATCTGTGAGAATCTGGTCTAGAGCACTCTTACATGGAACTCAAAGCCAACACCATGGCAGAGCCAAAGAAGGAAAGAAATTAGCATTTTGTCTGGCTGAGCTGGATGAGGCAAAGAGACCGGAGGACAGATGATCACTTGTATGTACTTCTTGTGGATTTGTTAGTCATATACAGTGATCCCTTATTTTCCGCGGTTAATGGGGAACGGCGCCCCCCAGCAAAAATCAAAATCCGCGAACTGGAGTCGGAGCCCCCTGAGCCTAAATTATGTGTTTAAAATATGTTTAAAACCGCAAAAAAGTAGCGAGGCACTGCAGTGAAACAAGACAAAGGCTCAACTGTGGTCTTTCTGTTACCTTCACAGCCTCTGGTCTCTGAACTGTAGTAAAGAAACCACTGCTATTGTGCTATTTTTGGCTCATAATTAGCAGCTAACACGCTAACAACAACAAAAGAAACAGTCCCTTTTTCTCTGCATGGAACGGGAATTCTATTCTGGCACTGCAGGAACTTGTAACATCACACAGGTTGTATTGTTGGGCTCCTGTCGGTTAACAGAGAATGTAAATCTTTACACGCTGGGCTGCTGTTTATGCTCACTCCACTTCTCATCTAACCCCGTTTTCTGCCGTCCCATGACACACACTCCATTACCCATAAGGCCACATCCTTAAAGGGGCCAGGCTGGCTCACAACATTTCTGCGCTGTGAGAGAACGCGCACAACATCCTGTGATGTTTCCACAATTTTTTCTTGATATTTTATTATATTATACATTTCTGAAAAATATGCAAATAACTAAAAACCATGGAACTTAAAGCATGAATTGTCCCATCTGCTCCTTTGTCAGGAGCAGATTTAAGGACTCAAGTGCAGCACAATGTCAGAGAGTAGTTTGAAAGTATTTTATTTACAGTTTTCTTAACAGGCAGGTATTTCCACAGGCAACAAGTTGCAGTCTTTGGAAAAATCCAGGAAAACTGTGCTGACTGGTGAATGCTCTGGAAAAAACACGCTATTCCAGTGAGTTTTTGAGGAAGGTGGCAGCTTCGTGGAAGGGCTAACTGGACTCGTGGTTGAGTAGAATCGGAAGCTGGCAAATAATCCAAGGGGCAAACAAAGTCCAAAGGGAGCAGACGAAAGGCGTGTCGTGGACGGGCAGAAGGTCCGGACAAAGGCAAGAAGATGTGGTCAAAGGCAAGCCGGAGTTGAAAACAAGATGTCAGTCCGAGAACGAATGCCAGAGAGTAGTGCATGCTGCAAAGACAATCTGGCACTGACTGAGGGAAACCGTGCATCTTAAATGCTGGCTGGCTGACGAGCAGAGATGAGCTGCAGCTGAGACAAAGCAGGTGTGGAACATTGGAGCTGATGAGGAGGTGTGGCAGAGAGGTGAGAGAGCTCACCCACCACAGCATGAGCCAACAGGGCTTATGCTTTTGAGTTTAATATTCATCTGTGTTGCTGGAGTAGTTCAGTTTTTCCCTGGGTTTCGGTTTATCTTCGTAATAGTGGCTGATTAAATAATACTGCCAGTTTTAATAGCTAGCCTGAAAGCTCCTTTTCTTGTTCTGAATTGATTTCACCACTGACCATGATGTGGCATCAAGACTGCTCTTCTTTAGACGAGGCTGAATGACAACAGTTTTTAAGGCCTCTGGCAGGGGCAGACTGGTAATCTGTGGATTCTGGAAAAGTCCAGAACGGCCGTCCGGTCTCCGGCTGTCAGCCCTGTTCAATAACCAAAATTTTCAGTCTATAAACTAACAGCAGGGGGCGCTAAGACGATAATTTATCATTTACAGGCCTAAAAATCAACAAAGCAGAGTAACGTAAATGTCTGTCAACAGAAAGATGGTAACAGAAAACACAAGGAGAAAGGTGGATGTGAAATATGAAAACTAAAGAAAGCCAAGTAAGTTTGAGGGGGAGAAGTGTTTTCCATTTAGTCACTATTTATCTTTGTCTTCACTTTTGTGGTGGGTGGTAGAGTAATGTCTGTGGAATAGGCTACAAATGTTGTTTAAAGGATGATTGGTTGATTGGTACCCTAACTAATCACAGCAGCACTGCATGGAGCAGTTTAATTTTAAAAATCAGTATAATGTCAGGCTCCTACAATAGTATTTGCTAGGTAGTCTAGTGGTTTGTGGGTTCAATTTCCAGTGTTGTAATATATTGTTGTGTCCCTTTTTAGTCATTGTTTTCTCTCGATCCAATAAAGGCCACGAGAAAATCTTTTAAAAAGATGCTGATATGACATATAAAACATAATCTGCTAACTACTGCTGACCAGATGGTGAATAATCTACTCTGTTGGGTTCATAAATGTGTAAATCTGATTCTGATGGAGTCAGGGCCTTACCAGCCATGAATCTCATCACATGTAACTCGTTATGACGGATTATTTATGTTTACATATCAGAAATTTTTCATTTCAAACAAAAAAAAAGAATATTTTAAATATATGTATGGTTTATAAAGCTACTTTTTCATCTTTTAGTATTTTTGCAGTATCAACAAGAGGCCGGTAGGGTGTCCTCTCTTTGGGTTTTTGTGTCACCCTAGTATAATATTAAACTATAAAATGTGTCAAGCAGGTTAATTCTGACACAGAATAGACCTAAAAGGTTAAAAATGTCATGGGATTTAGGAAAACCAAATCTGTTTTATTCTTGTTTGTAGTGTAAATATCAAATAATATGTTTATCTAAAGTGTTTGAATTTTGGAGGGATAAGTATAGGTTTAATGGGTGTCATTCCAAGTAATGCTAATAAACAAATGTTAATCAAGCATATGTGATATAGATATAGATTTTTTTTTTGCTGTTTAAAATGCAAGCATATAAGTAACTGCAAAATAGCAGTATAAAAGAAAATGTTTATGTTCATTTTTGTTTTGGAGATGCAAGTGATGTTTAATCGTTCTTTAATATTAGTGTTCTTAAACAATCATAAATAGTTCATATGTTATGATAATGACAATATATCACTATAAATATCAGAGGACACAACTGAAAGTAGTTCAGTAAAGTTGTCAATAAAAGAACTGTGAATAAATGATGATATAAAGAAAGGAAGATTGTCTTATCTCCATTTCCAGTAATGGTAATATTATTACTCAAATTCTGTTAGTAATTAACTCAAGCTCCACCCTTTGATTGATCAAAGTTCAAGAGCAGAATCCTACAATTCTAAACGTCTGCTGGTCGCAGCTCTCTTTTTTCAGATTTAAGCAAACAAATCAAATGTCACAGTGGCCCAAAATGAACATATTTTCTGAATTATTCACAATTACAAGTGACCCTAAACAGCAGGTGTTTTTAATGACACTACTGTTAAATTGCAACAAAAACAATCATTATTAAATTTACTTTGACTTTACAGAAATTATGAACCATAATTTGATATTTCAAAGTTTGTCTCTTTAATTTTATTTCATTTATTAATAAACATCCATTTATTCCAGCACCGTGTGGTGTGATATGGTTTTTCTTTTTACCTCACGTTCACGTGGGTTTTCTCTGAGTGAATCAGTTTCTTCCAACAGTCCAAAATCATAAATGTTGGGTTCACTGGTGCTCCTAAATGATCTGTAGTGAGTGTTTTAGAGTTGTCTGTCTCTGAATTTGCCCTAATTGTTGACGAATCCATCAGAGAACATACACATGTTGTATTAAATCATAGATAGAGACCAGCAATATTTTAAAAGCAACTTTTAATTTTTACATGCTAGTTTTAGTTTTTAATAAAAGTGTGGTGTAGGATGTTTTGTCTTTTTGGTACCTGCAGTTAAATGTTATTAGTCTTTTCTGCCCTCTCGTGGTCATAAAGAGGAACTGCAAACAACGCCCTAAAACATCTTTAATCATTTTGAAATGTGAATGTGGTGCTAATGTAACATAATGAAATGGGTTTTTACAGTGCTTATTTTCCACATTGAAATTATTACAGTTATTTTATTGAAATTAAACATGTTCTTCCCCAAGTAGGCAGCAAAAATCTCTGTAGTCTAAATTATAATAAGAATAAACATTTTTTTAATTTTACTAAGATGGTTTGAAAAAAAAAATGAAAGTGCAGGTTTGTCATTCAGAACAAGGTTGAGCTTTCTCTGCATCACATGAAAGCTCTGGAGAGAAGTTTTCTGAGGGAAAAGCAGATTTATCACACATCCAGAATTCACTAAACACAAGAGCTCGAGCTTCAGTGCAAGAGTGGTTAGACTTGGTTGTAGCAGTAGCCTACTGGCCTCCCTCTGCTGTGATTGACACACAAATCATTCTTATGAAAAACAAAGCCGTTATTATGTAAAAGCTCATTCTTATGAAAAACAAAACCATTATCATAATAATGGGAAATATTTCATAATAATAAACGCCTGTATTTCATAATAATAGACTCATTTATTCATTGAATTATGACCCAAACGGGGCTCCATAGTCTTCAATAGCGAGACACTCACGGTAAAGTTATGTCGCCACATTAGCCGCGCTAAGCAGTGATGATTTTAGTTTGTCATTTGGTTCGCTAAAACTTGTAATTTGATGGTAAAGACTGTACCTGCTATGGTATAAAAGTTTTAGACCGTATTTTTTGTGTTCTTAACTTGGCTAAGCAAGCTAACCCTGAATAAGGAGTGTATCAGTTTTGGGCTGTTAAAGAGTAAGAGAGCATACATTGTACCCTATTGTCACATGTTTGAAAGTGTTTTAAATGTTAATTTGTGGTGCATGTTTGAAATAAATGAGTTTCACTAAACATGATGGCATTATTTTTAGCAAACCTTTTTTTTTTTAGTATTTTTTTAGTAATTCAGAAGAGCTAATTTTACACCTTACAGTGTTATAATGACTGTAACACTTGTATAGTTAACCAACAATCCCGAAAGAGAGTTAATGTCTAACACTACATAAAAGTGTTGAGATAAAGTAACACTAGTTAGTGTTAAGAAGTGTTAAATTTTAACTCCAAAAAGAGTCAATAATTACACTAAGTTAGTGTTAAGGTACTAACTCTCCAAAAAAGAGTTAAATTAACTCTTTGAGGTGTGGACCCATATAGACACTTCAAAATAGAGATCGACCGATATGGGTTTTTCAGGGCCGATACCGATACCGATTATTGGTAGTTAGAGGAGGCCGATAACTGATATTTGGAGCCGATATTCATTTGCAGTAAAAGTGTAAAAATTGGCATAAAAAATTTAATAATGCAAACACTGAACTTCATTGAAATGCCTAAAGCATGTTTATTGAATCACACAAATAGAAAATAATAGCTCCAGAAGTGCCCGAATTTCCTACACTCAGAAACATCTGTTATAAAGTTGAATAAAAGGTTTAATAAATAGCTCTCTGAAATCTTTCTACAGAAAATACAGTAAAATTTAAATATAACTACAATGACTTGTCTTTGTTTTAAGTTCAAACACAACAAAAATACAGGGAGTTCTCAGGCTCAGCAGCACCTCTTGTAAAGTTAAATAAAAACTAAGATAATAGCTCTCTGAATTTTTTTCACAATAAATAAAATAAAATTTCAATATAACTGAAACAATTTAACTTTGTTTTAACTTCAAACAAAAACAAATCGTGCAGGAGTTCTTAGGCTCAGCATTATCTCTAGTAAATGCAAATTAAAACTTGCTTCCAGAGATTTTATAAAGTAGCAGTATATAAAACAGCAGCATTTAGGATGCCTTAAGTTGATTTCATTATTAAATGTTATATTTTACCATGCGATAGCAAGGACCCTGTCATTTAAAACTGTGTTGCTACATTATTAATGATTAATATGACAAAGGCTACATAAAAAAGTATATTAGTTGCTATGAGTGCAGTTAAACTCCTGACAGGACACAAACAGCCTTTCAGGCTTTAATGAGCTCACACAGTATTTAAAATGTTTTACCTCTTTGTTCAGATAAATCAAATCTGAATATTACTCTCTCATCTTCCTGTTCATTTTCAGATCATAGGACCAGAAAGCTCATAGCAACGTTAGTAGTCGTGAGTTGTAGAGTTTTTCACGTGACTTTAACTACATACTAATCTCCAAATTACATTCCGTGATTTCCGGACTATCGAGTGCACCTGAATATTCGGATTCAATTATTCAGATCTCAAAATAAATACGTGCAGTAGCTGTTTACTTCTTTGACCGACAGATCAATTGTCTTTAACTTAAAAGCTAAATCATATGCATTCCTTCGTGTGTTTTCCATGATGAGGGTGTGTGCATGACGCGCAAAATGACTGATCTGAAGAATTTAGCGTGAGTGCGTTTGATTTAATCTGAACAGTTTCATTGGTCCACTGTGACCGGTTCGGTAATTTCATTCTAAGAGGATAAACGTATTGACGGCATGAAGCTGGCGTGTAGAAATTTGTACATTAGCCAGATCGTTGTATAAGCTGTAGGGTTCGAAGCGTGAGAAAAAGTAACGGCTTACTGTCCGGAGAGTACGGTGTATTTTCCTCATTGCTAATACATGAGCAGAGCGTTTAGAGCCAGATCGACAAACTAATTTTATGGTAAAAGCTAAGCAGCCTCCATCTTAGCGCTCCCTAAAACAAGTGAACTGAGTTGTTTATGCACTCTCTCTTAATCACACACACGTTTTTCTATCATGTACTGTTTCCATGTCAATATTATCAGCAGTCTTCTTTTAAATAATTCACAGACATGTTGGGACATAATACGAGTTAGCAGAGCTGCTGCTAAGATTTACTCTGCTCTAACGTTATTCTGCTGCTCACTGTAACGTTAGTAGTAGTTGTGAGATGCAGAGTACTGGGATGTTTATTACAATTACGGAAGAGCTTTCTGCATTTACCTTTGACACGTGTTTTCTGTCGGGAGCTTCTCACACAAGAACACTTTTCCTCTCACTCTCCAGCTCCTTCTTCTTCGAGGCTCTGCCTCTGCCGCTCAACCAATCAGAGGACGGGGTGAATAGTGCAGGAGACAGCAGGTAGGAGAGAGAGGCGCGGCTGCATCTGAGCCGAAATAACCCAGTTTTTAAATTGATTCCTTCATATCGGCCGGTCGGATTAAAAATGGCCGATGCCGATATAAGTCAAATTTCCAAATATCGGCCCGGATAATCGGCCCGACCGATAATCGGTCGATCTCTACTTCAAAAGTGTTGAAATCAAATCTGAGTGTTAATTTGAGTATGCTGATTTTGCTGTGAGTGCTCCCCTGTCTACTTACGATCCAGAACCTCCTGAGATAGGTGAAAATCAGTGACAAAGGGAGACCAAAAAGAAAACATTTCATTTTATAGTTGAAGTCTGAAACTACCCCTCCCACACCCTTTGAAGACATTTAAACACATGCTAACTGTTCCTGCTTGCAGGGGAGCTGCACTTTGCTCCAGGGACTGGCTAAAACCCACTGGCAACTAAATGCAGCGGCTGGTTAGGAAGACCTGAGCATTGTTCTGGCTTAAGGAGACGCAGCACTCTTATTTTCTGCAACAATACTGTACTTACAGATGAATCTGTCCGGATACAAAACGTCCGTAACACTCACAACTCTACCCATCTGCGCACCGCCTCCATGGCGTGACCCCTATCCATGCACATCTCATGTGCATGCACTAGGGATGGAACGGTTATCGGTATTATGGTAAAGCGCAGTAAAATTTTATGCGATAACTATTACCGTTTATGTTTGACTTCATCTCATTATCACAGTCGATTACCAGGATCTGTAATATCAGCCTCGTTCAAGTCTGCGAGCGACTCGCGACTGTGTCTCTTGTGAATATGTAGCTTGTAACATTGGCATCGTAACGTGAACATGAGGTGATAGCACACAGGACATTTACCAACCCACTAAAAGGATGAAATCCAAGGTCAGAGCATATATATATATATATATATATATATATATATATATATATATATATATATATATATATTTTTTTTTTTTAAGAATGCAGAGGGACAACTGGTGGAGGACAGTTATCCTGTCTGCAGAGCACTTGTTTACATTTTATTATTGTAATTTGTAGAAGCAACTTGAAGGAGCTAAGGCTAATGCTTCAAGCTACTGAGATGTTTGACCAAGAGTAACCTGGTCGATGCACTTCACAAACTCACATTTCGTAAATGTTACCGTTGCGTGTTGATCGAAAAATGACCGGAATGATGTTCTTCTGATGCAGTTAAAATATTAACTTATTCCATTAACTGATCCGACAACCATAACGCCGGCAGTTAGCACCACAGTGGTCAAAAACCTTTTGCCCTTCCGGGTCAAACACCTAACCAATAACAGGCAGCTACCTTTATACCTGACCCTCAGGTAACAACCAGAGCATGTGAGTGGAGTGGAGCGGTGATAATTTCCGCTCCTCGCTCACAAAGGTTGTCACCGCTCCGCTCTTTCCTCAAAGTCGCAAAACGCCGCTCCACCCATAACCGCTCAGCGCTCCAGTAACACTGCTCCACGCTCTGCTCCAAAAATGTTTGCATGCATATAAAATGTACATGTTTACCTGAAGCCTTAGATCTAATCAGAGCTGGATGAAAGAGAGAGAGAGAGAGACTCAACAAAGTTACGTTTCTTGCAGCCAGTCGCGGAGCCGAGAGAGGAACAGTTGCGCAGAGCCGACAGACGTTTTAAAGTCCAAAAAATAGATATTTACTGAAAATAATTTCACCTAACGGAATTAGCTGGTTTAATACACTTTTGTTTGTTATTAACCTTTCCCGAAACTATTTTTCATTCACTGTTCTCCTCCTATTTTTATACTTGAAGAAACTGGAGAATAAGCCTAGATTATTGATTTAACCACTGTTTAGTAAAAGTAATAATATGATTTAGCAGCAGGGAGGGTGATGAGTGAAAACATCTCTCTGTTAGCATTAGCTCTGGTCCATAGGTCTGTCTCACACCAGAGCTATGTTAACATGAGACAGTCGCAGCATTGTATTAATATAATTAACAAAATGACGTTAACATCACAAGCCTCATCTTATACCTAACAAAATAAAATAGGAAAATATATATTTGTAGACAACAAGGAAGGCTAATAGGTGGCTTGCGAGCTCTGGTCCATAGTGGAGAAGTCATTGACCCTATGGACCAGAGCTAATGCTAACAGAGAACTCATCACCCACCTTGTCGCTAAATCATATTATTACTTTTACTAAATGGTGGTTAAATCAATCATCTAATAAACAAAGTCAACTTACCTTGGAGTAAATGTAGGTGTGTTTTGTAACTTTCCCCACGTTCAGTTGATTGTGTGGACGGACACAACTTAACCTACAGACTGCATTCTTTCCAGTGTTTGTTTCGGTTGTCTCCTCCAAACTTTCTGGACACCTCGAGTCACTGTTGCAGGTCCCCAGCAGCAATATTTCACCATGGAGTTATTATAGTATAATAGAAATACTGATGATACACATCGGAAAAATAGCAAATTAACACGGTCCTTAATGCAGGAGCAGCAAGTTTGTCCGACCTAGCAACAGTATCTAGGAAGGGGGCGGTGCTTACCGAAAGGTCAATTAAGGCTGTTTATTTCTTGAGTCTCTTATTGAACTTCAAAATGCAGCATCATTTTTTTTGTGCTTTCTTTTACGTCTCAACAGCTTGAGGAATCCTTTCAAAAAAACAATTTGTGCTTTTTACCTGTATTGTTGCTTTTGTTTTCCTCCTTTCACCAACACACCACTAAGAAGAAGCTTCAGTGTCGGTCTGAGCTGTGATCTCTGAATAACCTAGCACCATGTGAGAGGCTGGACACAAATAACTGTAAAACTGAAAGTATAACAGACCAGATCAGACTGGTCTCCTGAAGGACAGATGATGACCCTCAGTACATGCCAGATGGGTAAGTTATTCATGACTATTGTTTTTTTAATAAGAAAGAAGTGAAATCTCTTCTTTAAATCTTTATCTCATAAATCTTAAATCTTTAAATCTATCACCTCAATTCCAGAAAAGTTGGGTAGACTGTAAAACTGAAATAAAAAACAACACATTGATTTACAAATCTCATCAACAATCTTCTTCTTGATTCATATGAAATTTCATCTAACGCATGGTGCACAAACTGTGGAGCGCCCTCTGGTGGTACGCGGGGGAATGTCATGACTTTCCACATTTTTTCCACATTTTCACTTAAAAAAAATCGGAAAACATACAGTACATTATAAATACATTTCAAATGAAATGTGTAGCTTGAGATAATTAAAACTGTGGCTTTAAAAAAAATATCTGTTGCATATTCAGTTGCAGTGCAGATGTAACAACTGTTGAGTGTGTTTATTTTGCTCTGTATGAGAGGATGAGTATGTGAGAGTTGTTGGACAGAGTTGTAAATATCTGATTCATATATGGCTATATGGCTATATTTTAAAACTGGTCATCATGGTGGTACTCGGAGAGCTGAACAGTTTCTAAGGTGGTACGCAGGATTAAAAGTGAGAACCACTGGTCTAACTCCTAACATGGTAGGAATATTGGAACAGTGAGTCACGTCAAGGCCACCGCAGGAGGAATTCTGGGATATGACTCATGTCTTGCATGACCTTTAGGCCGTTATTTATTTTGGTACAATTACAGAGCAGAGTTGGGATGTGGGGAACAGAAGATATGTGAGATGAACGACACAAATGAATGTATGTGCAACAAGCAAAAAACAACAACAAAAAAAACTTGTTCATCTAATTTTTCTTTTGATTTTTCTGTCAGCAGAGCAGTTAATGATGAAATCTGCAGCTAATTTGAGTCACATCCAGACACTTCAGTGTGTATATTCAACTTGACTGTTTCCAAGCACGTCATTGTTGCTGATGTCCATCATGAATACATTAACAAACCTACCTTGAAAGCTTTAGAATAGAGATGTTCCCTAAAACTCCAGGAGTAAGTTTTCTTGATCTAAATGTAATCAAATACAGGATCAAAATATGTCCCAGGTAAATCACAAAGCACCTGATATTCTTGTGGGATCTGCAAGATCATGATTACCACACAATCCATCTTGTGAGGTTTCAGACTTTGCGTTTCTGACAAAGGTGAAGGTATCTGAATCAGTCAGCATCTTATACCAACAGAAATAGGCAGGTTGAAGGGGTGATGGATACAGCAGGGCTTGGATTTGGGCTGTCCTGGCTCTAGGGGGTTAGGGGGTTTTGGATGTTGCCGTCCTCTGCGTTACCAGGAGGGTGCGGGTCCCAGGTTTTGATGGGTCATTGTTATAGAAAAGTGGCCCTTAGGTCACTGTGACCCGGTTGTTTGAATAATGTAAGTTCTATGTATCTGTGACTCTGGAATGTGAAATATTGTCACTCAGATGTTAATCGTATGATTTTGGGACATGTAGCCATCTGGGGAGGTTAGTTCAAGGATTCGTTGTTATTGAGGATATGTTAGAAATCATTTTCTGACATCGGGTCGTCTTGTATGTAAGTAACTGACCATCTCTTATGGGGATTAAATCCACTTTGCACTCTCGTCTGTGGTCAAGTGTCTTATGTAATTGTTGTATAACTGCCTCACTAGAAACTCACCAACTCACTGGTAAAATAAGATACTCAATTATTATTTTTGACTGGAGGTCAGTCCGCGCTAGCGGCTAGTTCGGTGCGTCCGAACTTGAGACTCTGTGTCTTGGGGCGACTTCGGTTATTTCCAGGTGGTCGCCCCCTGGAGATGGGCAGATGGTTTTTGAGAATGGGCACGGAGGCACAGACAGATGGGAAGAGAGTGTGGCTGGAACTGAGAACTAAAAGAAAGACCAAGATCATGGAAATGACATGATGGGAGAAGTTATGATAAATAGTGCTGGCTTGCAATCAAGAAACTGCTTACTGGTGAAGGATGAAGGAGAGATATAAGTTGATAAGACTCAGAGAGAAAAAGAGACTTGATACGTCACAGTTTTGCTGCTCGTTGGTGTTTTCTGCCTGTAATAAGAGTTTATGTCTTTGAGTTGGGGCTCAGATGATGTGGTTAAAGAAACTTCTCTGTCCCACTGAACACATGTTGTTATTCTTTTTCTGGCCACAGTTACATGATGTTTTTTAATTCGGAATTAATCATTCCGAATTAAATAATTCAGAATTAAACTATTTTCCTTTGAGTTTACATGGAAATATTAATTCAGAATTGAGGTTTACATGGAAAACACGTTTGATCTGCTTTATCCAATTCCGCTTAAGGTCTGGGGGTTGGGAAGGGTTCTGACTGGATAGGGGGGGCGGACGTCTTTATGTATTTACGTCTACCGGAAGAAAACAAACTCACTCGATTAGCAATAACACGGAGTACTACTTTTTAACATCCTTTTTGGATTTGTTTTGATTTTATTTTTGAAGCAGCAGCTCGACAACATCATGTCGATGATTTTCCTTTGTGTGCTGAGGAGGAAGGAGATAGAAGACCGTGTTTTGGCAAATAGCAGAAACCGGCCGCTACAACTTTGAAAAGCTCACAATTTTTATGTTTCCCACCATCTGTTTTTTAATTAATTGATTCCATTTCCTCCAAGTATTTATTAAATAAATCATCTCTGCTCTTGACCACCGTTTACTGCGTGCTGCCATCTTGAAACTTTGTTTCGAAAACAAGCCCAGCGCGGAATATAAGCGCCATCGCGACAGACGGGCAAGAGAACGAGTATGCGCAGAAAGACAGGAATTAATTTAAAGCAGAATGAGTGTAAACATGACCACGGAATTATGCTATTTGGATTTAAAATCAGAATAAACCAGCCACTTACTTCGGAATTAAGTTTAATTCGGAATGGACATTTTTCATTCGGAATTAGGTGTTTACATGGTAATTTTTCATAATTTTAAATCGGATTTAATTTTATTTCTGAATTAAAGACGAATTTCAAACTTCCCATGTAAATGCCTTAATTGTCTACCTGTTAATAACGATTTGAGGGACTAATTTGTATGTTAGAAATCTCTCATGCTGCACCTTTAAAATGAACGGTGACCCCGATATTAGCAGGACCACTGATTCTGTTGAGTATTTCAGCCCTGACCAGTGGAGGATGTAACTGTGGACATAAATGATCAAAGCTGCAGGAAACGCAGAAACTCAACTCTCACAGGTGTTTATGTTTATGTCTGCATGACTGTTATTCCATTACTGTTGATGTCTTACACAACCTGTGGGTTCATTTTAGTTTACAATGATTTTCCTTCTGAACAATGTAAATGTTTTAGACGTTCTTTTCCTCTTGTAACACACATTTTTAAACACACTATGGTCATAAACAGATGGACATGGTCAGCAACAGGACTCACTTCTGGATATTTTGGAGACTCATTGCTATCATGTAATTACGTAATCAATGTTTTGTTATCAATAGTGTGGTACTGAAAAAAGCTTATTTCAGCGTAAGAAGCTGTAAAAACCCATAAAACAAAAATGCTTTAAACCACTGATCTCCGCGATATAGTGAGGGTTCAGCGATAGAAATACACATTAATGAAAGAAAATCTGTGATATATCTGCGATATAGCGAGACCACGAAAGGTGAACCACAACAAAGCGGGGGATCACTGGACTTCCACTGGCCTCTTTGGTGACCTGCCAGCTTATCTATTTTAAGGTGCAGGAGACCTGCACATTGAGACAGCTCATGATCATGACACTCAGTATGTGCCAGAAGTTGTGATTTATTTATGCATACTGGCATTAGATCGCGCTAAAAAAAAAAACATCTTAGGTTCCTCCTCCCTCTCTGCTTGTCTTATAAACTCAGCTGCCTCAGAGCTTTTTTCTGAAATCTCTGAACATCCTCCACCACAGGAGGACGCTGACACTGGTCTGTCTGAAGGATTCAACTCAACAGGTTCTTCTTCTTCGCTTTGTAAATGAACCAACTTTAAATCAGGACGTTGCTGCTGCTGCTAAGTCCAGTTTCAAGCGAGAGGTTTTTTTAACATTTGATGACTGAAAGTTTCTTCCTGTAAATTCTAACGAACCAGAGTGAAACCATAAGATGGATTTTAAGAGGCACTAAAGTGATCTGCTAAATCTGATTTATATTTTATGAATCTGATGTAATAATGTAAGTTGAAGATTTTACTGGTCTGTTTTACTCTCTTTTGTCCTCTTTTCAGGATAGACAGCAAAATAGACGATATAATGGATCCAAAAATACTGGAACAAGTGAAAGAACTGCTCAATATTGACCCTGCAGCCGCAGCTGCAAAGATTCATAAATATTTAGAAAAGGAAAGGAATATTCCACTAAATATTGGAGTTACAGGAGAATGTGGTTCTGGTAAATCCAGCTTTGTGAATGCATTCAGGGGGTTGACTGGCACGGACGAGGAAGCTGCCCCCACTGGTTGTGTAGAAACCACTACAGATGTCATAGGGTACCCTCATCCAAACTATACCAATGTGGTTTTATGGGATCTTCCTGGTATTGGAAGCACCAAGTTTCCTGCTGCGAAGTATCTAAAGAAAGTTAAATTCGACATATTTGACTTCTTCATCATCATCTCCGGACACGCGCTTCAGAGAAAATGATGTTACAGCTGGCTAAGGAGATTCAGAGGATGGGGAAGGAGTTCTACTTTGTCCGCTCAAAGATCGACAACGACTTACGAGCTGATGAAAAAAGTAGGAGGCATTTCAGCACAGAGAAGACTCTGGACCGGATCAGAGAAGACTGCATTCAAGGTGAGTGTGACTGCAGAGTCTAATTTCCTTTTCATTTCCATCTTTCCCTAAATTCTATCACCGCAATTCCAAAAAAGTTAGGACACTGTGAAACTGAAATAAAAAACAACACATTGATTTACAAATATCATAAACAATCTATACTTATATCTTATACATCATATATCTCTTTTGGCTCTCAGCGAAGGCGAAGGCTCTCTTTACTTCTCCCTCCCCATCTGCCCTGCTGCTGCTCTTTGTCCTGACTTGTGCTGTCTGGGAGCCTCACTCAGCATAATCTTCCATTCTTAAATGTGGGTAAAATCGTCATCAACAGCCGTCCATCATCAGTCACTAGTCAACAGAGTCTATGTGGTGCAGGGTAGGTGGATCACAGATTAATTAAATCATGAGTGGCAGTTCATACAAGCATAAAAGTGGAGCAACAAAACGCAAAGAAAAGGAAAAAAAGAGCGCAGGAAAAGACTAAACTAAAAAAGCTGGATACATATCCTCCTGGAGATGAACCTGACATTGTTGGCAGCGAGTCAAGCCCACCAAAACTGGTACCACGGTCAGGGAGCCAGATTCACAGGTACAATTTCTTACAATCACTGTCACTAAAAACAATATGTGAGTTAGTTGTAAACTGTTGATGTGGTTGTTATCGGAGTAGCCCGACCGCCTAACATTATTATTAGGGGCCAGGTAGCCTAATGTTTTTGTTGTTCTAATGGTTTGTTAGACTTTTGTCAGGTTATTCTTGCAAAAAGGCTCGTACACCAATGTGCTTGGAGTTGGTATTTATTAACAGCAATAGAAACACATCAGGCAAAATCGGCACTTGGTACCGAATGAATGAATGAATGAATGAATGAATGAATGAATGAATGAATGAATGCTGGCAGCTACTACAACAATAACTGGTGTGTCTCCCAAGTGACATCACAGCTGCCACCGAATACATTTTAGACAATACATGGGTTACGAATACATTTTAGACAATACAACGAAACCTCTACTTACGAACTACTAACTACATACGACAATTTTCAGGAAAATACATTGCTAAACTTGTTACATTGCTTCTTGAATATAGATACAGAAATTTACGAAAGGCAGGATAAGAAAGGCAAAAGTACAGTAGCGCTGCTACTCGCAGCTCCCAGAGTTTACTGAACGTAAGTAAACATACTTGTCGGCTCCGTATCTCGGTTTGAAAGCGGTGCGTCTGAGCTGCTCTGCCATTGGCTATCGCTTAGCATCTTCCTGGCATCCCATTGGCTAGGAAGGGCCCCTTGTCTGTATGAGCGTAACCCAGCAACCCAGGTATACGAACAATTTTTACCTCCACCAAGGAGGTTATGTTTTTGCCGGCGTTTATCTGTCTGTCTGTCTGTGTTCAAGATAACTCAAAAAGTTATGGATGGATTTTAATTAAACTTCCAGGAGTTGTCAGTAAATGTGAAAAAGAAGAACTGATTTCATTTTGGGTGTGATGTGGAAGAAATCCTGGATTCTGGATCACTTTCAAATTTTCAATAATTGTTGCGCTCGGTGGAGGTCTGCGCTCTCTGAGTGCTTTTCTAGTTCTAACATGTTTTTCTTACAGGTTTTTATGTCATTTCATGTATTATTTATCATTTATTTTTTTAAATTATGTTCAAATTTTGGGGGGCTTGGAACGGATTAGGGCATTTACATGGAAAACGTGCCTCTACTAACGAAAGGTTTTAGGTTACGAAACTGCTTCCAGAACCAATTAATTTCGTAAGTAGAGGTACCACTGTATATTATTCCATAATACTACAGGTTTGATTGATTTCAAAATGGCATGGCCGCTCCTCATGGTCTTGAACTCTTACTATCAAAGGCTTTGAGCTATGTGTCAAATGTAGTAATGCTTGTACGCCCCGCTGTTGGGGGCATGTGTATGTTGTAAAACGATGTAATCACAAGCTTTATTGGGTTTAAAGGGCCTGGTCATGTGCCCCGCCCCTGGCCCGGCAGTGACATGTTCCACTGCCGTGTGATATTGTTTGCCTCCAGTATCCTCCCCAGAGATAGAGCAGCCAGACACAAAGCAATGAGCAGTGATGTTGACCCCCAACTCCCCCCCAGCACCAACCAGTGACCACAACCACATCTACAGGCTGGGTCACAGTTGGTGCTGGTGTCTTGTGTCAGTATCATGCAGCAGACCTCCACCAGTGAACTGGATTTCCTCCCAGGCCTAACCGGAGCCATCCAGCCTGACCAACGTTCCCACCGCCACAAGCCCAGACAAGGCACGCCCCCCAGCCCCAAAGGACACGGGGGGTAGGGAAAGTGTCCCCTTTTGTACAAAATTAACATTGGGAATGCTTGCCGTTGGACGGAAAGTGATGACAATGGACTCGTTGCCGTTTTTTTCCGTACAATAGCAGTACAAAGTGTAACAGAGGTGTACTCCAGGTCGCGTTTGGGGGCGCTACGTTCATGGAGGATTGTCATTTTTCAGATCGGTGAGTTAGCTGGAAAGTCGAGTTGAGCCTGAAACTAGCCAAAACCGCCGTCCGCCGATACTATTGAGATTCTCAAGGATGTAAGAAGACCCCCAGGGGTCTTAACCCTTTAGGTGAGTTTTTTCAAGAAAATATACAATTTTGATATCAAGATTTTAAAAGGCTATAACTTTAAAGTGGTTTGAGATAAAGGCATACTGTAATTGAGAAATAACTTCAGTATGAACCAAAATTCAAAATGGAAGTAGATTTATCATCTAATTTGATAATTGTGACATCACCTGCCCAAACCTGCCCAGTAGTCCTCAATTTCAGATTTTTCCTCAAAACCCATGCACAAAGAAAGCTTTCATTTCAGGGATAATCACATCATAAAGTCATGAAATCTGGAATTTGGTTTCAATATTTCCCTTTCAAAGAACTGGTGGCCACATCTGTTTGACTGGTGATGAAGCTCCAGAATTCATAGTTTAGAAAAGGGATGAAATCAGTGGGCTCAGAATTTGTCAGGTCGTCTCCATAATAACCAACAGGCTCATCAAAATTTATTCTCCACTTTCGATACTCTTCCTCTTCTCTCAAGAACTCTCAGCCGCCATCATCATCATCATCATCATCACCACCGTGATTTCCGGTGCGCCATTAGCGGTGTGTGTTTTCCCGCTGCTTTTCCCGTGTTGCCAGGACAACCGCGGTTGTTTTCACCCCCGCTACATTTTTCCATATTTGCGGTGTTATGAGCTCCCCTGACACCTCCACATGCTTGGTGATCGCAGAATGTTTTCACCCCGGCCACGCTGCGGTGAAGCATCCGATATACAATGTGCTGATTGTGGACTATGGCGCGTGGACGCCGTCACTACTAATGTCAGTTTCTGCTTCACTGGAGAACTGTATGTCTTCGTCCACGGAATCAGAGTTAGCCAGAACCTGACAAAATACTTTCGTGGACGGTAAACCGGCCTCTTGACATCGTGAGCAAATGAAAAAACACTCTTTCGCTCTGCTCTGCTCTCACTGCTCTCTGCATTTCTACCACTGCTGCGCTGCGCGTCTCTGCGCTAGAGGGTGTTTTTCAAACTCATTTTATGCTAAAACTTTGAATAGCGCCACCACCAAAATTGGTTCTCAGATTACAGGCACACATGTCCGCCATCTCCTGGTGAAAAGTAGTAACAAAATTCAGGATCACATTTATAGATACAGTCTGTTTTATTCAGCACTGCTGCTTGTCGCAATTTTGTGACTTTGGCGCTTAAATTGTTAAGTCTGAAATATGAGATTTGGGAAAAATCTCTTGTTTTGGCTATTAACCTTCCAAACCCCAATGATAAGTGATTGCCATTGTCAGAAATGCCCATCCCCCACCTTCTAGCAAATTAAGGTTATTTGAGAGGTTTCCCATGGAGTTTTGGCACTAAACTAGTACAGTGGGATGCCCTGAACACCCTGAGCGTGCAGGGTAGGTCTTGCTCGCCTGCGATGGCTCTGGGCCAAGTTCACTCAGGAAGCGTTTAGAAGAGTCAGGCTCGGGATGGTGGAACCCACTCCCCTGGCTGAAGAAACAGTTTGAGTTTGGTGGTCATTGGTGGTCTTTTGGCTAAGATACAGCCATTTAAAAGGTGTACATGAACTGGCACTGAGCTGTAATTTTAACATGTGGGACAATGTACAGTTGTGTTCAGGGACTTATCTTTGTCCTTTATAATCATGTGTTGTACATGATTTGAATCGCGATTCGACTGTATCGTGAGTTGAGTGAATCGTGGCATGCCTAGTCATTAGGATAACCTGAGGTCAATGTGGTGTTCAAAGAACACAGTCTATGTCTTCCACATTTCAAGTGTGTGAAGAAACTGAGGTTTAACTGAGAGAGTGGATGGTCTGTGGAAACCTTTGTTTACATTACAAAGGTTGAAGACTTCAATAGTCCAAGAAAGTTGCGACAGTGACATTTTCTGTCAGTCCAGTTGTCTCACCCCTTACAGCAAGCTTGGACAAAAATACACTTTAAAAAGTCAGTTCCTTGAGATTACTTTGTTGTGGACTGGATTATAAGATTAACCTGTTGTATTCCATTTCTTCCACAGGTCTTGAGGAACAAGGAGTTAAGTTTCCACAGGTCTTCCTGTTGTCCAACTTCCACCTCCACCTGTATGATTTCCCTCTTTTACATGAGACTTTAGCGAGAGAACTTCCTGCACTCAAGAGGAACGCTCTGCTGCTTTCCATGCCCAACATCAGCCTGAAAATCATCAAGAAGAAGAAGAAGATTTTTCAGGAAAGAATAAAATACCACGCTGCTATATCTGCAGCTGTAGCAGCTGTACCAGTTCCAGGACTCTCTGCGGCTGTTGACCTTAGCTTGATGGTCGCTGTTGTCACACAATATGTAGTTGGATTTGGGCTCGATGCCTCATCACTGCGGAGACTTTCTGTCAGCACGGGTGTGTCGTTTAATAATCTGACCAGTGTCCTAAGGACAGTACTGACTGCAACAGACATAACCAAAGATCTTCTCCGGAAGCTGTTGAAAAACCTTGCAGACACATCTGCATTAATGGCAGCGGAGGAAGCGTCCAGATTCATTCCCATGCTTGGAGTCCCAGTAGGAATAGCCCTCTCCTTTATAGCAACTTATAACGCCCTGAATTTCTTCCTTGACCTTCTTGCTGACGAGGCACAGAGGGTGTTTGTCAGAGCTCTGGGGCTGAACACCTCAGTGTGATTCTGTTGACCAGAAGGGTATTCCAGGAAGGAGGTTTAACAACCTTCAACTCGAGGTTTTCTGAACCAGTGTTAACTAAACTAGAACTGTAGGAATTAGTTCAATCACATCTGTCTCAGCTGAACCAGGTTTGATGTTGGCATCATCTATGGAGCAATAAAACCATGATAATGATGGCAATAAATAAATAAATAAAAATGATAATATCATAATTAAAAGTAATAATAATGATAACTAGAAAATTCCGGAGAAATTTTGATATGTGCATGCCCGCTTGCAGCACATATCACTTGAGTAAAATGGCCCTCTGCTTCGCAGAGGGCCATTTTACCCTCTGCTTCGCAGAGGGCCATTTTACTGCATAACAATAACTAGAAGATTTCGGAGAAATTTGGAGGCGTGGCCAATTAAGCCGCCCGTCAGCGGATAACCTGATAGAAGACTTCTGGGATATTGACCTTCTGGGCCAACATCAGTGTGTGACCTCAGAAATGCACTTCTGGAAGAATGGTCAAAAATCCCCAATAAACACACTTCCTAGAAGTGTTTAAGCTGTTCATGCTGCAAAGGGTGGAGCCACATCATATTGATAAGGAATGGGATGAACTAAAGCTCATATGTGAGTCAAGGCTGTGATCATTCTCATAATATATCATATACTGTGCCTGAAGAACCTGCAAAAAGGGGCGGGGCTTCAGGGGAGGCAGTCACATGTGCGGCTCCTCCAGCGTGTGTATGTGTGTCTGTGAGTTTTGGAGAGAAACAGCCAGCGACCCCCTAATTACACTGTGTCCAGTCAGTCCAAACCTCGATTTCTGTGTCCGAACAAACAGCTGTAATTCAAAAGCTGAATAAGTTTTTGAAAAAATTCTTGAACCGTGAGCGCCACAAGGCTTTCAGCTACGCGGTGATATATATTTTATTTCGTAAATGTTTTCCGTTTTTAAACTAGAGCAGTTTTAAAAAGTATAATTTTACCCTCTGGGGCAGTAGGCTGTCGATTCTGTCAAAGTCCGATTTTCCATGTCCCGAACAAACTGCTCTAATTCAAAAACCGAATGAGTTTTTGAAAAAATTCTTGAACCGTGAGCGTCACAAGGCTTTCAGCATTACAGGGATATATTTCTTTTTTCTCAAATGTCTACGGTTTTTAAATGACGGCAGTGTAAAAAACATGAAACTTTTTCTTGTCAGACGAGACTTTTGAAAAATTTCCCCATAGAAATATATAGGAGCCGGGAAGGACCAACTTGAACTCTAGGTTGATTTGACGGAAAACTAAACACCACACAGACACAGAAGTCACATCATCTGAAAGAGGACAAAAATGCCTACGTTTTGATGTATAATTTATGTAGGTTGAGCAAAAGGAGTGGACGTGAAAAAGGAAAAGGCAGTTTAAATTTTTTTTTTCTTCTCTCCTCGGAGCTAGAGTGCGTGATGACATCACTAGAGTGAGGAGGGTTTTTTGAAGATCTTGTAAAAATCATAAAACGTAAATCGCGATTTCTCAAAGACCGTAAATCACAACAACACACGGCTTCAGTATGTCATAGGTCAAAGTCTTGTGACCCGTTTAAACTTCGAATGGTGTCTCTGTGATGAAATATGGCTGAGCTATAGAGCTCCAAAGAGGGCTGGGTTTGAGCTGATTTGAGCAGATTTGCTCGGAATTCGGCAAAATCCCATTCATTTCTATGGGACGATTTTCGCCGTTTTTGGCGTCTAGCGTCGCCACGGTAACACTTTTGACGGAGAAAAGTAATAGCCCGCATCGCACAGTCGAGACCTACGTTTTGATATATTTCATGCATGTGTGCACCTTACGGTTATGGCCCTATTAACGGACGAAAAATGATGCGGAATAATAAGAAGAAAAAAAAAAAGGGAAACCGATCCTGGATACTAATATTACGCCTTCAAAAACGCGTTTTTTGTCGTTTTCTCTGTCGTTTTTTTTTTTTTTTTGGATTTTTTTCTTCCATAGCGAGGGCGGTGTAACCCAAGATGCCCCTGCTTCGCAGGGGCATCTTGGGTATTAAGACAGTTGAGTAAAATGGCCCTCTGCTTCGCAGAGGGCCATTTTACTGCATTACAATATGTGCATGCCACTACTTTGGCATGCACATAATAATAATCTTGATAAATAACTGCACTTCTATTCATGTAAACAGCATGAATTACTCAAGATGTATCACAAGTAGGGTTGGGCAATTTAAAGTGTTATGGCGTTAACGCATTAATTTATTAACGCAGACATTTATTTTATCGCACGTTAACGCATGTTGCTCCCATGCTTTTGTTTTGAAAAGTCTGTTACTGGCTGCTGAGGAACCGGAAAACAGTAAACATAAGGAAAAGCTAAAACAGACATGGAGAACGGTAAAAATCTGTGAACTTTACAGTTCGGGTAGCAACTCAGGTAGCAATATTAACAATTATGTCTGGAAAAAAAAATCTGGACTGCAACAAAACTTTTGCGTCATTCCTCCATGTTCCATCAGATCTGCTCCATGTGTTCACTGTCCTGCTGTTCTCTAGCTGGTTACTGCAGTGCAGCTCCATCTAGTGGCACAGATGTGTAATGACAACAGAAAGTCCAGTCCTCGATTTTAAAACAAATCCAGTTCTGTGGCCCATTTTTTCATTTCACATTTTTGATCCAAGTCTAAAATTGAAATATTAAAAAAAAAACAACAGGCATTTTTTTTTTTTTTTTTTTTTTGTGTTTCGATTAAAAAATGAAAAACAAAATAAAATGTCACTTTTTAATTATTTTTTGAATTTTTGATTTACAATTGAAAATGGAAAGAAAGAATGATACATGGATTGGTAAAGTTACTGAACTTTAACATGGACATTTTCATTTTAAAGTTCTCCCAGACGGAGGATTCAACAGAAACAAGGTTATTTGTAACAACTGACAAGTTAAACTCCCCGTTAAAAGTTTCTGCTGTTACCTCAGAAATTACCTGTTTTAATGTTCTGATTGTGCTGAGACACAATCATTTTGTTGGATTTTTTTTTTTGTAGACTTTTTTTTTTTATTTTTCATAAAAACAGGATGACATTAATGCCCTGGCAGTTGCAATAAGTTTATTTTATTTTACATTTTTTAAGATGAATTTTACACTAAATATGTGTTACTGACAAGTGCTGATGTTGAACAACAAATGTTAATGACACTTTAGTTCATATGGCAGCAGAACATTTAAATAAAAGTGACCTTTACACTACTTTTGAATTCATTATTTGATTTTCTGTATACAATGCGATAAATTGTGATTAATCAGGGAAATCATGCGATTAATCGCAATTAAAAATTTTAATCGTTGCCCAGCCCTAATAATAATAATAATCTTGATAAATAACCGCAGTTCTATTCATGTAAACAGCATGAATTACTCAAGATGTTTTTTTTTTTTTTTTTTTCACATTGACCCTAACTGGTAAATGATTTTAAAATAACACTTATATCCATCCATCCATCCATTATCTATGTCCGCTCATTCCTATGTAGGGTCACAGGGATCTGCTGGTGTCTATCCCAGCTCTCTTCAGGTGAAAGGCAGGGATCCACCTAAACAGGTCTCCAGTCCATCACAGGGTCACATGTAGACGAACAACAACGCACACTCACAATCACTCCTACGGGTAATTTAGAACCAGGTAACCTGATATGCATGTGTTTGGACTGTGGGAGGAAGCTGGAGAACCTGGAGAAAACCCACGCTAACACAGGGAGAACATGCAAACTCCACACAGAAAGACCTGCTGAGGTTTGAACCAGGAACCTTCTAGCTGTGAGGCAACAGAGCTGACCACCAAGACACCGTGAGAGAGAGATGATACAGTACGTGATTTCTTTAATTACCTTGGGAGGGCTGTGCAATAACCGCCAAGGAGGTTATGTTTTTGCCTGTGTTTTTCTGTCTGTCTGTCTGTCTGTTCAAGATGACTCAAAAAGTTATGGATGGATTTTGATGAAATTTTCAGGAGCTGTCAGAAATGTGAAAAGGAAGAACTAATTTCATTTGGGTGTGATCCGGAAGAAATCCTGGATTCTGGATCACTTTCAAATTTTCGATAACATTGCGATCAATGGGGCTGAAAATGTTGTTTCTCAATATCTCCGTTGATTATTGATCAAAACTCATGAAATTTGACTCAGAGATTGACAATGGGAACCTCTATTAAATTTCAAAGGCGGATCCGGATCGGATCCAGAAGGCAGATTTTATCGCAATCTGAAAATCGCTATACGGTGGAATTGTTGCACTTGGCGGAGGTCTGTGTTCTCTGCGTGCTTTTCTAGTTATTATTATTATTATTATTCTTATTATCATAACTACATTATTACTGTATTAATTAAAAAGAATGTCTTTAGAATGTGTTTGTAAGGCATATTTTAACATATATAATATCATACATAGGCCTCTTAAAACTGCAGGAAGGACCCCCGCTAATAATAAGGGTGTACTGTAATGCACTATTAGTGGATCCAACAGGTTTATGTTGTTTTGAACTGCAATTCAAAAGGACACAGCAACATACTTTCTAAAATGAAAAAAAAAGTAATAATTTGAATGATGAGTTTCCTCAGAACCACAGGCATACACCTCTCTGTCCTTCACCTGAAGAGATCTGATAAGCTCCAGCAGATTCCTGCAACACAAAGTAGGAATAAGCAGGGACATATAAAGGATGGATGGGTGAACCACAGGCCTGTATGGAGTTATTTTAATCAAATAATGGATCAGTCATTGCATCGTTCAATAACATTTTAAGCTCTTTAAAGCAGGTGGTGGACCAGCACCACCGTCCTCGCTCTCCCTCTGTGGAAGAGCTGGCTCTCCATCATGGATGGATTTCCTGGGAGCATGTCCTCCAAACCACCATCTTCTCAGGACCAGCCCATTATGTCTGAGTTTTACATTGAATATAACTGCTGGAGTTCTTATTAGATGTTCTCCCTTCAACCCAGCCCCATTTTACTGGCGGATAGACATCAGTCCCTGGTCTCATCACGCTCTTTCTGGTAAAACATGCTGTTTATTTGTGCCTCTGTAAAATATTTGTCGATCTACAATAGGAAGAGACATTTTTTAAGACACTGACCAAGTCGGATCATGATAGTAAAATACTGATCAGACGAGAACGTTAACCAGGTTAGGTTCAGAGGTGATTTTTAGAAGTCCCCCCACTGCCTGATGTCAAGAATCTGTTTACTACGTTGTTGTGAATAACCTGAATTTGTTCAAGATTTGAGTTTGAGTCACTTTTAGATGTGTGTTTGCTTTGAAAGCTGAATTTCCTTTAGTCAACTATAGTGTGAATCTTTATTTTCATTTTCACGTGAATGAAATTCTGTGTGGCTTCTCTCTGAAAATAAAAATAAGAAGACAGGAAGGAGAGAAAAATGTGTTCTTCATTTGTGCGCTTGCAATGAACGATTTAATAACTAAAACATTAAAAGCTCATTTGAACGATGGGTTTCTTTTGTTTGCACATAAAACATGCTCACGAATGCATTTGTAAAAGCTGGGACATTCAGGAAAACGTTTAAAGGAATAAAAATCTACTTAAATGTTCTGTTATTGTATTGAAATAAAATATTCATAAACTAGATTTGCAATTAAAGCTTATTTTCTAATTCTGTATTTCAATACATTTTCTTTTTTTCTATAAAAGTTCAAGAGACAAACAATGTTTGATAACTATCAGCCTAAAATGACTAAAACTAAAACTCTTGTGGGCTTCTGTACTACGCAAGCAGTTCATATAATACTGGAGGTCTCCACCTGGGGGCAGTATGCAGCCCCAGAGACCAAAATACAGTCTTGTACAAGCAGCGATACAGAGGAAATATTTTTTTGTTTTGTTCTAGTCACGGCCAGAAACAAAAACAACACCAGCATCATTGGAGATGTTATATTGGAGCATTAAATCAATTTCGTCTGATTTGGAGTTTGTTTGTCTCGTTCTACCAATGTGGGAAACTGACAACAACCACTGACACCATCTTTTGTACGTCCTCCACGACGGTTGGCAATTTGTTGCATCGCACTGCCGCCATTAATCAACACACATGATCTGGTGGCTTTCACGTGCACTCCAGTCCTGGACGGGTCGCCGTCTGTCACATCTTAGATATCTTCCAGCTTCAGCATACCTGATTCGTGTGAACGGATCTCTGTCAGCTTCTCATCCAGATCAGCACAGGTCTGTTGACGATCCAGAGAAACATCTAAGGCAGCCATTCCCAAACTACAGAATACCAAGGCCCAATTTGAAATGTGAAAAATCTCCGCGGCCCACCGAAACCTTTAATCACTGTGATCAACATACAGGACTAGGAACCATGTTCTGATATTAATGTAAGGGGTCAACAAATAAGGTGACACTTGTCATATTATGTTAAGATGACAGTAGAATAACACTTAACTGGTTTGTTTTATTACTTCTTAATCTTTTTTAATCATGTCATGAATATTTTACAGTCATTAAAAACATGTTTAAAAAGTTCAAGGATTTAAAACACTTTAGTTTAATTTTAATGACCTCTCACGGCCCACCTGCAGTACCACGACGGCCCACCAGGGGGCCGCGGCCCACACTTTAGGAATCACTGATCTAAGATATGCAGGGCAGCGGCCCTCCAGGACTGAAGTTTGACCTCTGGCGTACATGTTATAAACGCCATGAGCCTTTCAGGCCTGAGGGGCCAGAACTCACAATCATCCGGGGCTTTGCAGCAGTGTTGTACTTGAACCCGTTCATTGAACGAAAGTTCACGAACTAGTTCATATTTTGTGTGAACGTGAACTGAGCGCGTTCACTTTCCCCTTCACGAGCGTGGGGCATGAACAAGTTCATTCGGGCAGTTGTGAACGACGCTCTTCTCAAAGTTCAAAGTTCTCTCAAAGTTCATGCACGGTCAAAACCGTTCCAGGTTTCTAGTGAACCCCATTTAAAATACACCACAAACGAGCCTGATATGTACCGTACCGTCCCGTCCCGTCCCGTCCCGTCCCGTCCCGTCTTCTTCCGCTTATCCGAGGTCGGGTCGCGGGGGCATCAGCCGGAGTAAGGAAGCCCAGACCCCCCTCTCCCCGGCCACTTCTTCCAGCTCCTCTGGGGGGATCCCGAGGCGTTCCCAGGCCAGCCGAGAGACATAGTCCCTCCAGCGTGTCCTGGGTCTTCCCCGGGGTCTCCTCCCAGTGGGCCGTGCCCGGAACACCTCACCAGGGAGGCGTCCAGGAGGCATCCTAACCAGATGCCCGAGCCACCTCATCTGGCTCCTCTCGATGCGGAGGAGCAGCGGTTCTACTCTGAGCCCCTCCCGGATGACCGAGCTTCTCACCCTATCTCTAAGGGAGAGCCCGGCCACCCTGCGAAGGAAGCTCATTTCAGCCGCTTGTATCCGCGATCTTGTTCTTTCGGTCACTACCCAAAGCTCATGACCATAGGTGAGGGTGGGAACGTAGATTGACCAGTAAATTGAGAGCTTCGCCTTCCGACTCAGCTCTCTCTTCACCACAACAGACCGGCGCAGCACCCGCATCACTGCAGATGCCGCACCGATCCGTCTGTCGATCTCCCGCTCCATCCTTCCCTCACTCGTGAACAAGATCCCGAGATACTTAAACTCCTCCACTTGGGGAAGGACCTCATCCCCAACCCGGAGAGGGCACTCCACCCTTTTCCGGCTGAGGACCATGGTCTCGGATTTGGAGGTGCTGATTCTCATCCCAGCCGCTTCACAACCGGCTGCGAATAGCTCCAGCGAGAGTTGTAGATCACAGCTCGATGAAGCCAACAGAACCACATCATCTGCAAATAGCAGAGACCCAATCCTGAGGCCACCGAACTGGATCCCCTCGACACCTCGACTGTGCCTAGAAATTCTGTCCATAAAAGTAATGAACAGAATCGGTGACAAAGGGCAGCCTTGGCGGAGTCCAACCCTCACTGGAAACGAATCCGACTTACTGCCGGCAATGCGGACCAAACTCTGGCACCGGTCGTACAGGGACCGGACAGCCCGTATAAGGGAGTCCGGCACCCCATACTCCCGAAGCACCCCCCACAGGAATCCCCGGGGAACACGGTCGAACGCCTTCTCCAAGTCCACAAAACACATGTAGACTGGTTGGGCGAACTCCCATGCCCCCTCCAAGACCCTGAAGAGGGTGTAGAGCTGGTCCACCGTTCCACGGCCGGGACGAAAACCACACTGCTCCTCCTCAATCCGAGATTCGACTATCCGACGGACCCTCCTCTCCAGGACCCCTGAATAGACCTTCCCAGGGAGGCTGAGGAGTGTGATCCCCCTGTAGTTGGAACACACCCTCCGGTCCCCCTTTTTAAAGAGGGGGACCACCACCCCAGTCTGCCAATCCAGCGGTACTGTCCCCGACGTCCACGCGATGCTGCAGAGGCGTGTCAACCAAGACAGCCCCTCAGCATCCAGAGCCTTGAGGAACTCCGGGCGGATCTCATCCACACCCGGGGCCCTGCCACCGAGGAGCCTGATATGTATCTGAGGAAAACAATCAAACATGGCAACCCGGGCTGTCGCTGCTGTCACGCTAACAACTAACAACAAACGTTTAGAGAAAATCAAGATGGCGCGTGCCAAGTGGCGACTGTAGCAGCAGCTCCTATTGTATTTCTTTAACTTTTTGCATTTTTGTTTGCTTGCGGCGCTGGTGAAGACCCAGAGGGAATATCGTGAGTGTAGCATTTTTTGCTTCAGTGAAACATGGCTGCACTCGCTCATCCTGGACAACAGCGTCGCGGTCCCTGGCTTCAGTTTAGTACGCGGTGACAGAGATTGCGCTTAAAGTATGAAAACGAAGGGCGGCGGGGTTGCACTTTATGTGAGTGAGAGGTGGTGTAACCCTGGACATGTAATGGTGAAGGAGCACCTCTGTACCCCGGGCATTGAACTGTTAGCTGTGGGAATGCGTCCCTATTATTTACCGAGGGAGTTTACGTCCACCATCGTGATCGCTGTTTACATCCCCCCGTCAGCTGATGCAGCGCTGGCTTGTGAGGTCATCAGCACCACTGCAGCCAAACTACAGACTCAACACCCGGATGCATTTATGGTGATTACAGGAGATTTTAATCATGCCTCACTGGACAAAACTTTTAATAACTTTCACCAGTATGTCGACCGCCCCACCAGAGACAATAAAACACTGGATCTCCTGTATGCTAACGCCATGAATGCATATGACGTCACTGCCCTCCCCCCACTGGGGAGATCGGACCACAACTTGGTTAGGTTGACTCCAAAGAATGTTCTTCTTGTGAGAAGGCAGCCTGTGGACACCAGGACGGTGAGGAGGTGGACACAGGAGGCTGCCAGCCCGGACTGTCCGCTGCTTCCCCAACAACAAGCCTTGGATTACCAGTGACCTGAAAGCACTTCTGAACAAGAAGAAGAAGGCTTTCAGGTCTGGAAACAGAGAGGAGCTGAACTCAGAGAGATGCTGAGGACATGTAAGGACACCTACAGGAAGAAGCTGGAGGCCAAACTGCAGCAGGACTGTGTGAAGGACGTGTGGACAGGTATGAAGCACATCACAGGACTCAGAGGGAAGGACAGGCAGACAACAGGGAGCCTGGACAGAGCAAACCAGCTCAACCTGTTCAGCTCACCTCCTGCCGTGCCCCCGTCACCTCCAGCCCCCGACACGCTCACACAACCCTGCCCCCCGCTTTCACCTGCTCAACACCTCTCCATCTGCCCCCCCCTCCACCTCTGAAGACATCAGCACCAACCCCCACACAATGGTGACTACAGGCCAGGTGAGGAGACAGCTGGAAAGACTGAACCAGCGAAAGGCTGCAGGCCCTGATGGCATCGCCCCCAGGATCCTGAAGACCTGTGCCAGCCAGTTGTCTCCTGTACTGACGCACACCTGTACCGAGTCAGGAGAAGGTCCCGGTGCTGTGGAAGTCGTCCTGCCTGGTTCCAGTCCCCAAGAAGCTGATGCCATCTGACCCAGCAGACTACAGACCAGTCGCTCTCACATCTCACATCCTGGAGAGACTGGTCTCGGCCCAGCTGAGGCCACAGGTGAGGATGTTTCTGGACCCCTTGCAGTTTGCCTACCAGCCACGTTTAGGAGTCGATGATGCTGTCTTCTACCTGCTGCAACGAGCTCAGGTGCATCTGGATGGTGGAGGAGACATTGTGAGGATCACATTCTTTGATTTCTCCAGTGCTTTTAACACCATCCAGCTTCTGCTACTGGGGGAGAAGCTGCAGGTGAAGGGTGTCACTCTGTGGTCTCCTGGATTACTGACTACTAACTGGCAGACCACAATTTGTCCGTCTGAGCAAAGTTGTGTCTGATGTGGTGGTCAGTGATACAGGAGCTACTCAGGGGACTGTGCTCTGTCCCTTCTTCTTCACCTTATACACCACTGGTTTTCAGCACAACTCTGAGTCATCGGGGCTATTCGTTGTGATATCGGAGTTATCAGGATGACGTCTTACCTGTTATCGACCCGATAGTTATCGTGCACTCCTACTTATGTCTTTAGCTTTTGGCATCTTGTTAACACACACACACCTGAACGCTCCAGACCAACAGCCCACTTAAACTTCTTTTTTTTAGACACCTGCAGACAGTCAGTTCATCAAGGTCAGGTGATGAGCAGCACCTGGCTGCAACTCACCTCCTCAGAACCTCCAGAACTAAGGGATGGCTTTGCATCACCCACACGATTTATTTTTTTCTTCCCTTCTTGGAAATAAAGTAATTTCAGGGTGGAAAAACACTGTTGTGAGTCTGAGGCTGAATTTCAGGCTTAAAGGAAGAGTTATTAACTGTATGGCGCGTCCATTTGTTTTCTATATCTGCTGGAGGGGAGATGGGGAGAACATGCAAACATTCAGATGCAGAGAACAAACAGCTTTAAGGGACAAAATGTTTATTGTAACCCTACAAAAGACACAGGGTGAAGGGAAAAAAAATATACAAAACAAAATAAATTTATAGAAAAAAAACAACTCTTAAGTCTCAGGACTACCCATCATACATGGACCACGTTTTAATTATTCATATTCTTAATATAACAATTTGTTGTAATGCTGTGTGTACATACAAAATATAGCAAACTAAATAAGGCAAATAAATAGAGGTACAATTTACAGGAAAATGGAACATTCTTCAATGTTTTCATCTTTTTTATTCTTATCTCAAACATTAACAATGGTGTACAAAATGCTTCTTTTTTTCCTCTTTTCTCCAACTGTACATCTTCCGGTGGAGGATCTGGTTTTCGAACCATAAAAATACTGACTCCTCACCGTTCTACAACTGAAAAGACGGGGTGCAACTTTTCTCAGGCAGTACAAACTGGTGTAACGGGTGTGTTTCATTCTGCAAGCAAAGGTCTTATTCTTTTCTTTTCTTTTTGTTTTTAAAGGATCAACACATCACACTACTCTTCTGTATTCATGCAGATCGACATCATGTGGGTGTGATGACAGAAATGTGGTTGTGACAGAAAAAAAAAATACTATTATTATTCCTCATATTTGTTCTGTTAAAAACCCCAAATCCCTGCTCTAAGGAAGTGTAGACTCAAGTCTCATCTCTGAGAATCAAAAGACTGATAACAAGCTTCCAGCGGTCCAGCCGGAGTCCTCCACCTCACTTTCATCTCATTCTTCTATACATCATATTTTTTGTGCACCACACTTTCGTTGCACCCTTCTCGTCTCTAGAGGGACCCAAACCCTCAAAAACCGCTGCTGCTAAATGGAAATATCCCATCGTAAAAGTGCATTGGACAGCTACTAATTTCTTTCCTCTAATTTCCACCTTTACACTCCAAAACAGCCAGTCAATGGCCAGATAAACATCCAAACGTGTAACAACACAAACATCTATTAATACTGACAATGTCGCAATACCCCTCAGTAAATAGTCTGCGCTACGATACAGGTTAAAGCTCTGATCAAAGTTCAAAAGGCTCTGCTGAGGGCTGATGAACTGAAGGAGTAACTGGTTAGAGAAAAGCTCTAATATACATGAGGATGCTGGTTTAAGAGGCTTGATTACTGTTCCTCATTCAGGATTTTAAAAGTTACCCAAATCATTTTGGTTCACGGGTTGATGTTTAACATGCGGCGTTCAAAGCTCTAAAACCTGAAACAATCAGGCTTCACGGGGAAAGAACTTCCATGGATGAAGAAACGTTGTAGGTAGAAAAATCGATCGACCCTCTCTGAAGCCAGGTGTCACGCATCATGTTTTGCCACAAGATGGCGCCACTTAGTCGAATCCCAACCGCCGCTTCACCAGCAAACTGTTTTTCCGGAAAGTCACGAGCACGGATACTGAGTGGGAGAAACAGTTTGTGTGGGGGGAAAAAAATAGGGATCAGAGGCACTTTTAGGTGAAGCTGCAGATAACTGACGGACGAACTGGGATTGTGATCGCTAGAAACACTGACGTACAGAAGCTGAAGTGGTGTGTGTAAGTGCTCATGTTCCGTGGGATTCTTCCACTTATGAGTTGAGTTAAAAAGGAAAATGCACAAAGGAGGTCTCTGTTTACTCCAACCGTCTCTACAGAAATAACCGCTTCAAGTACTTAAATAAACTGAAGCAAGGTCTGTTGTGCAAAGTCTTTTCTCTCTTTGGCCAATTTCAAAGAGCGTATGTGCCAAAACACGAGGGCATCTTTTCGGCTCAATGCTCCTTTTGCAAATCTACGTGCCTCCCTTGCAAGCTACATGGACAGAGAGGCTAATGTGGGTTAGCTGACCATTAACTGGACAATGCCGGCCTTCCTGCAACGTGCTCACATAAAGTCTCATGTATGGAAAAGTGTGAATAAGGGAGCAGAGCGACCCTCATTCGACAAGCTACTGCATCTGAAGCCTCTGCCATACCTTGTTGCACAGGTTTTAGAAATGGGTGTATCAATTTAAAAAAAAAAAAAAAAAAGCAAAACTAGACTTCAACAACATTAAAGGAAAATGAGGGCGCTTCAGTACGTGGGTCTGACATGATTAGCGACAGGCTGCTCGAGACAAAACGATCGTTACAAGGATGAATAATATTCTGTGATGCTGTTCATTTACACCATAAAGACTTCTGTCAAGAAGAAATTCAAGTGCCTTGTTGAACCCTGATGATGCAACACTGAGGAGAACCGTGGCATGATGTGGCCTGACGATAACGATGATGGGATAGCAACAGACGGACTGCATGGCAGATCTTATACACGAACCGAAGGACGCGCTGACGGCAGATCGCTTCTTCAAGTTAAAATTCGCTCGTGGCGTTCCTTCATTAGCGCACGCCTGCGGTTGACGCGTACGTTTGAGTGGAAAATCTTTCAGAGAAGCTACAGTGCAAATGAGACACAAAGGTGTAAAAAGGAAAAGCAGTTAATTCTTTTACATAAAGCGCAAAATGTATAGAAATCCACTTCAACAGCAATGTGAACTTAGAATGCATCGCGTGTACAAAAATCCCAAAATGCCAAAACATAAAAAAAAAAAACAACCTCTACATCTTCGCAATTAGCTTGTCTGCCTCTAAATATAAATATATATCAACGCCTAATTGCTGTATATTTTGTATTAATAGATTTACATTTGTTTTTCCGTCTGCTTTGGCACTGCTTGACGCCAGAGCGACGTTGGGACCGTCTCAGGGTGTACGTTTGGCGTGACCACGTGGCGCCGTCAGCTCCGTCGGGTGGATCAAGATCAAGCTGAGGAGCTGAGCTGAAACTGATCGTCAGGGTGATGGTTCCGCCGTTTTGAAGCTATAACCTCGTTGTGTCCGAAGCCAACGGAGCATCCTAGGATTTGCTGACTCCACGTCCTTCCTTGCGATAACAGAAGTTCATGAGCATCCATCCACTATGCTGCTGTGGAGTCTCTCTTCGGGGGGGGGGGCGTGGAAGTTATAGCTTAGCTCCCTCTTACATCATTCTCTGTGGGCTTTAAATCTGCCCGGAGAAACTTCACGGTCCCGTTTCCGATGCTTCTCTTGGCCTTGTATCCACCCTGCCATCCGGCTCTGTCATGTTTTAGAGCCGGATAACCAAAGACAGGCTTTTTCAGCACTGAGACGCCAGCAGAGGACCGGGTTTAGCGGGTTTACGAAGGTGAAAAGGACATGACAGACAGCGAGGTGATGGACGTCGTGAACCTCGAGCACAGTGTTAAAGGGATTTTGATATATGACGGGGGGGAAATGTGTCACAGTGGTCCGTCCATCCCAACTGTCGAGAACTTACAACGTGCGGAACAAACGGGTTGGAAATGGATTTACAAGACCGTTCAGAGTGTTGCATCACTCCAGACGGCTTAGCCGTCCGTGCATTTCTCTACATGTCCAGTCCAGCTGTGGGACACATCTGCTCCAGTCTTGGCGGAGACAGTTCCAGGACCCGGACTAAAAGGTGTTAAGATATCTACACCACGGCAGAATTCAGACGTCCCAGACTTTTTCGACCTGCCTTCTCCCAACCTAGTAGTTCACCTTGGTGACGGCTCTCTCGCGGCCGCCCCCCTCCACCAGCTGGTTGCCGGAGCGTTTGCGGTTACGCTTGAATTTGTTCAGGTCCTTATCGAAAACCTCGCCGGAACGCAGCGCCGAGACGAGGTCATCAAACTCCCCGCTGACCTCGTCGGAGGCTCCTCCCTTCTTGGCCCGCCGCTCCCGCTCCCTCTGCTCCTTGAGCTGGAAACGTAGCAGAAAAGAGGTCGTCACAGAGAATATCTAAGAGAATTGTCACTTTCAGGGCTGCCGAGGGGGCTGAATACACTGAATACAGGTTAAAATAAAAATTTTTAAATTTTTAATCGCGATTAATCGCATGATTTCCCTGATTAATCACGATTAATCCCATTGAGCTGCATCTGAGCTGCAGGCTTTTTTCAGTAAACTTGGGATTAATAAGGAGGGGTCAGGGTTAGGTTTGGGCGAACCCTAACCCTAAGGCTCTCCAAAGAAGCTTTAGTTGTCAAAGGAAAAAAAAAATTTCTCTGCATGTCTCACCATGGCCTCCATCCGTGCCCGCCGCTCTTCCTCCTCCTTGCGACGCTGCATGTTCTCCAGGTCTTGCCGCGCTTCACTGAAAGACTGCAAGAAGGTGTCGAAGATCCCGAAGAAGTCGTCCGGCTGCATCCTCCCCTCTTCCTCCCCAAAGTGCTTCAGAGATTTGGAAAACTGCACAGAAACGTGACATGTTTTAAGCATTTGACATCACGTGACAGAGGTTCTTTTCCTTCACGCGGCTAAAGACGAGCTCTTTAAAACGTTTCCTTCAACTCCTGAAACACAGCAGCTGAAAAACAGCATTTCCCCGCTGCAAAAAAACTTAATGTGCTCTTTTTATTAAATTCTACTGATATTTACTGATGTTGACCTGCAGGAACACACACACAGCCAAAGTAGGAGAGTGGCTGCATGATTTAACCACCGTATGTCCGCTCTGTTCTGCTCAAGCTGCTAGCCGCTCGGTGCCAGGTTAGCCGCTCGGTGCCAGGTTAGCCGCTCGGTGCCAGGTTAGCCGCTCGGTGCCAGGTTAGCCGCTCGGTGCCAGGTTAGCCGCTCGGTGCCAGGTTAGCCGCTCGGTGCCAGGTTAGCCGCTCGGTGCCAGGACAGCGCCCGCAGCCAAACGTTCCTACACACTCAGCTTTGTACTGCAGAACACAGCAGGACTCACAGGTACGGGTACAGGCTGCATCCTCAAACAGAAAGTGATTCAAAATAATGTTCCTCACTAACAGGCCCGCAGTTATTTCACTCTGAACCCCGGAGAGACTCATTACATTTTTATACACCAGGACAGCTTTGCTTTTTAAACGCAGGCTCAGTTAGAGTGCAGTGTAGTTGAGTTCCCTCTTTCAGTACATCTCAGAATTTAACTGGGTTAAGGGCACAGCAGGTCAGTGGTTTTACCCCAAACAAGTGCTCTGTTGATGAAGGCCACTTGAGTAGTGACCTTGTGATCATAGTCAAATAAAACAACAATGTTTAAATGATTTAAGGTTTGTGACAGCTGGAACCAGCCACTGGAAGATGGGTATGGCTGGCTTGGCCGTTTAAAGTGATGGGGGACGGCAATCTGCAACTTGGACACCCAGGCTTAGACTGTGAGTTCCTTGGTCTCAGTTCCTCCAAATCTGAACACGGACCATCTGCTTCAGAAGTCGAAGCTCATCAGACCAGATGAAACCATTCCAAACCTCTGCTGGTGCAGACCATCTGCTTCAAGGATCCCCTGGTTCTTGGTTGGTTCTTGGCTCCCTTGGTTCCTTGGACCATCTGCTTTAAGGCCTTCAAGGATGGTATATTGCTTATTCTGGTTCTACTGAAAGCTTGTTTGAGATACCGTTGCCTCTCTGGGCCGTTCTCCTGCTGATTCCAACACAGGAGGTCAGAAAAGAGTGGCCTCGACAAGGAATTTTCACCAAAAGAACTGCTAACTGGATATTTTCTCTTTTTCTATTGTCTGTAAACTGGAGAGATGATTGGTGTTTATATCCCAGAAGATCAGTGGTAGTGAAATACAACAATGCCACATTCAAATTCACTTAAAGCAACTTTCTTCCCAACTGTGGTGCTCAGTTTCAACGTCAGCAGATTGTTTTCATGGTTCCTACCTCCCTAAATGCAGTGAGCTCGCTGCCATGTGATGACATATTTGCATCGACAAGCCAACAGGTGAACCTAATACCGTGAATCACTAACAGAGGTGCATTAATAATAATAATAAAAAGCGCCATACGAGTGTGGGTGAACATTGAAAATACTGGTTTATGACCGTCAGGTCAAAAAGTCGCTGCACCAGAGGAAACCGTTTGAAACCTTCCATCTTGCTCCGTTGCGAGAAAAGCCATCTAACTAAAACTCTAAGTAACTCTGAAGCTGTTAAAATCCCTCCAGGGCTGCAGGCACGGCGGGAGCCTCAGTGTCATCTCATCACTGGAAACAACTCCGTCAAAGAAGACGTGTCACGTATCAGGTATGTAATGACTCACAATTAAAATCCCTGCATCGAAAACATTTGAAGGAGTTTAGTTTATGGATCGATTCTCAGACAAATCAGGTCCATCTCTGCTGCAGCTGAGCGACACAAAACCAGATGAAGTCATCACATTATCCTCATTACATTTACACAAGTCTAATATTCCACATGTGGTCCCGATGCTGGGATGAGGCAGATCTTTTCCTGAAGATGCAAAAACCATCCTATCATTATGGGCACGGTGTCCACGGCAACCCCGCTATCATCCCTCCCTCTGCTAGTAATTATGTGTCTGGTCAAAGCGCTTTCCTCTCAACCCCCCCGGGTCGGAGCTAAATGGGTAAACACAAACATGCACGCAAGCATAATGAACCGGGGAAAGTGAGGTCACACAGATTTTCCTCATCACACACCAACAGGACGAAGTTAAACTGTGTGAGAGGTCATCACCTTCGCTTTCACTTCTGAACCGGCGTTTATGGCTTCAGACATACACTTCAGACCTCCCTTACATCTGAAAGAGTATATGAAACTAAGTTTTTGGGAGTAATAATAGATGATAAAGTTTGTGGGAAATCTCACATAAAACATGTAAAACAGAAATTATCCAAGTCTATTTCTATTCTTTACAAAACGAGAGATTTACTGAATAAGAGCTGCCTTCATTTGCTGTACTTTTCACTTGTGATGCCTTATATGACATACTGTGCTGAAATTTGGTGAGAATACATACAAAACTAGCCTAGATCCAATAATTCAACTGCAGAAAAAGGCTACTAGGATAATAAATGGAGTTGGATACCGTGATTCTACAAATCAGCTTTTTATAAGATCACATACATTAAAATTTTTTGGCATTGTATATTCAAAAACATTGGAAATTATGTTTTGGGTGGTAATTAAGACAATTCCCGTTTGTATTCAAAAAAATTTTAAGCCAAGGCAGGTGGTTTATAATTTAAAGGGGTTGTTAATGTTTGAAACTCACAAATTCAGAACTAAAGTACAGATGTGTGTCAGTTTTAGGTGTAAAATGATGGAATGGATTGAACAATGAAATAAAAATGTGTAATTCCATGTTAGTCTTCAAGAAGACTTTAAAATCTAATATCAAAAGTTATAATGAAATTTGATGATTTGAATTCATTTTAATGATTTGAATTCAATTTTTCTGTTTAAGTTACCATGTGATTTGTAATGATGTACTAGTACTGATGTTTTATTGTGAATTATTCAGTTAATCCTCTGATGGTACAGGATAGGCAAAAAATAAGCCTTGGGGCTTCAGCCTACTCCTTTTTCGGTTGCTATCTGATAAATTCTTTTGTAAAAACATAAATTTTTTTTTGTCTTTAAACTGAAATAAAGCATTTGTTCATTCATACATTTAACTGATGCTTCTTCTTGTCACTTACTCAGATAATCCTGTTTGGTGAGACCTGGAACCGAAACCATTGGCTTTTTTATAACTGAAATACCTGGTATGAAGGTGGGCACTGCATTGCCTCCCCCAGGAACAGTCTGCTGTTACTGTACGATGCCCAAACCGTTGTGTGATTGATTATGAATTATTAGTTAGTATCAAGTTTTCCCGGTGCAAATACTACGTGAATGAGTTTCCCAGGTGCTACGAGTCAACAGGTCCCTGTGCACAGACGTCTGAAGGCCTCAGATCTGATAGAAACGGCACAGGTGTGTTTTGTGAACGTTGAGCCACTTTGTGTTGTCATTTTGTGCCTCTTCTGCAGAGGTGGCTCTTATTCTCTGAAGTCATTTGATTCTCCTTCTGCTTGTGTAGACTTTCAGTCTTTTTTGGTAACTTTGCATCTTATTGGAGCCACTGTGCATTTCTGCGTGTTCTCTTCAAACCTTTTGTCATCGTTTTGAACCCGTCTGTAGCAATTTTGCACGTCTGCCTCTTTGTAATTTTGGGAACTTTTGTCGTCAGTTTGCAAGCGTTTGTTTCATGTCTCTCTGTGGTGACTTTTGCATCGTAAATCTGCATCTCCTTACGGTCACTTGCAGCTTTTTTTATGCCTTCTTGGGTTGGTTTACGACCATCTCAAACAGGAATCCACTGACAGGTTATGTGTCTTGGGGTTTTAGGGCTGCAACTGAACGTCTTATGGAAAATCTAATCTTGGTCCAGGAGAGTCATCCAGTTATAGACCGATATCCTCTTATTTATAAAGTTCTCAGAGCAACAAAGTAACAGTTGCAAATCAACTGTTTCCATTGGCAGAGAAATATTTTTTTTGAAGGGGTTTATTGAAGAGTTAAATCACATTATAGGATGTAAACTTACCAACAATCTCCTTATATAAAACTTGTGTCTAGACTGGTCCTATTGGATCTCAGCACCGCAGCAGATCTGATATTAGAGGGGCTGGATGTGGAAGTGCATTTGGTTGGTTTAACTCATTAATGTGACAGAATCCAGTTTATTCCAGTAAATGACAGGACTTTGTCATGCAGATTTACAGGGTTCTGACCCGTTTAGATTACGGACCCCCTAACACTCTCTTCCGTCAAGATTTAAAACTTTCCTTTTTGATAAAGTGCCTTTGTGCCACATTCACACTTCCTTATGGGTAAAAGCAACCAACTGAATTTGAGTGGCAGTCAATAAAAAACTTCTGGGGTGTTTGCTGATATAAAGGTGTTAAATAAGAATACAATGCTGCTTTGCATTTGGTTCATAAATCATGAGGCCCGTCAGACAGATAATTAGATTATTTCGTTATTGATACTGGGAATGTCTAGTTTGCCCCCACGCGTAGGAATGATGCCACCAAGTGTCCAGATGTGTCATATCCCGACATTGAATCTCCAGGTAATGAGTTTCAGACGCCGTTCTTTCCCAGTTTCATCCTTTCTGCTGAAGGACGGAAGTCACACAACTCTCCTTTTACTGCCCCCCTCCCTTTGAGGAAGAGAACAAAAACAAACCAGGATTTTTTTTTCTTGATCTATTGATCTATTTTTTTTTAAGAAAAACACTCCGTAGCTGGCATAACAATGCTCATGTCTGGTGACAAGTTGGAAACATGAGCAGTTTTACAGCATCAAGTTTTACAGCAAATTAAGTTTAACAGCATTTGTTTTTACCCAAAAGGGGGCGCAGTCATCCTGAGGAGTGGGATGTGGAGATCTAGAAATGTTAATACTGTATTTTCTTTTGTTTTAGTAGTTTGTCTGGTCCTGCGACTTATATTTTGAAGTGACTTATATGTCAAAAATATCCTCCATGTCTCCATGACAACAACAGGACATCATCTACACTCAAGACAACTGAACACTGATACTGAAAAAATAACAAGAGTAAACCACAAAGACTGAGAGAACAGAAACATGAGACCAAAAAGGAAAAGCTCTACTGCAGAATTTAAACTGAAGATGATAAAATCTGCAGCTGAAAACAGTAATGAAGCAGCAGAAAGTTTGGAGTGATGAGAAACTAGACTGAAGAAAAGCAGAGGAACCTCTGACAGCTATAAAACAATCAAAGAAGGAGAACCACGGACTGAAAGATGGACAGAGATGGAGGGACGAGTCCACAGATGGAGGGACGAGTCCACAGATGGAGGAACGAGTCCTCAGATGGGACAGATGGAGGGACGAGTCCACGATGGAGGAAGAGTCCTCAGATGGAGGGACGAGTCCACAGATGGAGGAACGAGTCCTCAGATGGAGGGACGAGTCCTCAGATGGAGGAACGAGTCCACAGATGGAGGGACGAGTCCACAGATGGAGGGACGAGTCCTCAGATGGAGGAACGAGTCCTCAGACGGAGGAACGAGTCCACAGATGGAGGGACGAGTCCACAGATGGAGGGACGAGTCCACAGAGGAATGAGTCGTCAGATGGAGGAACGAGTCCACAGATGGAGGAACGAGTCCACAGATGGAGGGACGAGTCCACAGATGGAGGGACGAGTCCACAGAGGAATGAGTCGTCAGATGGAGGAACGAGTCCACAGATGGAGGGACGAGTCCACAGATGGAGGGACGAGTCCACAGAGGAACGAGTCGTCAGATGGAGGAACGAGTCCACAGACGGAGGAACGAGTCCACAGACGGAGGAACGAGTCCTCAGATGGAGGGACGAGTCCACAGATGGAGGGATGAGTCCACAGACGGAGGGACGAGTCCACAGACGGAGGGACGAGTTCACAGAGGAACGAGTCCACAGATGGAGGGACGAGTCCACAGATGGAGGGACGAGTCCACAGATGGAGGGACGAGTCCACAGATGGAGGGACGAGTCCACAGAGGAACGAGTCATCAGATGGAGGAACGAGTCCACAGAGGAACGAGTCCACAGATGGAGGAACGAGTCCACAGACGGAGGAACGAGTCCACAGATGGAGGGATGAGTCCACAGATGGAGGGATGAGTCCACAGACGGAGGAACGAGTCCACAGAGGAACGAGTCCACAGAGGAACGAGTCGTCAGATGGAGGAACGAGTCCACAGACGGAGGAACGAGTCCACAGAGGAACGAGTCCACAGATGGAGGAACGAGTCCACAGACGGAGGAACGAGTCCTCAGATGGAGGGATGAGTCCTCAGATGGAGGGATGAGTCCACAGATGGAGGGATGAGTCCACAGATGGAGGAACGAGTCCACAGATGGAGGAACGAGTCCCCAGATGGAGGAACGAGTCCACAGATGGAGGAGCGAGTCCACAGAAGGAGGAACGAGTCCACAGATGAGGAACGAGTCCACAGATGGAGGAAGAGTCACAGAGGAGGAACGAGTCCACAGATGGAGGAACGAGTCCACAGAAGGAGGAACGAGTCCACAGATGGAGGAACGAGTCCACAGATGGAGGAACGAGTCCACAGATGGAGGAACGAGTCCACAGATGGAGGGACGAGTCCACAGATGGAGGGACGAGTCCACAGAGAATGAGTCGTCAGATGGAGGAACGTCCACAGATGGAGGGACGAGTCCACAGATGGAGGGACGAGTCCACAGAGGAACGAGTCGTCAGATGGAGGAACGAGTCCACAGACGGAGGAACGAGTCCACAGACGGAGGAACGAGTCCACAGACGGAGGAACGAGTCCTCAGATGGAGGGACGAGTCCACAGATGGAGGGATGAGTCCACAGACGGAGGGACGAGTCCACAGACGGAGGGACGAGTTCACAGAGGAACGAGTCCACGAGGGACGAGTCCACAGATGGAGGGACGAGTCCACAGATGGAGGGACGAGTCCACAGATGGAGGGACGAGTCCACAGAGGAACAGAGGAGTCCAGATGGAGGAACGAGTCCACAGAGGACGAGTCCACAGAGGAAAAGAGGAGGGAACGAGTCCACAGATGGAGGGATGAGTCCACACGGAGGAACGAGTCCACAGAGGAACGAGTCCACAGAGGAACGAGTCGTCAGATGGAGGAACGAGTCACAGAGTCCACAGGAACGAGTCCACAGATGGAGGAACGAGTCCACAGACGGAGGAACGAGTCCTCAGATGGAGGGATGAGTCCTCAGATGGAGGGATGAGTCCACAGATGGAGGGATGAGTCCACAGATGGAGGAACGAGTCCACAGATGGAGGAACGAGTCCACAGATGGAGGAACGAGTCCCCAGATGGAGGAGCGAGTCCACAGAAGGAGGGACGAGTCCACAGATGGAGGAACGAGTCCACAGATGGAGGAACGAGTCCACAGAAGGAGGAACGAGTCCACAGATGGAGGAACGAGTCCACAGATGGAGGAACGAGTCCACAGAGGAGGAAACGAAGTCCACAGATGGAGGAGGAACGAGTCCACAGATGAGGAACGAGTCCACAGAAGGAGGAACGAGTCCACAGATGGAGGAACGAGTCCACGGAAGGAGGAACGAGTCCACAGATGGAGGAACGAGTCCACAGATGGAGGAACGAGTCCACAGATAGAGGAATGGTCATCAACGGTCCAATTATCACCTGTTCTTATTGCCTGATGCAACTTGTACATATTATTTTCCTTTACAATGTATGTTTTGACAGATGCGACTAATACTCCAGTAAATATGATAATCAATCAGTTGGCTTCCTGGCAACACTGCTTATTAAGAAGTTATTATAAAAACATCACCTATGATGAACTGAATTTAAATGAACTGGAGTATAAATGGATAATTAATTAAATTAAACTAAATATAGCTGCCTTTAACTTCTTGGCTTTTTGTGTAAATTGCCCTGAGATGATTTTTGTTGTGAATTGGTGCCGTATTACTAAACTCAGCTGAACTGAATTATGTAAGTACAGCTGTACAGGAATCCTTCCATGACATTCTTAATGATCCATTATTAGCACACTAACACAAGGACAGACATGTTTGATTTGAATTAAACTTATTTTAACGGGAGGCCATGTCTTCTGTGATGAAAGTCTAAAGGAAAATGACTTTCTGTTGCAGTGAAATGAATAATAATGTTCCAGCAGCGGATCACAGCAAACACACGAGACGATCTGGGAGCATTAGCATGCTAATATTAGCACGTTAGCCTGCTTTCCTGGCCTCCATCGTCAGACCTAAACAGTAATCTGCATTTATAAGCTCAAAACATGGACTTTAATACACAGACGGGACAAGTGGTGCGGTGAATTAGTGGAGTGGGACTCGCAGTAAAGAAATCACTTCTGAAGCCTTGTCGTTGTTGGCAGCACCGTGAAGCACACATGATTCGAAACAAATGGGCTTTAATGTCTGTGGATCTGGTTTAATGAATAATGAATGAGGGACCTGAAAAGGTCTTTGATGAGCACAGATTCATGAGAGACATCATTTCCCACTCTCCTCCTTAAAAACTCATTTTTCCAGCCAGATCTGCGCTGGTGCCTGAATTTTATCCATTTATTTCTCAAGTCTCTCTCAAGTTTTACTTCGTACAACAGAACATGTGGCAAACAAATAACCAGAAGAAACCCCCGCTGAACCTTTATTCCTCGTTGTTTTTGGACGGAGAGGGGATCTCGTACTCTCCGAGCGTGTTGCTGTGTGGGTGTGTTGTTAAGTTTAAACCCGTCCAGTCTCTCTGGAAACCTCCGTGCCAGTAACCTGCATGACCTCGGCCGACCGTGAGCCTTTGTTTTCCTTACGTAGGAGTGTCTGGCAGGCATGTACGTATCCATATTGCAGACACACACACACATTTGTTGCCATGGAGCTTTATTGGCCTCCGCGGGCCTCCTGCTCTGCTGAAACCTGTTGGCTCTTCAGGACAAAACACACATCCTGACTTCTATATTTGTATTCCACGGGAAACCCACCAGAGCGTCAAAGAGCCCCGACCAGCACCGAGTCAATGTGTGAGATTCCCCACTGGTGTATTTAGTCTGGGCCAGCGAACACAGGTCCTTTTGTTGTAATGCGGTAACTGGTGCCTTATTCCTCGGTTCCTATCCGTCATGTCCAAACCATCTCCGCTCCAACTCCTCACCGACCCCCGCCTTGAACAAATAATTAATCGAAGGGGAGGCCCAGGAGAAACCTTCCTCCTTATTCTGCTTCATCTGTCTTACAATGATCCTTTGCAGGAGTTGAGCAGTTTGGGTCTCCGTCATTATTATGTCCATAGGAGGCAGTCATCAACCCTAACCCTAACTCTAACCCCTAACCCTACCCCGTCAAGTATAATGTGATATCTGTGCTCAAGGGCCTGAAAGATTTAAAATCTTCCAACATGTCAGCATCGGGATGCTAAATGGAAACAGAGCTCTGAAGCCTGCAAATTATACAACATGTCCCCATTAATCTTTTCGGAGCTGACTTATTGTGACGTTCCCACAGTCCCGCTGAATCTTTTTTTTTTTTCAGTTTACATTCTTCCTTCCATACATCAGTACTCGAGCCAGCGGGGTTCAAAAGGCCACCCGTCCCGGGTGTAAAGGGAAGGAGTGGGGATTTAAAAACACTAGGTTTAAAGACACAAAGACAAAGAGAAGAGGTGGGAGGGGGATTCTGGGTGTCCCAGCCCCGCTGAAGTCATCCACCAAACAAAGACGGATGTCCAGAGACTCCAGTACCCCTCCTTGCGTCTCTCCGGTCCATCTGACATGAAGGCTTGGGACTGAGGATGAATTAAAGCCACCCACTCGGGCAGATTGACTTACTTTAATCATTTGCTGCAGGTACGATATTTAAACAGTTACCTTGTCCTTGGCTTCGCTCAGCTGGTCCTCCAGTTCAGAGAAGCTGAAGCCAGCCACAGTGATGAAGTCACCGATCACGGCCACGAACTTGTCCCCGCGTTCCCTCGTCCTGCTCTGCTGGTAGTGCAGCTCCTAGACAGACCACAGGCGTGCAACGTTCAGATCAAAGCCTGGTGGGCGTGCAGGGCTGACGCAGGCTCCGGGCTTTAGCTTTTTCTGAGAGGTCGCATTTCGCGTTCGAGCTCCCGTTTTTCTGTGTGTGGCACAACCATGTCGCAGAGCGCGGAACATGACCAGCACTTAAACACCTCAGCCCGCCGTCCATCTCGGCCCGACACGGAAACATAATTACAGGCAGCAGAAGAACCAGTGGGAGGGAGCGTGACACAAACTCATAACAACTCACCGCCTCCAGAGCCTTCAGTCCGCTCTTGATAGTGTGCACTTCTTTTTCCAACTCTGCCAAACTGGAGAGGAAAAAAAAAACAACAAAAAAAAAAAATTAAGAGCAAAGTCGTTCTATTCTCTTTCATCTTCAGCACATCTGGCTGTTGGTATTTTAAACCAATGCCGTCAGTGCTGAAACCTCTCCCACCCAACGTCCCTGCGGTGAAACCCTGTGCACTCACTTGACTTTGGCAGCCACCGGCACGCTGCCGAGGTCCTCCTGGATGCGCAGCGTGTCTGGGTAGTTCTTCTCGAAGATCATGATCAGGTAGTGCAACATGGTGATGCTCCTGTTGAGGCACAAGTGAAGACAAGCAGCCTTTTAACGAAGGTGACCCTGAGGGATCTTCAGCACTTCAGTTGTTGGCCAGCTTGTTTACAGGCTTACAGGCGCCAGTCTCCGGTAGGGGTGAGTAGGGTTGGGAACAAGGTTATTATCGTTAACGAAAACGAATAAAATAAAGAAAACTACAATTGAAAAAACATTTTCGTTAACTGAAATAAAATAAAAACAAGTTTTTTAAAAAACGATAACTAACTGGAACTGTATTAGGTGTTTATAAAACGAACTAAAATTAACTATAATAATGTCAAGAACGTCCTTCGTTTTCGTGTTTGTTATTTTTTTTCCCTCAAACGTTTGAAATCTATTAACTTTGCTCCGCTGTACAACAACTGCAAAAAAAAAAAAAAAAAAAGTGATCAGCAGCAATGTGTGGAGGGAGAGGAGTTCCCCTGAAAAAACACACAGACAATTCCTATCGGCTCCCTGAAAGTCCCAGATAGTTGGTGTCCTCCCAGTAAACACGCTCTGGTCGTCTGTGGTTTAAATGGCGAGCAAGTCGTTTAAGACGATCTCTGCCATTTTCTCAGGGGTTCAACTGAGGCCAAATCACGCTTAATTCCAGAGGTAGAGACGTTTGTTCACGTCCACATGTGACCAGGTGGACGTGCATTGATGCCATTTGGTCGCGCTCTTCTACAAGCCGACATGGGTTGCGAGTGGACGGACCACCCGCAATGCTTTTTCCTAAACCTGCGATGGTACGATACCAAGTTTGAGGAAAGGGCAGAAGACACGCCCATTGCTACACCTACTAAGTGACTAAAAGAGTTGGCAAAATGTGTAGCGCGAAAGATGGCATTAGCCGTTAGCGAAGGTTCCTATACATGCAATTTGAGGGTAGCAGCTAGTGGTAACGGGTAAGGGGAAGAGTACGATCGGGGGCATAGACTGCTAACTATAAAAATCTTCTTGCGAGGTTCATAGGATGAAGCAGTCAAGTTTCTGTGGTCCACAAACGCACCAGAGGGGAACACACCTATGATGCTCTCAGACCTGACATCTAACTGATCATTTCTACTTGAGTGATGGCCAGTTACTGATGAAGGTTCTGACTTTGTCACGGTGTTTAAAATATACCTGCCTGCTGATTCTGATTACAGCGGGGCAGCATTGACAGACATGACAGATTCCCTGTCAAATGAAGCTGATGAAGACATCCTGATGTTAACTTTTAAACATTCATGGACTGCATGGAAAGGCCCCGTTAACTTTCCCATTTATGTAGAAAGAACTGTTCCTGAAATAACTGTAAAGAAATGCTCATAATAATCACGTTTATTACAAATCTGCTGTATTAATCCCATGTGAACGGGGTTTTGAGTCTGACTTTTGAGGAAAAAGAAGCTCCATGACACCAGTTTTATGAGACGCAACAGAAAGTAACATAAGCAATGTACCAAATGTCTTTTGTGTGTGAAGTAATAGAGTAAAGATTAATGAGTAATGAGCTCTACACTCAGGACACGTCAAGCTCTGCTGAGACTCTAAACGGCTGCACTAAACCGCTTTTAGAAAATGAACCCACTGTCACTCCTGTTACCCTGCAAGCAGCACCGTGTCTAAAAACCTGCTTGAAAACCAGAATTAGGTCACGGGCAGCGGAGAAACCTGGCCTCAACCCATCCGACGGTTTAACATTTTCACACGGCTGAGTCATGGGAAGTCACGCTGCAAAAGCTGCAAAGAGTTCCCGGTACCGGGCCAGCACTTAATCACTTCTGATGGTGGAGAAGAAAAAAAACTCCCACACGCTGTCCGCTAACATGTGTGCACCTTCACCATCAGTTCCCTGGCTTTGCCGTCTACTGATCCCCCCCCCAAAAAAAAAATACAAAAGCTTGCGTTGAAGCAAAACTGCAGAGACGGGCACGAGGATGGGACTGCGAGCTCAGCGGGATGAGCTGTGCTCGGATGAAAGAGCTCTAACAAAGGTGCGTGCAGCTAAAGAGCTGGACTCACCGTTTGGTAGAAAACATAAATCAATGTCCTCTTGTAAAAGTACGATTGTGTGCACCGCAATGATGGACCAGAGTAGGCAGAGGAAAGAGAAAAAAATATGGATAAGCATGTTAAAGGTTTGAAGACCATTTCCAAGCAGCTTCATGTTTCCACGACTACAGCTGCAAATATTATTATGAACAATAAGCTCCAGGGGGCTGAAGCCAACCTCCCAGGATGTGGCCACAAAAAGGAAATGCGACCCGCCGTTGATCAGAGGGATAGTGTCGACATTAGACGAAAGGCCAAGAAAACATCCAACGGTGAAACCCAAATCCAAAAGATGGACATGAAAGTCAAAGTACAGCCGCGTCAGGTCACCTCCGCGTAAAAAGATCCGGGAGAATTTGTTCAAAAATGCACGTTGACGAACCACAAGGTTTCTGGGAGAGTTTTTTTTATTTGCACTGACGAGACAAAACCGGAGTCGCTTGGCCAATCGCAACAGCTCCGCGTCCACAGATGGAAAAACGAAGCTTTAAAGAGAAGACGGGAGCGTGCCTACGGTGAAACATGGAGGGGGCCTGTTATGGTCTGGGGCATCTGAATCTGGGCGGGGCACAATCAAGTCTCAGGAACGCCAAAGCAACCGCGGGTGAAACGAACCGGCTAGCTCCTCCAACAGGACGAAGACCCTAAACACGTAGCTGCAAGCATCAAGAACGGCTAGAAAGACTAGAACTGCAGGGAATAATAGTGACACAGGTTATTAACTAGGGGTGAGTATTGGCAAGGACCTCGCAATACGATATGAATCATGATACTTGGGTCATGATACGGTATTATCGCGATATCACGATATATTGTGATATTCTACCCAGTTAATATCAAAATTAAACGTAGAGATGAAAATTCAAGTTGCTCTATATGTTCACTAGATGATATTGATCATTCAGAGGACAAATTGAGTCAAAACTATTTGCTTCAAAACAACCTATTTATTGTTTATTATCCTCCGCCAAGGAGGTTATGTTTTCGGTAGCATTTATCTGTCTGTCTGTCTGTGTACAAGATAACTCAAAAAGTTATGGATGGATTTTGATTAAATTTTCAGGAGTTGTCAGAAATGTGAAAAGGAAGAACTGATTTAATTTTGACTGTGATCCGGAAGAAATCCTGGATTCTGGATCACTTTCAAATTTTCGATAACATTGTGGTCAATGGGGCCGAAAAATTTGTTCCTCAATATCTCTGTTAATTATTGCCCAAAATTCATGAAATTTGACTCAGGGATTGACAATGGGAACCTCTATCAAACTTCAAAGGCTGATCCGGATCTGATCCAGAAGGCGGATTTTATCGCAATCTGTAAATCGCTATACGGGGGAATTGTTGTGCTAGGCAGAGGTCTGCGCTCTCTAAATGCTTTTCTAGTTATTAGTGTTTTTGCACATTTAAGTATTTTCCTAAAAAATCGATATTAGGAGCTGAAACATCAATATTATATTGGGCAGCCGAAAATCCCGATATATTGCCAAATCAAATTTTTTTCACACTCCTATTATTACCATGAGTCAGTTGCAGGTGATCTTAGACAGTGAAGGGTTGGGTGAACGGTGGTCCAGGGGTCGTCTTGGACATCTCTTCAATCAAATCCTTTTATGAGCCGAGTCTACTGGAACGGCTCTTTGCAACTGGCGCTGAAACTAGGAATAAATGCTTAGCCTCTACGTCTCCCTTTTTACATACGTTTCTACATGGCAGACCACGACATTTTCCTGGCCCACCTGTCTATGCTGGACTTGGTGTCTGCGATCTTGTTTAGGCTGGAGACTTTGAATCCGAAGGCGTTGCCCCGCTGGCCTTTGTTCATGAAGTTGCCGAAGGCCAGCACCACCTCCAGGACCTGAGTCAGGCGCTTGCTCCGGACCACCTCCTTGGACGCGTTCAGGATGGCTGGAGGAAAATGGAAAGAGAATGAGAAGCAGCTGCGGAGCTCATAATGGCAAGCGAGCATGTGTGAGCTTCCAAAATTTGACATTACATAACAAAAACTGGCCTCCCACCATCCCCTTCCACTCTGCTACTTTACTCAAACCCCGCGACGACGCAGAAACTCCAGCATCAGCTCTGCGTTGCCCAGAATCCCTTTCGTTTTCCTTCGTAGCGAATGATCAGTGTTCTCCACAACAACCAGGCAGCTCGGCGGGGAAACCTTCCAGCGAACCAGTGAAGGGAATATTCCAAACATGTCCCCAAACTGTCCACTCCTTCCCCCTGAGAACAGATCTGCCTGGCAGAGTGCAGGCGGTTCCCCCCTCTCCACAGAGGAAACCTCAGCGTGACTGTAAAAATCATCAGCAAATCCAGTTTTGTTGTTGCTGCAGCGCTTTGTGCCGTTATAAAGTCCGGGAACTATTGCTCTGGTCTTCCCGACAGTGCCGACCGTCGTCAGAGATGCTACTGCCGAATATGCTGGGTGGTCCGTGGAAATGCGGTCTCATCTAGAGCACGTTACACAAATAATAAAGCGGGATGAGACTTTTATTACGGACGGTGATCAGTAGTATAGTTGGTGGTGGGGGGGGTTCTTGGAGATTGTAGATGACTCTTTCCACCGTTGGCACTGAATGCATGCACATCAGGAGACATGGCCACGAGCAAAAGCTGGTACTCTCTCCTCATATCCCTTTCTATTGCATGAGTGACGAGCGTTTGATGGTGGGCGAACAGAACTTCAGACAAACTACACGCAACATTTTTCACTGTGCAAAAATTAAGCCAATAAGAAAAAAGAAAATGCGGGCAATACTAAGTACTAGGGGTGCACAATAACTATCGGGGTGATAACAGGAAATTATGACCTCATCCCGATAAGTCCGATATCACGACAAATAGCCCCGATAACATATATATTTTTGTCAACACGGCAGTGTCTCGTTCCCTCTGAGCCTTGAATGACCGGCAGTGAATGTTATGTTCAAGTAGTGTCGGTATAATCAGAAAAATTATTTCTCAATCAGGAAAATCAAGAATACCCCCTCATGCCAGAAAACAATTTGATCAGCCACCTACAATCAAATAGGTTTGTTTGATAGCTCTACGAAAATGTTTGCAAGGCTTTCCAATGGTTTTTCATTGGAAAAAATAAATATCTGTTCATTTGAAAAGTCCAAACTATTCTTGATTTTGTTCATAGTATTGATGTAATGATCTTAGGTATATGTGTGTGTCATCAGTATCGGCCTTTAGGAGCTGAAAGTTATCGGTATCAGTTTTAAAAAACATTTATCGTGCGTCCCTAGTACTAATGCAGAAAGACTGGATCTCCATCAGTCAGGATTTGGACCAGAAATCGACATGCAGCATCCAGAGAGACAATTGTAGCAGTTCTGAAGAGAAAGAGGAAAAATGGACGTTGCTCAGAGTCATGAAATATTTCCTTAAATCAGCTCTTTCTCCAGCTTCTGGTCAGAACTGTCCTAAAGTGACACCAGAAAAGAGAGTTTTGGACAACACACCACGTTTGTGTAAGTGTGTAAAGCGTGGTGGTCAGCTGCGCTCTGGTTCTGAGGAGGGGTTTTCTAAGGTTTTCCCCTTCCAGCCAGCATCCAGGTTACCAGGGAGACTGTTGTGGAAAGTTGGCTCCCGTTGAAAGAGGGACATGTTCCTCGTAAACCCTGCAGCTCACTTCAAAGATGGAGCGAAAAAAAAAAGAAAAAGCAAAGTCCTCCAGAACACCCCATGGACGCATTCGGCTCTGGTGGGTCACCACTAAGCTGTGATTTTGGCCGTTTGGGCCAGAACTGTTTGAAAGACACTTCTCTTGTGGCCTGAATGCTTTTCTGGGCTTTGATGATAATATCACACTACTGAGCTGAGAGTTAGCTGCTGAGTGTTTGACAGATATTTCATTCTTTCTAGTTTGAGGTCAAATGGATACAGTCGTGTAAAAGTTTCAGTACTGTTTTCTCTGATGTAAATATCTAATGTGGGTTTGCTGGTGTGCTCCAGATGCAGCATCGTCCTGCTGCATGACCCGATTTCGATCAGGCTTCGACGGTCAGACAGGCGGCCTCACGTCTGCCTCAGGAACTCTCTGGTGCAGAGAGGAGGTCACGGTTGACTCCATAACTGCCAGGTGCCCGAGTCCTGTGGCTGCAGAACAACCCCAAACGATCACCTCTCTGCTGCCGCGCTCCACTGTCGGCATGAGGCGTTTATCCTGGAATGCCCTGTGCAGTTTCAACCCAACGTGGTTCTGGGTGTTGAGGTCAAACAGCTCCACTTTGGGCTCATCTGTTCATGACGCATTGTTCCAGAAGTCCTGCGGCCTGCTCAGATGCAGCGTTGCCAACCCCGAGCATGCCTCCGTGTTCTTGTTAGACAGAAGAGCCTTTCATGTAGCAGCCCCTCCAAACAAACCGTGCTTGTTCGTACTGTGCTGAACGGACTCTGCCGTGCTACTTGTTTCACGGGACGTCCACTTCTGGGTAGCTTAGCAGCTGTCTTGAGTGTTTTCCAGATTGTTTCACAAGTCCTTTCCAGACTGGTGTGTCAGCAAAAATTCGCTTTTCTGAGATCATTTTTTAATGTCTTTCCCTTTGGGCATTGTGCTAACACACTGGGGCTGGGCAACGATTAAAATTTTTAATCGCGATTAATCGCATTATTTCCCTGATTAATCACGATTAATCGCATTGTATACGCAAAATCAAATAATGAGTTCAAAAGCAGTGTAATGGTCACTTTTATTTAAATGTTCTGCTGCCATATGAACTAAAGTGCCATAACATTTGTTGTTCAAACACTTTTAACATCAGGGTTTAACCCCTGGTTAATCAGGGGGTTAATTCCTGATTAAAGGTCCTGGTGCCTGCTGGCTACTCCTGGATGTCCTGAGGCCTTCCTCGCTGCAGCTGAACCTCTACTTGAAGCCCTCAAAGATAAAGGTAAACGGTTCTTTCAGGAGCCTTTTGCGCTTTGATGCAGGGCTTCGGTATCTGCATACGTTTCCTTGGAGGTGACCGTCTCCAACCCCAGAAGACAAGACCGTATCCACCGCCGTCTCGAGTCAGCCAACCTGTTTGTTAACAGTTACTCTCGCTTGATGAGGGAATTGCTGTTTTTTGATTAAGTATGTTTTTTTTTTGCCAACAAAGCTCATCTGTCCACTGTCCATAACTCAACACAAAACATCTGGTCAACAACTGTAACTTTTCCCATCAATGTTTGGCAGATTTTATCCCTAAAGTATTTACTAAACAAGACCGAAGGGTTCTTGAAATGACATCTGCGCTGCATCTGTTCTCAACAAGCTTTTCTGGAAGCGACACGGTTCATCTCCAACGAGTCACTGCCAGTTCTGACATCACCAACCTGTTGAGCTGAAACTGGATCTGTTAAACTCCTACCGTCCTTTACTTTCGCTCAGACTTTCCAAAACCAATCTGTACATACCAAAAGAACATTTCAGCTGGCCTTTCTAACTTCTGGCTTTCTTCATTGAAATATATATCTATATGTATAGTTAGTTTTTAACAATGCTGCGCTGATAAAGTGTCTTAGACAGAAAACCCAGCAAATCCAGGGTTGGTGTTCATGGCGGAGGTTTGGTGACGTGTTTGTGCTTACCTTCAACCTTTGGCTTCGTCTCAGCGAGACGCTCTGCAAACTTCTTCTTAAAGAACAGAGCCTGCAGTCTCTGCTGGTAGTGGTCAATTCTGACAGGGAAGAAGAAACAGGAGTGAAGAACAAAAACTGGAGGAAAAAAAAACCCACCAGGGAGAAAAGTAGAGTTCGCCTTCAGCGGAGCGGAACTTCAAAGCCTCGGATATTAAACGTAAGTATTCCTCAGATGCAAAAGAGATGCAGTCAAGAGGAAGAGGTTTGATTTCACTTAATTATCTTGTAAAAACAGCGCGGACTCAGTTAGAGGACGGACCGCCGAACAAAAGCACAGATCTAAACTGTTTTCGCTGTCTGATGTGACTGCAGTTCCCACAGGGCGTCTCAGATTAATATCACCACCACTGCCTGGCTCAAGGTTTGATCCTGCAAAAAGAAAAAAAAACTATCTACATATTTCTAAAAAGCCTAAACATCTCCTTCCACCACGCAGGCCCACACTTCTGCATAACATTTACACATTTACATATGAATCAGCGTTCCACTTTCGTCCTGAATGAACTCTTCAAAAACTGGACTCAGTATTAAAAGATCCCCCTCCCTCTCTGCTGTGCTTGTGCTCTTCCTTCCTGAGGAGGCTGTCGTGCACACAAAGGACTCCTCCTGACTCCGATCGTTGGCTTTCACTCAGCCACAGTGAACTGTTGCAGAACTGGATGAGGAGCACTAGGAGGCGCCAGAGGACACCGACTGCAGGATGCATTTCTGACTGTTTCACATACTTCTGCTTTAAGTTTTGACCAGCCTCGATTTCATCTAACCCAACGCCGCTGCCGTCGCTGGGTGCGGTGTGACGCAGTACGGTAGCGTGGCGTACCTGCTCATCTCATAGAGGAAGCGGTCGGCCCGGGCCATCCTCTCCAGCTCGTGTTTGTGCTCCTCCAGAAGATCAATGTCGCTTTTCTCTGGAACGAACTTCAGCAGCTGCAAAGACGACAACATGGAAGTCAAGCGTTGACCCAGCAGTCTGTCTGCGGGGGCCCATCTGAGGATATAAAAGAACTGATGCCCCATACGGGACTGTCCATGGGCTCCATGCCAGTTGCTTGCAAACACCTATGGTCAGGTATACAGTACATGTGTATGGGCAGGGGCCCCATATGGGGGTTTTATCTGGGTCCCACTTGGATTAACCACAAGTGAACCCAAGTGAGCAACTCACGTGGGGAACCAGTGGACAATCCCCATATGGGACCCTGATTTTCAGCCCATTTATATCTCAGATGGGCCTCACTAATGTTTTCCGGGGAACTATGGGTCCTCATGTCGTTAACCGTGGTGCTCGTTCAGAACCTTCAGCAGAAAGTAGTGGAGCATACCTGCTCCAGCATGTCTTTGGCCAGCTCCTCTCTCTCATCCATCTCAAGTATCGCCCTCTTGATTTCCTCGTTCGTCATTTTTAACCTGAAAAGGAATGAAGCCGGTTTATGACCAGGAGAAACACACACACCCCCCCACCCCAACATCCCCCGGAGGCTCTGCCAGCTGTTCCCAGCACATCTGATCGGTGTTACGTGTGCCGGCTCATGATCAATAGCAGCATTGTTATTGTGAGCATCAAAGCCTTATTGACCATCTGCTGACCCCATTTGGGTCACTCCATACCCCCGGGTCATTTGTTATCGACACGAAAGTGAGTTCGGGGGGCCGTGCTGCGGTTTTGTCAAACACACAAAGGACTCAGGAAGCCTGTTTATTGATCTCGGGGGTGGGGGGATTGAAATGCTCTGAGGGGATCTGGACCACTGCTGTTTGGACATGTATGAATCCTGACCATATTGTCAACTGGACCTTAAATGGTGACAGTCGATTCCAGATGTCGTGTGAGCCCCTGGGGAGGGAGGTCAGTTATGTAAAGCTTTTATGTGACTCAAAGTGGACACAGATAGCACATGAATGTTTTTCTCTGTGACGTGCACCTCGCCAGGACAAACCGTCTGTCATACGACTCCGATTGCTTTAAGAAGAAAAAAAGACACATGGAAGATAATTTGACGACACTGACAGATGTCTTTGCCCATAAAAAGCACTCATCTAAAGCAGCTCCACTTCCTGTTCCAGGTCAAAACCCTGAACTCAAGGCGGTGGAGTCTTCTCTATGAGCAGCTTACACGAAAAAAAGCAATACCTTTAACCCTTTAAATTTGATCTTTCTCCATTAATTTGCTCTAAAATGTGATTTGATCTTCATCTGGTCACAATAATGTGACATATTCACAGACATTTGTGGACTCCTGGTTGAACCAGTTTTGGCAGCATCTTCAACGAGCTCCTTCAGCAGCTCTGGATCAGACCAGAGTGATGTTCATGATGGTCTTCACCGCTGTGATGATGTTTTCATGCTTTCATGTCTATTCTATTTCAGCTGCTCAACGTTTGCTCCTTCAGTCCACCAAACATTTTACCCGAAGTGTTGCGGATCACCAAGGTGCTCTGATCTTGACTGCAGGTCGTCTGAGATCTTTTCGTGAGGCGTGGTTAGCTTTCACTGAACTCATTCCATTCAAGCCTTTTCCCTCCAACACTGAACGTTCAATGGCTCCAACGATGACACAGAAACAGTTTGAACTAAGGGTGCACGATAACTATCAGGCGATAACTATCGGGCCGATAACAGGAAATTATGACGTCATCCCGATAAGTCTGATATCACAACAAATAGCCCTGATAACACATATATTTTTGTCAACACGGCAGTGTCTCGCTCCCTCTGAGCCTGAATGACCAGCAGTGAATGTTATGTTCGAGTAACGTCGGCATAATAAGAAAAACAATGTCTCAATCAGGAAAATCAAGAACACCCCCTCATGCCAGAAAACAACTCATTAACTCATTAAGCAATTTTGGTAGTTGCTGACTTGAATCGATATTCACAGTATTCTCCCACATGTTACACATAAAAATAGAAAAAAATAGAAAAGGCTGAAAGAACGACTAGCAAACGAGGGAATGGTGGAATTCATGTTACACCTTGAATGCAGCCTGCAGCACAGCGTACTGATCACAACAAACATGGCGGTGTGGAACTTCATTAAAGTTTCAGAAGAAGATAGTTTGGTGGTTATCTGTGACGAATCTAGCCACCTACAACATAACAATCGCTTCAATGGAGTTTTGAAATCGCGCTAACGTGAGCTAACGGAAGCTAATGCTAACGTGCCAACAGCAGTCTCTCCTCCCCTCTCCTCTCCCTCATTCCTCTCATCTAAAGCTTCCATTGAGATTAAAAAATAAAAACTACTGAACCTCATTTACTTTAATAAAAGGTATTAATTTAAACGGAACCACAAGCCAAAATCCTTTAAATGTAAATATTTTTCAGTTTGTAATTTTGATGCATGTATTTCCATCAGTTTAAGGAGCCTTTAATTTTTTTGTATCTGTCAGTAATGCACCTTTTTAAGTTAATGTGAGATATCAAATAAATGAATGAAATGAAATGAATGAAATGAAATGAAATGAAAGAAAAATACTTTATTAATCCCAAACATAGGTTTGTTTGATAGCTTTATGAAAATGTTTGAGAGGCTTGCCAATAGTTTTTCATTGAAAAAATAAATATCTGTTCATTTAAAAAGTCAAAACTATTTTTGGTTTTGTTCATAGTATTGATGTAATGATCTTAGGTATATGTGTGCGTTATCGGTTATCGGTATCGGCCTTTAGGAGCTGAAAGTTATCGGTATCGGTTTTAAAAAACAGTTATCGTGCATCCCTAGTTTGAACCACCATGTGTTTGTCTCTTGCTGTAACTCAGATGAAGTTCGGGCCACATTTTAGAGGAAATGAATGCAGAAGAGCAGCGACTTCTCGCTGCAGTAGAAAGTATTCACAGATGCCCTGGTGTAGAGGATCAGAGATGGTTCTGGTTTAGATCTTTCTGGTTGGGACTCTTACTTTGAGAGCAGGATGACGCAGTTCTGCGCACGTCTGCCATCGATGACCGACAGCTCTTTGACCTTCCGTGTGCTGACGTAAATGTCATCCATGGAGCCCGTCTCCTTCTGCAGAAACATTGAGGCAGGACATGGATTAGGTTTCTAGCAGGAATGAAGCATGCACAACAACCATCTCACATCTGTGAGGAATCTTTGTCTCATTAAGAGATGACTCCTTCTGAGATTTAACAAGGTGTTAATGTAGAACAGATTCAATAATAAAAACAAAAACAACAACAACAACCCCAAAACAAACTAAAACAACCGAGGATAGCTGCGGCATCAACTGCAGAATAAAAGCGAACAAATAGAGCTCCTGATCAAGCTGGCCGACACTTTTTTACTGTCACTGCCTGGGAAATGTGGAACAACGGATCGATTCGTTGAGGACATAATGAAGCTGTCATTAAACATCACAAAGCTTCACAATGATTTCTGAAAACGTACAGCAACACAGCCGAGTAGAAACCAAAGGGGAGCAAATGCCACAAAGAGCCACTGCTTTAAAGTCAGAGGAGCAGTCGAGAACGTGACCCCTAACCCCTAACCCTGACCCCTAACCTTAACCTTAACCCTGACCCCTAACCCCTAACCCTATCCTTAACCCTGACCCCTAACCCTAACCCCAACCCTAACCTTAACCCTAACCCTTAACCCCTAACCCCTAACCCTAACCCCTAACCCTAACCCCAAACTTTGACCCCTAACCCTAACCCCAACCCTAACCCTAACCCTGACCCCTAACCCTAACCCCTAACCCCTAACCCTAACCCTGACCCCTAACCCCTAACGGTGACCCCTAACCCCTAACCATAACCTTAACCCTGACCCCTAACCCTTAACCCCTAACCCCAACCCCTAACCCTGACCCCAACCTCTAACCCTAACCTTAACCCTTAACCCCTAACCCTAATCCCTAACCTTAACCCTGACCCCTAACCCTGACCCCTAACCCTAACCCCTAACCTTAACCCTGACCTCTAACCCCTAACCCTGACCCCTAACCCTGACCCCTAACCCTAAACCCTAACCCCTAACCCCAAGCCTAACCCCTAACCCTCATCAGAGTCGGTCTCACATCTCTGCGAGTCTCGCACAAATGCTAAATTAAAACCCACAGAGCTCATTTCTCAGAAGACCAGCTGGGGTTTCCCGTTAAACCGGTTCCATTTATCTCTTGATCGCAGCATACGCGAAACACAAAGCGACATGTTTCCACGGTGCTGCCCTGATGTGTCTGGCAGCGGGCCAAGGTTTGGCAGGTTAACCCAAAGCTGTCAAAGTTTGTCCGTGCTCTGGAGGTCACGCTACCGGCTCATTTACATCCTAACGTACCCGGAGGGTTGATGTTTCCAGCAGTTAACAGCCGACACCAACGGGAGCTGGAGAAGTTTCCATCTCAGGTTGTGATATGTTACAACCCAAGTGAAAGATGGTTATGTAATTTTATTTACACAGTAACAAAGACTGAAATATGCCGCATAAACTGTAGTAGCTTTGATGGGACATCATCTTAGGTAACCACAAATCAGATGTTGGAATGATTTGGAAAACGCACGACCCCAAGATATTTAATGATTTCTTTTCCCTTATCAGCTCAAATCGTTATTACACATCCATCATTACATATCATTTATTTTATCGCGCGTTAACGCATGTTGCTCACATGCTTTTATTTTGAAAAGTCTGTTACTGGTTGCTGCAGAACCGCAGGACAATTGCAGTTAAACAAGGAAAAGCTAAAACAGACACGGAGAACGGTAAAAATCTGTGAACTGTACAGTTCAGGTAGCAACTCAGGTAGCAATATTAACAATTCTGTCTAAAAAAAAATTCTGGACTGCAACAAAACTTTCGCGTCATTCCTCCATGTTACATCAGCTCTGCTTCATGTGTTCACTGTCCTGCTGTTCTCTAGCTCAGTGGTTCTCAACTGGTGGGTCGCGACCCAAAAGTGTGTCGCAGACCCGTTTTCAGTGGGTCGTAGGCCTTTGCCTGGGGAAGGAAATGCTAAAAAAAAAAATGCATGTCATTCATACTCCTTAACAGTAGATGGCGATAATGCCCTGTAATGCGAAAGAAAAAGACCTGCAAAGTTTGTTTACATAAGTTGAGCATGACAGATACAACGAAGAATATATGAGATATGGTTTTTCTTATCTTGAAGACAAAGGTCAGTGAGTGGTTATTCAGCTAAAACTTTATATTTAGAGTCTTTTTTGAAACTACTGCTCAGTGGTTGCACTGTTTTATTTCATGTTTGTGCATAAAAGCACTATTGAGTCTTAAAAATGGCTGTTACTGAAATGTTCTGATTGTTATGTCAGCTTTATGATTAATTGCTTAAATAAGTGACTTGATAGTTTTAATGGGAAATTGTTATATATTCAGGAAGTGGGTACTCAGCAAATTCTACATATTTGAGTTTTTTTTTTAAACTACTGCTCATTGGTTGCACTTTTTTATTTCATGTTTGTGCATGTTGAGTCTTAAAAAAGGCTGAAGTAACTGAAGTGAAGTGTTTTGGATTTATTAAAATGCAGCTAATTGAGCATCAAAGGGAATATTTCCCACTTGAGGTCATTTTAGTTATGCCAATTTAGTTTTTGCCATTTTGGTTCACCAATAAACTTATTTTTTTTGTGTGTTGACATTCTGTGATATTCTATTTTACTATCTCCAATTCAAACTGCACGATCTTTTCATGCAATAAATTTGAGAAGTTGGAAATTTTCTTTGATTTGGGTCACGGTTTGTCATTAAGGGTGATGGTGGGTCCTGAAGCCAGACCAGTTGAGAACCACTGCTCTAGCTGGTTACTTCAGTGCGGCTCCATCTAGTGGCACAGATGTGTAATGACAACAGAAAGTCCAGTCCTCGATTATAAAACAAATTCAGTTCTGTGGCCCGTTTTTCTTTGTATTTTTGATCCAAATCTAAAATTTAAATATAAAAAAAAAAACAGGCATTTTTTCGTTTTTTTGTGTTAAATTAAAAAACAAAAAACGTGATAAAGTATCACTTTTTAAATTTTTTTTCGTTTTGGTTGACAGTTGAAAATGGAAAGAATGAATGATACACGAATTGATAAAGTTACTGAACTTTTACATGGACATTTTCATGTTAAAGTTCTCCCAGACAGAAGATTCAACACAAACAAGGTTATTTGTAACAACTGACAAGTTGAACTCCCGGTTAAAGGTTTTTGCTGTTACCTCAGAAATTACCTGTTTAATGTTCTGATTGTGACTCAGGATTTTGTTGGTAGACTTTAAAAAATTTTTTTTTATAAAAACAGGATGACATTAATATCCTGGCAGTGGCAATAAGATTTATTTTATTTTACATTTTTTAAATTGAGATTTGTATACAATGCGATTAATCGCGATTAATCAGGGTAATCATGCGATTAATCGCAATTAAAAATTTTAATCGTTGCCCAGCCCTAATTTGAATATCTCTAAAATGAAAATCTGACCTGCTGTTCATACACAGATCTTATAGTGACATTTTAACAGTAAGTCAACCATCCCAGGTTGTATCTCTCGGAGAAAAACGGCATCAACAGGCACAAAATCATATCCAATAAGCTGGATTACCAGGAGGAGAAAACTAAAGAAATAAAAGGGCAAAGAAGCTACGTAACGGAGCGCTGGAGGATCTTTAACTCACCTGTTTGAAGGATTGGTTAGTTAGCAGGTCCTGGCCAGCCAGTCGGAGGGCAAAGAGAGACAAAGAAAAAAAATTTGAAAACACATGCAAAGAATAGCAAAAGATGGCAGCTACAGCAAAGAACCAAAGCCCCTGTGTGCAGCTCGAAAGCTGAAGCTGCGAAGCTCTCAGTGAGACAGAGACTATCGTCTACCGCCCTGGTCATCGCGGGCTCATGAAACCTAAACGGGAGGCCGAGACGTGGACAAAAGCACTTTTCTAGTTCGGTTTCCGTCTTCTCAAAGAGGTCACGAGCGCTCCAGCGTGCTCCTCTGATTGCATCTACATCTGTTTTGACGTGGAAAAACAAAACCATGAAAAATGACTGCGGTGGCTAATCCTACAGAGGGAGAGTGTAAACAAAAGTCCGTTTTCCAGAAAGGCCAATGACTCAAAAGAGAAATTATGCCACGCATAAACACGGCAGTGTTGTCCAGTCGAATTTAGCTCCTGCCAAATGGAGCCGAGTCGTCAAAGGCAGGGAGATTGGGTTTTATGTGGCCATATCCAGTGAAATCTGCATTTAAGCGGTGGCCTGTGCCAATAAAAACCTCCTCTGTATAAATAAATACCCGCAGTTAATCACTGTCAGCAGCAACCTGAAATGACCCATTACTCTTTAATAAAAGTCTGCAAAGAAACGTTGCGCTCTTAACTGTTTTCAATCAAAGCTGTAAAATGCATTATACAGGAATTCAAGTGCAATACCTCAACAAAGACCACGTATCGCTCTTCTGTGAAGCCTGAAAGGCTTCGCTCTAAGCTGCGATTACTAGAAACTAATGGGGGCATATTAGCTCTCCACTTAAACCCATTCAGAGCCGTGTAATATATCAGTTTGTGCAATTACACCTAATATTATCACATGACAAGTGTGCAATTAGTTTGGAGCGCAGAGGGGAGTAATTGCTACGTACTGTATTTCCACAAGAGCGCACATGCTGCAATTATCCCATTAGCCAGTCCGGGTTTCTACTAAAATAAAAAGACTGTTCAGTAAATCAAGTTGATTTACTTATTTTAGTATCCTCGTTTCAGTAGGTTTCCCTCCTTCCTGTACTCGGCGCTGATTCATGAGCCCGTGACGACCCGGTCGGTGCTCGCACCAACGCTCTGCAGATGCTAGCAAAAGCTGGAGCTCTACGGCACCTCCACAAAGAGGCATTCAGCAGTGAGCAGCTGCTCGTGGTGGCCTGGAGCCGGACCGCTGGCGCTCTTCAGAGCCCTCTCAAACCCCCCCCCCCCGTCACAAGAGTCCCCGGCCAAAGAGACACTCCATCTCCCACTGCAGACACACAATGCAGACCTGTTGTCTCTGATACGCTGAGAACATCTTCTCTATGTCCTTCAGGTCGAGGACTTTGAAAGCTTTCAGGTCGTCGATTTCATTCCAGATGGTGCCGTTGATCATATTCTGAAAAAAAAAAAAGACAGAGACACAAGGGGTTAACTCAAGACACGCTGAAGCACTGGTTCTCAGTTAGAGAGCAGATGGTTTTAATTCTGTGTGTAGTAAAAGTCTCTGGGCCACTGAAAGGGCTGGCCACAACAGAGACAAGACGACAGACGCACTAAAGCAGCCTGAAGCCAGTCAGGAGCAACGTTTACTCCAAGAAGAAATCATCTTTAGAAAACGGGACAAACAGCAGACGACCGGACCAAACACCGGTCCATCACTGTCGGGACGGGGAACCGGACCAGTCAGATGAATCAGTCAGGGTGAGTCAGCAGACGGGACCCGTCAGCGTTGGACATCATCATCCAACCTGAAACACTGGCTTGTCTGGATTACTGCAGTTTGGAGCTTAGAGCTGCAGGTGGTGCACCATTTACTGACATCTAGTGGAAAATTTAAAGATTGCAACCAACTTTTTAAGCCTCGACTTCGCCCTCTGTGAGAAGGAACAACAGTGGCTCTGAAGAAAAATAAAAAAATCAGGGATGCACGATAACTGTTTTTTAAAACCGATACCAATAACCGATAACTTTCAGCTCCTAAAAGCCGATACTGATAACTGATAACACACACACATACCTAAGATCATTACATCAATACTATGAACAAAATCAAAAATAGTTTGGACTCTTTAAATGAAAAACATTTTTTTTTTCCATTAAAAAACTATTGGCAAGCCTCTCAAACATTTTCATAAAGCTATCAAACAAACCTATTTGATATCTCACATCAACTTAAATAAGGTTCATTACTGACTGATATAAAAAAATAAAGGCTCCTTGAACTGATGGAAATACATGCATTAGAATTACTAACTGAAAAAGATTAACATTTAAAGGATTTTGACTTGTGGTTCCATTTAAAATAATACCTTTAAATAAAGTAAATGAGGTTCAGTAGTTTTTGTTTATTTTATCTCATTGAAGCTTTAGATGAGGGAGATGAGGGAGAGATGAGGGGAGGGGAGACTGCTGCTGGCTTACGCACATTAGCATTAGCTCGCGTTTTTCAAAACTCCATGGTAGTGATTGTTATGTTGTAGGTGGCTGATCAGGTTTGACGTATTAAAGCTTGTGCTTCCCTCCTCATAGAATTCGCTCGGAGTATTCGTCACAAATAACCACCAAACTATCTTCTTCTGAAACTTTAACGAAGTTCCACGCCGCCATGTTTGTTGTGATCAGCACAATGCAGGCTGCATTCAAGGTGTAACATAAATTCTGACGTTCCCTCATTTGCTTGTCGTTCTTTCATCTTTTTCTATTTTTTTTTCTTTTTTATGTGTAACATGAGGGGAAATACTGCGAATATCAATTCAAGTCAGCAACTACTAAAATTATGACCGAGTTAACGAGTTGTTTTCTGGCATGAGGGGGTATTCTTGATTTTCCTGATTGAGAAATTATTTTTCTGATTATGCAAATGTTACTTGAACATAACATTCACTGCCGGTCATTGAAGGCTCAGAGGGAGCGAGGCACTGCCATGTTGACAAAAATATATATGTTATCGGGGCTATTTGTCGTGATATCGGACTTAACGGAATGACGTCATAATTTCCTGTTATCGGCCCAATAGTTATCGTGCATCGTCTGGTTGGTTTATGCCAACGCTTTCATTGAAATCTGATTTTCTTTTGTGATGCATTCAAGAGCGGAAACGCTCCTTCACAGTGACGCTATCAAATATCTGTTTTTAACAGGTACAGCAGCCCCTGCTCCTCCTCTTCTACGACTCTGTCTGCAGTCTCTGTCTGCCATGACGGCGTGAAAGCAGGTAAGTAGGGGTGTCTCAGTCCTGAACGGGCCTCTGCTACCGAGCCTCGGTGAAATGCATCCCGACACCCCCTGCTGTGTCCACGCCAAAACTCAGAGCTCATCCGGCGTTTCATTCGCCGTGGCGATCAAGGGGTGAGAGGGTTAAAACGTCTTCCTCCTTGCTCCCAGTTTCAGTAAAGCCCTGCATCCTCGAGGTCTCCTCTCCTCTTCAACACATCAGGGTTTAGATGTGATTCTGGGCGTCATTAGGGACCAGCTGCTGCCATGTGGTTACTCGCCATAAGAGGAATTAAAACATGCCAGAATTACCAGCAGAGATCCAAGCCAGGGTAGAAAAGTGTTTAAAAAATAGCTTTGTGCAGAAAAGGTTCAGGAGCAAACCTGAATAAAATGTAATGACAGATGCACTGTGAGCGACAGCAACACATTTCTATATTTAAAGAGAATAATGTTAGATCACACTAAATGTAATGCACTAGAACACAAAATCACAAAGATATCTTCTCACCTCTCCCAGTTTGGCCCAGTTGAAGGACTTGAGGGGATGAGAAGGCTGCGGGATGGACCTGGACCGCATGGTGCTCACGGGGTTGCATGACGACGGGACGGGAGGAGGCGGGGCTCCGAAGATGGGAGGGGCTCCGGGCGGAGGAGGCGGCGCTCCCGGAGGGGGAGGAGGCGGGGGAGGAGGGGGGCAGCTGAACGGTAGAGGAGGCGGAGGTGGGGGAAAGCCACTCGTCATGGGCGGCGGAGGCGGAGCCATGGGGGCGCCAGGAGGCGGAGGGGGAGGCGGTAAAGACACGCCGCCGCCCTGTTGAGACACAGAAATTATTACATGCAGTTAACTTTTTTTTCTTGACAGTTTCAGTCACAAAAAAAAGAAAAAAAAAGGTTGAACGTCACAAAATCGGTGAATCATTTTCACACCAACGCTGTATCAACAAGGTTTGAAGAAAAACAAATATGGGAAAAGAGCCCAGAACAGATGTTTTTATCTGCTGGAGATATAAAACTACTAAAACATAATCATTCCAGCAGTGAAATAAACACGCCTGCAGTCCTGCGGGGAGTATGACTCGGGGTTGAGAACCGCTATTTTCTTTTTATTTTCCAAAATGAACTCTTTAGAGAAGAAACACTAAAATAAAATGTTTAACATTTTCAACTGTAAATAAAGGCAGATTTGAGCCATACTTAACAAAGCAAATTTCAAATTTTTTATTTTTTTTTTTTTGAATGACAAGAAGGTCCAAGGTGTGGAAGTCGAGTTCAGTGACCACCAAGCGTCTTCTCCAGGTAGATCAGGAGTAGGCGCTGTAGCGATACACTAATCTTGTCGCGATACGATACACGATATTCGGCTCACAATACGATATATATCGATATTCATCTTACAATACATTTACATCATTTTCTGAAAGATTTTAAAGGGACAAAGTGATTTTGGTGACATCTTGTGAGTGTTCTAATGACTTTGTTTGAATTAATTAAAGCATCAATTACACATCATATGGTGGACAGGCAGCTTGCAAGATGCTGGACAAAATGAATAAAAGATTTGTTGAGAAGAATAGTTTCATTTATTTAAACAATGTAAATTGTTGCTTGCAAGCTTTTAAAGGTGGGACACGGGGTTTTTTAATAGGGGTGCACGATAACTATCAGGCCGATAACAGGAAATTATGACGTCATCCCGATAAGTCTGATATCATGACGAATAGCCCTGATAACATTTTTTTTTTTTTTTACACGGCAGTGTGTCGTTCCCTCTGAGTCTTAAATGACCGGCAGTGAATGTTATGTTCAAGTGACGTCGGCATAATCAGAAAAACGAGTTCTCAATCAGGAAAATCAAGAATACCCCCTCATGCTAGAAAACAACTTGTTAACTCGGTCATAATTTTGATAGTTGCTGACTTTAATTGATATTCGCAGTATTTTCCCACAAGTTACACATAAAAAAATTAGAAAAAATAGAAAAGGCTGAAAGAACGACGAGCAAACAAGGGAACAGAGGAATTTACGTTACACCTTGAATGCAACATTGCGGAAAGTGCGCTGAAAAAAAACATGGTGGCGATGGTGTAGAACTTCGTTAAAGTTTTAGAGGACGATAGTTCGCTGGTTATTTGTGACAAATGCTCCAAGCGAAGGAGGGAAAAATAGCACAAGCTTTAATACGTCAAACCCGACCAGCCACCTGAAACATAACCATCGCTTCCATGGAGTTTTGAAATCACATGAGCTAACATGAGCTAACATGAGCAAGCCAGCAGCAAGTCTCCTAGGTTTGTTTGATAGCTTTATGAAAATGTTTGAGAGGCTTGTCAATAGTTTTTCATTGTAAAAAATAAATATCTGTTCATCTAAAGAGTCCAAACTATTTTTGGTTTTGTTCATAGTATTGATGTAATGATCTTAGGTATATCTGTGTGTTATCGGTATCGGCCTTTAGGAGCTGAAAGTTATCGGTCATCGGTATTGGTTTTTAAAAAACAGTTATCATGCATCCCTAGTTTTGAAAGAAGCTAAGAATATCGATACCCACGGCAAAAAAAATTCGATACTCTCTGGGGAAATAAAAGTATCGATATTTATCACGGAATCGATAAAATCGCTCAGCTGTAATCAGGATTTTAAAGCTCCTCAGCCCACATCGTGAACCGAGGTCTCTTGACTTGAAGACAACTTTTGGTTGCAGTTTGCACCTGTAAACCACCTGGACTGGTTCAGACTGGTTTCATCAGAAGGAACGAACTGAGGGGTGAAACGGCGTCCATGACTGGTAAAAGCAGCGGCGCCACGCACAGGCAGCTCCACTCACCGCTATGTCGTTGATGCGCAGCGACAGGTCCAGCACCTGCTCCCGGGCCGAGCGCAGCTCCACGCCCTCGCGCTGCAGCTTGTCCTTCATCTTGTTCAGAGTCTTCATCATCTCCTCCTTCTCCTGGGTCTTGGTGTCGCACTCCCGCTCCTTCCTCTCCAGCCTCGCCAGGAGCTCCCCGTGGTCTGAAAGTGACAGAAAACAAAAGTGACGACGGTGGCAAAGTTCCTGCCGGCGACGACGGCGAGACGCAGCGTTACCTTTCCTGAACTTCTCCGCCTGGTCCCGCCAGAGCTTCACCTCGTTCTCATTGACCAACCTGCGAAGCAGACGGACAAAAGTGACCACACAGAAAAACACGGGGGGGTCAAGCCAGGACGGTCTGAGCACATGTAACCCCACCGACAGGAACGACAGGAACTCAGACTGACCTCCAGCTTTGACCCCGCTGATGCAGCTTTCACTCGTAAGCGCCATGAAATAAAAACGTTAGCGCTGAAATGAGTCCCGCTGGGCTGAAATCAGTTAGAAACCACCAGTTATTAATTCTGGGAAGCGGTTCAGCTCCAGACTTGAGGTTAAACTGGAGTTCTGATATTCACCCCCCCCCCCCCCCCCCCAAACTCCAAAAAATGTCGGGACGCCGCGACTTGTAAATAAAAACGGGATGCAGCAATCGTACGTCTCATTTATTTAGACTGGAACCCGGAAAAAGGTAATTTTGGATTTGATGACAGAAACATGTCTCAACAGTTTGGCGTCTCCTCTTTTAACAACAGTCCACAGATAAATTTAAATATGTATCCTGTTGTTGTCTGATAGAGGTCTGGAGGTGCTCAGCAGTCCTGGATCAGGAACTGGACTCTACATGTTTCTGTGATGGAAGCGGACCAGACAGATGTGGCTGTCACAGCTCTCAGCACTGACGGTTCCTCTCCAGATGTGCATACGTATGAAGGCACCTGCTTTTGAAGCGAGGGAGCAGCTGACGGCCCCTCTGCTCCTTTGTCTGGACGTCGCGGCGTGCATCGTTCCCAAGAAGAATTTAGCGTCTCAGACTGCCCGAACCGCGGGACTGTTTTCCACTTTGCATCAGTCCACTTTAAAGGAGACTTGGCCCGGGGAAGACGGCGGCGTCTCTGGTTCGTGTTCCTCTCTGCACGATCGAGTTTTAATCTGCAACCGCGGCCACCCTTCGGTGGCCAACTGTGTTGTCAGACGGCGGTTTCCAGACGCGTCCCTGAGAGCTGCAGCGACTTCCATTACAGAACCACGTTTGCAGAGATCTCTGGCATCCAGTCCCGACTCCTGGCACCGTTTTCGCCATACAGTAGGCTTGGGCGGTATTACGGTAATACCGTATACTTCCGGTATTTAAAAATAGCGGCGGTATCAGTTTCAATACCGTCATTAAAAAAATGCAATGAATGATTTCTGTGGTTTAAAGTTTAGTTTCTCTCCTGTATCGCTGTGTGTTCTGCTTTATTTTACCGTTTATTCGTGTTCGCTCGCAGCTGATCTCTGTTTGACTAATGTTTGATTTGTGCAAGAAATACACAAATAAATAACAACTGTAGTTGAGCCAAGTTTATATTGAAGCACTGAACTGCTGTTTTGAGGTAAATTCGTCTTTTTTTTTTCAGGCGCGTCAACGCTGGGAATAGGACAGCGGCGTAAAGCCCTGCGGCGGCGCGCCTGGGGTACATAATGGGGGAGGCTGTTTTGACGCACGGCGTCCGCCAGCGGTGTTTGTTTGCCTTAATAGTCGCGGGAATACCGTATACCCGGTAATATGTGAGGGAAGTTTGACTGTATCAAAATTTGGATCCCGCCCAAGCCTACCATACAGGGATTTCTCCAGATTCTTTTCACGACATGATTTTACTACTCTGAGGACCGTTTTTCTGAAACTGTTTCGACGTGAACCAACTGCCCGTCTCCACTTCTGAGAGCCTCTGAGCTCTGAAGACGCCGATATCGTGATTTTCGGACGCCCAATATAATAATAATCGATTTTTCAGCTCCTAATATCGATTTTTTATTCAGTATGATGTAATGGTTACTTAAATGTGCAAAAACACTAATAATAAATAATAAATGGGTTGTTTTGAAGCAAATAGTTTTGACTCAATTTGTCCTCTGAATGATCAATATAATCTGATCAACATATACAGCAACTTGATTTTTCATCTCTACTTTTAATTTTGATATTAACTGGGTAGAATATCGTAATATATCGCGATGCCGCGATATTGTGATAATATCGTATCGTGACCCAAGTATCATGATACATATCATATTGCGAGGTCCTTGCTAATACTCCCCCCTACGGACTAATGCTATTTGCAAATCACTGCATAATTAATATTTTTTTATCTGCCTTTTGCACAGCGTCCCCACTTTTTTGGAGTCAGGGTTGTAAACGTGAGGCCATGTAATGTGAGAAGCTGGATTAATGTTCAGCAGGACACAGAAAAGAGTTACACGACACAGACAGGAGAAAAGAAAGGAGGAGATTAGCTGCGGGATGTTTTAAGAAGTCAGGAGGTGAAAGAGTGGAAAGTGAAACCTTGAGCATTGCTGCAGGCCGTGGCCAGAGCTGAGGAGGACAACACATGTTTCAGCCACAGTCATGACAACACAAACTACTTTCACAGAGCAGGAGAGAAACAGCGACTGACTCTGACTTCACTGATGATTCACAATCATCACAATAATCAAGAAGGAAGTATAAGAGCAAACACAAACTCGGCGCAGTGAACGAGAAGAGTGACAGCCTGTCAGAAAGAGACACTGAGGTCAAACGTTGAGAAAATCTACATAAAACCTGCAGATGGAGTTCCAACAATCACGTGCGAACGTCTGTACCGCCTCTTTTTTTTTTTTGGTGTAAAAACATAATAAAAGCATGTGGTTTTATAGAGAAACAGATCTTCAGCCGAGCAGCATCATGACCCAACTTTCCTCCATCCTGTCATCATTTATTTAACAAAAATGAAGCCAAAAGCAAAAGAAACGAGCATGTGGGTAATACCAAGTACCCCCTTACTGCCTCAGACAGGGTTAGGGTCAGCAGACAGGTGCTGCCAATCAGCAGTCTGGACATCATCAGGGATGCAGACCTCTAGAAAAGCAGTCATTCGGTTGAAAACGACCGTCCATGGTGGAAAGCAGTCAAGACAGCTGCGAATCTTCCATCAAATTTACCCTCAGATGAGATAAAAATTAGGGCTGGGCAACGATTCAAATATTTAATCACGATTAATCGCATGATTTCCCTGATTATTGCGATTAATCGCACTGTGTACACTAAATCAAATAATGAAATAGTAGTGTAAAGGTCACTTTTATTTAAATGTTGTGCTGCCATATGAACTAAAGTGCCATAACATTTGTTGTTTCAACACTTTTAACATCATATTTAGTGTAAATCTCATCTTCAAAAGTGTAAAATAAAATAAAGCTTATTGCCACTGCCAGGGCATTAATGTCATCCTGTTTTTTTATGACAAATTAAAAAAAAGTCTACTAACAAAATCCTGAGCCACAATCATAATATTAAAACAGGTAATTTCTGAGGTAACAGCAGAAACTTTTAAGCAGCGTTACCAGTCTTTGTTCAGGACCAAATGTCCCTGTTAGAAAGTGTGAAGCACAAAAAAATAATTCACTATTGAAATTTCTTTTGCCGGGGACTAGAATGTAAAGTGCATGTTTATACAGGAGTTTTGTTTTGTTTTTTGCATGTTTTTCTGCCAAATCTTTTCTGGTACCACAGCTGCCAGCAACAGACTTTCCAAAATAAAAGCACACGCGGGCAACACATGCATTAATGTGCGATAAAATAAAAGTTAATGTGATAACACATTATCTTGCCCAGCCCTAATAAGAATAAAACCTCCAGGCCTCACTGAGCATGTTAAACGTTTAAGTCTGTGACAGCACAGTTAGAAGAACCAATTCATTTCCTAAGTAGAGGTACCCCTGTGTGTGTGTGTGTGTGTGTGTGTGAAATATATATACACACATATATATCATCAAAGTTGAGGACTGTCCTCGTCCTACTTCATATTACTGCTGTCAAAGGTGCATCTACAAGCTCGTGAGTTAAGAGAGAAACTTAGTATTGACCACATGATCTCTGGATTCATTTCTGTTGAACGTATGATACTGAATTAGTGAAAAACAAAACCAAAAAAAGGAAGTAATTTCCTGACACTAACACCCATTACGGTCAGTTGATTTTTAAAAAAAAAATATATTTATGCACAAACAAACATGGGATAATGACTGTGCACGGTGCACAATCTGGTTCCTTAGAACGCTCACGTTCGTCTCAGATTTTGGTGAAACGTCACTGATCATTTGAAAAGCATCCTGCTCTGAGCAGACAGCCACAACAACCCGTCCAGGGCGGCTTCGTGCTCCTCAACGTAAAGCGATCACTCGTCCCCGTCGTCTCCCAGATGAAGGAAAGTTCCCGCCCGGCTGCACCTCCACACGGCCGACTGGCACCTCTTAATGCGATTAGAGCAAATTTCCTTTGATCCTCGGCTTCCTGCTTTCACGCCGCTTCACGCCCGGGGCGAGGCCTCCTCCGGTCCAGCCGGCGGACCCCTGCAGCCACCGTCTTCAGATCCCCCCCCCCCCACGTCCGTCACGTTTCTCTGCTCCCAGCACGAGCATCACAGAGAAGAAGATCAGATTACACCTGTGAAAACTGCCTTCTGTGCATTTATGCTGAAGCTTAGATTAGGGATGCACGATAACTGTTTTTTTAAACCAATACCAATAACTTTCAGCTCCTAAAGGCTACCGATTACCTGATAACACACACATATACCTAAGATCATTACAATCAATACTATGAACAAAACCAAAAACAGTTTTGACTCTTTAACTGAACAGATATTTATTTTTTCCAGTGAAAAACTATTGGCAAGCCTCTCAAAAATTTTCGTAAAGCTATCAAACAAACCTATTTGATATCTCACATTAACTTAAAAAGGTTAATTACTGACTGATATAAAAAATAAAGGATCCTTGAACTGATGGAAATACATGCATCTGAATTACAAACTGAAAAGGATTTACAGATTTTGACTTGTGGTTCCATTTAAATTAATACCTTTAATTAAAGTAAATGAGGTTCAGTTGATTTGTTTTTTTTGTTTTTTTATCTCATGGAAGCTTTAGATGAGAAAGATGAGGGAGAGGAGAGACTGCTGCTGGCTTGCGCATGTCGCCGCCATGCAGCAGGCTGTGCTGCAGGCTGCATTCAAGGTGTAACGTAAATTCCGATGTTCCCTTGTTTGCTAGTCGTTCTTTCAGCCTTTTCTATTTTTTTTCTTTTTTGTGTGAAACATGTGGGAGAATACTACGAATATCAATTCAAGTCAGCAACTACTAAAATTATGACCGAATTAACAAGTTGTTTTCTGGAATGAGGGGGTATTCTTGATTTTCCTGATTGAGAAATCCTTTTTCTGATTATGCCGACGTCACTTGAACACAACATTCACTGCCGGTCATTCAATGCTCAGAGGGAGCGAGGCACTGCTGTGTTGACAAAAATATATATGTTATTGGGGCTATTCGTCGTGATATCGGACTTATCGGAATGACGTCATAATTTCCTGTTATCGGCCCGATAGTTATCGTGCACCCCTATCTTAGATCACAGCTTTTTTTATTCCTGTGCCTTCTTCCTTCTTTTCTTTTCATTTTTCTTTTTTAAGTTCTGGGACACGACGAACCGCTGGACCAATCACAAGGCAGGAGACTGCGAGTCGACGCCTACTAAAACAAACCCCGCCGCGCACAACGTGCGTCACTCACATGCGAATGATGTTCTTGACGTTGAAGTTGTCCAGGGGGGTGACGTCGGGGTCTTCTCCCTTGTCGTCCTGCAGGACGATCTGCTGGAGGATCCTGTCGAGGAGCTGCCAGTGCTGCAGGCTGCCGCCTCCACGTTTATCTGAGGGCAACAAACCCGTGAGACCAACGGCCCGCTCCCCTGAAACAGCAGAAGACTCGTCCCAGTGAACTCACAAGGCATCTGCAGGCAGTGCTGGAGGACGGAGAGGAGGTGTGGGTAGGAATCTGTGTGGCTCAGCTTCTTCTTGATCAGCTCAAACATGGCAGCTGCGCTCTTCGTATCTACGTGGGACTGAAAAAAAACAGAGGCTTTGAGTTGGAATCAAACTCTGCTGCTGGAGGACGTCGACACGACACTCACCATATCAAACCGTTTCGCCAGCTCCGAGTCGTCTTCGTTCCGCACCATCTCGAAGAAGTCCAAGTGCCTTGACGGAGAGGAGAAAACTGTTTATATCACCGTATTTTAAGTAGGGCTGGGCAACGATTAAAATTTTTAATCGCGATTAATCGTATGATTTCCCTGATTCATCACAATTAATCGCATTGTATACGCAAAATCAAATTTTCAAATATTAATCAAATATTTAGTGTAAATCTTATCTTAAAAAATGTAAAATAAAATAAAGCTTATTGCCACTGCCAGGGCATTAATGTCATCCTGTTTTTATGAAAGAAAAAAAAAAGTCTACCAACAAAATCCAACAAAATGATTGTGGCTCAGCACAATCAGAACATTAAAACAGGTAATTTCTGAGGTAACAGCAGAAACTTTTAACGGGGAGTTCAACTTGTCAGTTGTTACAAATAACCTTGTTTCTGTTGAATCCTCCGTCTGGGAGAACTTTAAAATGAAAATGTCCATGTTAAAGTTCAGTAACTTTATTATTCTGTGTATCATTCATTCTTTCCATTTTCAATTATCAATCAAAAAAAAAAAAAGTGACATTTTATTACATTTCTCATTTTTTAATCTAACACAATTTCAATTTTTCAATTCAATTTATATTTCAACTTTAGACTTGGATCAAAAATGCGAAATTAAAAAACGGGCCACAGAACTGAATTTGTTTTATAATGGAGGACTGGACTTTCTGTTGTCGTTACACATCTGTGCCACTAGATGGAGCTGCACTGCAGTAACCAGCTAGAGAACAGCAGGACAGTGAACACATGGAGCAGATCTGATGGAACATGGAGGAATGACGCGAAGGTTTTGTTGCAGTCCAGAATTTTTTTTTTTAGACAGAATTTTTTAAATTGCTACCTGAGTTGCTACCTGAACTGTAAAGTTTTTCCTTAAGTTTACCTGCCAATTGACTCATCACACTCACTGGGATGAAGATTTCCTGTTGCCACCACCAAACACAGAAGTCCCATCAATATTTTTCTAGTCGCTGCTTCTGTAGAGAAGCTGACTGGAACATTTCTAGCTCTACCTGTGAGACCAGCAACCAGAGGGAAGCGTTGAAGCAGGTGACCACTCACCTGTCCAGAGTGGCGTTTTCGTGCTCTCTGAGCTTCTCGATGACCGGCTGGATGCCCAACATCAGGAACTCGTACCTCAGGTGAAGCCGAAACTCCAGATTGTCCTGAAAGTTGGAAGAGCAGACGATGAGAGAGACCACAGGACGGCAGCAGAAACGCAGCTGGAGACGTTTGTTGCTTCAGAAAGTTTCCAAACCAAAACGATGCATCTTTTTCTGACAGTTTTTACCTTTTAAAATGTTTGCTTTTTAATTAATCTAAGAGAACAAAGAAAAGTTAATGAATCAAATGAATGTAATGCAAAAAAATAAAAAAACAAAAAAATTTCCACACAGAAAATAAATGATTATATTTAAAAATAATTAAGTATTTTCATAAATACAAATAAATGTGTAATGAAAATAGTTTTCAACTGCTGTTGTTTCCCGTCCCATCCACGTCTCTTTTCCTGGACCAACGGGCTACATCCGGCTAGCTAGTCCGGGATCAGTGAGGAAAAAAAGGTGCAGTTCCTCAACGGACCATTAGGGGGCCACATGGAAGAGTGGGCAGCAGTAGGGGTGCATGATAATTAGCGGCCCAATAATTATCGGCCCGATAACTATCAGGCCAATAACAGGAAATTATGACGTCATCCCGATAAGTCCGATATCATGATGAATGGCCCCGATAACATATATATTTTTGTCAACATGGCAGTGCCTCGCTCCCTCTGAGCTTTGAACGTCTGACAGTGAATGTTATGTTCAAGTGACGTCGGCATAATCAGAAAACGATTTCTCAGTAAGGAAAATCAAGAATACCCCCTCATGCCAGAAAACAACTTGTTAACTCGGTCATGTTTGTAGTTGCTGACTTTAATTGATATTTGGAGTATTTTTGCACATGTTACAAAAATACAAAATAGAAAAAATAGAAAAGGCTGAAAGAACGACTAGCAAATAAGGGAACGTTGGAATTATTTACGTTACATCTTGAATGCAGCCTGCAGCACAGCGTACTGATCACAACAAACATGGCGGCGTGGAACTTCGTTAAAGTTTCAGAAGAAGATAGTTTGCTGGTTATTTGTGACAAATGCTCCAGCCAAAGGAGGGAAAAATAGCACAAGCTTTGATACGTCAAACCTGATCAGCCACCTGAAACTTAACCATTACTTCCATGGAGTTTTGAAATCACGCTAACGTGAGCTAATGCAAGCTAACGCTAATGCGAGGTAAGTGAGCTAATGAGAATTCACTGGGACTTACACTCATCGGTGAGGCTTTTGAAAAATCCAAGAAATTAGCCAAAGATAACCTACGGGCAAAGGTTAAATGGGTAGAAGGTAGAAGTGTTTGAATCTAACTTGTGTCAGTGCATTAATTTTCTATGTATATTTACTTTTTGTAAACTTCTTGAATGCACTTTTTCAGTTAGTAATTCTGTTGCATGTATTTCCATCAGTTCAAGGAGCCTTTATTTTTTCGTGTCAGTCAGTAATGAACCTTATTTAAGTTGATGTGAGATATCGAATAGGTTTGTTTGATAGCTTTACAAAAATGTTTGAGAGGCTTGCCAATAGTTTTCATTGGAAAAAATAAATATCTGTTCATTTAAAGAGTCAAAACTGTTTTTGGTTTTTTACATATACGTATAGATGTAATGATCTTAGGTATATGTGTTTGTTATCGGTTATTGGTTATAAAAAAAAACAGTTATCGTGCATCCCTAGGCAGCAGACATGAACGTATTTAACCAGATACAAAAAAAAAAAAAAAAAAAAAACTGAACATTTTTGGTTTCCATCGCCAGATTTAACATCCATGACAGCTGCATGTGTAAATAGGGGCGGAGTTAAGAGCTCAGAGAAGATATTCACTCTAATTTTAAAGAGAATATGGCTTGTTGTGTTGGTAATTAGGCTAATACAGCACCGCCAAGCCCTCTGGGCTGGCAGCTCAGGGAGTTGGGGGTTCGGGGAGTCAAGTCTTCTGTCTGACTGACTTTATTTTCTAGTTTAACCTGAGTTGGACGGAGTCGGTTCCTGCGGATGCAGCAACCACCTATAGGCTCAAAGAAGTGGCTTCAAAGCTTACTCTTCAGGAGCCTTTTGTGTGATAACACACAGGGCTTGTCCAGTTCACTTTATGCAGTCTACGTAAATTTAGATGAACTTTAGTGAAATGAACAACACGTTTCCCATGACTCCCTTCTCAAACAGCGATGCTGCATTTAGCTCCGGTCAGTTCAACTTCTAATCGCATCGGTTCAGAGAGCATTTAAAGGGCAGAAGCTTCAGACCTCTCCGGCTCCCGCGTTGAGCACGGCGTTGATGAAGGACATGATGGCCGTCTTCAAGTTGACCTCGTCCCTGTAGCGGCCGGTGCTTTTGTCCAGCTCGTTCAGCAGGCGTCTAGAGAATCAGCAAAAAAAAAAAAAAAAAAATGTTTGGATCTAATGATTTCAGTGTGGTATTTTAGAACAAACAGTAAGAGAGAAGGAATAAATGCAACCAACGGTGGGGTACACAGGGTCAAACCGACCCTCCACATACTTCTGCAGCTCAGTCACAACTAAAAGCAACATTAAAAGCCCTCCAACGTTCTGAATCATTCATCTCCTGTGGTGTTCGCTCAACCTGGGAGGTGGTTTACTGGGTAACCCTGGGGGTTGTTGACTCAGACCTGCTACCAACTGCAGCAGGTCACCTCCCGTGACCTCCACGAGTAGGTGACCTAACCTGAGGCCATCTGAGCTACCTTCTACCTCCAAATCTACCTTCTTCAAATCACAGCAGCTTCACTAGTTATCTTGAAATATTAAGTATCCTACAAAGTCCCCTTAAACCATGTGCACCTGATGGCGGTCTGAGAGGGCACCTGCAGCCTGAATGACATCGGGCTCAAATACCTGGAAGCGGGTTCTCTCAGCAGCGTACTTCTGGTAATGCGCCATGGCCTGCAGCACCTTCTTATGGCCGTCAGGTACCAGGCAGACGGCCCCCAGGATCTCCAGCACCGCCACTTTGGTCTTGATGTTTTCTGTGCGCAGGCTCTGCGAGATGATGTTGATGCTCTGGGGGTGCGCCAGGACGTGGGCGCGGCCCTGCGAGTTGTTCATCAGGGCCTTGATGCAGCCGATGAGGGAGGTGTGGACGCGGCTCTCCGACGTCTCGTAGTCCATGCTGCGCAGGAAGTTGAGGAGGCAGGTGAGGCCGTCGAGTTCGATGAAGCGCGTGACGAACCTGGCAGAGCAGAGGAGGAGGAGAGGCCCCCCCCCGAGGAATTAACGACATTCCTGTGAGATCTGGCCTGCATCTAAGTCACAGTTAAAGACAAACGCAGAGTGGTTAAGCTGATAAAAAAGAAAAGAAACGGCAGCTTTCTTGTGTCTTTGTTGAACACCCCCATTCACCAGGGAAAAGCTACCTGGACCAAGGTTATTATGTTAACGAAAACACGAACGAAATAACGAAAACTAGAATTGAAAAACATTTTTTTAAATGTTTTTAAAAAAAAAAACAATAACTATAATAATATAATACTATACTATATACTATAATAATATCAAGAACATCCTTCATTTTCATGTTTGTAATTTTTTTTCATCATAAACGTTTGAAATCTATTAACTTCGCTCCGCCGTACAACAACAACTGCAAAAAAAAAAAAAATTTAAAAAAAAAGTGGCTGCGGCAAAAGTTGGGAGAAAGCGTCACAGTCCTATTTGGGATTTCCTTTGACTATGACTGTGTTAACGATAAAAATAAGTGCCTTGTTGTAGAAGCAGGTGATACAATGTGTGGAATACTTCTCAAGGGGAAAAAAAACCCACAAATCTTAAAGTCCATTTGAAAAGCTCGCACAAGAAGGCTAACCAAGACTAGCTGGATAAGCTAGCCTAAGCTAGCCACCTGGAAAGAGAAGCTACAGCTGCAGGCCAGTCAGCGTTGGGAAGGACCGGGAGAAAACAGCGACTATAATGGACTGTTTCCACCGGCGACCAGATAGCTGCTGGTCAGTAAATACGCAGGAACACCACAAGCAAGGAGACGCTTTGATAAATATGTTTACTGAGACCAGAATGTAAACACGAATATGTGACTGATAGCCTTCAAAAAGTTCAGTGCTTCACTCCAACCAAAATAAAAAACCCTCATTTACCAAATAAAACTAAAATTAACACTTAAACTAATAAAAACTAAAACTAAAATGATTAAAAACTAGCAAAACTGCTCTGAAAACGAATTAAAACTAACTGAATTAGGAAAAACTAAACTAAAAACTAAATAAAAACTAAAACTAATGGAAAATCCAAAACTATTATAACCCTGACTGGACCCAGGAGTTTTCACACCTGGAATCCAAATCATGAAATGGGTTTCTATGTGCGTGACTTGGACTGATAAAAGACACTTGGTCTGCTGTTCAGAAGCAGCTTCTGTGAACCACACAGGGGACGGCGAAACGCTTCAAGACACCACTGGAGCTGGTAAACATTACTGGTCGAGAGGAAGTCACCAAACAGGAGAGGTGTCCATAGCAGGAGACCACAGAGCACCTAACCTCTAACCCTTTTATTCAGTGGTCTGACAAAAACTAAAGTTGAATGTCTTGGGATGAACTCTCAGCAGTGAGGTGACGGGCGGGGGGACCGTCATGATCTGGGCTTGGAAACCTGCTTCAGGGTCTGGACTAGAGGTCTTCACTGGACCACTTTCATGGACCCAATCCCGAATGGACCTGTTGAAAATTCGACCTGAAACCAACCCGACCCAAGTCTTTAGTTTCCGATCATGAACCAAGCCGAGAATAGAACCGAAACAATCCAGCCCATGGTTGCTCCTTGTTAAAGTTGTCTAGCGTTGAATAAAACTCGATTTTCTTATCTAAAGTTGTCTTCTTCTACCGGTTCAGTTGCTACATAGGCTACATGATGTAAACAACTATAAATCCATGTCGTTATTTTCTTTGTGGATACAGATGCTATTGGTAGCAACTGCTAACGCTAATAGCCTACACCGGTCAGGACGTGTCGTGAACATGTTCTCTCATCCAGCGTTGTCATGTTGGTGATCCGTTGTGCTTTACAGCTGCCGGGCAAACCGCTAATAACACGCTACAGCAACACGGTTGTTTCATAATAAATACGCCACGTTAATAAATAATTAATTAAACTGCTCGGAGTCCTGACATTAGCTGCCACCGCCAATATATTTACCTCTCTAAAGTAAACGCAGACCCAGCCTTTCAGAGAGCACCGACCGGACCCGAGACTAACTGTACCGATTCCGACCCGAACCCGGAGTCACGTCTTTTGAATGGACCCGAGACCTGATTCGGTTCGGGTCAGAACCTCGGGTTTTCGGGTTGTCGGGTTGTTTCAAAGACCTCTACGCTGAACTAGAGCTGAGGAATTTTATCGATTCTGCGATATATATTGATATTTTATTTTCCCAGAGAGTATCGATTTTTCAGCCGCAGGTATCGATATTCTAAGCTCCTTTCAAAGCCCCCGTGTCCCGCTGGGGTGCTTAAGTCCTCCAGCTACTCTGCTGAGATGGGTGCAGTTTTAAGATGGCTAAAATGTTGCTCCAACGGACTTGAATTATTGGCTGCCATGGTGTGTTTTTACTTAACCTGGTGGCTAGAACGGCTAGTAGCTACCTCATATGTTCAGTATCAAGCCAAAAGAGCTTCCATAGGCCACTAGCTGTACTTTAACTCTCCACTGTGCTCTTACCTTTAAAAAGCTTGCAAGTAACAATTTGTACTGTTTAAAGAACTGAAACTATTTTTCTCCACAAATCTTTTATTCATTTTGTCCAGCATTTGCAAGCTGCCTGTCAGCCATATAATGTGTAATTGATGCTTTCAGTTCAATTATTTCAAACAAAGTCATTGGAACACTCACAAGATGTCACCAAAATCACTTTGTCCCTTTAAAATCTTTCAGAAAATTATGTAACTGTATATTAAGATGAATATTGATATATATCATATTGTGAGCCGAATATCGTGTATCGTATCGCAAGATTAGTGTATCACTACAGCCCCAGTTGCTCCTTTCTGAAGGTGAAACGAATCCCCCAAGTTACTAAAAAAATCTCCTGCAGCTAAGGGACGGTCCAGGATTATTCCTGAACATTCTGCAGCTCTGATCCAAAGAGCTTCTTGAAGTCTTTTCTGGAGGTTCAACCAGCTGTTAAGTCCAAGAGTTCAGCCGTGTTTTCATGCAGCGCCGTGGATGTTCAATGAGCAGCTTCCATGAAGACGCACTACGACTGCGCTTAAACACACTGGATTTATTTATCACTGCAAACTAGCTGGAGATCAGATAATTAATTCAAGGAAAACCAGTTGGTTCCACATACGTTTTCTCAGGACCGTAAATTATTTAGATTTATGTCAGCGTGTCAGCGTACAGTTGGAGGGACTAATACAAGCATGAAGAGCTTCAAACGCTGCATTTATCAGGAGGCTTTGTTGAACCAGGCGGGCGGACGTTGCTCTGCCCGGCCGGGCCAGCACACCCACACCTCTCACTCCTTTCATTCAAATTACCAGCTCAGAATCATTACCAAACAACTTATGCATTTAAACTTTACACAACACCCAACTCAGTCTCTTGTTTAGTGTCTGAGCTGATTGAAAAGCAGCGAGTCACTGACTGAAAGCAGAGAAGCTGCAGGATGTTCAGCCCTTCTGTAAATGACGCTCCCACTCGATGAGATTCCTGTTGGGCCTCATAAACCATTTCATACAAATGAGGGTTTGTGAGACGGACAAAGACGGGCAGAGGAGAAAGGGGGCGGAGCAAAAAGAAATGCATGCCTGCATTAGGGGTGGAATGGTTACTGGTATTATGGTAAAGCGTGGTAAAATTTTACGCGATAACGATTACTGTTTATGTTTGACTTCTTCTCATTATCGTGGTCGATTACTGGGATATGTAATATCAGCCTCAATTAAGTCTGCGAGCGACTCGCGACTGTGTCTCGCGTGAATATGTAGCTTGTAACATCGGCATCGTAACATCACCATGGCAGAAAGTGGTGACAGCACGCTGGACATTGAAAAATGACATCGAAAAATGACCGGAACGATGTTCTTCTGATGCAGTTAAAATATTTATTTATTCCATTAACTGATCCGACAACCATAACGCCGGCAGTTAGCGCCACAGCGGTCAAAAACCTTTTGCCCTCCCGGGTCAAACAGCTAACCAATAACAGGCAGCTACCTTTATACCTGACCCTCAGGTAACAACACAGCGACACCCACAGACACACAGAGTGAACTACAATTCATAACAACATATTTGGCTCCGATACAACTGTTTCTTTATTTGTATATTTATACGTATTTAAGGTTCAGCCTAAAGTCCAAAGTTTATTTCATTTGAAATCACTATACAGTAATTTTTGTTCCTGATAATTGTTTGCATATTTTGACCTACTATGGTTGTTAAAGTGTTTATTCATTTTATATTGCCCTTTTAATGTGCAAGTTTCATTTTGATAAGATTTTGGCTTCTGATGTTTTAGTATGACGAGAAAATCACAAGATTTTGTGAAATTATTAAAATGTATGTTTTTTTAGACATTTGCACAGCAATTAAGAATATCGCGATAATATCGTAAACCGTGATAATTTGTTCACGATAATCGAGATATCAAATTTTCCATATCGTTACATCCCTAGCCTGCATACATACATGCAAAAGCTTCACCTGGAACAGTCTCTCCTCTGATTTCCAGCTGCAGCTGGATGAGCTGCAGAAGATCATACGTGCGTGTATTCTCAACGGTGCGTTCAAATCTCTGAGATCACACACACGTAAAACTTCAGACAATGTGCTTCTTGTTTGAGTGCAGACGGCGCAGACTCCACTCTGCACCGGGGTGGCGAAAAGTAAATTCACTGTATGAGATATGACTTGATTTAACACAGACGTGAGAGGGAAAGTGAGGCGGAACTGATCCAACTGTAACAGTTGCACATTTTACATCGGTGACAAGTGTTTGGCCGGCGCAGGAGGCGGCGGTGGCCCGACGCCTGCTCGCGAGCTGAAGGCTCCACCGCCGGGGGAGACGTGGAGGAGAAATTAAGCTGAACATCCCCGTGATTAATGTATGGAAAGCAGAGGGTGAAAAATGTTGTTCTTGGAGGCCGGGTTCAAATGGATGGAGGGGATTCAAGGCTTCGCCCGCCGCCCGCCTCGCTTCAGTTTGCCAGAAAACACACGCAGGCGCATGCACAAACCGTATAACCCCGGTGCATCTGCGTGCAGGTGAAGTACGTCTGAGAGCAGATGCGTGCAAGAAATTTGAACCATGGCTCCTTAAAGGACGTTCACCTCTGTCCAAAACCCTACTGAGCTGACATGCAACAGTTCCTTCCTCCTCTCCTTCAACGCTTCCTGCTCCCTCCAGTGTGCACTTGAATCAATGAATATCTATGGCAAGCGGTTTTAACATAAAATAGTTAAGTTTTACTATCCAGAATTAGCATTATAGATATCAATAATTTAATTTTGACTAGTCGTAATTATATTATGACTAGTAGGAATATTAAAGATATCTGTAAATTCATTCTGCCTAGTCAAAAGTATATTTAGAGATATCTGTAATTCGTTTTTGTCTAGTCAAAACTGAATTACAGATATCCGAAATGACGTCACTTAACGCACCATCGACTCGTCACACATCCTCAATGACAATTACAGATATCTTTAATTTGGTTTTGACTAGTCAGAATGAAAGTTAAAGATATCTCAAACGTAACTGACTAGTCAGACTCGTTGAGTAAGACGTTTCTCATGCAAAGCATCCAATTCGTTGCTTATTATTGGCAAGCTTTCTATTGGCTATTGGCTCAGTGAACCAAAGTTTCAGTTAACCAAAGAGTAATTCCTCTCCATTTCTGGCTGTTAGCTCCTGTCGTGCTCGGGCTGTGGCGTTTAAAAAAGCAACAAACACGCCAACTTCAGCCCCCCGTTGCTTGGACATCATGAGAAACAGTAAAAAGTCCTACTAGTATTTCAGCCAGTTTATCAGCCGAGAGTCGGCACGCCAAGGCCCACGCTTTCGGCTGCCGCCCATATCAAAAAGCACCTAACTCCTGTGGCCCTCCCTGCGGGTGGTGGGCCCACGGGCAGGCGAACCCATGTAGCTCATTTGGGCTGAGCCCGGCCGGGTCCCATGGGCGAAGGCCTGGCCACCAGGTGCTCCCAAACGAGCCCCTCCCCCAGGCCTGGCTCCAGGGTGGGGCCCCGGTGACCCTAACCCGGGCGAGGGACATCGGGCTCTTGCTGTAATTCTTTCCATAGAGTCATGTGAATCGCACTTGGAAGGTGAGAAGTTCAGTCATTTGGGAGAGACTCAGAGTAGAGCTGCTGCTCCTTCACATCGAGAGGAGCCAGCTGAGGTGGTTCGGGCATTTGGTTAGGATGCCCCCCGGACACCTCCCTGGAGAGGTGTTTCAGGCATGTCCAACTGGCAAAAGACCACGGGGCAGGCCCAGGACCCACTGGAGAGATTATATCTCTCAGCTGGCCTGGGAGCACCTCTGGATTCTCCCAGAGGAGCTGGTGGAGGCGGCCGAGGGGAGGGAGGTCTGGGCCTCTCTGCTGAAGCTGCTGCCCCCGCGACCCGACTCCGGACCAAGCGGGAGCTAATGGATGGATGGATGGATGGACAGTATTTCAGCTGGCTAGCTGGATAAAACAGAGTTACAGTAGTGGTAGGTGGTTTTAATGGTTTTGATTTGGTATCAAGCCCCGCCTCACTTTTTCACTTTTCTTTTCCTGCTCACTTTTCACAGATATCTGCAATGTCATTTCGCCTAGTCGAAACTCTAATACAAGATATCTGCAATTACATTCTGACTAGGAAGAATCAGTTTTAAAGATATCTCTAATAAAAGTTCCTTTCGCGATATCTACAATCTGATGATAGATATCTACATATGAATTATGACTATCCATAATTCCAGTTGGAGATATCAACAACTTAATTTTGACTAGTCGTGATTCCAGTTCAAGATATCAACAATGTTATTCTGGCTAGGTAACATTCAATTTAAGATATCTTGATATACAAAAGCAGATATCTTGAATTAACAGTGTTTGGAGATATCTAGAATTAGAATTGCGACTAGTCAAAATTATGTCGTAGATATCTTTAAATGGAAATAAGGATAGTCGTAAATCAGTTGCAGATATCTGCTTTGTGAATTGTGGATATCTGTTAATGGATTATTATCTGTAATATTAAACCCCATACACATGAATGGGAAAAGTGACGTCATTTGTCCTAGTAAGAATGATGTTGTGAATATCTGAAATTACAATTGTGGATAGGAGAAACTACTTTGTGGGATATCTGAAATGTTATTTTTGGATAGGAAGAATTGAATTATGGATATCTCCAAGACATATCCAGTTTAACTATTTTATGTTAAAACGGCTTGCCATAAATCCCACATCCTTCAGCTCTCAAGTCCCCTCCTGTCTCGTCCTATCCGCTGACATTCACGCTCAACCGACTGGCATGCAGGTCTTACCCCCCCCCCCCCCCCCCCCGTTTTTCTTTTTTCTCTGAACGAGCGCTGCATACTTGAAAACCCACAAGGTTCAAAACAGCGAGAGTACGACCGCTTCTGCATACGGTATGAGCAGAGGCAGAGCTGCTGAACAATGCTGAAGGTGAGCCAACCACACACAAACACAGAGACCTTCAAACAAAAGGAAAAAATAAAGGAGGGAGCATAACTTGGAATGAGATCAGGCTAAACTGAAGTGACAGTGGATGGGAAAAAAAAAGAGGAGGCCGTGTTAACTCTGGGTCAAGGCTGAGCAGCTTTAAAGGAAATATACTCTGTTCTTCCTCAGAGGCTGGCACGTCTTCCAGAGCTCTTACTGAAACGTCTGTGAGCTGTTTCGTACCCGTGACGCAGGACAAGAGCTCTCTTTTCAGCCACATCTGTTCAGCTCTGCTCAGAGCAGCCAGCTAGGGGGCGGAGTCAGAAACTCAATCCCCGCCCTGTAGGTTGTGCCCCTTTTTAAAGTCATGGTAACAGCTTCAGACTTGCACATCTCGGAGGTCAGACTACTACGGACATTTCGACTTTATTCTCGTAAGTGAGGAATGAAAAAAAAAAAAAATCACTGCCCGCAATTTTTTTTTTCTCAGTGTGGCCCTAATACTCCGTCGTAGTTGGACACGTGAAGTCGGTGGGGATTAAAACGAGGAGGCTGGATAATTTCTCGGCGATGTCATGAACGGATCACCGAACTATACATCGCCAGACCGAGGAGCGCCACGCAATTTATATTAGTGTTTGGCTCGGTCAAACTATGTGCAAAGAAATCCTTTATAGTTTCATGATACGTCCTTTAATCCTCGAGAAACCAAAGAGAGGAAACTTCCATCCATAAAAAAAAGTCCACTTGATTGGGTCCGGGATCAAACGATGGTGGATCCAGAACACGAACAGTCGGATCCAAAACAGCTCACAGAGGATTTGTTTGTTGTGGCGTCTCAAGCACCAGACCCTTCTCCAGAATCGGACCCTTCAACGGGCCACCAAAGCGGATCAAGCGCTGGCTTTGAGCCCGGGTCCAATTAGGAACCGGTTCTTCATTTTTCAAAAGCCAGTTCGCCAATAAATGAATGAATGAATGAATGAATGAATGAATCACAGTTTCAGAGCCAGGACGACTGGTGCCACTCTGCCCCAGAACTGTGGGCGAGATTAAAGACCAGTTACGTCAGGTTGATGGGATTACTGGGACCAGCACTGTTAAAGTATCATCTCTGTCGAACTGGGAGAGAAGAAACTGGAGGACAGGGACACCAAAATCAAGCAGCAGCAATCTCTTTTCACTACGTTCATTAGGGCTGTAGCGCTACACTAATCTCACGATATGATACACGATATTCGGCTCACGATACGATATATATCGATATTCATCTTACAATACATTTACATCATTTTCTGAAAGATTTTAAAGGGACAAAGTGATTTTGGTGACATCTTGTGTGTGTTCCAATGACTTTGTTTGAATTAATTGAACTGAAAGCATCAATTACACATTATATGTCTGACAGGCAGCTTGCAAATGCTGGACAAAATGAATAAAAGATTTGTTGAGAAAAATAGTTTCATTTATTTAAACAGTGCAAATTGTTGCTTGCAAGCTTTTAAAGGTCAGGTCACAATGGAGAGTTAAAGTACAGCAAGTGGCCTTCTTTGGCAGTTTTTTTGGCTTGATACTGAACATATGAGGTAGCTACTAGCCATTCTAGCCACCAGGTTAAGTAAAAATAAACCATGGCAGCCAATAATTCAAGTCCGTTGGAGCAACATTTTAGCCATCTTAAAACTGCACCCATCTCAGCAGAGTAGCTGGAGGACTTAATGGCTCTTCCTGTGCGGGACACGGGGGTTTTGAAAGGAGCTTAGAATATCGATACCTGCGGCTGAAAAATCGATACTCTCTGGGGAAATAAAATATCGATATATATTGTAAAATCAATAAAATTGCTCAGCTCTAATGTTCATGCAACGAGACACCAGCCAGACTAAAACATTTAGGGTGAATTCCAATTCCTCCCTTAACCCTAAATCTCAACCCTCAATCTCAGAAATGCGTGCTCCCGCTAAGTGCAAGTGCTGTCCTGATTCTAAGAACGTCAAATTGAGGGACAAGTTTGAGGGCTGTATCGCCCTCAAAATTGAGATTCTCCGGCACCACCCTTGGAAGTAAGGGCTACCCAGGAGGCACTGGGTAATTTAGCCAAGACATCTTCGAAAAGGATGGTGACAAAAAAGCTAGCTACAAATGTAAGTATCTTTGTTGTTCTTAAAGATATAAATGTTACCAAACCATCTTATTGTCTTTGTTTGAGACTTTTTTCATGGATTAACATCGTTGTTGCATAACATTTATTTTCTTACTTTACGACGTTTGCTGCCGGACTGGCGGTCCCAGCCGGCTTCACGTTACTTGTATACCTTGTTGTGTAGCGACGGAGGAATGAATAATGTATCCTCTATTGTGTTATTTGCTATATTATTTAGAGAATATACAGCGCTCTTTTCAAGTGTTATCCCTGTGTCATTTCAGGGAATACAGAGACAACACAGGGTTCTGATACATTTCAGTCTGAAGACGTAACTGCCCTCGAGGGGTGTCCCATTTCTAAGTCACAAGATAGCCCTTAAGGTTGCTTAAGGTTGGTTAAGATTGAGGGCCAAAAATTGAGGGTTAAGGGCGAGGGTTGAAACTGAAGGTTAAAAGAGGAATTGGAATTCACCCTTTGGCTGCTATATTAAGACGATGCTCCTGCTGCCTTTCATCTGCTCCATTACAAACCGAGATCCAGCACGGAGGTGAAATGGAAGCAGCAACAGAAGAGCAACTTTTAATATTCCACGATGGTCGGCGGTGTTCAGTAACACCAGCGGCCTTCGTCAGCATGCTGCAGACTGGCGATATTAAGACACAGGTTCTGAGGGAAAACAAGGTAATCACTGCGATCGTGTCCTTTGTGCACCACCAGAGCACGAGAGGGAGGTTCAAATCACAGACGTAACGATGTAATGACATGGAAAAAAACAAACCAGTTCCTCAAATGGTTCAAAGCTGAACCGACTCAACACCGGCGGCAGCAACTGGTGAATTCTGGTCCAAAAGGGGCGTCGGCTACCTGGTGCACATTTATCACGTTCCTTTAATAGATACGAACACAGAACGATGCCTCGGTACAAAAACGCATCCAGGAGATTTTCTCAAAAGTGGAAAACCCCTCGACCGCAGGCAGACAATACTTTTAATGAGCAGTACGGAGAGAAAAACATATCCAGATGCTCGACTTCAAATCCAGAGCTGGAGTCCAGCTGAAAGAGCTGCTTGAGGTTTTAGCTGCGTATCCAAAACTTTCTTCCTCTTTGAACTGAGGATGACCCCTGTGGCAGACAGTCTGCCTGAAAGCTTAACCGCACGGCTCATCCGAGTCCAGCGCTGCTCTCCAGAGTCCCTCCTGCGCCCGTCACATCACGGCCGCATTCGCACACACTTGTAGGGTCTCCTTTAAAAGCATCCACTCGCCCATGTGTAGGGGCCAGGATGTGAAGGACGAAGTGCAGCTCTCGCTCAGATTAGAGACTTGTGAGGTCTGGTGTGTAACTGAGCTAAAAAAAAGGGCTTAACGAAGGACACAATCAAACTCCTGGTCCGAGGCGCTCATCTGTGATAAATGTGATTGACTGGATGTCCATGAGTCTGTAAGCAGTCTGTCCCATGTGGTCCTAATATCTCCAGCGTCTCGTCTAGGAAGCCAATATAAGGCATGAAAAACGTCCTCCGCAGCCTATTTCACACAATTAACATCATCCAGATTTTAAGCTTTTTCTTAAGAATCTAATTCACATAATAAAGCAAAGGCAGCAGTTGGACCTTGTGCCGTTATTCCACTGTACCTACTCCTGTCTTTGTCAACAATTAAAGGTCACCTCGCGTATTTTCATTGAAATTAACGGAAAACATTTTCCTGTTTTCACCAGCGCTGCGGCTAACGTGCAGCAGACTCCTGGAATGGGGAACCAGTCGACCCCGCCATCGACTCCTGCAGGCTATGTTTGACTTTGCGCTCAGATGCGCAAGTTTCCAAAATGTCAAACGGAAAACGTGAGTCAAGAACGTCGCCCATTAACAACCCATTGGACCAGGGGTGGGCACAGTCCCAGTCCTCCAGGGCTGCTGTCCTGCAGGTCTTGGTTGTTTTCCTGCCACAACACACCTGTTTTAAATGAATGGATCACCATCGGCTTGTCATCCAGGTCTGCACAAGATGGTTAACGATTCATTCATTTGAATCAGATGCTGAAGCAGGAAACAGGACACCTTGCAGGACACCAACCCTCAAGGACTGAAGGACTGGAGTTGCCCACCCCTGGGTTTGAACTAACTGGTACGGACACCACAAGGAGCACCAACGACAGCGATGGCGGCCTCGGACTTATGAGAGGGAGTTGGAGATAACTGTGCTTCAGCTCAGGACACAGAGACGACCCTGTCACGTCAACTGTGAGATGCTCATTTAGGAAGAGAAACAACAGAGCTGACTTGAAAAAACTGCCTCCATCCACGTGAATCAGCAGGTCCACTTGGCTCTTCGAGTTTAACGAATCAAACACTGCCTTCTTGCTTCATCTGACCGTGTGTTCTGTACGTTTGCGCCTCTTTGAAGAAGCGGGAGTAGGATTTGGTGAAAACCAATGAGAAAGCTGCAAACCATAAACGAATAAAGGTCCTCCCGCCTCGTCCTGGAGGATGGAGAAGAGCCGGAGTTTGGTTCGTCTGCACCGAGATGCTACACAGCACTGGCGGTGCGACATGCAGCATAAAGACGAGGACCTGCCCTCGTCTTTATGGTGCCGTAACCCTAACCCTAACCCAACCCTAAACTTAACCCCAACCCTAACCCAACCCTAAACTTAACCCTAACCCTAACCCTATAGAAACATTTAATTCAGCTGTCATGAAACCCTCTTGATTCTTATTTACACGACTCCACACTGGCGCTCACTAATATGACGGTGGATACCTGCCAACAGGCCACCCTGGTGATCATCTCTTACCTCTCCAGCGACCCCTGTCCCTTACCTGAACCCCCTTCATTTCTGCTCAGCTCCTCAAGAAACCCATCATTCTGGTCAGTAAAGCAAACACTACTCCATCCAGCACCCCGTAAAAGCCGTTTTCTTCACCATCGCACGCTACAGCCCCCTGTTAAGTGGAACCTTCGACAGATCTGGCGGCAGAATGTTGTGAAGAATAATATCTACATGCGCTGGTAGCGGATCACTCGCAGGGTTATTGACACAGGAGCGGCGGGGGACGGTCAATACTCCTGCTGGAAAACATCTGCAGGAACCACGTCCAGACAGCTGTTTCGGGAGCCCTGCGACTGCAGTGCATCGTGGGCCAGCGTGGCCTCAGCGACCTGGAGGGAGAAGCTTCGTTTTCCAGCCTCCTGCAGACATTTCACAACCGACGCGGCGGCGGCGGCCGAAGGAGCCGAACATAAACAGCGGCGTGGTTGTGCAGATGACTCGACGCAGCCGACACTTCGGGACGAACGCTTAACCGCGTAGTTGAAATACCCCGAGTGTTCGTGCTCAGATATCTGGGAGCTGAAGCTGCAGCAGCTTGTGTTTGAGTTTAGATTCAGCTTCACATCTCTAGATACACAACTCCAGCTCCGTTTGACAGATGGCGAATAAAAAATGAAAGTGCTGGCAGAGAGAGTTAGAAAAACAGAAAATTCCTTTCTCTCTTTTTTTTTCTTTTGCAGGGGGGGATAAATAAGAGATCTTATTTCTCAGTCATTTTGAATAAAAACATCTGCTAAATGAATGTAACCAAGTGTATTTGACCAGTACCTGGCTGTTTCTCTTCATCTCTACTGAAGCAGTGAGGGTGCACTTAGTTTTCAACGCCCGTTCCTGTGAAATAACTTATGGCAGTGTAACATGTCGTTAAACTGACTCATGGCATCTTCTGTCGTGACGGTGATCTTTTGGACGCATTCGATTAAAAGATGTGACAATGAGTTTCTACGTCGCAAAAGCAGAAACGCTCTGGAATGGGTTTTTTTTGGGGGGGGGGGGGAGGGACCGACACTGAAAGCTCACGTTTCATTCGCTCCGGCGAAAACGCACCTGGCTCTCCTCCCGCTAAAACAAATCAACACCCGGCCAGGCCAATCACAACGATCTATCTGATATAATACGGGGGCCGTGCTTGATGTGCGACCGCCGCCTGGTTCCAGACATCCGAACCCCTGCACTCCACCGAGATGACCGATTTGTCTGGCGGCGTGACGCGAAGCAGAGGATTTCGGTCCAGCGACTTTGGAGAGACGCTGCCATTAGCTGAATTCCAGCCTCCGAAGCTGCTGTGAAGCAAAATAGAGGTTTCGTGTGATTGGTTCAGAAGCCTCCCTGCACTCGGGTCTGAAATGGATAAATGAGAGGAACCAGTCTCTGCAGATGGTTGTTCTGTGTTGTGCAAACATTAAAGTGATTGAACCGCATATTTTTTTTCCATGTTGTCGTCTGTGATTTTTCTGCAACGTTTGCCCTCCTGAATGGTTGAAGGAGCAAGAAAGCATCTGTGCAGGCGTCCAGCATGCACGATCGGCTCAAAATCAAAGATCAACAAAACATCTGTGGATCTTTGGATGGTGAGGAGGAGTTCTGGACCCTTCCTGGGTAGGACTTTCTGGCACTGCATTAAATTGGTTTATGTCCTATCTAAAAGACAGGGAGTACTTTGTGTCTATAGGTAACTATAGAGGGTGAATTCCAATTCCTCCCTTAACCCTCAATCTCAAAAATGCGTGCTCCCGCTAAGTGCAAGCACTGTCCTGATTTCAAGAAAGTCAAATTGAGGGACGAGTTTGAGGGCCGGATCGCCCTCAAAATTGAGATTCTCCGGCACCACCCTTGGTGGTGAAGATGAAGACATCTTCAAAAAGGATGGTGACAAAAAAGCTAGCTACAAATGTAAGTATCTTCGTCATTCTTAAATATATAAATGTTACGAAACCATCTTATTGTCTTTGTTTGAGACTTTTTTCATGGATTAACATCGTTGTTGCGTAACATTTAATTTTTTTTACTATACAATGTTTGCTGCCGGACCGGCGGTCCCGGCCGGCTTCACGTGACTTGTATACCTTGTTGTGTAACGACGGAGGACTGAATAATGTATCCTCTATTGTGTTATTTGCAAATATTATTTAGAGAATATATGGCGCTCGTTTCAATGTTATCCCTGTGTCATTTCAGGAATTACAGAGACAACACGGGCTCTGATACATTTCAGTCTGAAGACATAACTGCATTCGAGGGGTGTCCCATTTCACAAGATAGCCCTGACACTTACTTTCGAGGGTTAAGATTGAGGGCCAAAAATTGAGGGTTAAGGGCGAGGGTTGAGATTCAGGGTTAAGGGAGGAATTGGAATTCACCCTAAATCTGAGCAAACTAAAATAACTTGTGGAGTTCCTCAAGGCTCCATCTTGGGGCCACTGCTGTTCAACATCTACATGCTCCCACTTGCTCAAATGATGAAAAACAACAAAATATGTTACCACAACTATGCTGATAACACTAAAATCTACATAACCATCTCACCAGGAGACTACAATCCGATCCAAACACTGACCAGATGCACTGATCAAATTAGAGACTGGATGTGTCAGAACTTCCTTCAGTTAAATGAAGACAAAACTGAAGTAATAGTTTTTGGAGCCAAGGAAGAAAGATTAAAAGTCAGCACTCAGCTTCAAAGAGCTAAGACAGAAACCAAAAACAAAGCCAGAAATCTGGCTGTAGTCATGGACTCAGATCTGAACTTCAGTAGTCACATTTAAACAGTTGTGAAGTCGGCCTATCCTGTGAGGATTCGTCACAAATAACCACTAAACTATCTTCTTCTGAAACTTTAACGAGGTTACACGCCGCCATGTTTGTTGTGATCAGTACGCTGTGCTGCATGCTGCATTCAAGGTGTAACGTAAATTCCTCCGTTCCCTCGTTTGCTAGTCGTTCTTTCAGCCTTTTCTATTTTTTTCTTTTTTTATGTGTAACATGTGGGAAAATACTGCAAATATTAATTAAAGTCAGCAACTACCAAAATTATGCCCGAATTAACGAGTTGTTTTCTGGCATGAGGGGGTATTCTTGATTTTCCTGATTGAGAAATCGTTTTTCTGATTATGCCGACGTCACTTGAACATAACATTCACTGCCGGTCATTCAAGGCTCAGAGGGGGCGAGGCACTGCTGTGTTGACAAATATATATATGTTATCGGGGCTATTCATCGTGATATCGGAGTTATCAGGATGACATCATAATTTCCTGTTATCGGCCCGATAGTTATCGTGCACCCCTACTTAAAAAGGTTTCTTTTATGAATGAAAGCAGCTGTAAACCCACACCCCAACTCATTTCAGTTAGTTCATAGCTGCAATAAGTTGACATTTGAATGTAAAGAGCTTCGTCATAAATAACTGTGCAGTCATATCTTGTTCTAGATATACAAAAGGGCATAAGGGAACAACATGACACCTTGTCATTTGCATTATCTTCCCGTGAGTGAGTGTGACAGCGGGTGGCTTGTGACAATGTGCTCTTTTCAAGCGCCCTGCCTGGCACCCTACACAACCACCATGTGTTTGGGTCCTGCAGCCCTGCAGAGCAAGTTCGACGGCAACAAGGGCCCTCTTCACAACCCGGGCCCAGCTGCATCTGCAAAATGCCAGAAGGAGGGAGGGAGGCCGTGAATCAAAGCTGGATAAGGGCAGACACCGAGCATGTCTCACGAGGCACGGCCATAAAAACAGCAAACACACACTGATGCCACCCATAAAGCCGGTGAGGCGCTTCGGTTCCTCCCAGACATCTGAGCTCAAAGTCGCCTTTTTGCCTCAGACGCCCATTTGTCACAAAGGTGACAATGGCAGGATATTAACACACGGCCCTCGACTCTTCCCTGAACACCCATAATCCACCAGGCGCACCTGCTACCAGCATCACTGCTGCAGTCCTGAGAAACAACTGCATTTTAACGCTCCACAACTCCATAAAAACACGAGGATGAGTGCAGGTGCGCCATCAAAGCGTTGATTGAGTCGTTACAGTCGCCTCTATGGAGGTTCATTAATGAGGAGTGAAAGGAATGAGAGAGACGGACAGAGTAAGGAGGTTTCTGTCAAACTGACGAGAAAGAAGCACAGAACAGACAAACTAATGGACTAATCTCCGTCCAGATGCTTGAAGCATTCAACACTCATCCTGTATCTTCTCTACTTCCCAAACGTTCTTGCAAAACTACCATGCTGCTTCAAAAAAACAGGCTCAAGCAATAAAGGCTTTCTTCAAGCATTAAAAAGGGGGGAATGTAACGTTCAAAATCTGTATTTAGAAGGTGGACATGATCTTTAACTGTCGACCCCCATCCCGGTGGTCTCTTACATCAACTTCGTATCGTGTTGCGGCACTATTTCTCATCAAACTAACTCACAGAGCTACAGAGGTCATCATGTTGAAGTATTGACTGAAGAAGATGAGCTATAGTAAAGCTTCTTTCAAATAAGACAATTTTATGCCCCATTTGCCAGGACTCCCCACTAGGGTTGGGAATCGAGAACTGGTTCCTGTAGAGAACCGGTTCCGTATGTTTCAATTCCATGGAATCGTTTGGCAGTTTATCTAGCGTTTCTCTTATCGATTCCAACCAGCACGAATCTCACGTAATTTACGCAAGTTACGCACAGTCAATTCCAGAAAGCACTTACGTGATTAAGTTACGTCGGTTTAGCACGCGCATTGCAGTTGTAAACAACAATGGCGCCCACTAGGTTCAAACGCTCCAAAGTTTGGCTTCATTTCACCAAAGAAAGATGGCAACAAGGCAACTAGCAGTCATTGTAAAGTGGAGATAACAGCGTCGGGAGGGAACACGACTAACATGCAGAAACATTTGCGCACACAACATGCGATAACGAGTGTCGTGTTTTTGACGCGCTTCAGACTGATGGATCTCAACCCATCAGATCACCTACGCTATGCCACTGTCTATGTTCTTCTTTGTAAAACAGGCTATAACATTAACGCTGTGCTATTAAATGAATACCTTCAGCATTACATTAAGAAGATGATCGTGATGAGAGAGAGAGTCTGGCTGGTTCAGAGGCTGGAAGACATGATTATTTTTCTGCAAAAGAATTGTTAATTCTTCATAGTATTTGCAGATTTGCACCATGCACTGTTCCGTTGTATTTGATAGTATTTATCTTTATTTATTATTATTTTTGAGTGCTTAGTGAGCTCATATATCCTTTTAAAAGGGAGATTTTTTTATTTCTATTAGGAAAAACACATTCTTGTGTATTTGCACAGTTACATATTACAACAGTTAACACGTTATCCAGGCTTTGGGCCTCTTTTGACCTCACTGTTGAGTTTGTAAGCTCGTGACTTCTAAGTAAAAAAAAAATGATGCTAATAAAACTGTTCTCCTTTTTGCCCAAATTAGAATCGATAAGAGAATCGGATCATTAAACAGTATCAATACTGGAATCGGAATCGGAAAAATCTTATCAATTCCCATCCCTACTCCCAATGTGTCCTGGTCGGGGTTCAGGACTAGAACCCAATACATGAAAGACACAATGACTCTTCAAAGCTGCACTCCACCCGGTAAAGGGACTGCTGCAGAGAGACATCCGGTAATCTGAGCGGACCGGCGATCAGCCGACTCCGACAGTCATGTAGTCTGAAAGCAGCTGCAACTGCAGACTCAACCTCCACGTGTAGAGCTAAAGCTCGGGGGTTAAAGAATGGGGTTCAGATATAAGTTCAACGCTCCTGACCCCCCCCCCCCCCCGGTGCTTTTCTTAAGCAATAAACCAATAACCAATAAATTGGTCAGTCAGTTCTTGATTGATCATGTCTAACTCATAAGCTAACTCGACAGGCGAAACCTCAAAGGATTCCTTATTTCTAGGATACTTTTTCTCTGGTTCTGGTTTTATGAATGGCGCGGTTTTTGGTTTTTAATGTCATGCAGAATGTGTAAAACTCCACATGGCAAGAGAAGGGCAAAAATTAGCACTAATATAATGTTTAAAGTGAGTGACAGATGCATATTGGTACTCTCCTCTTTCAAACACTGTCAGTATCTGCGTTATATCTGTACTAACTTAATGATATGAAGCACATGTTGTTCCAGAAGATATAGTTTCATATATATATAATTTTTGGTTTTCCATTATTATTAAAAACTCTCGTGTGCTGTCTACAGACCATCTGGATCTAATGATAGAAGCATCAGAGCAGACTCAGGTGCTAAATCAGATTTATTGAGTTTTAGACAACAGACTTTCTTACACGTCACCGAAATTAAAGAAATATATAGGCTGAGTTTTTTAAGTTAAAGAGAGGGTCGTATTTCTTTCAATCTCGAACAAAATCTCACATTGTTCATTACGAATAGTCGAAATGCCCTTCCCTCATCCGAAGACGGTGGACTGAGGCTCAGGTCAACCCTCTAATCCACCTGAGACACGGCGGCGCTCACGTAGCCTGCAGCTAAACCAGGAGATGACATCACGGTGGCTGCGTCTACCTTCCACATTTACTGTGAAGGTGAAAAGCTCTCCACTCGTTCAATCAATCAACTCTCAGAAGATATACGTTTGATCCTTTCACAAAGCAGAGTAGGTGAAAGTAGACGGCGACCACGGAGGTCTTCTCCATGTTCATGGAACGCTTGGAAACCAATAGCACATGTCGTCCATCGCCTGTTGTTCATACCGTCGTTATGGCGGAAAAAACAAATATTGAATGCAGACACATCTGCTGCGCAGACAGCCAGATCAGTGTGGCTGATTTTTTATTTCCTGTGAGCATTTATTTACTTAATACAAGTTTAAAAGGAAGGCTTTTCTCTTTTTTTTTTTTCCTCTTTAAGTTGAAACAATTTCCTGAGGTCTTAAAGAAATCTCCGTGACACGCTTCGGTCAGAAATAGCACAGAAGTACACGGCAGAAGAGTTTCCCCTTCAAGCGCATCTCCTTCGAAGCGGCAGGGAGGGCCTCTTTGAAACACCAGCAGCGCAGCTTTGCAGTACCCGCTCGCATTTTGTGAATTTTAGGAAAGGATAAACCGTAACATGTTTGAACTGAATTAAACTTTATTGATTTGATCTGCGTTCAGAGTAAAGACGACATTTGTTGTGAATAAATGAACTGGATCAAGTCAATTCAAATAAGAGTCAAATTTTGGATCTTCTCATGTCTGAACTGCTGCATTTTATCAGATGTGGAGTGCAGAGCCGCTTCATAAATTATTGGCGATTGAAATCGAAGAACCCTCTATCAGCGGAGCATCTCCGACGACAGATGCAGATGGAGCGAACACAAACGCAACCATGCATACACAGACGGCCCAGACGTGACCCAGACTTCAAAGCTGCCCCGAGTTCTCGTCACTCTGCACAGTCGGTCAGCCACTTTATAGCTCCCCCCGAGAAAACTCAGCTGCCCCACTTTGGTCCAGAGCGGAGCATCGTACGGCGGCTGATGGACGGCTCCGGGGTCGTCCAGGGTCCCTGAACGTTTCCGTGTGGCGACGACTGTGTCCAGACGGCTGCTCGTGACCGCGCCGAGGGGGGAGAACCATCAACTGTCGGTCTAAAAATATCTGGGATTGGTTGCATTTCAGTTGCAAGTAATTAAACCGGATCCTTCCGATGACAGGAGACGGTAGCACATCATTAGCTGTAATTAGCATGTGGTTGCCACCTCAACAGGTCCGACCGCTGGACCGCGTGATTCGAACGAGCGCCGTGGCATGCACGGTGGCAGGGAAAAAAAAAAAAAGACTCACCTCATTGGCTGAGTTCGAAGCGCCGTCTTCAGATCTTCAACCACCTTGTTCCTCATTTCCATTTCCTCCTCATCAAAGGCAAACAGTGTCTGCATCTGCAGGAAGAAACGGAGAGGTTAGCTGAGAAATAAGTAGAGCTGAGCGATTTTATCGATTCTGCGATATATATATTAGGGGTGTAAAAAAAAAAAATCAATTTGGGGATATATCGCGATATTCGGCCACCCGATAAAATATCGATTTTTTTTTAGCCCCTAATATCGATTTTTTAGACAAATTCATTCATTCACTTAAATGTGCAAAAACACTAATAAACAATAAATAGGTTGTTTTGAAGCAAATAGTTTTGACTCAATCTGTCCTCTGAACGATCAATATTATCTGATGAACATATACAGCAACTTGATTTTTCATCTCTACTTTTAATTTTGATATTAACTGGGTAGAATATCACAATATATGGTGATATCGCGATATCGTAACAATATCGTATCGTGACCCAAGTATCACGATACATATCATATTGCGAGGTCCTTGCCAATACTCACCCCTAATATATATTGATATTTTTTACCCCAGAGTATCGATTTTTCAGCCGCGGGTATCGATATTCTAAGCTTCTTTCAAAACCCCCGTGTCCCACCTTTAAAAGCTTGCAAGCAACAATTTTCACTGTTTAAATAAATGAAACTATTTTTCCTCAACAAATCTTTTATTCATTTTGTCCAGCATTTGCAAGCTGCCTGTCAGCCATATAATGTGTAATTGATGCTTTCAGTTCAATTAATTCAAACAAAGTCATTGGAACACTCACAAGATGTCACCAAAATCACTTTGTCCCTTTAAAATCTTTCAGAAAATGATGTAAATGTGTTGTAAGATGAATATCGGTATATATCGTATCATGAGCCAAATATTGTGTATCATATCGGGAGATTAGTGTAGCGCTACAGCCCTAGAAATAAGTCTGAGTTTCTGGCAGGTTTCATTAGAGACTCAAGGCCGCTTCGATTCAGCGTCTAATAATAGACCAAGGGACGATTTAACCGGGAATGCTAACGAGAACTTGGCGGCAGGACGACAGCATCAACTGAAGCGCTGCTTTACTTCACAACCAAGCGGTTTCTTTTAATTAGCCCCAGTTCCAACATAATCAGCGTCTTTACTCAGATCACGTTTCGCTCTGCAAGTGTCCTTTGTTTCGAGGGAGCTGTTTGAATACGCCACAATAAGTCATGCGAACAATTAGCTCTAATCAAGCTTACAACATGTGGGGCACAAAATAAAAAAAAAACAAACATTTACACTGGTGTTAGCGTTAATGCACCTCTGCGTCACTTAAAAGCTCTCGTCAGCGACATCAAAGAGCTGCTGTCCTCCCATTAGTCACGGCTTCTGTTCAGCCTTTCCAGGCATTTTCCGTGGCCGCTCGCTGCCAAGCGCTCAAACCGAGCATGTCTCAGCGGCGGAGAAAGCTCGTCACAGCGCCGCTGATTAATCTGACTGAAAGAGACACTCGCTTGATTGCGATGCTTTTTTCCAGCTTTTACAAATGCCATCCAAGTTCAAGTTGCCCGTCAATATTCCTCAGGCGTGACCGTACCTGTCAGGACTGACGGCGTCCAGCTGACGCCTGACCTGGAGCTGGACCGGCTAGAAGATCCGTGTTGTGTGAAGGTGTTTAATCTAGAAACAGCACAGTCAAAACATCCATCATGTCAACTTAGCCTCAAGTCCAGATGGCTCAGGGTCTCTGAGCCAGGAGCTAAAGGCTCTGGCTCCTGTTGCTCTAATGTGATCATAGTCAATGGGAAGTTGGACCGTGCGAGAGTTGGGGAGAGTGAATGATTTGGTTGTGCTGCGAGCCAGCTCCCCACGTCAACGGCTGCAGCCAAAAGGCTCCTTCCTACATCTGCTATTTGTCAGCTCATTCATACCTGTGGCCAACACGCACACAAGGATACCATTAAAGCCTGTTGGTAAACCAGCAGAGCGTACTTCTCTAAATCTTTATTATGGGAAGTGCCCCCCAGAGCCAGAGCTGTGCCTTGGAGCTTGTCATCGGAGCGCTGTTCACTGAGCGATGAGTGCTGCTCTTCTGAATCTTAAGTTGGACCATATGGGTCACTCGTATACCAACCACGAAGAATGACTTCAAAGTCACGTACTAGTCGAAATTTCATTAAAGCATGAAAGTGAATATCAATAATAAACTATGGAATAAAGGTAATTGTAGCATTAAAAGACATTTTTCTTCTTGAATCCAGAGGATTTCCTTAATGTGCTGGTCTACTTCCATTACCTCAAATTAAGCATTTATCTCCATTTGTGCAGGGGATCCTTCTACAAGGGACTCAGGCCATTGTAGTGCCAGCAAAGCATGAAGAAGAAGACTTCTCTTCAGACGGGAATAAAGAAGAAGAACTTGAAAGAAGAAGTTTGAGAGTGCACATTTGAGAAAAAGGAGGATCTGATACTTGTTTCTTTCCACCCTGCATGTTTTAGATCTTTCCCTTCTCTGACATACCTGATTTAAATGGATGGATCACCCTCAGCTGGTCATCAAGGTGCGCACAGGTCTGCTAATGACCCATTCATTTGAATCAGCTGCGCTGGAGCAAGAACACATCTGACACCGGCAGGGCAGTGGCCCTCGAGGATCCGGACTGGGGAACACTGTCTTAATGCGAGAACAGCCAATGGCAAATGCACCAACAGAAACATGAGGAGCATTGCAGAGTTTGCTCTAAAAATGCTGATGTATAAGTAGGAATAACAGGGAGCTCTCAGGTAGAAGTGGGGCTGCATCAAGGTTCTACCTTGGGCCCACTCCAGTTTGCCACACTGGAAAGGTTGACAGATGAGGTCAGACAGGAGTTTCCATGGACTATCACGAAGAAATACAGAGTATGCGTATAAATTAGGGATGCACGATAACTGTTTTTTAAAACCGATACCGATAACTTTCAGCTCCTAAAGGCCGATAACCGATAACACACACATATACCTAAGATCATTACATCAATACTATGAACAAAACCAAAAATAGTTTGGACTCTTTAAATGAACAGATATTTATTTTTTCCATTGAAAAACTATTGGCAAGCCTCTCAAACATTTTTGTAAAGCTATCAAACAAACCTATTTGATATCTCACATTATCTTAAATAGGTTCATTACTGACTGATATAAAAAAAAAATAAAGACTCCTTGAACTGATGGAAATACATGCATCAGAATTACTAACTGAAAAGGATTTACATTTAAAGGATTTTGACTTGTGGTTCTATTTAAATTAATACCTTTAATTAAAGTAAATGAGGTTCAGTAATTTTTTTTTTTAAATCTTGTGGAGCTTTAGATGAGACAGATGAGGGAGAGGGGAGGGGAGACTGCTGCTGGCTTGCGCACGTTAGCATTAGCTCGCATTAGTGCGATTTCAAAACTCCATGGAAGTGATTGTTATGTTGTAGGTGGCTGATCAGATTTTACGTATTAAAGCTTGTGCTTCCCTCCTCGTAGAATTCACTTGGAGGATTCATCACAAATAACCACCAAACTATCTTCTTCTGAAACTTTAACGGAGTTCCACGCCGCCATGTTTGTTGTGATCAGCACACTGTGCATGCTGCATTCAAGGTGTAACGTAATTTCTGACATTCCCTCGTTTGCTAGTCATTCTTTCAGCCTTTTCTATTTTTTTTCTTTTTTATGTGTAACATGAGGGGAAATACTGCGAATATCGATTCAAGTCAGCAACTACTAAAATTATGACCGACTTAAGTTGTTTTCTGGCATGAGGGGGCATTCTTGATTTTCCTGATGGAGAAATCGTTTTTCTGATTATGCCGACGTTACTTGAACATAACATTCACTGCCGGTCATTCAGGGTTCAGAGGGAGCGAGGCACTGCCGTGTTGACAGAAATATATATGTTAGGATTCACATGCACACACGCATGTGTGTGCATACCGCCGCAATATCGGACTTATCGGGATGACGTCATAATTTCCTGTGATCCTGCACCCCTAGAAAAAAAAAAAGGGACAAAGGTGGGAAGATGGGCGAAGAAGGTGCAGGAGTTGAAATACTCAACTGGCTCAACTGTGAGCATGGGGGAGGATGGAAAAACAGGTGAAAAAGAGAGTACTGGCAGGGTGGAGTGGCTGGAGAAGAGTGCGTGGAGTTATCTGTGATGGGAGAGCAACAGGAAAGGTTCACAAGAAGGTAGCGTGACCAGAACTTCTCCATGGCTTGGAGACAACAGCACTGAGACTGGGAAGCAGAGCTGGTGGTGGCGGAGTTGAAAATGAAGATTTTTTTTGAGAGTAACAAGAATGAATAGGAATGAGCACATCAGAGGAAGAGCCAGGGTCTGGCGTCTTGGAACAAAAGTAAAAGGCAAGACTTGGATTGAACGCATAGAGCAGTGGTTCTCAACTGGTGGGTCGTGACCCAAAAGTGGGTCGCAGACCCGTTTTCAGTGGGTCGTGGGCCTTTGCCTGGTGAAGGAAAAAAAAAATGTGTGTCATTCATACTCCTTAACGGTAGATGGCGATAATGCCCTGTAATGTGAATTGGCACCCGCCAGTTCACACCATAGAAAAAGACCTGCAAAGTTTGTTTCCATATGTTGAGCAGGTGAAACACAGATACAACGAAGAATATATGAGATATGGATTTTCTTATCTTGAAGACAAAGGTCAGTGAGTGGATATTCAGCTAAAACTATATATTTTGAGTTCTTTTTTAAACTACTGCTCAGTGGTTGCACTGTTTTATTTCATGTTTGTGCATAAAAGCACTGTTGAGTCTTAAAAATGGCTGTTACTGAAATGTTCTGTTTGTTATGTCAGCTTTATGATTAATGCTTAAATAAGTGACTAGATAGTTTTAATAGGAAATTGTTATATATTCAGGAAGTGGGTACTCAGCAAATGCTACATATTTGAGTTCTTTTTGAAACTACTGCTCAGTGGTTGCACTTTTTTATTTTATGTTTGTGCATGTTGAGTCTGTTAAAAAAAGGATGAAGTTACTAAAGTGAACTGTTTTGGATTTAATTAAAATGCAGCTAATTGAGCATCAAAGGGAATATTTCCCACTTGAAGTTATTTTGGTTATGCCATTTTGGTTTTTGCCATTTTGGTTCACCAGTAAACTTATTTTTTTGTGTTGACATTCTGTGATATTCTATTTTACTATCTCCGATTCTAACTGCACGATCTTTTCATTCAATAAATTTGAGAAGTTGGAAATGTTCCTTGATTTGGGTCGTGGCTTGTCATTAAGGGTGATGGTGGGTCCTGAAGCCAAACCAGTTGAGAACCACTGGAGTAGAGGATGGATAGTGAATAAACTGGTAGAGGGATAATGGAAATGGAGCTGCCAGGCAGGAGGAAGAAAAAAAATAATAATTGTAAATCCAGCAGGATTCACATGCACACACGCATCTGACTTTGAAAATTGCAGCCACAGTCAGACATGCAATCAGTCACAAAGTCTGGCTGAACTTCTCTCTACCGTCCAACACGAGCCAGACTACATAAGTGAAGGAACATACATCACACCGTACAAAGACAAGGGGGACCACTGAAGCCCCAGTCGAGCCACGTGGCTGGGACGGGCTGAAGAAGACGCTACAGGACAGAAGCGTTGATATAAGCCCCTGTCTTGTGCTTATAAAGCTGCAGGTTTGTTCTACCTGTAGCTGAGTTTTGCGTGACTCGTCCCATCTCAGGTACCAGCATGAATCATGAGCTCTGGTCCATTCCCTCCCAGCAGGAAAACCCATCTGCTCATTAGGCCAGACACATCAGGGCTACAGCGACTGTCGTCAAGAGTCACGGGGGCGCCTGAATTACAACCTCGACGTGCTTTTACGAACGGACGTCGAGGCGCGGCGGCGGGAGCGTCCAATAACTCTGCTACTGCAGGGGGACGATTCCCCTCCGAGTCTGTTTGTGAGCCAAGACGTGAGGTAACAGCTCCCCGGTGAAGATGCTTGTCAGCGGGGCGGAGCTGATGGAGGACCGGTCGTGGAGATGAAAAACAGTTTTGAAGGCAAAGGAAACCGGTTTGATGGTGAATAATGGAAACTGGGGATGGAAACAAGTAAGTGCTTGTGCAAAGTGGGTAGTAAAGACACAGAAATGAATGCACCACAGAATCATAAAACTGTAATCTTTTTTATGCATGCAAAGCCCCATCTGCCAATTATATAACTTCAGTTGTCTACAACCTCCAGGTTTTTCCCCTGATATCCATCAATCATACCAGAGCTGGTACAGGCTGGCCTGTGGGCCCCAAAAATAACTGGGGACTCATCCGAGAGCCTTTTAACTTTACAAGTGGGGACTGGGCTCGAGTTTTTCTTCTGCAGGGTGGGAGAAGATTGATCGTAAGTGTGCACTTATAGAGCAAACTCTCTTTAGTTAGTCTGGTTTCAGCTGAGCGGCTGAGCTTCCATTCCATTACAGTGGTTATTTATCGCGTTTCCCCATTAACAGCCTTGTGCAGAGCTTAATGACAAGCTGATGGTGAGCCATTTATCTGAATGTACCAGCAGCTGTGCCGGACCAGGTGCGCCCAGCAGCTGTGTCGGACCAGGTACGCCCAGCAGCTGTGTCGGACCAGGTGCGCCAGCATTAAAGTGGTTATTTATCACGTTTCCCCATTAACAGCCTTGTGCAGACCTTAATGACGAGCTGATGGTGATCCATTTATTTGAATATACCAGCAGCTGTGCCGGACCGGGTGCAGCCAGCAGCTGTGTCGGCCCAGGTGCAGCCAGCAGCTGTGTCGGACCAGGTGCAGCCAGCAGCTGTGTCAGACCAGGTGCAGCCAGCAGCTGTGTCGGACCAGGTGCAGCCAGCAGCTGTGCCGGACCAGGTGCAGCCAGCAGCTGTGCCGGACCAGGTGCAGCCAGCAGCTGTGCTGGACCAGGTGCAGCCAGCAGCTGTGCTGGACCAGGTGCAGCCAGCAGCTGTGCTGGACCAGGTACACCAGCATTAAAGTGGTTATTTATTGCATTTCTCCATTAACAGCCTTGTGCAGACCTTGATGACGAGCTGATGGTGATCCATTTACCAGGTGGCCGGACCAGGTGCGACACAGCAGCTGTGCCAAGCCAGGTGCGTCACAGCAGCTGTGCCAGGCCAGGTGCGCCACAGCAGCTGTGCCAGGCCAGGTGTGCCAAGCAGCTGTGTCGGACCAGGTGCGGCAGCACCTGGACTGGAGAAAACAGCGCTAGACAGAAAACACCTGGAGGAATATTGTGCATTAGATTAACTGGCAACAGGCCAGTCACATGACTACTTGTGAGCCAAGACTCAGAGTAATGGGTGTTAAATGTAAATATAAAAGAGCTCATTAGAGACGCAGTAAGTAGAGAAGTAAATACGGGCAGCAGTTTGGAAACATCAAGAACTGAGTCTTCAAGGTGTGAAAAGATTCAGAAAAATGTTAAAATTGTAACGACCCTGAATATCTGATCATCTACAATACGTAATGTCATCAAAGAATATCGGATGCCCCTGACCTTCGGGTGGCGCTGCCCTAAAAAACACACACGATCCTGTAATGAAGGTCACTAATCCAGAAATCCCCGTCTCAGGTGGAGCTGGCCGTGCCACCCACAAACGCAGATTAAAACTGTCGCGCAAAGAGAAGCTGATCCATAAATACAGATTGTGTCTTTTTGGACTAAAAGAGGAAAAGGGCCGTCTGGTTCATCGGCGCTCACTCCTAAACCCTGCATCTCTGATGGTACGCCGATGGAACGGATACGCAGTTCAGAAGCCGTCATTTCTCTTCCTGAGAAAACCCAGTGACAAATAAAGCAGTAAAAGTAGCAACCAGTGTGTTTGCCAGCAAAGTAAAGAGCATGTTAATAACCAGCTGATATTAATGTCATTATTATATGGATCTACTTTTATGGTGGTAACAGTTTATCTGATCTATGGCCTGGAAACACTTGTTCATGTGTTAAGACTTTTTTTGTTAGACGAGGGAAGAAAAACGCAGCAGAAAAGTCGGCGTGTGGAGAAATTCACGACAGCTGGAACCGTAAAAGTCCGCTGCTCGTCTCTGAACACGTCACCCTCGAAGAACTCCTCTTAAAATGTCCCTGTTTATGATCTCTAAACATCTGGGAGCCGACCAGCGGTGACCATAAACACCCGGCTCGGACGTCGCAGAGACTCCAGCAGATCCTCAAGCAGCAGCAGAGCTCTGGGATGTCATCGCGCCATTTTTTCGCTCTCAGCCAAACGGGCCGGAGATGATGAACACCGCCGCCGGGGCCCGGCTCGTTCCCGCTCGCCGAGCTGCTGAGCGTCTAAATGGCCCGTTTGTCAACGCAGTGTGTGAACGCCGGGGTCACGGCGAAGGAATGTGGTCATGTGACTATAACCAGCAGTCAGCAGGGGGACGATAAAACGTTTGTCCTAGAGGGAAGTGTGAGAAAGAATGACAGAAGGGGAGGATGCTGAAGCCACTTTATGTGCCGATTTAGGCGCGACGTGGTTTTTACTTTCAACCAGAGGTTAATTTAGAGTTTATAAAAAGACACTTTTTTGGTTGTTGTTGTTGTTGTTGTTGGGTAATTTAGGATTAGGGTTTAAACCAGCCTTTCTCAAGCGGGGTGTCGCGGCACACTGGGTATGTCGTCTGGCTGCTTCATCGGTGTCGTCAAAAAAATGACCTATTCTGACATTTCATATACAGTGGTACCTCTACTTACCTATGTTTGTACATATGAAATTTTCAGGTTACGAAACGTCTCAACGGGAAAATATTGCCTCTTGTTACGAAAGAAATTTCAAGATACAAAAGGCAAAAATCCAGTAGCGCTGCTACTCTCAGCTCCCAGAGTTTACCGAACGTAAACATAGCTGTCGGCTCTGTATCTCGGTTTGAAAGTGGTGCGTCTGAGCTGCTCTGCCATTGGCTATCGCTTAGCATCTTCCTGGCATCCCATTGGCTAGGAGGGCCCCTTGTCTGTATGAGCGTAACCCAGCAACCCAGGTAAACAAACTATTTTTACCTCCGCCAAGGAGGTTATGTTTTTGTCGGCGTTTATCTGTCTGTTTGTCTGTCTGTGTTCAAGATAACTCAAAAAGTTATGGATCGATTTTGATGAAATTTTCAGGAGTTGTCAGAAATGTGAAAAGGAAGAACTAATTTCATTTTGGGTGTGATCTGAAAGAAATCCTGGATTCTGGATCACTTTCAAATTTTTGATAATTGTTGCGTTTAATGGAGGTATGCGCTCTCTGAGTGCTTTTCTAGTTCTAACATGTATTTCTTACAGGTTTTTAAGTCATTTCATGTATTATTTATAATTTATTTTAAAAAATTATGTTTGAATTTTGGGGGGTTTGGAACGGATTAGGGCATTTACATGGAAAACACGTCTCTACTTAAGAAAGTTTCAGGTTACGAAACTACTTCCAGAACCAATTAATTTCATAAGTAGAGGTAGCACTGTATAAATATATGAATGCATACATAAATACATACTTTTTGCCGTGAATTAATGAATGAATAAATAAGATACATAATTGGACATAAAATGAATAATAAAAATATGTCTCACATACCCATTTTCCAATGTTAACAACGTCAGTACAGGGTCAGCGTAAGGTCAACGTGACTGCCCAGTTAGCTTACGTCGTAATATCATTTATTCACTGGAATTTTATTTCACAGATAGCAAAAAGAACTTTTTAGCAGCATCATGGATCATTTTCTAAAAAGAAAAGCCCCACAGGAACAGAACATCACAGAGGAGCCGACTTCTTCATCAAGCCTTCATCCACCAGCTCTGAATCTGCTCCATAGGTACCAAAGGTAGTTGCTAGCGATAAGGCTAAAAAGAGGCAATACAAGGATGATGGATGGAAGCAAGCACATCACGGATGAAAAGAAGCTTTCCTGCTGAGGCCTACTCTGGTGCAGTTCAGGTTCAGGTTATTTAAACAAAATAAATGGCACGTATGCATTTACAGTCGGAGTGATGCAGTGTGGCTTTGGATTATATTTTACTCTGGGCTGTCGTGAGATTTTATTCACTTTTGAAAGGTGTCGTGACTGGAAAAAGGTTGAGAAAGGCTGGTTTAAACGGTCTAACTTGGCACAAGCTTCTTCTACTTCTTTGTCATTTTAAAACCACATGGCGACTAACTTGTCCCCTCTCCTCGTCACGCTGTCTATTTTGCTAACCCCGCCCCACATCATGATGCTGCCACCTCTGTGCCTCGCGTACACTCGTCCTCCAGACTTAGTGACAAGCATTAAGACCAGCATGTTCAGTTTTAGTTCCACCAGGCCGCAGGACTCGCAGCCAGAAACAAGGATAGACGTCCCAGCTGCAAGCTAACCTGGCTTTTTTCACGGCGGTTTCCTCGCTGCATCGCCCTTCAGCTCGTGTCAGAACAGATTGGGTTTCATTGTGGATAATGATACTCTCCTCGTGGTTTCAGCCGGCGTCTTTACGAGGTCTGTTGTCATTGTTGTTGTTATTCTGGGGACATTTCACACCAGAGCTTGTTCATCTCTGGGACTCAGAGATCTTCTCCTTCCTGAGCTTTTTATACTTTGGTTTTGTTTTTAACAGACGAGGCCGAGGGCGATCCAGACTCATGTTACTGATATCTTATCCTGTTTTTCTCAATGTCTTGCTTTTTTTTGTCATTGTTGTTGTTCATTTGAACTTTCCCACGGTATCATGGGATGAAGTCCTTGTGTTTGAAGGGAAAATACATCCACAGATGAGCCTCTAATTAACTCTAATGTCGTCGGACAGCCGATCGGAAGCTTCCACTGCCAAAACGTAACCACGTGGAGCGCTCTGGCACGGCACCAACGCGTACATGGGGGACCTACATGGTAGCTGACTTTTAAACTCGGTCGTTCTCGCGGCGTTTATCTGTAATTACACTAACTGCTAGATGCCAGTTAAGGATCTTTTGGTCCTTTTGTTTACTTCCTTCATGCACCTCAGACATGGCGAGTCAGAGGAGACTTTAAACGCTCAGCAACTGGAGCCGTTACTGACGTTACAGCGATCCACCCATCTCTGTCCGGCTTGGAACAGGAACCCCAACTGACCTAAAACAAGTCTCATGCAAACGTCTAGTTGAAAGCCTGAAACCCCTGAAGTTTCACCTAATGAGTAGAGAGCGTGACTACTTACAGCGCCATGGAGTTGATGCGGTCTATGTAGTAGTCGGGCCAGCTGGTGGCCAGCTTGTTGGGGTCCTCTTGCTCCTGCAGACACACACAAAGAGTCATTTTTTTTAACATGTCATAATGCAAACGTGATCATTAACAGGTTGAGTAATTAGCTTGTCTTGAAATATGCTTATTTATTTCACAAGCACACATTTCAGTCACCCGTGCACATTTTAGGAATCGTTGGCGACTAGAGCTGAGCAATTGTATCGATTCTGCGATATATATCGATATTTTATTTCCCAAAGAGTATCAATTTTTCTGCTGCGGGTATCGATATTTTAAGCTTCTTTCAAAACAAAGTGATTTTGGTGACATCTTGTGAGTGTTCCAATGACTTTTTTGTTTTTTTACTGATACTTTCTGCTCCAGTTTCCCGCTGTCCTGAACTGGGGACTGGTTTGGTCAGCGCGGGTTTCGGTCCCTGAAAATGACCGTCATTCCTGACCTGCAGCGCTCAACTGGACCAGAACCAGCGGAGCCCGCTGTGCCGCTCCGGCGGACACGCTCCGGACGCCGCGCCAGACGGGTCCTGATGCCGAGATTAACGGCCCGACTGCCTCTTCGTGACCCTTCAGACGAATTACAGCCTTCACAAGCACGTTGGGCCCAGAGAAACATTTACTTTGGCAGCGTTAGAGCTCAATTTTCAACAAGTTTCGGGACAAATAAAAAAAAAAAACGACAATGGGAGCTTTGTTTTAGGGGTGCTCGCCGTATCAGCGCGTGCACTTCCTGAACGTGAAGCGTTACGATGCAGTTCCTGAGAGGCGAAGCGACGGCGTGTTGTTCTTCCCGCGAGTTAATCACAGCTGATGACTGATATTAAGAGTCTCGTGATAAGAAGCCAGACTCGGTGAGTACAGCAAATGAGAACCGCCAATATCCAGGCCCAGAAATTAACGGAGAGACTGCGCTCGTTTCTACGTCCACGGACGTGCCTGTTGCATCGCACGCGCTCAGGAAAGAGACTCGCTAATGGCCGTTCCAGCCATGCGCTCAGCTGCAGCAGTTTAAGGTCAAGTCCATCATTCTGCTGCAGCAATTACACACTTACAGTCTACATTCCTCACGTCCAGTGACATTAAATGTGATTTACGGTGCGAGCTGCAACACGGGAGGACAGGAATCCCCAACAGTGTATCAGGTGTATCTGTAAGGTGCTCCTCTCATTGCAACCATCTGCCGAGGAATATATTGCGTCTCCAAAGACCCAAATACCTGACTAAAGCCAGAACTCAGGCATATTTCCCCGTCTGTTTGGCAGGGGATCGTGTTTGCAGAGGCACCTGTTGAAAGGGGGGAGGGGGGTTAAATTACATATTTCAGCTCTCCTGCTGTTGTGCAGCGAGCCGTCATAAAGATTTCAAACCGCCTCAGAGGTTTCACCGACGATCATAATTGAGCTCTCAGATTGCAACAATCCCGCGGACATACCTGTATGCCTTTCAAGTCCAGGTCTTGGGAACGACGGGGGGGATTTGTTTCCAGCCACTGAGGCGGCCACATTAAAAGTGGGACGGCGGCGCTCCGCTCGACTGTAGGAAACGGTCTTCGAGGTAAATGAAGGGCAAGAAGATGGACTCATGATCTCACACACACCCGTATTAAGATGCTCCGGAGAAGACATCTCCGACAACAGTAGGGGTGAGGATTGGCAAGGACCTCGCAATACGAGGTTCGCATCAGCCCATCAACATTTGATGGACCAAAACACACACAAGAAATGCGGAAAAGGCTGTACTGTTAGCACCACTCTGTAATTCCACCACCAACCACTAGACGGCGATGTGGTTTAGTTTCTGCCATGTGTAGCTCACTGCTTTAGTGATGTCACTCACTTTTCTTTCATCAAAGTCTGAAATCAGGGTGTTTATTAGGGGTGAGTATTGGCAAGGACCTTGCAATACAATATGTGTCGTGATACTTGGATCACGATACGATATTATCACGATATTGCGATATATTGCAATATTCTACCCAGTTAATATCAAAATTAAAAGTAGAAATGAAAAATCAAGTTGCTGTATATGTTCATCAGATGATATTGATCATTCAGAAGTCAAAACGATTTGCTTCAAAACAATCTATTTATTGTTTATTATTAGTGTTTTTGCACATTTAGGTGAATGAATGAATTTTCAAAAAAAAAAATCGATATTAAGAGCTGAAATATTGATATATATTGGGCGGCCGAAAATCGCGATATATCGCCAAATCGATTTTTTTCTCACACCCCTAGACAACAGTGGATTTCCATGTCTGCGTCTTCCTAGGTGCCATCTTTGAGCTTTGGCGGACAACCTGGCGAAGCGGCCCGTTCAGGTCCGGCTGCTGAGAGACGCGCTCCCGTGCTTTCATGAGCTCTCCAGTTTCTCCGGCGACAGGAACGAATCCCTGGCCGCCTCGCTCTATTCTCCCTGTGCCGAGAGAGGCCCAGGTGGACCCCGGCTGTAAAAGCGGGTCCGTCCAAAATCACGACGGCGCCAGCGAGGAGCCGGACCGAACAAACCTCCTTCTCATTAGACTGGAATAAAGTGCAGAAGAGTGCAGTCCTTTACTGCAGAGCCGTGCTGTTTGTTTTAGGCTCTGAATATGCTTCGGTAATGTTTTGTTGAAATAAGCAAGACCTTAAGTGAAAGAGATGTCATCCGGACATTCAGAGAAGCCTGGGGGGCCCGGGCTGGAGGAGTCCAGAATCATGACAGCCTGAATGAAACGGCCTTTCATTAGACCGGAGTAAACTACAAAAGAGTGCAGACGGGACTTCTCTGCTGCAGAGCCAGGCGCTTCGTATTCTGCACCGAACATGTTCTGGTGCCGTACTGCTGAATTAAAGAGTTGGGTTGGATCTGTGAAGAGAGGATCCTGCGAGGAGGGGGGGGGAATCACGATGGCGCCACCAACAACCAGACTGAACAAAGTACCTTTTCACCGGACGTGAAAGAGCGTTGGCAGTCGGGCCGCGACGTTTGGAAACGTCTGCAGGAAATGAATTTGCTTTCGAAACCGTTGAAAAGAATCGAGACTGAACTCAATCTGCAATTCAATCTAAGACGTGAAAATCCAACTCCCCGATCATTTCGGCAAATTGTGCACATTGTCAAAACCGTGACTGCTGCAGATTAAAACACTGGAAAACCAAAGCAGCAGCGCCTTCAGAGACACCCGGTTCCAGCTGCAGATGCACATCTGTTAGCAGACGTTACTGATAATATTTTCTGCCTGTTCTCGGCTTAAGCCGACAACACAGTAAGTCCCCATGTGTGAAATGAGCAGGAATGTCTGACATTCCACAGAACCCAGTCTGTCCGTGGAGAGTCCTACTCCAGGATATAAGGCCTCACCTTGAGAGGCAGGAAATGGACAGGAAATTGAATTCTGGAGGGTTATGTAACACTCGCCGTTTATTCTGCAGGTAGCCAATGTGAAAAGATGTTTTTTTTCTCCTCCAGTCTCTGCCTGGGGTCACATTAAGTGATGGGGGATAACGGACATGTGGCTGATAATTGAAGACATGAGCCGCCGCTGCTTCCAGAGACATCAGAGCGTCCGTGTGCGCCGTAATAACAGCCAGCGTGAGTTACGCAACAGAATTCCTGACGACACTCAATATGCAGGAAATTTACTGGCCTGTTGTGCAACTCTGTTTCCAGAGAAGCTGTGTGACACAGAGGCATGTAAAAGAAAGGCAGGACGTAATGGCACGCCGATGCCAGCTACACGTGTCAATAAAAGTTTTAACACATCCATATAATGTAAGATGGAAAATAAAAGCAGCTTGTTGTAACACTGGAGTGAAAAGCTTCTCCAGTTTTTCCTGATATAAACATTTAGCTTCAGGGGAGCCTTTGTTTTATTTTATAATTCGATAATGAGGAACATATTTCTCAGTGGTTGGCAGTAGAGCTGGGCGATACTGGGAATTTAGGTATCGATCTGATACTGGGGGTGTGAAAAAAAAAATCGATTTGGCAATATATCGCGATTTTCGGCCACCCAATATTATATCAATTTTCGGCACCTAATATCGATTTTTTCGATTTTTTTAAAAACAAGTTGTTTTGAAGCAAATAGTTTTGACTCAATTTGTCCTCTAAATGATCAATGTCATCCGATGAACATATACAGAAACTTGATTTTTTTTTTATCTCTACTTTTAATTTTGAAATTAACTGGGTAGAATATCGAATATATTGCAATTTCACAATACCGTGATAATATCATATTGTGACCCAAATATCATGATACAAATCGTATTGTGAGGTCCTTGCCAATACTCACCCCTTTCTGATACCAAGTAAATACAGGACCAGTATCGCCGATACCAATACCAATACCTTTTCATATTAAGCTTGATCTATCATGAAACTGCTGTCCTTTTGTCTTTGGATTATTTTGTTAAAACCTAGAATAGAATCTTGACAAACTTTCAGCAAAAGGAATATTTACACAAAAATCTGTTACTGTAACTGTGCTCCATTTTCTTTCCTGTAGTTTGTTGTGCTGTTTTCCCTCCTTTTTTCTCTTTTCTTTCTGTGTGTTTGCAGGTCAGAGTTTCCTGAGTTTCATGCTGACCTGCAGTTCCCTCCTCTGTCCATCCCAGCGTTTACCTCCACCTGTGTTTGTAGGTGTGTTCAGGGTGCTGGTTGCCATGGTGACCGGTGATCTAGTCCTCTGACCATCTCACCTCAGTGCTGCTACCTGCATCTGTTTGTAGTCATTTTACATTCAGTCATTTGTGTCTCTCCTCTCTCTGTCCTGTCTCCCCTCCTTTCTGTCTTTTCCCAGGACCAGGAAGGTCCCCCCATATGATCCAGGTCCTGCTCAAGGTTTCTTCCTCTTAAAGTGGAGTTTTTTCTTGTCATTGTTTGGCTGAAAGGTTTTTTTCTCCCGCTGTGGGAGTTTTTTACCTCCCATTATCCTTGATTAGGATTTAATATTATAATTTTAGTTAATGATATTTGTTCAAGGGTCATGATCTGGGTCTCTGTAAAGCACCTAGAGACAATTGACATTGTAACAGAATGTTGAACTGAATTGAACTTAAGAACCAGGGTTTTCTACCGTTTCTGGATCCTGCATACTGGATTTAAATTCCATTTGTGGATCCAGTGATGAACCATGTTCGTCAACGATGGTCTTCAGACGTGTTTGTGTTTTCACTGTCCCGTTTTAATGCGCTGCTGCCTCAGGACCTGAAGATCACCAATGTTCAGAGCTTGTTTTCAGCCTCAGCTCTTGCAGAAAGAAGGTCTGAATCTGCTCTTGATATTATGCATCTAAAACGTTTTATGCTGAGAAACTTCATACTTCAACTGTTTACAGTCACAGTGAACTGTCAGGGTAAAACTGTCAACTGTCAGCTTCATTGTTGCTTCTTCAAGAACCATAATAAGAGACCAATATACACCCACATCATCACAGTTTTAAATATTTAATAATTTGCTTCTGACCCTTAAAAAACTGTTCCAATGGTATGGGAAGCAAGGCTTTGGTTTAGTCAGTGTTTCAAAAAGTGATAAAGGGATCTACTGTGTGATCATGGCCTGGAAACACAAGTGTGTTTGTGTTTGTGTGTGTCGAACAGATAATGGGAGTCAGGAGAGCCAGTTTGGCCTCCAGCAACCAACGATCATCAGGAGCCGTTCGGCGTTACATCCTGTTCTCTACCTGGAGGCTGCTCTCGACCTGGGTCATGCACAGGCAGGAAGGCAGCGCCCTGCTCATGCCATGTCCCCGTCAAAGGCGTACAACATCATCACTTCACTCTCGCTGCTGTGGGCAGACATCGCGGGCTTGTGTAAGCAACAGTGATGAATCGTTCCTGTGTGTCATGGCCAGCAGTGATGGCACACAGGAACTTTTATTTACCCAAATTAGCCCAAATCACTGCTGAGTGGAAGCAAGACGTTGTGCGTGGACCGATGCTCACCTGAGCCAACAAAAACCGCCGATTCTAAACACAGCTGCTGAATGTGAACTTTGAACATGACATCCTCATGTTCTCATGAATGCCCCTGGACAAATGTTTAGTCTGATGACTGGATGAGGATGAATTCACAAAGAGTAGAGTTCATTTAAAAAAAAAACAAAGCCGACCAACACGGGATGTGAAGAACTTCTGAGAGAAGATCTAAATCTAAACCCACAAACGGAGCCCTGCTGTCATCGAACCAAGAGGTGATAAGAGCAGGAATAACTTCCAGGTCGTTGAACGAAAAGAAAAAAGCTTCGGTTGACAACACACACCCATATTTTTGACAAAGAGCCGAGAGCAGCAGGAGAACTGGCAACAAGAGCCGACTTCCAAACCAAATGATTCAGTCTTGTTTTCAATAACATTAAGACAGTTCAGCTTCATTCCAACATTACGCATTTCTGTAAAGGTTCTGATGGGTTTTTTTTCCCCCTCTTCTTTTGGAAAAAAGGAATATTATATTTCCTAAAATAAACCTCCAAGGCAACATGTCGACGGAAAAGAACAGTGGCCCCTAAATGGAGCCTTGAGGCACTCCAAGCGAAAGAAACGGCAGAAGAGAACTCTCAGAGGTTCTCTCTGTCACGTTTGACTTGAACCAACGTACAATTGTACTTTTGAGAACAAGAAACTGGGTTGGGACGGCCTCATGACTGAGCAGTAGTAGTTAAAGCAGCAGTAGCCAGTTAGTTAAATGGAATTCATCAAAAACCCAGAGGAGATTTGTCTGGGTAGTGATGGGCTTTAAAACCAGGCTAAAACATTTAACTTTTATCACAGCTGTGTAAAATGTTCATTAAAAACAACCATAGATAAAAATGGTTAACTTGGAAACTCATCTAGAGAACATTTGTTTCAGGTTTTTACTTTAACAGCTCACAGAGGGTCGGCTGGACCGTCACCGGCTTAACTAAGAGTTAAAGTTTAACCCAGCGTTGAACTGTGATGTCATGTGACGTGCAGCCGTACAGGAGACGTGGAACTTCTTCTTCTTTCATCTACACCCGTGTCAGAGAGCGCAGGAAGCACCAATCGATCTGGGCTGAGAGGATGATCTAGTTTAAAGAGCCTAAAATGTCAATGCCGGTGGAGTTAAAACACTAATAACTCCTCAATAGTCCGACTGCTGCAGAACTGCAGAGAGAAGACTCCTTAAAGTGGTCAGGAGCTGTGGCATCCTTAGCTTGCCTAACAGCTAAAAAAAATCAAGGAATGCCACCTGGGTTATGCAGTTTTAAGATTTTGCAGGGCGATTGTGGGACTCTGGTCTCTGCTGACATGACTGACCGATTTCTGCTGATCAGTCAGATGTTAGAGATGGATTTGCTCTGCGACGCTGGTGCACCATCAAGCAGGAAGAAGCCGAGTTTGCACGACCGCTGCCTAGACCACACAACACAATACACACAGCTAGGTGACTTGCTGCTGGCTTTCTCACGTTAGCTCATGTTAGCGCAAATTCCATGGAAAGTGATGGTTATGTTTCAGGTGGCTGGTCGGGTTTGACGTATTAAAGCTTGTGCTATTTTTCCCTCCTTTGCTTGGAGCATTTGTCACAAATAACCAGCTAACTATCTTCTTACGAAACTTTAACGAAGTTCCATATAATTTCCGCCATGTTTGTTTGTTTTTATCAGCGCACTATACTGCAGGCTGCATTCAAGGTGTAAGATAAATTCTGACGTTCCCTTGTTTGCTCGTCGTTCTTTCGGCCTTATCTATTTTTTCTATTTTTATGTGTAACGTGGGAAAATACTGTGAATATCAATTCAAGTCAGCAACTACCAAAATTATGACCAAGTTAACGAGTTTTTTTCTGGCATGAGGGAGTATTCTTGATTTTCCTTACTGAGAAATCGTTTTTCTGATTATGCCGACGTCACTTGAACATAACATTCACTGCCGGTCATTCAAGGCTCAGAGGGAGCGAGGCACTGCTGTGTTGACAAAAATATATATGTTATTGGGGCTATTTGTCATGATATCGGACTTATCGGGATGACATCATAATTTCCTGTTATCGGCCCGATAGTTATCGTGTCGATAATTATCGTGCACCCCTACACACAGCACTTTCTCCAGCCTTCATTTGTTGACTTCTGCATCTTTCCTGATTCAGATATTTGGCTTGAACGTGGACTGAAGCTCCTGACTTGCATCTGGATGACCTGCTGCTGCCACAAGATCGAATCACTGCATGAACAAACAAGTGTGCAGAAGCTCCCAATTAACTGATCAGCGAGAGAATCTGCATGTAACAGGCCGCATCTGATACGCTGATCAATCATTAGGACTCTCTTATGAACATCTCACATGTATAGACGCAGTTCTCGGAAGAAGAACTCGCCGGACTACAGGGAAAAGGTTTCTGCAGCGAGCGCGCTGAGTGGTTTGTTGTGCAGGAACAAAGTTGGCCGCTCCAAGTGTTATCTAACCACAACAACTGGAGCCGGTGCCGAAGCAGAGCAAACAAGGGAGCCAGTGTTTGTCGCTGAGGGGGATTTTTACCGTCCTCATCGCCGTCCCGTCTTCGTTCTGGGCAACAGAGGGCGTTTTCCTTCCTACTGTATGAGATTTTAGTGTGGGCGTGTGCATGTGAGGACAGTATTTATGTCTTCCTGCACATTCACACACACACATGCAGGTTATTATCTAACGTCGCCCATTGGGGGGGGGGGACAAAAAGAAAAAACAACTTTCTCCATTACGACGGTTTTGTCCATGAATAAGGGGTTTGTTTGGATTTTCCTCCGGCTTTCCGCTGTTCTCCGTTACCCCGGTTATGCTTTCCGTTTCCTGGCCCGGACACACAGCTGTTTTTTTTTTTTCTTCCCCCTTTTCTTTTTTTCCACCTTAGCTTTGCAGAGGAAATGATTTCTGACTGGGAGAGACGGGGGAGGAATGACAAACTAATATATCCCACCTCAAAACCTGGCTGCAGGAGCTCGCAGCTCCGAAGAGCCCCAGCTGCTGCCAGAAACTTTGTTTCCAGTACGTTCCACCGCAGCACAGACGGCCCACATTAAAGCCTGCGTTCGCCATAGTGAGATATTCTGTAAGTGATACTTAAGGATTATTGAAGTGTAAATATACGTTCTGCCAACAGTCAAACCTCTTGATACAACATAGTGTTTATAAAGGCAGGTTATCAGGTTAACATCATGTGTTTAAAGGTTGCATCTTTATTTCTACTCATTTCTCCAGCTTCCCGTCCACATACCCATAAAACTCACCAGAATTCAACTCCTTGGTTTAGTTTTGAGTGTCTAAATACAGGGCTAAAAACAAGTGCATGCTCCTTTAAAAATGGTCGACGGAGGTTGATCCTGCAGAGGATGATGGGTAATTAAGAAGATGAACAGGCGGATGGATGTGAATATGTGTGGAACATGACGATACCCAATCACGGTTAGAATGTGATTGGGTCCATCAAGAGGACTCAAAAATAATCTTTTTTTTCAAAGGATATCTGAGGAATGTGCGATGTCTGTGATAAATCTCCTCACCTGCAGGTAAAGACCCCGGTCACGCTAGACTTTCCGAACATTACGCATTTCTGTAAAGGTTGTGATGTTTTTTTTCCCCCTCTTCTTTTAGAAAAAAGGAAATATTATATTTCCTAAAAATAAACCTCGAAGGCAACATGTCGACGGAAAAGAACAGTGGCTCCTAAATGGAGCCTTGAGGCACCCCAAGTGAAAGAAACGGCAGAGGAGAACTCTCAGAGGTTCTCTCTGTCACATTTGACACAAAAGCTGCCGAATCAGAGAAAGCTGCAGGGATGTTTAGGTGCCACGTGAAGCTCGTTGAGCAGTTAATGTCTTTCCATCACCACGTTAGCACTCTGCATCGTCGCTTAACTCCTACGAGTTATCCTAAAGATTATATGACCTTTCGTGTTGTCAACCGTACTGACGGATGACTGCGACCGGCTCCAGGTTGGCATGGAAAGCTCCAAGCAGTGAACCAACGGCTAGCATTGGCTGGCATTGCCCGGGTCCCACCACGGCCTCCGGATCTTCCCAGGCCATCCTGGATCCTGGATCCAACCAGGAAGGATCCAGGCTACTGCTTCAGTCTGACTGCTCAGACCTGAGAATGCTTTATTAGCGTAGGGGCCTCAAGAGCAGCCTGCACGCTCTTGAACACAGTGGAGTCGTGCAACCTTCAGCCAGAAACGACAGCGAGGAGGTGCAGGGGAGGCGCAGGGGAGGTGCAGGGGAGGGTCCGTGAGCGTTTACGGACTGAACTTCAGTCCAGGTTGGTGGAAGAGCTGCAAGTTTCTGGACTCTTAACCATAAAACGAGGGTTCTGAAGAGATGTTTGGGTGAAAACAAAAAAAAAATGAGAGGTCTGACCAGAACGTTCCAAAGCTTCACGATCATTCTTGAGCAGCTTGAGGAAACAGCTAGTAAAAATGTGAGGAGGGCGTCTGAAGGCTAACAGCTTTACGACGGGGGTCAGAAGTGCGTCTGTGTTCTGGTCCTGCAACAAGCAGGAGAAAAAAATAAACCGAACTGCAAAGCTTGGATGCCGTAGTGCACGCATATTTTAATAACAAAGAAGAAATTAGGAGCTGGAAAGGAGTCCGGCTGTGTGGTTGAGCCGTTTCCAAACTGTAAGAGTAGCGTTCATGACTGCAGCTGGTGGTTTGGGCCGCGGATCAGAGCTGATGGAACGATGAGGCACAGCAGGAGACAACTCACCTTCTTCTTGCTGCAGTAGATCTGCCATTTCTTCTCGTCGGGCAGAGCAAACATGGCCTCCCTGTTCTTGTCCGTCAGGTCCAGCTCATCCTGCAAAGAGCACAGAAATCGTTTAGAGTCTCGGACAGTGACTTGGAGAAGCCCCGACATACAAGCACGACAGTCCAGCACCAGTCCGAGGGGACACATTATTTACAGAGCGCTGAAAGCATGCGAGTGGAAAAAATATAATCTGCATTATGCAGAGATAATGGGGACCAAAACTGTGTTTCATCAAAGCTTTTGTCAATGAAAAATAGACCAATAATGGAATAAAAACTCCTGCAGGAGGACAAAAACTATGACGAAGTAGTGTAACCTGACAGGAAGTTTGTCAGTGTTGTATTTCAAGCTTTAGCGTGATAAAAGGACCACCGGACCTGTGAGCTGAACTTCGAACTCAGAGGCCTTGTCATGTAAATTCAATGTTATTGATCAGGGAGATGAATGACCCGACAGTCTGAGGAGCAAATCAATGAGTGACCGACAAACCCAAACCCAAACCCAAACCCATCCTTCAGGTCTGCAGGTTTCAGCACAAACGCCCGAACAGCAGGAAGCAGCAGTCAAGTAGTCAAACCCAGCTTGGTTCTGTGAAAGTTCTCCCTAAAACCCAGCTCGCCTCACTTCAACCAGCTGCCATGAACACGGCTGCACAGATGTGGCCGACGGGGCGCTTTTGTACCACGTAGCTGCATTGCAGACGGTCGCTGACGACGCAAACCCAACGTTTCAGAAGTGACTACAGATCGCTGGATGAGTCGGGTTTACCCACAGCGGCTGTCTAAAACTACTGAGGGCCGCTTTAATATTCTCCCCACAGTTCTCCAGCTCGAGCAGCGCTCCCTTTGAAATGCATATGAGCCCAGGAAACGAGGCTGTGTGAGCCAGGGAGGAGTAGCAAAGTCTTGGGAAAAGGGAGGTGGATAAATCAGGCTTGAAGGAAGTAGAGTGAGATGAAGGGAAGGCGGCGGGGAGAGAGAGAGAGAAAGTGAGGATGTGGAGATGTAGGGCAGAAAACAAAAAACAGGAGAGATGAGAGCTTTGTGCTCGAGCTCCAGCTAATCTCTCCTTATAATGGTTCTGCTACCATGACGTCAGACGGGAGTTGGAGCCTCCTGGGGCCCCCAGCATGAAGATGGCCCATCAGTGACAGAGGTGGGGGCCCCTGCGGGCCAGCTGGGGTTGGTTTTCATCCGCCCTGCTGGACGTGGAGGACCGAGAATGACATCATCTCTGAGCTGGTCCTTTCACTGGGATAACCAGAAAAAAAAATGACTGTGGCTTTGCAGGAAAAAAGGAAAAAAACGTGAAGGGTGTGAACTTCAAAGGGGCTGAAGCGTTAATCATTTTAATCTTGAAGGAATGATTTCAAAGATTACGTGCGACTCAAACAAAGAACTGATCTTCAAGGGTCTGCGTTCCCTCGTGAAAATAAATACAAGCTGCCGTAAGCTGGAGAAGAGAAACGAGCCAACGAGCAGCAGCTAAACATCTAACCTCTGACTCAGTGTCCTTCGGATTTCACTCCCGACTTGGATGACGATCCTCCGGCCCTGAAACGAGGACGCCAGCTCGTCTCTGGCCCCTCGCCCGCTCGCCGGGTCAACGCCCCGCTACTTCTGAGGAGCTAATTCTGGGAGCTGGTGTGAACGAGACCCCTGGACGTGAACCAGATGGGAGCCGGGCCCAGCAGCACTGCGTCCTCCCTCCTTCTGCTCGAGGCCTGGCGGTCTCGGGTTTTACTTGGTGGGGAAGCAGCAGTAACGGGCGGGAAACGACAAATCAGAACACGAAAAAGGAGCGATTCTCTATTTTCCTTAAGAGACGTTCAGCGTTAAGAACGAGCCAAGCGGAGATTTAGTCCTCATCTCAGGATGTGCAAGCTCTCACCCATGTTCACGAATTATGGGTCGTGATCAGAACAACGAGCGCTCAAATACAAGAGCTGGACGCTCTCTTAGGGACAGCCTGAGGAGCTCAGCCACTAGGGTCGGGGATCGAGAACCGGTTCCTGTAGAGAACCGGTTCCTGTAGAGAACCGGTTCCGTGTGTTTCAATTCCATGGAATTGTTTGGCAGTTTATCTAGCGATTTTCTTATCGATTCCAACCAGCAGGAATCTCACGTAATTTACGCAAGTTACGCACAGTCAATTCCAGAAAGCACTTACGTGATTAAGTTACGTCGGTTTAGCACGTGCCTTGCAGTTGTAAACAACAATGGCGCCCACCAGGTTCAAACGCTCTAAAGTTTGGCTTCACTTCACCAAAGAAAGATGGCACAAGGCAACTAGCAGTCATTGTAAAGTGGAGATAACAGCGTCGGGAGGGAACACGACTAACATGCAGAAACATTTGAACACACAACATGTGATAATGAGTGTCGTGTTTTTGACGCTTCGAACTGATGGATCTCAACCCAGCAGCAGCAGTAGCCAAGCTTAGATCACCTCTGGCAACTCTGGTAAGTAGCTATCCCACTGCTTCTATGTGCTTCTTTGTAAAACACGCTATAACATTAATGCTGTGCTATTAAACGAAATATTTCTGCATTACATTTAGAAGATGACCGTGACGAGAGAGAGAGTCTGGCTGGTTCAGAGGCTGGAAGACATGATTATTTTTCTGCAAAAGAATTGTTAATTCTTCATAGTATTTGCAGATTTGTACTATGAACTGTTCCGTTGTATTTGATAGTATTTATCTTTCTGTATTATTATTTTTGAGTGCTTAGTGAGTTTGATTTTCTTCTCGTAAGTGAGGAATGAAAAAAAAAAAATCATTGCCCACAATTTTTTTTTCTGTGTGGCCCTAATACTCCGTCGTACATATATCCTTTTAAAAAGGGAGATTTTTTTTTATTGCTATTAGAAAAAATCTATTAGTAAAATATTACACATTCTTGTGTATTTGCACAGTTACATATTACAACAGTTAACATGTTATCCAGGCTTTAGGCCTCTTTTGACCTCGCTGTTGAGTTTGTAAGGTCGTGACTTCTACGTAAAAAAATTGATGCAAATAATTTGACGCTTTGTTCTCCTTTTTCCCCAAATTACAATCGATAAGAAAATCGATAAAGAATCGAATCGTTAAAACAGTATAGATAATGGAATTGGAATCGGAAAAATCGTATCAATTCCCGATCCTATCAGCCACGTGGCGAGGAATTGGAGTAGAGCGGCTGCTCCTCCACGTGGAGAGGAGCGAGTCGCGGCGGATCAGGGATCTGGTCTGGATGCTTCCCCGATACCTCCTGAGGAGGTGTTTCCAGAGGTGGACCCAGAGGTGTAGACCCAGAGGTGGACCCAGAGGTGTAGACCCAGAGACGGACCCAGAGGTGGACCCAGAGACGGACCCAGAGGTGGACCCAGAGACGGACCCAGAGGTGGACCCGGGACACGCTGCAGAGATGTTTCTCCTGGAAGAGCTGGAGGAGGTGGCTGGTGCTTCGGCTGCTGCCAGCGCTACACCCAAACCCAGGGATGGAGGGATAGAGGGATGGATGGATGGATGGATGGAGGGATGTCTGACAGTCTGACGTTAAAACCACGATCCACAGATGCTAAAACAGTACAGCACAAATGCTGGACGTCACTTTCACGTTTCAGTTTCCATCTCCTCACCATTTGAATTCAAACAATCATTTACAGATGAATCTCACCTATTTAACTTTTCCAGGAAAGCACCAGCGTGCAGCTGAAGGGAGCATCTGAGCCACATCGGGACACCTTTTAAAGAATCCCATCCAGCAATGCTTTGAGGATTACGTAATAGAAAGCTATTAACTGGATAATGGCAAAGTTGCATTTGAGAGGAAGAGCAGGAAGTCGGGGAGAGAGCGGAGGCATTTTTGAGAATTTAAACTGTGGCATGTTTGATTTAATTACCGTCAGGTCCAAGCGGCGCTGGTCTGCATTAGAGGCAGGGAAAAGGAAAAATGTGAAGCGGGGGATGAGGACATGGAGAGGGTGGAAGGGCGCCAGGGTAAAAGACTCCTCGCTTTCCAGTTATGTAACGTGCCTCCACTTTCTTTCACCTCCACCGCTCCACCACCCGCCAAACCACATCCACATCACATGGATTATCCTCCTGACCCGAGCAACACCCAGAAAACATGCAGTTCCCTCCTTCCTCCAAAAACAAAACCAACACTTTCCTTCTGTTTCTGTGTGAGAGCGTCTCTGGATGCGATGTTCCAACAGCAGCATGTTTCAGCCGGGAATTCACACAAACCAAAGCTAATATTGTTCCACCTGCTGCTGGAGGGAAAAGTTCAGAGCTTCAGATTCTTCCATATTCCGTCCAGAGCTGCCAGTCGAATAACGTAGACTCCGCCACCGTTGTTGCACTCTCATCTGCTCCATCACTCTATCATCTCATTTTTTTAAAGCCTCAACAGCATCTCTACCTTTAGGTTTAGGCTAAAAGCTAGGGATGGACAATAACTGTTTTCTAAAACCGATACCGATAACCGATAACTTTCAGCTCCTAAAGGCCGATAACCGATAACACACACATATACGATTATTAAATCAATACTATGAATGAAAATCAAAAATAGTTTGGACTCTTTAAATGAACAGATATTTATTTTTTCCATTGAAAAACTATTGGCAAGCCTCTCAAACATTTTCATAAAGCTATCAAACAAACCTATTTGATATCTCACATCAACTTAAATAAGGTTCATTACTGACTGATATTAAAAATAAAGGCTCCTTGAACTGATGGAAATACATGCATCAGAATTACAAACTGAAAAGGATTTACATTTAAAGGATTTTGGCTTGTGGTTCCATTTAAATTAATACCTTTAATTAAAGTAAATGAGGTTCAGTAGTTTTTTGTTTTATCTCATGGAAGCTTTAGATGAGAGAGATGAGGGAGAGGAGAGGGGAGACTGCTGCTGGCTTGCGCACGTTAGCATTAGCTCATGTTAGCGCGATTTCAAAACTCCATGAAAGTGACTGTTAAGTTGTAGGTGGCTGATCAGGTTTGACATATTAAAGCTTGTGCTTCCCTCCTCGTAGAATTCACTTGGAGCATTCGTCACAAATAACCACCAAACTATCTTCTTCTGAAACTTTAACGAAACTCCATGCCATCGCCGCCATGTTTGTTGTCATCAGCATGCTGTGCTGCAGGCTGCATTCAAGGTGTAACGTAAATTCCGACGTTCCCTCGTTAGCTAGTCGTTCTTTCAGCCTTTTCTATTTTTTTTTCTTTTTTATGTGTAACATGAGGGAGAATACTGCAAATATTAATTCAAGTCAGCAACTACTAAAATTATAACCGAGTTAACAAGTTGTTTTCTGGCATGAGGGGGTATTCTTGATTTTCCTTATTGAGTAATCGTTTTTCTGATTATGCCGACGTCACTTGAACATAACATTCACTGCCGGTCATTTAAGGCTCAGAGGGAGCGAGGCACTGCTGTGTTGACAAAAATATATATGTTATCGGGGCTATTTGTCGTGATATCAGACTTATCAGAATTACATCATAATTTCCTGTTATCGGCCCGATAGTTATCGTGAAAACCTACTAAAAGCTTTACTTTTTCATAAACGTTTATAGTCTGTGCCAGCTCAGGTCACCTCTGATGGGGGACCTCCCATGATGCCCTGGGCTTTTTCCTCACACCGTTATCATTTCTTGTCTGCATGCAGCAGCCTGCCTTGGTTCAAATTGTCATTATTTGACTTGGACTCAACTGGAAAGTCAAGTAAAGTACAAGGAAGCAAAAACGAGCTGAAGTAGAAAAGTTCAACGGGCCAAGAAGAGAAGTGAAAGTGTGAATGTAAGATGGAACCAAGGAACATTGAATCGCGTCTTCATGGACTGGAAATCCTCGGGTTTCCATCTGCACGGGAAATGCAACGCCCCGTCTCGTGAAGGGGGCGTTTCCTGCGTGGACGTGCACGCCTTTACTTTCTGGGACGTCTGGCCGAGGGGACACGTGCAGAAGTGAAATCCTGCGGCGGCGACAGGGAAGCGCAGGAAAGACAAGGCAAGATGGCAGGAAGTCATACGAGGCCCCCGGGGGACCGGCAGGAAGCTGTAGCTGCCATTATTGACCCGAACAAGAGTCGCTGCATCTGCTTTTGTCTGTGTGTCCCCCCCCCCCCCGAGTCTTAATTACAGTCAGAGACTTTGCAGGACAAGCCCGCTCTTATTCATTTGCAAAAATCCCCCAAAAAAGGTCAAAGATTAAGTTCTTAGCCCGACGCTGCGTTGGGAACAAATGGCTGGGCTTGGCCTGCTGCATCACAAGCCTTCGGATGAGTCATGCCGTCTCTTCTTTGATGATTCACTCGGTAGCTGCCTCTCCCTCTCAGTCCTCCGATGCCATTTCTGCAACACTCAGGGCCGCGAGCGCGGACGTTGTAGCAGCGGTGAGGAGAGCGCTGGAAGGATGCAGGAGAAGGAGGGAGGGAAGCGGAGAGGAAGGATGGGTGCATCCAAGGGTGTACCAGAAGTGACATTCCCGCTCTGTGCCGTCATGGAAAGCAGCGCAGCGTTAATTTGCATCCTGCTGGAAAGTCACAGTGGATGGAACTTTAGGGAGAGGATTTGTGTTTTAAATAGTTTCTTTCAACTGGAAAGTGCATGCTGGGATTTCAAATCAGAAACAAGGAACAAGGTTACTGCACCTAGATCCAAAAAAAAAAAAAAAAAAAGATTCTGCAGCTGGAGCACAGCTGGAGGGATCGGATTGAAACTGTCCCAAATAATGTGACAGCGAATGAAGGACGGATACAAACAGACGACAGAAAAAAAAAAAGAGGACAAAGCTTAAAGAACACTCTAATCTGATGTCTGCAACCGTCGAACAGTCCAGATGTGTCCAGATGTTGGCTTACTGGTCTGATTCAGCTGTGACCGATATACTGCACATGACGCTCTAAAACACATGTGTCAAACACAAGGCCCGCGGGCCAAATGTGGCCCTCGAGAGCTTGTGCATTGTTGGCTTAAATTTTTAACCAATATTTTAAGACTTATAATAAGCTTACATCGCTTTAAAGCGCATATGGACAACAAACTACATCTCCCACAATGCATTTCGTCGTCACCCACAATGATAACAGTATCTCACCATGAGCAAGAGATCAAGATGATTTTCAGAACTGATGGACTTCAGAAAAACCTCTACAAACTAACCCCAACATGTCCAAGGAAGACAGTTTCATGAATGATGGGAAAACGAATACAAGTTTGTATCTCAAGGTGAAATAACAGTTTGTCTTTTGTGTTATGAGGCGGGTGCCAGTCGTGAAAGAGTTTAATCAACATTGGCATTTTGACAGCAAATATGGAGCTAAGTATGCTAAATTTAGGCTACAAGAAAAAAACAAACAATCGCTTCTGCTTCTGAAACCAAGGTAATAGATACTCTCCGTGATGTTTACAGAGTCTGTTACCATAGCAACGGATTCTGTAAACATCACCTGTGCGAGAGTAGGTTTACAACCACAAACCCTGAGTTTAATATAATAATGACTTAATACTTAAATATAAAACATAATAAATACAGAAACAGTTATTTAACAATATAATAAGGTGTAGTTTAATTTATTTTGATTTACATTGCATTTTGTTACATTAATGCTGTCAATCTGGCCCTTCGAGGGCCACCATGATGCTGATGTGGCCCTCAGTGAAAATGAGTCTGACACCCCTGAACTAAAACATGCAACTCATCACTCCAGGTGGGTAGAAATGACTGTAAACTCTAGAGGAGGAGATGGACGTCTTTTTCCACAGTCTAAAACTGAAAAGGTGTCCTGGAGGAGCTCAGAGGCTCCGCGGTAGTAGTAGTTGCGGGTTTGGATCCTTCTGCGTGCGTCGACAGACTGGGACCTTTTTCCACGATAAACCCTTCGTGTTATCGGCTGAAACTTGTAAATGCCGAACCCAGATGTCCCCAAACCACCTCACACTTGTATAAACAAAAAAAAAAAAAAAGGTTCAGTTTGGTTTCCTGAGAAACCAACCAAGTCCCAAACTGACTGAGGAGTTACACAACCATGTGAGGGTAGTTTCTCATCGATGACGAACACAAACGGAGCCGGGGACGCTCCCGGCGAACACGCCGTCCACATGTCAGCTATGCGTGAGAGGCCTGAAGCTCTGCTGGATGCTGCGATCCTGAAAACAGACTCGGACCTGCAACGCAGGCGTCTGCTGCCAGATGCAAACATGCAGCTCAGCTGATGAGATGCATCAGCTCCTCTGATGTGGTCTGACAAAATCAGCAGCGATTGCTTCCAGGTCCACAGGAGGCTTTCAGATGCTTTACGACAGACTGAGAAACACGTTTGTGCTTCCGGCTTTTCCCCAGGGTGTGTAGTTGATGACGAGCATTAACAAACGGGAACAAAGGACGCTTTCACACCCACCCAAAAACATTTTAATTGGGAGGCACGATTATCGGGCCAATAACAGGAAAATATGACTGAATGAATTCCGATAATTCCGATATCTGATGAATAGCCCCAATAACATATATTTTTTTTTGTCAACAGGGCAGTGCCTTGCTCCCTCTGAGCCTTGAATAACCAGCAGTGAATGTTATGTTCAAGTGACGTCAGCATAATCAGAAAAACAATTTCTCAATCAGGAAAATCAAGAATACCCCCTCATGCCAGAAAACAACTTGTAAAGTCGGTCATAATTTTAGTAGTTGCTGACTTGAATAAATTTTCACAGTATTTCCCCATGTTACACATAAAAAAGAAAAAAAAAGAAAAGGCTGAAAGAACGACTAGCAAACGAGGGAACATGGGAATTTATGTTACACCTTGAATGCAGCCTGCAGCACAGCGCGCTGATCACAACAAACATGGCAGCGTGGAACAGAAGAAGATAGTTTGGTGGTTATTTGTGATGAATCCTCCAAGTGAATTCTACGAGGAGGGAAACACAAGCTTTAATACGTCAAACCTGATCAGCCACCTACAACATAACAATCACTTCCATGGAGTTTTGAAATCACGCTAACGTGAGCTAATGCTAACGTGCGCAAGCCAGCAGCAGTCTCCCCTCCCCTCATCTCTCTCATCTAAAGCTTTCATGAGAATTAAAAAAAAAAATTACTGAACCTCATTTACTTTAATTAAAGGTATTAAAGGTGGAGTAGGTGTTGTTTGAAAAACGGTTCCAACAATCCAACTCAAGTGAGATTTTGAAAATATACACTCCCTCCCTCCTCCCAAAGGCTCCGCCTCCTCCTCTTCAGCTCACCCCTCGAAACCACGCCTTCACATGATTCACGACTGCATGAACCATAGGGAGGGAGGGAGGGAGGGGTGATATTTGATGGACGTATTAGGCAGCCAATCAAAATAGTGATGATCACTTTTTTGATTGGTCAGAGTTTTTCTCTGATTATACCTTCTAGACTGGACCAAAATGTTTAGTTTTTTTTGCAAACATTTTATTTCAGTGGGTGCAATGGAAATGTGAAAAGGTTTTCAGGCAATATTGTAAAAAGTGTTGCAAAAAAACAACACCCACCCCACCTTTAATTTAAATGGTACCACAAGCCAAAATCCTTTAAATGTAAATCCTTTTCAGTTAGTAATTCTGATGCATGTATTTCCATCAGTTCAAGGAGCCTTTATTTTTTTTATATATCAGTCAGTAATGAACCTTATTTAAGTTAATGTGAGATATCAAATAGGTTTGTTTGATAGATTTACAAAAATGTTTGAGAGGCTTGTCAATAGTTTTTCATTGGAAAAAATAAATATCTGTTCATTTAAAGAGTCCAAACTGTTTTTGATTTTGTTCAGATTATTGATGTAATGATCTTAGGTATATGTGTGTGCTATCGGTATCAGTTTTAAAAAACAGTTATCGTTCATCCCTACATTTTAAAGACCGACAATCCATCCATCCAGCCATCCGTTCATCCATCAACCTCCGCTGATCCGGGTTCAGGTCGCAGGGCAGCAACCGAAGCGAAGACGCTCAGACGTCGCTCTGGGAGAACGCCGACACATTCCCAGGACAGTCAGGAGACGTATGCATGCATGTCTGCATCGGGGGGGGGGGCTCCTCCTGATTCACCATCCCCAGGTTCAGGAGGAAAACCCCAACCAGCACCGGCTCTCCATAAACGTTCCTGTGAAACGTCGTCCGTCCCGACTGAAAGTCCTCATCGCGTCACCAACATCTCCAGATGTGCTCTGCTGCTTCCGTTTCACTGGAGATGAATCCAGTGGAGAAAAGAAAAGGGGGATCCAAGGATGCTTTTTGCATCAATGAGCAGAAGTAACGAGGGGAGCTGAGTTACAACTGCTAAATACTTCTGCTGCGAGAATGTGGTTCTTCTCAGTCGGCTTCGTGGCCAATCTAACAAGATGTGAAATTTGATTTCAGGGTATCAAGTATCAAGTATGCAGCCGTTATCAAAGCAGAAAGTCCCAACTGTGTTCTCCCATCTTACAACTAAAAAAGTCCAGATTAAGCATTCTTGGTACGGAGAAACGGCCCAGATGCTCAAACCATCTCCTCTCAGTCTGAAGGACAGCGTCTCCATCCAGAATCTCTCTCTGACCTTCTCGTCCCACCTATGAGTACCAGTACTCCGGTACCAGTGGTGCAGCACGGTTCTGGTAAAACCCAACTTTGACGACTGTGATGACGGCCAGAACACTGTACTCACAGAGAGAGAGCTACACGGTCCAAGCATCTCTCCAGGACCACGTCCAGGTTTTATCTTCCACTCCATGGCGACTGCAGCCACAGCAGAGGATTTACACACATTTCACACAAGTCCACTGTTTTTTTTTTGCCCCCCCCCCCACGGTTCTCTCTCTCTCTCTTATTTTCCACTAACTCTACACCGAGCGTGCACGGTTGCCTCCTGACACAATGAAAGTGCTTGTTATAAACGTCAGGATACACTCAGGTGATCCAGTTCCCCCACTTGACCCAGATCTGTCAGTCCCACTCCAGCGTCTCCACAGAGTCTCGCTCCCCTCGTCGGGAAACGCTCTCGCAGCAATAATCCCCGTCTCCCGTTGCCAGAGAAACGCACTATGTTATGCTACTCTCCATTTTTCTTGATTTCCTCTCTCGCTGCACAGCTCGTCTGCTCTCTGCTTGAGTTACAAGCAGCGAAGGCCGGGCCGGCCCGGGCGTCTGCCAGAGGCCCGGTGGCGCTGATTGTTGGACGGCCGGTCCGGTCAGCGTCAGCGTGTCGGCTGCAGGAGCGGGAAAACAGATGTGGAGGACCCAGGTGAGTTCGGTTCAGTGCAATCACTTCATGCATCGGTCACAATCAAAGGAGACGTGAATCGGACCGTCAGAGGCGGGCCGTCGTCCAGCTGGAACCCCAACGGGCCATTAAACGTTTCAGCTCTGCAGAAACAAAGATTTTAAAACGCAACCGTCCAACATATTTTTAATTTCAGGGTTACGATGCATCATCAGTCCCAGAGGAGACGATCATATATTACATGGACATGTCCGTATCCGGGCTCGTTACCATCCATCTCTGCCTGGATGAAAAGCGGTGAGGTTTTGAAATCAGGGACGGAAGCGTCCCATCATGCATCTGTGCTGCTTTCATCTCCAGCTCAGTTATTTTCCCCAGAGAGGGGAGCTGTGGGTCATTTCATCCCTTCAACCATTAGGACAACCATGATTTGGTTAAATGTTCCCATGTGCAACGTACAGCTGAGATGTAAACGAGTCGCCCACCGTTTAAATATCAGCGTGGAAGGCATTGATTAAACAACCTGCTGACCCCGGTTTTATACGCTGCGTCGCACAGCTGCGTGGTCATTAGGTCGTCCCACTTACAGGACCGAGGAGACCAGCAACATGATTGCTGCAATCTCATTGTTACATTTCCTTCAATCAAGACAACAAATATCCTCCAGCTACTAAAGTTTAATAGCTGCACATTACATGTGATTACGAAGGAGCCTAAACAGCAAACGGGGGGGGTCGGTCCTGTTCAGCAGAAACAAAAAACACATCTCCCTGGATAACGGTATCATAAATTAAATTTCACTTATCAGCCTGAGTTAAAGCTGACAGCGGGCATCACAGACGGTGCTCGTTTAGCATCCGATATGCGATGTGGAGGAAGTTGGAACGAAGCAGGAAACACGCAGCTGGAAGGGAAAGATGCTCAGACGGAGGCGGGCGGCGCCGAGACAGACTCTGTGACAGGAAACGAGCAGAGGAACGGCCCTGGACGGTCTGAGGTAGTGCTGGGCGGTATACCGGTTCATATGAAGTTCGTCATCAGCCTCCGCCTCTGGTGGTACGGACGCCAGCGTTGGCGTCCTGTGGAACGGGCAGCGTGCACATCTGGAAATTGAACATCGTTGTTGAAAGACGTATCTGGGTTTGAGAAGAAGCTTTGGTTCTTTCAGCGAGACAACGCGGAGCCACATGCTGCATCCATGAGTAAAGCGTGACGTCAAGGCAGGACAGTCCGGGCGTTGAACCCGCCACCCCGCAGTCCAGAACTTCCAGCGACTGAAAACGTTTAGCATCATCACAAAAAACTATATCTATCCATCCATCCGCGTTCAGAGGTTTGTCATGGATGGATGGATGGACGGACGGACAGACAGATGGATGGATGGATTGTTGGACGGATGGACGGATGGATGGACGGACGGACGGATGGACGGATGGATTGTTGGACAGATGGATGGATGGATGGGAGGATGGATGGATAGATGGATAGATGGATGGATGGAGAGATGTATAGATGGATGGATGGATAGATGGATGGATGGATAGATGGATGGATGGATGGATGGATGGATGGATGGATGGATGGATGGATGGATGATGGGATGGATGGATGGATGGATGGATGGATGTATAGATGGATGGATGGATGGATGGACGATTGGATGGATGGATGGATAAACGGATGGACAGATGGATAGATGGATAGACGGATGGATGGACAGATGGACAGATGGATGGATGGATAGATGGATGGATGGGTGGATGGATGGATAGATGTATAGATGGATGGATGGATAGATGGATGGATGGATGGATGGATGGACAGATGGATGGATGAATGGACAGATGGATGGATGGACTGATGGACAGATGGATGGACAGATGGGTGGATGGATGGACGGATAGTTGGATGGATATCTACATCTATATCCCGGGGCCCACTGAGCAGCTCCGGTTCCAAACGTCTCCTGAAACTCCATCAGCTGGTCTCAGTTTCAGACCACATGGACGGCGTTAAAGACGAGAAGACGCACCATGATGGTTAACGCCGCCCTGTCCCGACTTTCTAGAGACATGTTGCTGCAATCACATCAAAAATTCCTCTTTTTTTCTCTCTTTCTTTTTTAAGATGCCACAGTTCTTAAGTTTAAACATATGTGTTTTTGTAAATAAAATATGGGTTTACGAGCTTTGATTCGGTTTTTATTTAGCAGTTTGTAGCGCTCCAACTCTTTGGTGATCAGGGCCGAGCCAAGGCTCTGATTGTGGAACATGTGGAACATGTGGAACACCTGGAGGAGCGTCTGAAGGTGACCCGTCTCTACTCACCACCAGCTCGGAGAAGCGGGCGTGCAGCTCCTCGGCGGGGGGCATGGGGGCGCTGAACTCCAGCAGCTGCAGCGGCACGCTGTCCTTCAGGTTGATCTCCAGAGGCTCGCTGCTGCCGAAGCAGCACAGGAAGCCCAGGCCCGGCCGCGTCCTCTTCCTGGGGGGCATGGCGGCGACGGAGCTGGCAGTGGTGGCGCTGGACCGGGAAGGTGGAGGAAGGGGGGAGGGGGGGGGCCCGAGGGGCAGGGAGGGGGAGTGGAGAGGAGGCCGAGGCTGCTATCTAGGAGTCATGATCTAGAAGAGAAAGAAGAAGAAGGGAGAGGATGAGTGAACCCGACCGGCCCAGATGTCTCAGAGTGGTCCAGAATAACAAGCGTCTGCTGAATAATTCATTCTCATTTCAATCAAGTACAACTTCAAACAAACTTCAAGCCTGGAAGTCAATTAATGAAGCTTCACGCTGATCCGGGCCTGGACAACGTCTGCTTCGAAAAACACTTTTTTGTTTTGTTTTGTTTTTTCCCTGCAGAGGCAGAGAAGCTATTCTGGTTTCCAGCCGCCTCACATTGTTTGGGATAAATACACGAGCAACAGCTGCCACATGCTAACAAACAACCTGCACAGAACTGCATCCAAGCGGGTCGACTGCAGCATCAGAACAGTCCCGGTACATTTTCCCAGTACAATGATACCTTATTTTTCGCGGTTAATGGGGACCCCCGAAAATCAAAATCTGTGAACGGGAGCCAGAGCCCTCCGAGCCTCAATAATGTGTTTAAAATATCTTTAAAAACCCCAAAAAAGTGTCGAGGCACTGCAGCGAAACAAGACAAAGGCTCAACTGTGGTCTTTCTGTTACCTTCACAGCCTCTGGTCTCTAAACCGTAGTAAAGAAACCGCTGCTATTGTGCTATTTTTGGCTCGTAATTAGCGGCTAACATGCTAACAACAACAAAAGAAAAAGTCTGGTTTTCTCTGCATGGAACGGGAACTTTATTCTGGCACTGCAGGAACTTGTAACATCACACAGGTTGTAGTGTTGGGCTCCTGTTGGTTAACAGAGAATGGCCACGGTTACATGATGTTTTTTAATTCGGAATTAATTATTCTGAATTAAATAATTCAGAATTAAACAATTTTCCTTCGCGTTTACATGGAAATAGTAATTCCAAATTGAGGTTTACATGGAAAACACGTTTGATCAGCTTTATCCAATTCCGCTTAAGGTCTGGGGGTTGGGAAGGGTTCTGATTGGATAGGGGGGCGGACGTCTTTACGTATTTACGTCTACTGGAAGAAAACAAAGTTACTCGATTAGCAACAACATGGAGGACTACATTATTAGCATCCTTTTTTGGATTTATTTTGATTTTATTTTTGAAGCAGCAGCACGACAACATCATGTCGATGATTTTCTTTCGAAAACAAGCCCAGCGCGGAATATAAGCGTCATCGCGACAGACGGGCAAGAGAACGAGCATGCGCAGAAAGACCGGAATTAATTTAAAGCAGAATGAGTGTTTACATGACCACGGAATTATTCTATTCGGATTTAAAATCAGAATAAACCAGCCACTTACTTCGGAATTAAGTTTAATTCGGAATGGACATTTTCATTCGGAATTAGATGTTTCCATGGTAATTTTTAATCATTTTAAATCAGATTTAATTTTAATTCTGAATTAAAGAGGAATTAAACTTCCTATGTAAATGCACTAACTGTAAATCTGTTGTTTATGCTCACTCCACTTTTCATCTAACCCCGTTTTCATTCTGCCGTCCCACGACACACACACTACATTACCCATAAGGCCACATCATTACCCATAAGGCCACCTTCTTAAAGGGGCCAGGCTGGCTCACAACGTTTCTTCGCAGTGAGAGAACGCTCACATCCTGTGATGTTTCCGCAATTTTTTCTTGATTTTTATATATATATATATATATTTCTGAAAAATCCACGAATAACTAAAACCGTGGAACTTAAAGCGTGAATTGGCGAGGGATCACTGTACTGGGACGGAGACGTTCCTGCTGTGGGCAGAGAGAGCATGCAGGTCATGCATGGCCATCGTTTCTGCAGCGGTTGCTTTCATACATCCACCAAAAAAAAAAAAAAAACTCTGCAGACACAGAGCACGAGCGTGCACAGTTGTGAACAGCAGGCAACTGGAGCAGAGAACTGAGTGAAGTGAAAACACTGTTGGCGGACTTCCTTCAACGCCACAGAGAGGACGTGGGTGGTCTCCACTCTGAATAACGGTCCCTCCACACTTCCTCGTGTCCGGCGAAGCGCTCGCAGCGGGAAAATGCAGCTCCTCTCTGCAGCGCTTCTCCACATTTGTGTATGAATGGACCCTGCACTTGCTATGCAAAATGCTTTGGACGCGCGAATCCACCCAGAAGCATCCGATCAGGGGATCAGTTTGGAGCCAGTTGTTTCAGAAGAAAGAGCACCCGAAAACTTAAAGCCCTTTTTAAAAAAAAATATTTGTACATGAACCAAGAAGCACCAAATAACGGCTGGAGCCTAACCCCTAGCCCCTAACCCCTAACCCTAACCCCTAGCCCCTAACTCCTAAGCCCTAACCCCTAAACCCTAACCCTAAAACCCCTAGCCCCTAAACCCCTAACCCCTAGCCCCTAACCCCTAGCCCTAAACCCTAAGCCCTAGCCCCTAAACCCTAAACCCCTAGCCCCTAACCCTAACCCCTAAGCCCCTAGCCCCTAACCCTAGCCCTAACCCCTAACCCCTAACCCTAGCCCTAACCCTAACCCTAACCCCTAGCCCTAACCCCTAACCCCTAGCCCTAACCCCTAACCCTAGCCCCTAAACCCTAGCCCCTAAAACCCTAACCCCTAGCCCTAACCCCTAACCCCTAGCCCCTAGCCCCTAGCCCCTAAACCCTAGCCCCTAACCCCTAACCCCTAGCCCCTAGCCCCTAAACCCCTAACCCCTAAGCCCCTAGCCCCTAAACCCTAACCCCTAACCCCCACCCCCCCTAACCCTAACCCCTAGCCCCTAGCCCCTAGCCCCTAACCCCTAGCCTCTAACCCTAACCCTAACCCCTAGCCCTAACCCGTAACCCTAACCCCTAGCCCTAACTCCTAACCCCTAACCCTAACCCACTCATCTGTTCAATGTGGTGGAAAAACTCCACTACATCTTGACTGAGCACGATTCTCCTCCATCCCTCCATCCCTCCATCCCTCCCACACATTTGCTGGGTGAAGGAGTTCTCACTGCTCCTTCTAAAATTAGCAGCATGGTAAATTCTTTATGGACGCGCTCTGAACTCAACACATACTCAAAGGGGGGGGGGGATGAAAGAGAAAACCACATTTCCATTATGTCTCTCCTCTCACGATACAAAGAAGCGGAGCCAAGAAGGAACAGGAGGTTGTTTTTAAACGAGAAATTTTTTTTGTTGTTGTTGAACAAGGAATCATCAGAGGGATTATTTTCTGTGCTACTTGTTAAATTATTACTTCCAACCACCACTTTAAAGTTTCTCGGTCTGCATCAGAGCGCTGGGGTCGGTTATATAAGAGGGTTTTTGTTCAGGCACGCGTAAAGATGAGCTGTGAACCCGAAACTGCTCAGATACCGACAGGACAGCGTTTCATCACGTTTACCTCCCGTTACAGACGGTTGGCTGAGCACGGACAAACGCTTAACTGTGTTTGAGCATGAAATGAACCGCAGTTCAGTCCTGACTCCTGGAATACATCACACTCATGTCCAGGCTAAAAATAGAAACGCAATTTGGAATAAAAATAGCATCAATGCACAAACCTGAAAGTGGCAGAACAAAAATACACGCTGTTAAAAGCTTTATTAGAGATCGAGGCTCAACACCACCGAACCAGGAGGAGTGACTGGATGCAACAAAACCACATCAAGCTTTGGAAAAAAAAAAAAATTATGATTAAAACTTGAATTCAATTCAATTAAATCAGAAATAAACCCCAAAAATTAAATAAAACTTCAAAAAAAATTAAATTGAATTAAAATAAAATAAAAACAAGAACAAAAACATAAAATAAAATAAAAACAAAATAAAATAAAAATAAATAAAATGAGGAAAAAAAATTCTGGGTTTTTTTTTTAATTTAAAAACTTTGGAAAAAAAGAAAATAATTCAAGATCAAATTAAATAAAAAAATAAACCAAAAAATTAAATAAATTTAAAAGAAATGGAAAATTAAATTGAATTAAAATAAAATAAAAACAAAAACATAAAAAAAAAATAAATAAAATAATAATAATAATAATAATAATATAAAAAGAGAAAAAAAATAAAATTTTGTTTTTTTTTTAGATTTTAAAACTTTGGGAAAAAAGAAAAAAATTCTAATTTAAAAATTGAATAAAAAAAAAAATAAAAATTAAATTAAAATTCAAAAGAAATGAAAAATTTAATTTAATTAAAATAAAATAAAAACATTAAAAAAAACTAAATAAAATAAAACGAGAAAAAAAATTAAAGTTCTGTTTTTTTAGATTTAAAAACTCAATCCAAAATTCCAGTCCGTACTCTTTCAGACATGACGCTGATGTCACTGCCTCCTTATTCTACATCTCTAGCTGATAACTGGTCACCTCAGCTGACCATAAACCTTCACCAGCAGTCATCTGGGATGGTTGGAGTTAATTAGGGATATATGAAGCAACTAAAACTAAACTGAAAGGGATTCAGAATAAAACAGTCCCGTGTGACCGGCTGAACTCAAACCAGCACCTGGATGAGCAGAGGGACACGCCCCCAACGTCAGAAGTCAGCAGGCTCGTTTCACTGACATCCAAGAGACTCGAACCAAACAGAACCGGACATCCGTGCAGCGGGTGCAGCAGGTGCAGAAATCCAGCTCTGTGGTGGAGCTGAGCATATCTGAACTGAGGCGGGAATAACAGGGCAACATCTGAGTGTGAACACGAGCGAGACGCGTGGACGTAAGTAGAGAGCTGATGCACGTCCATGACGACTCCCCCTCCCAAAATCTCTGGGCTCATCATTTATGCATCCTCCCCCTTCCTCCCTCCCTCCCTGTCATCTTGTATTATTCCTTCTCTTTCAGGGTGAGCAGAGACACTTCCCCTCCGACAGTAACATCTGTCATGTTTCCATCTTTGATCCGCTTCCTTCTCCTCTCATCCTCATCACCTTCCTCTTCCAGAAGCAGCTCCAGACGTTTTCTTTCTTATTTAAATACCAACGACCAGGAGGGATTTAATGCCAGATGAGGTCCAGGTCCTCCAGCAGACTCCTGACCAGCCTCAGCACTGATTCCCCAGAACTTTACGAGATCAAGTGAATGTCATTTTTCAAAGGTTGCTCTAACCTGATATCAGTTGGAAAAAGTGAACCAGTGAATCTATAAAAGGCTCAATCAGTTATGTATATTTCTAAATAATCTAAAGGGCCGACCTGTAATTTTCCCTGAAACTCTGATAAAGAAGGTGGGCCGAGTCGGTGACCCCTAAAATAAACCCATGAGCCTCAGCTCCAGACCAGGAGATGCATGAGTAGCTGCTCTGGGACCCGTTACTGCCAACCGGCTCCTCACAATGCTAGAGAGACGTCTGGGTGATCGCGTCCATGCCTGCAGCAAAGCGTGAGAACAGACGCATGCTTAAAGCAAAAAAATAATAAAAAAAACGCTGCCAAGCAAAACAGATTGAGTGAAATAATGGATGACAATAAAAAAAAAAAAGAAAAGACTTGGTGAAAGCAGTTCATGTCTACTGAAGTTCAGACGCGTCCACTTCAAGGTTCAGCTGCAAGCAGCCCTGGACACTGGAGAGGCCTGAAGCAGAGCAAAGCATCCTCCAACCCCCCACCCCCCCCCCCCGCTCTGGTTCAGGAGGCTGAGCGAAGACGGAGAGATGAGACGGAGATGTAGGACGGCGGGAGAAAGTGCTGCCACTTCTCATCCAGACGACTACCTCATCACGAGTGCCGGGAAGTAGGTCAGAGGAAGAGGAAGAGGAGGAGGAGGAGGAGGAAGAAGAGGAAGAGGAGGAGGAGAAGGAGGAGAAAGAGGAGGAAGAAGAGGAAAAGGTGGCAGCGAGGAGAGAACGGGCTGCTGTTGCTGCTGGTGGGCGACTGGGCAGAAGGGGTGTGAAAAAAAAATCGAATTGGCAATATATCGCGATTTTTAGCCGCCCAATATATAATATTGATTCATCCATCCTTTATCTATACCCTGTTTCATCCTCTGAAGGGTCACGGGGATCTGCTGGATCTACCTTCCATCAGCACCCCTCCCCATTTTTATCCATCTGTTTCCAAACAGTTAGAAAGAGAAGGAACTGGATGAAGGGCAGGAACACTGCATGTATGTTGAAGAAGCTCTGAATAAAAGATCAGAGTGGAGCCTGTGGCGTGCAACTTTATGCACACGCATCGTTTCTGGGCTCCACAAATGAGGACCATTCCAGCGGGGTGCTGGGCCGTGGAGGAGGAGGAGGAGGAGGAGGAGGAGGAGGAGGAGGCAGGCTTACGTAAGCGGCCGGTACCAGGGATGGGGGAGCAGTGCCACGCTGGCACAGACACCACCGACATGCCAAGATGCGGCGGCGCGCCGAGGAGCCGGCTTTGTTTTGGCAGCTGCGGGACGGTAAGGGTGGGGTCCGGGCACATGTTTAGAATCTGGCTCCCGTTGATGTGGTGACTTCAGTACTTTCATTTTATATTTCCTTTGGAGGCATAAGAAAAAGCACTTATCACCTACCAGGAGGCAGAAAACATGACTGAATCAGCTTCCTCCTCGTTAAAACGGGGAGAGCCGGCGTGCCAGCGCCGAGCTCGTGAGAAAGCGGCGGCGCATGCATGCAACGGGAACGGAAAGGCGGATTCTGCAGGCATGAATCCGAACGTTTCTGACGTTGCGTCCTCTGCAGAGGGAAGCTGGGAACGCAGCACGAGCCCACTGCAGACGACATCCCGCCGCGTCGGTATTTCTGCAGCCACGGCTCCACTGGGACATTAAACCGACTTCTGTCTTTGAACAGAGCACAAAGGCTGCTTTCACTCCAGTAGGACGTTTACGGGCAGCATTCAGACTTCCAACGGCATCGCCTGGGTGTGTTAGTCCATCTATGAGAACGCTGGCTTAGTTGGTCTTTAATCCGACTAAAGTTAATAATAATAATAATAATTAGGGCTGTAGCGATACACTAATCTTGCGATACAATACAATACAGTGATCCCTTATTTTTTGTGGTTAATGGGGACCGGCGCCCCCCCGCGAAAATCAAAATCCGCGAACTGAACACAGAGCCCCCGAGGCTCAATAACATGTTTTAAAATATGTTTAAAAACCGCAAAAAAGTAGTGCAAAACAAGACAAAGGCTCAACTGTGGTCTTTCTGTTACCTTCACAGCCTCTGGTCTCTGAACCGTAGTAAAGAAACCGCTGCTATTGTGCTATTTTTGGCTCGTAATTAGCGGCTAACAAACACGCTAACAACAACAAAAGAAAAAGTCTGGTTTTTCTCTGCATGGAACGAGAACTTTATTCTGGCACTGCAGGAACTTGTAACATCACACAGGTTGTATTGTTGGGCTCCTGTCGGTTAACAGAGAATGTAAATCTATACACGCTGGGCTGCTGTTGATGCTCACTACACTTTTCATCTAACCCCGTTTTCATTCTGCTGTCCCACGACACACACACTATATTACCCATAGGGCCACATCATTACCCATAAGGCTACCTTCTTAAAAGGGGCCAGGCTGTGAGAGAACAATCACAACATCCTGTGATATTTCCGCAATTTTTAAATTTTTTTTCATAATATTATATATTTCTGAAAAATCCGCGAATAACTAAAACCTTGGAATTTAAAGCGCGAATTGGCGAGGGATCACTGTAGATGATATTCAGCTCACGATACGATATATATATTGATTTTCTTCTTACAATACATTTACATCATTTTCTGAAAGATTTTAAAGGGACAAAGTGATTTTGGTGACATCTTGTGAGTGTTCCAATGACTTTGTTTGAATTAATTGAACTGAAATCATCAATTACACATTATATGGCTGACAGGCAGCTTGCAAATGCTGGACAAAATGAATAAAATATGTGTTTAGAAAAATTGTTTCATTTATTTAAACAGTGCAAATTGTTGCTTGCAAGCTTTTAAAGGGTTTTGAAAGAAGCTTAGAATATCGATACCCGCGGCTGAAAAACTCTCTGGGGAAATAAAATATCGATATATATCGCAGAATAGATAAAAATCTCTCAGCTCTACTAATAATGCCATGTAAATGTCCCTGCTGATGAAAGAATGAGTCAAAGCCGTGATAAAAGTCACCAGGACGAGCCAACATGTTTGACCTTCATTTATTGTGGTGCCAGAAGTCTCCGTATTCCCGTTGAAAGTTTCATGTCTCTTCTGACGTGGAAGTGAACTACTCACACTCGTTAATTTGACATGAAGTAGCGTCACGACTCCCGTTGCCCCCAGACCTCCCCTTCCCGTCTGGCCGTTTGCCGATGACTGACGGGCCCTCCTCTGTGCTGAAAACCCCCGGCTGCAGGCCGGTTCAGGCCCGATGTCCCACGGCCCCGCCGCTACCACGCCGCCGCCTCAGGGAGGCACGTGCACGTGTGAGACATCTTACCTTGTCGGAGTCAGGGGCCACGCTGAGCGCTAATGAGCGACATTAGAGGAACATATGTGCAAGCTGCCCCTCCCCCCCCCCCCCCCCCCACCAGACAGAGGCACGACAGCACGCACACAACAACATTGTTTGTTCCCTCTCACAACAAAGATTAAAGTCGTCTTATTTATGCATCACTTCCTCAATTACAGGGGCTCCGGCAGCATGGGTGGTCAGATTTATGGAGAGCAATGACACGTAATTGAACTGAGACAACTGGAATAACTAATGACAAGACACAGAGATGGTTTGAACCAAAGACACAGAGATGGTCTGAACCAGAGACACAGAGATGGTCTGAACCGTGGAAACATTTAACCCCGAACAGAAAGCAAAAAAAGAGAATAAACTCTGAACATGTCATGGTTTTTCTCATCAAATCATTTCCACTTGTTAATGTACAAACACAAGGACCAGGACCCATCAGAGGCTGACATGGCCACATGGACCGAGAAGGACCGAGAAGAGCCTGGGTCATGTATTACAGTACGGTTCTACGTTCAGGAACGCCACGTAACACTGCAGAAAGAAATAAAGAAGGTTTATGTTCAACTAGTTCAACCAGAGGTGGCGTCAGAGATGGACCATCATGAGGTGGAAAAGTGTCATTCTGGTCACAAGAACCAGTAATCGTGATCACCAACAAGAAAAAAAAAAAAAGACCACCCAGATTCACGAGCCTGAAGCATCCGTGCAGTTTTCAAGTCCTGGCTGACGGAGAATAGGGCGGAGCCACCGGAGGGGGTGACCCGCCCCCAACGGAGAAACGTGTGGAGGTTTCTGTAGTGGTGACCTGACACTGCTGCAGTCGAGGAAGAGCGACACAAAACAGCAGCTGAGGCCTGCAGCCCCCAAAAGCAGGTAGATCTTTACTGTCCCAACATTTTGGGGTTTTGTTGCAACGTACTGCAAACCAATTAAGGAGATTAAGAGATAAAAGCATGAAACATCCTGGGTTCAGTCTGCCGAAGTAAAGAGGTTGTAAATGCACGAGGAGCACACAGAACTGAGCCTTTCAGCCCGTACATTCAGCATTCCTACGGCATGATGTCACCCGCCTATTCTGGTCAGAGTCTTCATGGTTAGCATCGAGCTAACAGCCTCAGCTGACGGTTGAGGAGCCGCCGTTATTTCATGCTGCATTTGCATGCGCCGCGGTCCTGCGCTCGCTCCGAAAGCGCACATTCTGCTCGGGATTTTACGTTGGAAGGGCCAGCGCTTTCACGAGACCGTGCAGGGACCGGGACAACAGGTCAGATGATCCGGACGGTTCTGCCGGGGAGGTAGGGTAACCCTAACCGCTAACGCTAACCCATCTGGAGTCACCAGGGTCATGACCGCTTCTTATCAGACAGCATTTAAATCTGAGCTGCAGGTTTTTAGAGTACAGTTATCCTTTATTTTTCGTGGTTAATAGGGACTGGTGCCCCCCCCCCCCGCGAAACTCAAAATCCGCCAACCGGAGCCGGAGCCCCCCGAGTCTAAATAATGTGTTTAAAATATGTTTAAAAACCGTAAAAAAGTAGCGAGACACTGCAGTGAAACAAGACAAAGGCTCAACTGTGGTCTTTCTGTTACCTTCACAGCCTCTGGTCTCTGAACCGTAGTAAAGAAACCGCTGGTATTGTGCTATTTTTGGCTCATAATTAGCGGCTAACATGCTAACAACAACAAAAGAAAAAGTCCGGTTTTCTCTGCATGGAACGAGCACTTTATTCTGGCACTGCAGGAACTTGTAACATCACACAGGTTGTATTGTTGGGCTCCTGTCGGTTAACAGAGAATGTAAATCTATACACGCTGGGCTGCTGTTGATGCTCACTCCACTTTTCATCTAACCCCGTTTTCATTCTGCCGTCCCACAACACACACACACTACATTACCCATAAGGCTAGCTTCTTAAAGGGGCCAAGCTGGCTCACAACATTTCTTCACTGTGAGAGAACGTGCACAACATCCTGTGATGATTCCAATATTTAAAAAAAATTTTTTAATTATATATTTCTGAAAAATCCGCGAATAACTAAAACCACGGAACTTAAACTGCGAACTGGCGAGGGATCACTGTACAGAAGAGAAGCTCTCCTGCACCAGCCAGCGTCCATCCACAGACGTTCTCCAGGGTTTGGAGGACGCCGATAACGGCCGTCTATGCTCTCATGCCTACGTGCATCTTCCAGGAAGAGAGTCCAGAGGCAGAGGAGAATCGGAAACCCGCCCCGCTGTTCTCTCTCCCTCAATCACTTCCTGTCAGGGCTGCAATCAGTCGGAGGAAGCTGCGAGAGTGAGACGGCAGAGGACCTCTGAGCGCAGAGCTGTGACGTCTGGAGGGCGATGCTACCCGGGTCAGGCACCGGGGGGAAGCTCCCGGCTGAGACAACGCAACGATGGTTCCAACTCATGTTTCTCATCACGTCGTCCGTTTAACGAGACGCAGCAGAACAACGCTGAGGAGGTGCGAGCCCAGCCGAACCGGTGCCAGGAGGCCATTAGAGTTTCAAGCTACCACCGTGCATAACAAAAGGACGAAAAGCCAAAGTTCCTCCACTTAAATCGCAAACAACCACGATTATTATTAATTGCTTTAATAGCTTGTGGTTAATAGTGTTGGTTAATTATTTCCAGACCGGCTCTGAGGCGAATGCACTCACATTCAGCCAGAGAGGCGTTCTCCATCTTCCCCCCGACCAACAGCTGTCAGACAGTTAACGCACGACCAGAACGGGAAAACTGAACTATTCTCAGCTTCGGTTTGGACTTCAAAGTGAAGCAGGAGACGGTCATGTGACGGTCACATGACCTCTGCAGCCCAGCTTCACTCTGCCTGTGTTCACGTAGCGGCCCTTTAAAAACACACTACTGCTGATTTAGGAGTTTGTTCTTCATTAGAAATATTTAGCAGCTTTCAACAGCTGAACATATTTACAGAGAATATTTACCGACAAACTGGGCCGAAAACTACAACTAAAGCTAAAATAACGGCTCATTAATCGCAATCAGCGAGGTCGCGTCACCCAGCTCTGGACCTCCAAAATATGTTTTCCTGCACATTTTAACAAGAATCTAAGCCTTTTTTTCTAAATATTTTCCTCATTTTGAGCCGATGCAGGGTGCTGCCTCTAAAAACACTTTTATAAAACCCCGCTGAGCTGCTACCTTTAGACTGAGGTCAAACAGCAGTTTGCTGATGGATGAAATTCATTTCAACTGCAACACAACTGACTGCTGCAGAAACTTCCAGTTTCCAGCTGAATCTGTCCTCAAGTTTGCAGTCCGGTTCCTGACCTTCGTCTGAAGGTTGAACTTGAACTTAGACCACTTTGAACCTCTAAGTTAGACACGTCCCAGCTGGGAGTCTACAGTGGTACCTCTACTTACAAAATTAATTGGTTCTGGAAGTAGTTTCGTAACCTGAAAATTTCGTAAGTAGAGATGCGTTTTCCATGTAAATGCCCTAATCTGTTCCAAGCCCGCCTAAATTCGAACATATTTTTTGTTCCTCCGCCACCTCCGCCACCCGCAACAGTTCTCCCATATAGCGATTAGCAGATTGCAATAAAATCCGCCTTCTGGATCAGATCCGGATCAGCCTTTTAAATTTGATAGAGGTTTCCATTGTCAATCCCTGAGTCAAATTTCATGAGTTTTGGGCAATAATTAACGGAGATGTTGAGAAAAAAAATTTTGGCCCCATTGACCGCAATGTTATCGAAAATTTGAAAGTGATCCAGAATCCAGGATTTCTTCTGGATCACACCCAAAATGAAATCAGTTCTTCCTTTTCACATTTCTGACAACTCCTGAAAATTTCATCAAAATCGTACAAGATAACTTTTTGAGTTATCTTGAATACAGACAGACAGACAAACGTCGGCAAAAACATAACCTCCTTGACGGAGATGAAAATTGTTTGTTTACCTGGGTTGCTGACGACAAGCTCACATTCGCTCCACCGCCCCACACTCTTCTTTTCCCACATCAATACTAGGACTGTAGCGACACTAGGACTGTAGCGACACTAATCTTGTGATACGATACACGATAATCGGCTCACGATACGATATATATCGATATTCATCTTACAATACATTTACATCATTTTCAGAAAGATTTTAAAGGGACAAAGTGATTTTGGTGACATCTTGTGAGTGTTCCAATGACTTTGTTTGAATTAATTGAACTGAAAGCATCAATTACACATTATATGGCTGACAGGCAGCTTGCAAATGCTGGACAAAATGAATAAAAGATTTGTTGAGAAAAATAGTTTCATTTATTTAAACAGTGCAAATTGTTGCTTGGAAGCTTTTAAAGATGGGACGCGGGGGTTTTGAAGGAAGCTTAGAATATTGATACCTGCAGCTGAAAAATCGCTACTCTCTGGGGAAATAAAATATCGATATATATCGCAGAATCGATAAAATCGTTCAGCTCTAATCAATACATCCCCGTCGACTCTTTCACAACCAACCCTGGAGGATTTTCAGAGGTCCCATTGGCTCCGACTTCACTGAAAAACAAACACACACTGTACAAGCGCTGTTGGGTTTTAACAAGGCCGTGAGGCACAGTAACCCACCTCACCCATGAAGCGGAAATGCCTCGACTAAAAACCACTGGAAAAAGAGGAGGGGGGAGATTTTTCCAGTCCTCCAGGGGTGTCATTAATGCCATTTAATTTAGTTTGATTCATTAAAAAACAAGTCCTTTCCTGATGTAAGGAACGTTGGTTATGGTTCACAGCTGTGCCGTTGAGCTTGTTGCTTTAACCAGAACTAATGTAGGAGCCGTACGGCAGCCGCCCAGCCACGCACAAGTGCAGTCTGACGCAAATCATTGTTGTGTTAAAGCCTCCGCAGAAGCCACAAACAACACAGAACACAAGCTGCAAGATGAAAGTGGAAACGACACACAAACAGGGATCAGAGGGAGGGATGTCCGACACTTTAGAGGTCCAGCATCTGTTAAAAAAAAAAACCCACAGCATCTTTACGTTTAAGCTCCAGCACTAACGACTATGTTCTGGAGATGATCCACACGTTGCACAAAAGTGAGCGCGAGCCAAATTCTGCCTGGGACTCCAGCTGGACAGATGTTGACGTTGGCTGCGGACAGAGGTTGAATCAGGTGGAGAGACCGACCGAGCCACGGCCCCAACCGCTGACCCGATTCTACTCCGGGCGGCGAATGAGCGTGCGCCCGTCCAGCAGACTGGATCGCGGCGCTATTAATACCGGGAACGCCACATTCCACCAGCGTTCCCACGTATTAACGGGACTCAGGGTGAAACCCGACCCTTGGCCCCCCGAGTTCCTCGAACCCCAAAGCGACGTCCCGCCGTGTCAGATTGCTTTCTCGCTTCATCCGGGAGGAACGCGCCGCAGTCACGAGCTCTCTATCTTCAGCTGAAGTCCACATGGGTCTGTGTGATGTCGCTGGTCACCGTGACTCCCTCACCCGACGCCCCAGAGTCCCGTCTTTCTGCGGGAACCATCATCCAGATCACACAGATGCCTGAGGAGCTCCAGTTTACTTTTGAACCCTCCCCCCCTCACAACCGCCCTCCAGTTCGTTCTGCGCCGACCTTCGCCGAAGTCGTCATTAGCTCAGCAGTTCTCAGCGGGTGCACGCTTGTCACCTCGCCGTTGTTTCTCTCATCATCGTTTGGGCCACGGTCTGAAGAGCCGCTAATCTCGCCTGGGTCAAAGGTCAACAGCTGCAGCGCTGGGAACAGAGGGCTTCTGGGTAATGTCTGGAATGCTCTTCGGGGGACATTTTTAGCAGGACGGAAAGGGACCGCGCTCCGGAGTGACCGGCAGATTTTTAAAATAGCACCGGACCGAGGCGGCGTGAAGAGGAGACGAGCTCATGGGCTGCAGAAAGTGTGTCACTGGCACAGATGCAATGGCGGCATTTCACACACGGTGGGGGGGGGGGGGGGGGTGGGGGGGGGGGGGGGGGGGGGGGGGGGGGGGGGGGGACTTCCAGTGAGGCAGAGGAGCAGCAGCAATCCTCCTGAAGCCTCCCAGAGCGTCGTCCTCCAAACACCGGTCCGTCGTAAACACAACACCGCCATGATCCCTAGAGATCAGATTAAAGCAGCTTTAACTCGCCTCTCCTCCACCGTGCAAACGAGCAGCCCGGTCGGGTCGCCGTCCAATCCTGACGGAGCAGCTCGTGCACGCACGACGGTCGATAACGGACGGAGAGCCTGGCGAGTGCTGACGGGCGGTACGGGAGTCGCCAGCCTTCATTAATGTCCGCCCGACACCCCGGGCTGTTTCAGTGATGCTCGCCCTCTGCTGCACGTGAAGGCGCGAGGATTCCCAGCCGGCTGAAGAGTAAAGCCTTTAATGTGCTGCGATCCAAACCCAACACCGACAGACGAAAAGGTTTCCTCCTCTGGTTCATCCACCTTCAAGCCACTGAAATGATGAAGGAACGTTTGCTTTGTGCCTTTTTCACACTGCTGTTACGTAGAGGTGTGAAAAAAAAATTGATTTGCCAATATATCGCGATTTTCACCCAATATGATATCGATTTTTCAGCTCCTTATATCGATATTTTAATTTTCACATTTAAATTGTTTAAAATTTAAATGTGCAAAAACACTAACAATAAACAAACAATCTGATGAACATATACAGCAACTTGATTTTTAATCTCTACTTTTAATTTTGATATTAACTGGGTAGAATATCACAATTAGGGCTGGGCGATTTCTGCGATATATCGATATTTTATTTCCCCAGAGAGTATCGATTTTTCAGCGGCGGGTTTCGATATTCTAAGCTCCCTTTAAAACCCCCGTGTCCCACACGGGTGCTCTTCCTGCAAAGTGCCACTAGTGTTCGCTGTAGAGCATTTCTAACAGGTTATCCAGAAGCTTCTTTCTTTTCCAGCTAGAGCTGAGCCAGTCAGGAGGATGGCGGTGAGTATAAACCCAGCGCCTGCGTGCTTAAAAGCAGATGTGTAGGAGCAGTTCGGGTTGAAAAAGAAAAAGGAAAGCGAAGATTTAGACAAAACTATGGCGGTTTGCAAGCTGTGTCACACAAACGTGAAGTACTCTGGAAATACCACCAACCTGCGAGCCCACCTGAAACGTCACCACCTGGACAAGGTAATGCTAACTTGTTGTTGCCACCAGTTTTCATCTGCTTCACGTAGGTCACAGAAAATTACAGAGTCCATTGCTACTTTATTTGTCAGGATTTGAGACTGTATTCAGTGGTGGGAAACGCCGGCTTTATGCACATGGTGAACGCGATGAGGCCCTGCTATCCTGTTGTCTTTTATTCATTTTGTCCAGCATTTGCAAGCTGCCTGTCAGCCATATAATGTGTAATTGATGCTTTCAGTTCAATTAATTCAAACAAAGTCATTGGAACACTCACAAGATGTCACCAAAATCACTTTGTCCCTTTAAAATCTTTCGTAAAATGATGTAAATGTACTGTAAGATGAATATCGATATATATCGTATTGTGAGCCAAATATATCATATCGTATCGCGAGATTAGTGTATCGCTACAGCCCCAATCACAATATATCGTGATATCACAATATCGTGATAATATCATATCCTGGCCCAAGTATCATGATACATATCGTATTGCGAGGTCCTAGCCAATACTCACCCCTATTGTTACGACACCTGTTCACAGGTGACACAGTTTTAGGTCTCAATCGAACAACTGACGTGTTTTGAGCTTATTTGGAGAAAATCGGTGTTGCAGCTTTTTGCAGCTCACTTTCAAGGACAAGCAGATGCAGAATCGTGTCAATGACCTAAAAGATGGGCAGACTGGACAGATCTACTCCGTGATGTCACAGAAAACCCATCAGCCACCTGAACTACATTCGTTTTTACTCTGAGGCAACTCATGTTCACCCGGATAAAACGCTCCCGGCCACAGAAACGGCGACCCCCCCCCCACCTCCCCGTAAGAGGTCTCCTTTTAAAAGTCCAGCTTCTGGAAACATTTTCACCAAACCGAGGGTTTATGTTGGAGTATTTCATCTCTGCACCCTCGGGGGAGGGGGGGGGGGGGGGTTGTTACGGCAGCGAGCGCTGTCAGCACCGCTGAGTAAAGAGCACCAAACACAAAGACCGCATGCATTTACAAACCAGCTTTTGCTGCGGTTTATGACCTATAAAGCCAAAAGCACTAAAATAAATAAGTAAATAAGTAGTGAAAAACGCTCCAATCACCCCCCCCCCCCCCCCCCTCCCCTCCAATCACAATAGAAAATGTGGAAACTTTATCACGTGGGGGCGAAGACTCGGTTGGCCCTGCACTGACTCACTGTTTATTTTATTGGCTGCTGTAATCTGCGTCTGCTGGCAGGACCGAGCCGTGCACGAGCCGTGCACGAGCATCTGCGAGCGCGCGGAGCTCTCCCACGGTGAGGACGGCGCCCCCGACGGGCCCGGGCGGGTCACGGGCATCGGCATCGAGGTCAGACCACTTACCCGCCTCAGAAGGGCTGCGCAGAGATGAATAGAGTCGCTCACGATCCAGAGAAGGTTCAATCCGTAAAAACGAGTTCAGAGGAGAGATTCAGGGTGCTCCTGCATCGTCTGCTTCCAGAAAAGTGGAAACTGGACCCCCCCCGGTCCAGTTTCCATGCCTCGGCTCAGTCTGGGAGGACCGGCTGTCTTCCTGCCCTGCGAGCGACTGAGACCAGCTCTGGATTTCAGCTGACTGCGCTGGGAGTTGAGCTGTTGACATTGTCCCCGCTCGCTCGCTCGCTCGCTCCCCCTCCCTCTCTGTCGTTTGATCCCTCATCTCCCCTCCCCTCCCCCCTTTTCTGGATTCCAGGCCCGGCATATGACGGCATCCATGTGCACGTCAGCTACAAGGTGATGGATCCTCTGAGTATATAAATGCATGTACAGTATGGACATAAATGTGTGTGTGTGTCGTGTGAGGCTGAGGGGGGAGGGAGGGGGTGAGGTGAACGGAAGTGACCCTCGGTGACTTACCCTTCCCGCCCTGCCTGAAACCCAAACTCCACCCATGGCGTTCCCACAGCGAGCGGACATAAAAGAAAGGTCGTGGATCGCGAGATATCACATGAAAAGGCCAAAGGAAAGTCCTTTTCCTGTTACTCCGACATCATTAACACACACTCTCACACACACACACACACACACACACACACATGCACAGCCGTGCACACATGCACAGCCATGCCAACTGCTGCCATTAGTAATTAACCCGGTGACTCAGGCAGGAAAAGGATTTTCCCCGAGATCCAATCAGCGCTCATTGAGAAGAAGGTGAAGCAGGATGCTCGATTACGCAGAGTTCTGCTGGAGCGCCACCAGCATTACCTCAGACCCACGCCATGCGAGGAATTTCAGGAGGGGGGGGGTCACGCCGCGATGATATGAGAGGTCACTGGGAGCAAAGATCAGCATAAAAAACTCGACCGGCATGGACCGGGCTGCTGGGAATCGAACCAGGAACCGTCCACTACACCACGAGGAAGCGCGCGGATTTACACGCAGCAAATGCACCACTGCAGTTTCAGCCGGACGAGTTTGCGCCTCGACGAGCGCGCAGCGATAAAAGCGGGTCGAGCCCACAGCAGGCGACTCTCAGCGAGCGGTGCTTCCCGGCTCCATCTGGATCACATTTCACAATTACATTCCTCGTGTTTGTTTGGGATTACAGCTCCTTTTTCATGTGAGAGAAAAACAAAAAAAATTTTAAAAAAAAAAGCGGCTCCAGATCCACGTCGTTCCGCTCCTCCGACATCAAAGCGCTCGTTAACTGGAGTCAGAATGACCGACGTTTGATAACCGGCGTTGTGACGTCACCGCCGTCTGCTGTGCGTCTGCGTCTGGGCAGACGTCTCCTCTCCTTACGTAGCGTCTACAAGTCCATCAGGACCTTCGTACTGCCACATCAACAAAACCCCTCAGTGCTTTGGAGATGTGGGGTCACATGTTAACGGATTTACAGCAGCATGAACTTCTTCTAGACTTCTTCTTCACATCGGAAAGATGTGCCGTTAACTGCTATGGTTGCAAAAGTCTTTGGAAGACTTCCAGGGAAGTTGGAAACGTTCAGATTTAAAATCAAATGGTAAATGTAGGGATGCACGATAACTGTTTTTTAAAACCGATACCCGATAACGTTCAGCTCCTAAAGGCTGATACCAATAACACACACATACACCTAAGATCAACCATTCCCAAACTTCAGAATACCAAGGCCCAAATAATCACAACTGTGATCAGCATACAGGACTTGGGGCTGGCTTGCTCACGTTAGCTCACGTTAGCTCACATTAGTTCACGTTAGCTCATGTTTTCTGGTATAAGAGGGTATTCTTGATTTTCCTTATTGAGAAATCGTTTTTCTGATTATACCAACATCACTTGAACATAACATTCACTGCCGGTTATTCAAGGCTCAGAGTGAGCGAGGCACTGCCATGTTGACTAAATATATATGTTATCGGGGCTATTCGTCGTGATATCGGACTTATCGAGGTGACGTCATAATTTTCTGTTATCAGCCCGATAGTTATCGGGTCGATAATTATCACCCCAAGGTAAATGTGGGGTTGTTCTGTAGAATAAATCTAGAAAAGGAACTTGCTACTCCAGTGCAATGCACAAATATATAGTTAGCAAAACTTGGATGTTCTGGAACGGTCAAGATGATGAAATTAATGCTGGAAATGAACAGAAACGGGCTCGATGAATAAATGAGCTCTGTTCACTCAGAAAGCTTAATCAAACTGTGACCTACATTCTTATGAGACCACAGAAAACTGGCTGGCAGCAGGAAACAAGTTCCCAGCTCACTCTCGTTTATTCCCATAAAAAGTTTGCAACTCTGAAAATTAACAGAATTTTGCAACAAACGTGAATGATTTAGACAATCGCTGCTGCACTCCAACCAGAACAGAGCTCATCTGTACCGAGCTAAAAACTGGGCTAACTGGACAACATTAGGGGGGTCTGATTGTCTGAGCTGGTGCGTAGTCCTCCAACATCAACATTTCATCATTCCTCTACGGTTGAAGAAAGCACATGTTTTGCAACTTCTGAAACTTCTGAATTCCAAAGATTTGGTTCTTTGATGAAGTCAGAAGATGTCGCCTGTCTGATACACGACCAGATGTTGCAGCCGGCCCGTCCGAGGCATCGTAGTTAAACTTTAGGGTCAGTTTACTGCTTCCATTAAACGCCCTGATTTCAGACTTCGATGAAAAGAAAGTGAGTGACATTACTAAAACAGTGAGCTACAGCGCAGCAGAAACTAAAACACACTGCCGTCTAGTGGTTGGTGGTGGAATTACAGAGCGGTGCAAACAGTAACGGTCAAGTTAAATGCCTTTTCTGCATTTCTTTTGTGTGTTTTGGTCCTAGAGCTGAGCGATTTTATCGATTCTGCAATATATATCGATATTTTATTTCCCCAGAGAGTAGCGATTTTTCAGCCGCGGGTATCGATATTCTAAGCTTCTTTCAAAACTCCCGTGTCCCACCTTTAAAAGCTTGTAAGCAACAATTTGCACTGTTTAAATAAATGAAACTATTATTCTCAACAAATCTTTTATTCATTTTGTCCAGCATTTGCAAGCTGCCTGTCAGCCATATAATGTGTAATTGAGGCTTTCAGTTCAATTAATTCAAACAAAGTTTATTTATTGGAACACTCAATGAGGCTCAATGAGGGTTTTGAGGCTTGCACCTGGAAACTCGAAGCTTTAGCTCTCTCCATAGATTTTAATAGGATTAAGGTCAGGAGACCGGCTAGGCCAGGTGTCACCAATGTGGTGCCCGCGGGCGCCAGGTAGCCCTCCCGGGGCTTCTGAGGTTAATTACAGTTAATTTTTCTTAATTTAAATATGAGATTATTTCTTACCTATAAAGAACAGTTCTTTATAACATATAAGCAAATTATCATTCAATCATAGTGATTTGAGAACAATGTCAAGACATCAGTATAAGGTTTTAAACAAACAAATAGCCCTCGGGTAGCCCTTGGTAGCCCTCAGACCCAGAAAGGTTGGGGACCCCTGGGCTAGACCATTCCATGACCTTGATGTGGTTCTTATGGAGCCACTCCTTTGTTTCCTTGGCTGTATGTTTTGGGTCGTTGTCATGCTGGAAGACCCATCCACGACCCATTTTCAATATCCTTACGGAGGCAAGGAGTTTGTCACCCAAGATTTGGGGTACATGGCCCCGTTCATCTTCCCATCGGGAACAATCATTTTGTTGGATTTTGTTTGAAGACTTTTTTTGCCCTGGCAGTGGCAATAAGCTTTATTTTATTTTACATTTTTTAAGATGAGATTTACACTAAATATGTGTTACTGACAAGTGCTGATGTTAAAAGTGTTTGAACAACAAATGTTATGGCACTTTAGTTCATATGGCAGAAGAACATTTAAATGAAAGTGCATTTTCCACTACTTTTGAAATTATTATTTGATTTTGCGTATACGATGCGATTAATCGCGATTAAAAATATTAATCGTTGGGCCGCCCCGGTAGAGCAGTGGTTAGGGCAGGCGGCCCATAAACAGAGGCTACAGTCCTCGTCCAGCTGGTCGCGAGTTCGACTCCCGGCTCGTCCGCCCTTTGCCGCATGTCTTCCCCGTTCTCTCTGCCACTAGAACACCAGTGCCAAAAAAAATAAAAATGTAATCGTTGCCCAGCCCTTATATATATATATATATATATATATTGCATCGTGAACCGAATATCGTGTATTTGGTCCATCAAATGTTGATGGGCTGATGCGAACGGCAAACAAACCAAGATTTACAACCAGCAAACGAAACTAAAAGCACCATTATTTTTCTGCTGTGGTCTGGCCTAAAAATACTGAACTGAACAGCGAGACTGAACATATCCTGAAGAAACTGCTGTGTAACAAATAAAGGTCTTAAAATCTCTTTTCCCTCGTTTGGCCCGGATGATCTTCGGCCCAACACTGCGTTGTAAATATGTCTTGGGTAATCACCAGATTAAATGTAGTCACGTTTTTCATTGCGTAACACCGATTTAAAAAGAAAAAAAAAGACAGAAAAACATAATCTGTTGCAAAGCCTATAAATCGTGAACCAAATGCAATAACAAATTTCTGAACCAGAGTTTGCACTTGGACGAAAACTGGAGCCGAACAGGGGAGTTATGACACCGTCCGTCATCGTTCTCTGGGGGGAAGGAGACGGATGACATCGGGTTGCGACTGTAATTCCTGGGCGTTCCTGAACGTGCCCCAGGGATGCATCCATTAACCCGGCTTAGAGGAAGAGGCAGCTTATCCTCCGTTTCCCTCACTTTCTCTGCAGCATCACTTCTGCTTTCTCTCCAGGGTAACCTCTCTGTTCCCACAGCAGGGGATGAAACCCCTCTGAAGCCCGTCTCCCGTCCAGCCAGCGCTCTTCACCTCCTCCCGCATCATCCATCACACCCTGTCGATTGAGGCTAACGGAGGTTGTCGAGCACGGTCGTGATAAACATCACGCGCCCACTGAAGAAACGGGGGGTAAAGAATCCAACCCGCCCACAAGCCCATCTGTTCACGTCTCGTTCTGAGGGCACGTTTGTTTTCCCTCGGCCTCGCAGGAAAGAAAGACTGCAGGAGTCACATGGAACCAGCATCGTGGATCACAGCTTGGCACCGGTGAACTCACTGTGCCCTCGCGGTAATACGTGGGGCTGGTGATTTGTCTGCCAATGTCGTGACTGATGAACCGGCTGCAGAGTGTGTTGAATGAGACTAGAGCTGGAACGATTTTATCGATTCTGCGATATATATCGATATTTTATCAAGCATCGATTTTTCAGCCGCGGGTATCGATATTCTAAGCTTCTTTCAAAACCCCCGCATGTCCCACCTTTAAAAGCTTGCAAGCAACAATTTGCACTGTTTAAATAAATGAAACTATTTTTCTCAACAAATCTTTTATTCATTTTGTCCAGCATTTGCAAGCTGCCTGTCAGCCATATAATGTGAAATTGATGCTTTCAGTTCAATTAATTCAAACAAAGTCATTGGAACACTCACAAGATGTCACCAAAATCACTTTGTCCCTTTAAAATCTTTTGGAAAATGATGTAAATGTATTGTAAGATGAAAATCGATATACAGTATATCGTATCGTGAGCCGAATATCGTCTGTCGTATCGTATCGCGAAATTAGTGTATCGCTACAGCCCTAATTATCATTATTATTATTACTTAAGTCGGATTAAAGTTACTGATACAGTTAATGATACGAACGACGGTGAAGCTGGGCTGCAGAGGTCATGTGACTGTCACATGACTGTGATTTATAATCATATCATGAGCCGAACTATCGTGTATCGTATCGCGAGATTACTGTATCGCTACAGCCCTAAATGAGAGGTGGGCCAGATCATCTCTGAGGCTTTCCGTGCCATCAAATGACACGTAGCTCTCGGCGGCCTTCCGGTCCCTGGTCGGTCGGTCGGTTGCGTAAAGCTAGCAGAGCTGCTACCTAAATGGGACATCTCAACTGAGAATACCTTGGCACTGCGTTGAAGTAAAAGGTGAAAATGAATGCTGGACAGGAAGAAGCGGGTCGCCCACAGCGGTGCACTTCAAGACAGATTCTTTCTTCTTCAGACTCTTCTGGACCCAGACGGTTCTAACCCTAACCCTTACCCCCTAACCCACAACAAGCCACTGGCATCCGAAGGAGTATTTCCAGCGCCTCCTCTATGCAGCGGCTGCCAGAGCCAACATGGCAAACAGTCGTGTTTTACAACCTGTTGTTCCTTAATCTGTTATTTAGGGTTTCTTTCCACCAGACGGCTCTCATCTGAGTTTGTTTAGTTTAAGCCAGAAATTCCCCGCGACAGCACTTTGCACACAACCGTTTCTTTCACGCCCGCGGAGAGATAAATTGCTACGGAGAAGAACAACACGGCTCTCACAAAGCCTGAACTCTTGACAGCATAAATGTGAGGGCGCGTTTTTACACAGGGTCTAACTGTATGTTGGCCATAAATCACAACACCGGGGAGCGCTGTGCTATCCATCTTTAAAAAGGCGTTTGCATGAAAGTAGCCTAATCACGGCGAGGAAGTGGGCCATAAATCTCCCAGCAGTCACCGTGTCCTCATGATGCTGTTTCTTTACATCCTCCTGCGTGAACTCTTACTTTATGCTCCTTGGATAACCCCCCCCCCCTGCAAGCTTGGCCTCGGGGTAACATGTCACTTGCACCGAGTCATTTCTCCGTGTTTCACAAAAAGCACGGGCCGTCTGAATGGCTCTTTTGTCTGCGAGGCAGACCGGGGTGGGGTCGAAGGTCATCCAACCGCCTGCTCCCACAGTACCTCCAGTGTCTGGCTGGACGGGCGCCAGCTACATGCGGTCATGTTTGGACAAAGGTCCAAGCTTTCCGCCGACTGGCATGATGACAGCTTCGTCATGTTAACAGATGATGTAATACCTTGATCTCTGAGCGTGAAGGCCGCCGCTATTTGACTTTGATTCATTACACCATGATCTCATCCAACGTTGTAGACACAACAAGAAGGGCCATGTTTGAGAGCCTTGTGGGACGTCCTGTTGGCAGACGAAGGTTCCTCTTACGTCTCAGCAGCCCTGCCAACGAGCTGCTGCACGGCAACGCGCCATTTTTAATGTCAACCAGAACCAAAGCAAGCAAAACGCTCTGCATTGGCTCCAAGAGCGAAGACTGAAGATTTTAAGGCCGTCCTGCCCTCCAAGAGCCCACTGAACACCCCCGATCATCATATCTTTTTATGATATGGCAAAGTCACAAGAACATTATGAAAATATTTAGTATATTAGCCCTTCGTGTGGCTAATAATAAATGAGGTCTTCTTAAATTCTGCCATCCAGTCTCTCTCAACATCTGTGGAAAGAACTCTTTCTGACCGGCCGACAACTGGTTTGGCGGCGGTTCACACGTCTGGTCGGATGCCACCGAGCCAAACGGAACGGACGGATGTCGACCGCAGAAGGAAGCCACGCCTACTGGCATTTCCCAGTGCTGACTGGAACTCATGGACGCTGCGACCAGCAGGGTTCACACTCACCGTTCTGAGGGGATCCATCAAAGCCAGCGGCGATATTAAAACGGAGCTTCCAGCTCACGTCCATGTTTTAACGTCTCCTCGTGAGTCAGGCAGACCAGAGAGCTCTCTTCTCTAAAATGCCAACAAGTTGCCGATTTAACTTTGACGTACGGCTCAACGACTAGAGCTGAGCGATTTTATCCATTCTGCGATATATATCGATATTTTATTTCCCCAGAGGGTATCGATTTTTCAGTTGTCGCGGGTATCGATATTCTAAGCTTCTTTCAAAACCCCTGTGTCCCTCCTTTAAACAGAAGAGGCTCCAGGATGGAACCCTGGGGAACGCCACATGTAATTTTTGTCTGGTCAGATGTAAAGCTCGCAAGCAACAATTTGCACTGTTTAAATAAATGAAACTATTTTTCTCAACACATCTTTTATTCATTTTGTCCAGCATTTGCAAGCTGCCTGTCAGCCATATAATGTGTAATTGATGGTTTCAGTTTAATTAATTCAAACAAAGTCATAAGAACACTCACAAGTAGTCACCGAAATCACTTTGTCCCTTTAAAATCTTTCAGAAAACTATGTAAATGTATTGTAAGATGAATATCGATATATATCATATCGTGAGCCGAATATCGTGTATCATATCGTGAGATTAGTCTATCGCTACAACGACGCCCGTCACAAAGCGAGGAGTTGGACGCCGTTGGCCCCAACGGTGCCGCTCCTCACTCCTGACAGAACCGGGTTTTACATCTGGCCCTGCAGCGGGCCGGTGCCAAACCAGCACCAGCTTTCCTGGCTCCGGACCAGCGCCTCCTTCGTGGTCGACCGCTGAGCTGGTTAGAAGTTGGGTGCTGGCTCTGAAACAACTTTGGTGAAAAAGGGCTCCGCTGGACAACAAATTTTAGATTATGAATATATTTATACATATTTGATGTCTCTGAACACTGCTATTATGGTCAAAGAGCCCCAACAGAAGGCGACTGTAATAGAACAATGACGCATCTTTACCAGCTGACGTCTACGAGCAGATTTTCAAGAAATAAAATCATGAAATCCAGCCCTTGAAAATAAAACTTTCCAGTGCAAAGGGCACTGATAGAAACCATGCTTTTGTCATCCATGAAAAAATATAAAATAAAATAAAATAAAATAATGAGGGTGTGCGTACTACGATGGAAAGAATAGCCTGACAGAGAATCGTAACTGAAAAAATACCGACGATAAAACTCCTTTTCCAGGTGCTTTCATTCAGAAGAAAGGTTTCGAAATTCCAGTCGGTGTTATATTGGCAACATGAGGACGTCTCTCCGTGGGAAGCCGCCTTCAGCCACACAACTGACAACGCAATTTATTGCATGTTCTTATTCTGCCATTCGACGGCTAAAAAAAAAGTAAATTACTGCTTTTTTTTTTTCTTCTTCCTAAGCTGAATTTTGTTGCTGACCACGGTGTGAACCTGAGACTTGAAGTCCATCGTTCAGGTGCAGAAACGAACCTTCTGAGGGTTCGATCACTGCAGCGTAAATCAGCGCTTTGACGTCCTTCAGAGAGCGGCGGTCCGTGGGTTCTGGACGCCGTCTGGCAGGTGTGATCAAGATGTACGGCGGACTTTTAATGGGGTTCCCTGCTGGGAACATCTGGGACACATCTGCTCCAACCGAGCCCTCCTGTGAACAGGTGCGAGCCCGCATCAGCGTCCTTTTTGCCTCTTTCCACGACCTTTTGACCCCTTCGCGCCACGGGCACAGCTAGCGCCGAGGCCTGAGAGTCGCGCCACCATCGATCAGGGTTTTATTTGTCGTTCAACACGGACTCCCCGGGTCAGGGGAGCCACGCCCCTCCAGGTCCAGTTACGCAATGACAGACTGTCTGTAGGTGATCGGCTGGTGCCGTCATGTGCACAAATATTCTTAAATAAACCCGGCGCGGCGGTGATGGAGCGACGGGCCAAACCTACGAAGCCGACGAGAACAGAAAAAGTTCTGTTCTCTCTCAGAAAGATTTAATCACAAGCCACAGGAAGTGGACCAGCTAAAAATAGCCCACTAATTTTGCTTTCAAACCTTTCAGTCTGGAGCGACCATAATGGGTCGGGCAAACCCGGCCGAACCCACGGATTACTGCTGCTGAAAATACACCTTCCTCTTTTCTTTTTAATGCCTCGCTTTCTGTGTCCTGCGATGCTCAGCGATACAACCGCTGGCATGGGATCATCTGCCGACTCACGTCTGTTCAGCAGTTTTATTTGATTGAAAGAAATAGATAAATGAAATGAAATGCCGAACAATTGAAAATGGAAGGTTCTTGATTCTTCCACACAAAGCTGATGATGATTGACAGCGACGCCACATTTTGTGCCGGAGGCGGGTGTTGCACTTCACTGCAGTGAATCTTATGAGCTCCCCGGGGAAGACAGAAGAATAACAAACACTTCCTGTTTATCTCCACAGTCGGAACAGTCTGTTCTTATCCGGCGCTCGTTCCAGCAGATGCTCCAGTCGTGACTGCAGGCCCGCCGCCGTCTCCAAGCGGCGCTCCTCGTTTTTTTTTTTACAAAAAGGTGCGATGCAACTTTGTAACACTTGGAAGAGGCTCCGGTCTCTGTGACGAAAGATCCTTCTTAATTCCACATTTTTGAAACACGTATATATGAAAGAAAATCTTCCAAAATGAGTGAGTGAACTACCCATATAAGTGGGAACTCCTAGAATGGCCTCTTCTGAGAGCTCTGATGAGGATTAGCAGCACAGATCAGATGTCTCCGATCTCAGCTCCCCTTCACCAACTTCCTGTGAAACCCAGCAGAGGAAGTACAACTCCAGAGCGCCCTCTGGTCCTGATGTCATCCAACAGACTGCAGGGTTCCTCCTAGAGCTTCCAGACGTAGAACGTGAGGCTGAGATGATCAGTTGAAGTCAAGTTTCCTCACTCATGAAGCTGGTTGACACCAGAGCGCAGTTTGGACCTCCGATACCAAGACGCAGGTTTATGTGGTTGATGCTGATGCCAGTTATTGGAAATGATGGCAGCTGATGTCCAATTTATTATCCTGATGCTTCACAAATATGCTCGACTTAAATATTTATTAGAATACATTTTCTCCCCGGGATATAATTTTAAATCAATATCCTCGACTACGATTATTGAAAGATTATTAAGTTTAGTTTTTTTTACTTTTTTTTAGTCAGTTCAACTACAACCTCAACAACAGCTGCCATCAAAGTTAAAATGGGCCAAATATTTTCCATGAAATAGTTAAATGTCTCAGTTTTAACGTCAAACTTCAAAAAAATTGATTTGGCAATATATCGCAATTTTCAACCGCCCAATATAATATTGATTTTTCAGCTCCTAATATCAAAAAATTCAAAATGTGCAAAATCACTAATAATAAACAATAATAATAATAGGTTGTTTTGACTCAATTTGTCCTCTGAATGATCAATATCATCTGATGAACATATACAGCAACTTGATTTTTCCTCTCTACTTTAATTTTGATATTAACTGGGTAGAATATCGCAATATATATCGCGATATTCGTAAAAATAGCATATCGTGACCCACGTATCATGATACATATCGTATTGCGAGGTCCTTGCCAATACTCAGCCCTATTCTTTATGTTCTGCTGGGATAAAATTTGGCTTCATGAGATTTGAAAATCTTAATTTACATCCCAACTTCTTTGGAACTGGGGTTGTATTAAAACCTTTTAATTAGTGCATATCACTGTGATTTTAAAATTAATGGTCTACATGTACACTCAGGCGAGATTACATCAGCCCCGTGTGCAACCACACACAGCTGCCTGCAGATGTGCCTGCCTCTTAATCTGCTATGAAACAGTTAATAATCGCCTTCATTGATCCGTCCTCCTCCAGTCCAGAGTCCCTGATGTAGACGGCGACTTCCTCGCCTTAAAAACAAAAGAAAGAAGTCAACCCAAATCAGAAAACATCTGCAACCAGAATCACTGGTCGTTGGGGCCTAAACGCCTGAAAAGCCCATCGAGTTGGAGAACTTGAAAGACCGTTGACCTTTGACACGGCAGCATCCTGGGAGGGGCCGGACGTGTTGTTTCACTGATTTACTATCCCACTAAATCAGGTGACAACATCCTCCAAGCCCCTTGAAGTATCTTGAAGTGTATTGCTAAGTGGATTGCTCGTCCGCTCGGTCAACACATCCTTCAGTGGCTGACAGGAGCGCGCCGAGACGAAGGGGGTCCTTGGGATTCTCCGCTTGAGGGCCGGGCCGCCGCCACGGCGGAGCTTTAGCTGATAAGCTCTGCTCGGCTCCGTCTGCAGGAAGCCTCCGGCTGCCACGTACACAAACCACGCCGAGCCGACACCAATCTCAGTTTTAAAATCAAACCGGCTGCAGTTCAGGAGTGACAGGAGTTTTCTTGGTGTCGTGTGCTTCGGAGAGGCAGATGCTGCGTCGGGTTTTCCAAAGAAGTGGGCTGTTGGGGGGGGTTAATGGGGTCCATTGTGGACAGATTACCCACATGAGCGGTAGATGATTGTGTCGATTAAAGCCAGCTGAGCCATCGGCACGCAGCCCTGAAATCCACCCGGCGTTTAAACAACACACCGACAGGGCGTGTTCGTCCTCTGCTGCCGGACGTCTACGACACACTCACGCGTGCCTCATTATCCCTCAAACTAACGACGGTTTGCTGAAGCAAAGCTCTAGGAAGCGCCGATCAGGCCGGTCCATTGATCAGCCTCACGGTTCTCTCTGCAGCCGCGCAGGACTTCAGCTCCTCTGGAAACGCAGCTCGGAGCTTCAGCCAAAACGCTCGACGAGCGTGGCCTGAATTTCAGAGCGCGACCGTCTGAAGCCATTGTTCGGAGGAAATGCCGGCTGCGGTACCGTTTCTGAGCGCAGACTTCCTTGTTTGACATCATTTCCCAAATATGCAGCTATGAAAGCAAACACAAACCCTCCTGTTATTCTTTCTCCAACAAGAACTTCATGAGGATGTTTGTGCTCCAGCTGGAGTGTTTCTCCGGTTCTTGTTGAAGGCAGTAAAGGACAACTGGGGGGGTTGCATGCCAGGAGGACACAAGCGCCGATGTTTCGACTTCTCGTTTCTCTCGTGCAGTCCCCGACCTCATGAATTTAGTCTGGTAGTTTTACGTAATCTTTCCAACGAACGGCAGAGCAAAGACCTCAATGAAGGAATCTGTGCTGTTTGACTTCTGACACAGCTTTTCAGCATCTGCCCCAAAGTTTCACAAGAACTCCCACCAGGCCAAAGGAAATGCACACGAGCACATGCGCAACCACAAAAAAAGACATTTGGTATTGGACAGATATATAAAATATGCATAAATGTGAGATAGTACAGGATTTAAGTCTCATTCGAGGGCTGGTTGTTCTTCTCTCCTCTGTCGCACCAAGTCTGTGTGACAGAATGCCTCATAAAAACCTCCCAACAAGAGTCAATAAGCAACAGACCAGTAACTCACTCCCACCATCTCAACCTCCTCCGGCTGGTTCAACAGGACTATGTTAATCGCTATATTATCTGAGCATTTTGAAGCGTGGATATCTTTACTTAAAAACAAGAAAAAGTAGACCAGTCATCGAGAAAAGACTTTTCCCAAATATAAAACTTGCACTTATTGGAACAAGAGCTGGATATCGGCTCCATCTGTGCAGGTGACGGCATCGAGATCACCTACGAAGCGTAGGAACGTAATCACCTCCTCTGGCTGCACGGACATGAGCCCATCCAGCTGCATGGACCCTAACCCTAACCCCTAACCCCGCTCTGTCTGGCTGGCGTGCACGTGGGGGAGGGTGTGCACTGCAGACATGCACGACACACAGATGCAACAGTCCCTTCACAACGACGATTTAAAAGCAACGCGGCATCCCTAACCCTAACCCCTAACCACCCTAGCCACCAAACCCCACTTGCACACACCTTATACCAAACTCACAAATACCCCACCGCCCCCCTACCTGCACCCACTAGCCACCTATGAAGACACAGGATTCATCTCAAATCCAACGCACCCACATGGATAACTTCCCAACGGAATTGTCCGTACACTACACAGCACATCTTATACTCAATAGCCTTGGCTGGCCCAAGTGCGCCTACACCAGACACAACACAAAGTGAATAGTACGGCGAATGAACCTCGACTGGACTTCGTAGTCGTGTGCAAAAACAAACCTACTCCACATTTCCAGGACGTCAACCGACGGTGGAAGGAGCAGAGTTAGGCTTATCTCGACAAAGCCCACCACTCAAAAACCTAACCCCGAACCCTGGGCTAGTCTAAGCTGGTCTGGGTCTGGGTTACGTGACAGTGTTGCTGCATTCGCCGTGTAAAAACGGCTGCCAACAGTTGCGCCGACATACAGCTGCTGGTTTCAGACTGAACATGTTGAGAGTCAGAACCACCACTGACATACTCTGACTACGCTGTGCAGAGCACATGCTGAGCCGTTGTCTCGGCTATAAGTGTCTTTATTAGGCATTCATGCCAGCCCTGATAAAATCACTGACCGGTAGACAGGATGAGGACGCATCTGGCGCTTACTCACTCTTGAATATCGGCATTAAAGACGGCCACAGTCTCAAAACCTCTGAGCTCCGTACTCAATGGCGTGACCTCCTCTGAACCCGAGGAGGCGCGTTACCTCCGAGGCCTCCCGCCTCCAGTTGAGTGCAGCATCCAGCCTCATTTACATCAAAGCTATAGGCATCACTTAGCGGCTGTGCGGCGTCACTAAATACGCTGTAGATGTTTCCTTAGCCGCGCTGCAGAGAGGAACACTCCTGCTGAAATATGAGCGCGGAGGAAAGTAGCAACACAATGAGCAGTCGTCTCATTCAACAACCTCGACAGGAGGAAAACCTGCTCCAGAAAGACCTCGACCCCGGCAGCACAAATCTGAGTTAATCACATCTGCTCTGGCAGCGAACAATCAACACACATTGTTCCGATTACACGATATTTAAACCAAACTGTCGGGTCGGGTCTTGAATTGTTGTCCCGCTGCACGCTGCAACAAAAATGTGGGTCAACACTTTTCTCTTTTCCCTCCGTCTCCCTCCCCTGCTGTTCTTCCTCTCCCTGCTTCTTAGCTTCCTCCACTGAACAATGACCGAACAATGACTGTGACTTGTCTTTCTTCCTCCTGCGACGGCGGGCACTGCTGTGTGCACAACAGTGGCGCGGTGCACGTGGTTCACCTCCAAGATGCGACGCGGGAACCCGGTGACCTCCCAATGGAGCCCAGTCCCGACAGGCGGCGGCTGTTGGATGGAGATTGTTTTGAAGCAAATAGTTTTGACTTAATTTGTCCTCTGAATGATCAATATCATCTGATGAACATATACAGCAACTTGATTTTTTCATCTCTACTTTCAATTTTGATATGAACTGGGTAGAATATCGCAATATATCGTGATACCGTGATAATATTGTATCATGACCCAAGTATCATGATACATATCATATTGCGAGGTCCTTGCCAAACCTAGTAACATATGACTTAACATACTCTGAAAGTTAACATGAGTTGATGCTGAAGATGACCACTCTGATCTACCTGGATAAAAGAAAAAAAAAAAAGCTCAAGTATTGATCTTTTTACATGGTTATCGTTCGATATCAATACCAGCGTTAGCATCGACATTATCGATATTTGGATTGATCCGTCCACCTCTACTGTCGGGCAACTTCACGCCCGCCGATCCGAGCGCCAGCTGGAGGAGCTGCAACAGCTTCCTGGAACGAGTGCGAACCGGGGACGCCGTCCACGTCTTGTTTGTCCGAAGTAGGGATGGAACGGTTACTGGTATTACGGTAAACCGCGGTAAAATTTTACGCGATGACGATTACCGTTTATGTTTGACTTCATCTCATTATCGTGGTCGATTACAGGGATATGTAATATCAGCCTCATTCAAGTCTGTGAGCGACTAGCGACTGTGTCTCGTGTGAATATGTAGCTTGTAACATCGGTATCGTAACGTGAGCATGGTGGAAAGTGGTGATAGCACGCAGGACATTTATCAACCCGCTAAAATGACAAAATCCAAGGTCTGGGCATATTCTGTTTATTTATTTATTTTTTTTAAGAACACAGAGGAACAACTGGTGGAGGACAATTATCCTGTCTGCAGAGCTCTTGTTTACATTTTATTGTAATTTGTACAAGCAACTTGAAGGAGCTAAGGCTAATGCTTCAAGCTACTGAGATCTTTGACCAAGAGGTAACCTGGTCGGCGCACTTCGCTAACTCACATTTCGTGAACGTTACCTTTGCGTGTTGATTGAAAAAGTGCCGTAACAATGTTCTTCTGATGCAGTAAAACATTCATTTATTCCATTAACTGATCCGACAACCATAACGCTGGCAGTTAGCGCCACAGCGGTCAAAAACCTTTTGCCCTTCCAGGTCCAACACCTAACCAATAACAGGCAGCTACCTTTATACCTGACCCTCAGGTAACAACACAGCGACACCCACAGACACACAGAGTGAACTACAATTCATAACAACATATTTGGCTCCTTTACAACTGTTTCTTTATTTGCACATTTATACTTATTTAAGGTTCAGCTTAAAGTCCAAAGTTTATTTCATTTTAACTTGTACTATAATTTTTGTTCCTGATAATTGTTTGCATATTTAAACCCACTAAGGTTGTTAAAGTGTTTATTTAAATTTGCACCAGACAAATTAGCTTTGTTCCTGTTATTTATTTTGTTCATTTTAAACAAAACCTCTTTCTGTGCCAGTTGTTTGCCCTTTTAATGTGAAAGTTTCATTTTGATAAAATTTTGGCTTCTGGTGTTTTAGTCTGACAAGAAAATCACAAGATTTAGTTAAATTATTTAAATGTATGGTTTTTTTAGACATTTGTACAGCAATGAAGAATACCGCGATAATATCGTAAACCGTGATAATTTGTCACTAAAATTGAGATATCAAATTTTCCATATCATTACATCCCTAGTCTGAAATGACATCGGCGCCGCGTCAAAAAAACAGACGACTTCTGTGAAATTTTCAAGAACCATTTTTTTTTAATTTTCCCTCCTATTGAGAAAGAGCAAGCCTGGGAAAAGCGCTGCACAGCGCTGGCCGGCGGCCAGTTCGAGATTTATGGCCGGTGTCTGTTTTATTACTCTGTCAACAACACTCGGGGAGAGTTTGCGTGTCCAAATGTACACAACACACCATCACAGCGGGGCTCCTTCCCTCCATTCTCCCTCTCCTCTTCCTCAGCCTCCGAGACGGGACGTGAAGGAAGTCAAGCCTGTAGCGTACATGCGCAGTAACACATGAAACTGGGAAATTCAGAAAATCATGAAGCATTTGGCTTGAAATTTTCCAGATTTTCCACGACATTACGACTTCTTATTGCTCTTTCCCCTTTAAAAAAAAAAAAAAAAAACAGAAATCCTCCGCCCCGCCCCCAGCTGCTTGTATAAACCTACACTGGTTGTGCATACCTCACAGATTTTGTTTATCTCTGGCTAAATAGGGTGGAAAAAGGAGCAAATAGAAAAACAGGGCCTCCGTGCGCTCATGCGGTTCCCGCTCCCCGCCGAGGACCGCGGCGGCGCGATCCAACGGCTGAGAGATAAGGAATGCGCGAGATTTCCTGCCTCGCAGCGCAGCGCTCCCCAAACATCGGGCCGGTTTATGTGCTGCGGCCCGTCGCCAGGGCAACCTGGCAGCGAATCGGGGCGCTGCACAAGAGCAGTGGTAATCCAAAGGAGGGGAAAAAAAAAAAAAAAAAAAAAAAAAAAGAGTAAGAGGAGGACAGGAGCTGGAGCAGCTTCAGCAGCAGGCCTCGAGCGAAGCCCCAGAAATAAGATTTCAAAAACACAACAAGAGTACAGTTGGGTTTTTATGTTGAAGTCTGGAGCTGTGGCGGTAAACGGCAACAGTTCTACATCCTGCCAGTCCGTCAGCGGTGCTTTGAAGGTAGCGGTGAGTATTGGCAAGGACTTCGCAATACGATATGTATCGTGATACTTGGGTCACCATACAATATTATCACAATATCAAGATATATTGCGATATTCTACCCAGTTAATATCAAAATTAAAAGTAAAGATATAATGTATATGTATATGTTCATCAGATGATATTGATCATTCAGAGGACAAATTGAGTCAAAACTATTTGCTTTAAACAAGCTGTTTATTGTTTATTGTTAGTGTTTTTGCACATTTAGGTGAATTAATGAATGTTCCTAAAAAAAAAAAATCAATATTAGGAGCTGAAATATCGATATTATATCGGGCGGCCAAAAATCGCGATATATCGCCAAATCGATTTTTTTCCACACCTCTATTTGAAGGATAGAAATTCATTTACCAAGAGCCCTGCTGCAGAACCAGGAACGCCCGCGTGGCTCTGCTCCACCGGAAAATGTAATCAGCTTATCCGGTTCGAGTCAAAGTTCCACCGAGGCCCATTTCACGTAAAAGCGCACGGCTCAGCTCGTGCACCAACCGTCCGCTGGCCTTTTAGCACCGGCGGCAGAAAGCTCGTCCACGTTCCTCTCGTGTCGCGGCTGAGTCGCGGTAATAACCCTGATCGGTCAGGCAGATGATTACACATTTGGAGGATCTCTTTCGTCAGCGCAGCAGGTTGGTTGGTGGGGGGGGGTCTGCCTAATACCTTTAATCCCCTCCCCCTCCCCCCCCTCCCCTCCCCGCTGCCAGCATCAATCGCCGCTGTGCTGACCTTCCACGCGCCCCTCCATCACACCTCTATTTCTCCCTCCAATGGTCACCGTATCTTTCGGCCTCAAATCATCCCTGCAGCTCCTGGACAACGTGCTGAACCGAGACGACGGAGGAAAACCCAACGTAAAGCCTCCCCTTAAAAAGACTTTAACGCAGGCCCGTTTTATCGTGACCCTGAACGACTGCTGGCATCCACAGCGACGGCTCTTGGGTCGTCTCCACGTCGCTCCACTGCGTTAGAACACACCTGAATGCCGAAACACCTGCCTTCTAAATGGTACTGAAACGAAGACCCATCTTGGTGTGTGGTGGCCAGTGATGCTACTGTAAACCAGCCCCTGTAAACGGAAGGCACACGGATACAAGCGCGACCCAAAAATAACTCCCCCGCTCCACGGTTGCCGGGGACGTGGTCGGGTCATCTGAGTTTCTCCTGCAGGCCCCTGCGGTTTGTTTACCCCCACACTTCCTGAACGCTGATGGCAGATAGTTTACACAAGTGGACGGAGAAGAAAAACAGCCCGCCGCTCTGAGAGGTGGCCGCATGATGCAAAAGAGGAAGGAGGAGGAGGAGGAGGAGGCAACGGGGGCAGTAGCTTAGCAACCACGAGGACAGTACAAGGGGATCACATGATGGCCGCATGTGATCTTCACCGCAAGGGAGTGATGGAGAGGATATCGGAGGAGGACATCTGTTGAAACAGGCTTCCTCTCCATCTGCAGAACTTCCAAAAGGAAAGAGGAGCCAGAATCTACACGAGTACCTGCGTTTTTCATCAGCATCCATCAGAGAGAGAAGACGGGGAGGTTATGGCCTACTCTTCCTTTAAGGGAAATCTCAAGACTTGGCTTAAAACATCTCAAATCTGTGAATCATTATTGTTGATTGTATTTTATTCTATTGTTCACCTGCTGAAAACAGACCTGACCTGTGACCTGTGTGTGTACATATATATATTATGTACTGTGTATACAATCTCGCTTACTTGGGTTTAACCATGTATGAATACGTGCTAATCCACTGTAAAACTCCGTACAACGTACCATGCACTTTAAAAACTCGTGCAAATGGGCAACGTGCAATAATTTGAGCATTTTACATCATATTGCTAAAAGCACTTTTGCACTTGCACTTTATCTTCTTATGAACATCTGGTCCCTCCTCCGGTCTGCAATCAACAGGGCTGCCTTGTTTTTTTATTCTTTCCATTTTGACTTCCTTCTGTTGTTACAAATGTGTGATCTAGACTGTGTCTATGTTTTATATTATTTATACGGTGTGTCGCGTAATGTTGTATGTAGCTTTTTATTGAGTCCTACAGGGGGACTGCCAATGCTAATTAGCCTTCTGGCTATAATTGGGTATATTTACATTTTTAATGTTCATTAATATACAATGTCCCTCTACACTAAAAAATAAATAAATAAATAAGTAAAATAAATAAATAAATATAAATGGCGTGCACACAGAGAAACAGCGAAGGTCAAACGGAGAGCACCGGGGGTTACCTTTACATGTCGGTGCAAGAATAACTCATGTGGAGGGGAAAGAGCAACTAGGTCCTCGTGGTGAAGAACACCCACCTGATCTCAAATCTGGAAAAACTGACACAGTTTATGACGCGGCACAAACAAACCCGTTGCCTTTCATGAGCCCGTTTGAAGGGCAAACCCGCCGGAGATCCATCTGCTGTCCAGAGACGGAACGCTTCGCTCGTCGCCAACAAGGCGGTCGGTCGTTCGCTGCTGCGGATGAAGGACACGTCTTAGGTTCAGCGTTCAGATCTTGTTTGTCTGTTTAGTCGCTCGGCGGCGGGAGAGACCGAACCGCCGCTGGACCATTAACTCTGCTGGCCCGTTCACCTCCGCGCTCAAATGCAACGCGACGGCCGCTGGATCCGACGACGCATCAGGGACCGGCAGAGAGCCCGGTGCGCCCTGCAAAAGTTCCTGACAGAGCTTTCCACTTCAGCTTTGAAGCGCATCTCAAAGTCATTACATAACTGGAAAGAAATGCATGGGAAAATACAGAGGCCCGTCACACTGATCCAAAAACTGAGCAAGAGTTATGACGGTGTTGATCTTTGGAGATGTTTCACTGTTTAGCACTTTGGTTTTAAATAAAGTAGGATCACTGGGAAGGTTTGGTTTTTTGCCCTCTTTCCTCAGGCTCCCTGTTTTTGTCTGTCTGAATCTTTTTTTTCTCCACGATGCTCAAACCAATTTACTGTTGCATGTTGAGATTTGAGATGATGATAATAGAAACGGATTGGTCATACCAGTAAAATGAACTGGATGCCTAAATTGAATTCAGGATTGTGTCTAACCGGTTTTATCCTTCAAACTCTACAGCGTCTTTACCCACTGGTCATTAGGGGTTTAGGAAAAAAAAAAATCGCTTTTGTGATATATCGTGATTTTCAGCCGCCCAATATAATATCGATTTTTCAGCTCCTAATATCGATATCGTCAGTATGTTGTAATGGTTACTTAAATGTGCAAAAACACTAATAATAAACAATAAATAGGTTGTTTTGAAGCAAATAGTTTTGACTCAATTTGTTCTCTGAATGATCAATATCATCTGATGAACATATACAGTAACTTGATTTTTCATCTCTACTTTTAATTTTGATATTAACTGGGTAGAATATCGCAATATATCGTGATAATATCATATAGTGACCCAAGCATCATGATACATATCGTATTATGAGCTCCATGCCAATACTCACCCCTACTGGTTATTACAGGCACATTCAAAACAGAACAAAATTAATTAATAAATTATTACATAATGTCATGTCTGAAATCAGGTGACGCTAGGGATGCACGATAACTGTTTTTTAAAACTGATCACCGATAACTTTCAGCTCCTAAAGGCCGATACTGATAACTGATAACACACACATATACCTAAGATCATTACATCAATACTATGAACAAAATCAAAAATAGTTTTGAATCGTTAAATGAACAGATATTTATTTTTTCCATTGAAAAACTACTGACAAGCCTCTCAAACATCTTCATAAAGCTATCAAACAAACCTATTTGATATCTCACATCAACTTAAATAAGGTTCATTACTGACTGATATAAAAAAATAAAGGCTCCTTGAACTGATGGAAATACATACATCAGAATTACTAACTGAAAAGGATTAACATTTAAAGGATTTTGGCTTGTGGTTCCATTTAAATTAATACCTTTAATTAGTGCTGGGCGATATGGAAAAAATCATATATCACGATATGGACTATTTTATATCACGATAACTATATATATCACGATATACCATAATAAAGTATGTTTTCAGTTATTCTCTGAAAAGTTTGACAAAAATTTCATTGCTTATTTTTCAACTTTATTTTGAAAGGATATTTAGCTGAACTGTCACAAACATACATTTTAGTGCAGCAAAAACAGGTAGGTACAGAGGTACAGTAGCTTTCACATTTTTTTAAAGTGCAACAGTTTTTGAGAGGAAAAACACATTTTTGCACTGACGTTCAGCTATAAAAAATAAACACTAATTATTTTTCAACTTTCTGAAATCTGTAACCTTGTAGTGCAAAGTTTGCAAACCAATATAAAGTGTCTAAAGTAAACATCAGGGTTGAAGAGAACTCTGTTTACGGCATTAACCATGAATAAAAGTGCAAACATAAAAGGCTACTTTGTAGAAGTAGTTATGATTCTATCAAATTTATCATAGCAGGTTATTTAATTACATATTTGCTGTAATAATTGATAAAATTAGGTTAGAAACGATAGAAACGATAGAAGAGAAATGGCACGATATACACTTTTATATTGTCCCCACGATATATATCGTCATATTGCCCAGCACTACCTTTAATTAAAGTAAATGAGGTTCAGTAGTTTTTATTTTTTAATCTCATGGAAGCTTTAGATGAGAGGAATGAGAGAGAGGAGAGGGGAGACTGCTGCTGGCTTGTGCACGTTAGCATTAGCTTCAGTTAGCTCACATTAGCGCTATTTCAAAACTCCATGGAAGCGATTGTTATGTTGTAGGTGGCCGATCGGGTTTTACGTAAAGTATTTAAAGCTTACACTTGTGCTTCCCTTCTAGTAGAATTCGCTTGGAGGATTCGTCACAAATAACCACCAAACCATCTTCTTCTGAAACTTTAATGAAGTTCCACGCCGCCATGTTTGTTGTGATCAGCGCTGTGCTGCACGCTGCATTCAAAGTGTAACGTAAATTACCACGTTCCCTCGTTTGCTCGTCGTTCTTTCAGCCTTTTCTATTTTTTTCTTTTTTATGTGTAACATGACGGGAAATACTGCAAATATCAATTCAAGTCAGCAACTACTAAAATTATGACTGACTGAACAAGTTGTTTTCTGGCATGAGGGGGTATTCTTGATTCCTGATTGAGAAATCGTTTTTCTGATTATGCCGACGTCACTTGAACAGAACATTCACTGCCGGTCATTTAAGACTCAGAGGGAGCGAGGCACTGCCGTGTTGATAAAAATATATATATATATATATATGTTATCAGGGCTATTCGTCATGATATCAGACTTATCAGGATGACATCATAATTTCCTGTTATCGGGCTGACAGTTATCATGCACCTCTAGGTGACACATAACTTGGATTTCAGGGGGAATCCCACGCCGAAGCAAAAATAAAACGGCACCAAATGTAAAAAAGAAAATGAAAATCGGCTCGTTGCCAACAGCAGCCAGAGGCTTTTAAGGATATCTGAACTTTACAATTTAAATATAGAAAGCCACAAACTTGCTTCAAACGAGTGACGAGAATGGCTAACAAATGTGCTTTCTCAAGATAAAACAAAACAAAAAAACTTTACATATCAAGGTCAATTTCCAACTCTGGAGCCAGAACGCAGCGTGAGCAGTTGGCCAAAGTAAACCTGCCACAGCCTGAAGTTATGTGGCACATCAAGACCCATCTATCAATCTCAGCCCCCCATCTAAAGTGATTTATAGGTAGGGAGTTCTTTTTGCCAGTTTTCTTTATGACTGTGCTGAAAACCTTAATGACCCCCCCCTTCCTCCTCCTCCTCGTCCTCTCGGCCCCTCTCAGGCTCTCTGAATGAGCCCGATAACTGAGAGGAGGGTACGGGTCACGTAAATATCTGATGCACGCAGTTTACGAGTCAGAAATAAAGAGGGCCGTTACCACGAGGGGGCCGCTGAGACGAGAGCGGGCCCCGGAGCAGCGGCGGGCCCGGTGGAGGACCCCAAGGGAAACATCGGTCCAGAGAGCGGGCGACTCTCACGGACAGCGGGGAAACTTTCCCACAATCAAACACAAACAGAGCCGCACGGAGCAGTGAAAAAAAAAAAGAAAAAGAAAGGAAGAAAATAATAAAACACCACACTTGTCCAGCAGGAAAACATGGAGGGAGAGGACCAACACGAACCAAATAAGAGCATGCCCGATCATATCTGTTGTTTACAGTCTACCATCTACAGAAAATGACTATTTCATTTAAAAAAAAAGAAAGTTTAACCTGAAAGTCACGGGGCTGTACGGGCCTCCACCAGCTGATCTGGCCAAGTCCACACAGTTCACAGCTAAGTGACCTCATTAAGGTAATCTGTTTGGAGAAAAATCCACCGCTACAAATACCATCTGCTGCGCATTAACCGGGGTGTCGGTCCCACTGGGGATCTCCAGCTTGTTAGTGTTGAGGAGTTTGGGCTAATTCAGGAGGAACTTGATCCCTCAAACAAACAATGGGAGATAAAAACCAACAGCCAACCGTCCAGAGGTCGTAACAATGACGGAGCGAGACACCAACGCCCAGAGGTTTGTGCACTACAGCTGGACACCAACGCGTCCGACCTCCCGCTCAGAAGACGGCCACGTCCCAACACATCCCGCCTCGACGTGAAGTATAATCTCTATAATAGGGATGCACATGGTTAACTGTTTAACCGTTAACCGATAACAGTAACTCTAACCAATTAACACTAACGGTCAATTTTGTTTTTAAGCTACGCAATTCAATCAACTTATGGGGGCGTGTCGACAGGTGCAACAGGCCTCTGATTGGTCAATTCTACATCCGTGTAGAAAAGAGCGCGTCATCGAAAAAATGAGGAAGTACCCACATCTGTACGATTCTCGTTCTCCACACTACAAAGACAGCACATATTCTAGTGATTCATGGAGGGAGATAGCGATGAATGTGGGTCTGGATACGGCCGAGACGGTAAGGCAGTGGAAAAACGCAAGAGATATGTTTAGTAGGTTTAGCTAGTTCGTGATTGTCGCTCTTGCGTTGTGGCGTGGAATAACATAGCGGAGACCGCGCTATTATAAATCAAAGTTGACGGCGGCAACTCTGCGACAAGCTGACGGCGACACATTGCTGCGAGAGTATACACGGGGAAGTGTCCGCGTGCGTCCACGAAAACACACGCAGCCAACCCTCCCGGACTTATCGGTTAACGGTTATTAATCGTTGAAGGCATCGGTTAACGGTCATTAAAAAAATGCAAAATGTGCATCCCTACTCTAAAATGAACATCATACTTCACTGGAACAGACTCGGATCTAAGGTTTCGTAGGTTTAGTTGCACCAGGCGTCCTTTTGCACCCCCTGGTGGCCGTCTGAATTAATGCGGTCTTCAGTTTCAGTTCATTAATCATTTCTGCACGTCCACAGCAAGTGTCATACCGCCGATAGATGCCAGCTTGCAAGCAGAAACCACCAGTAGGGCTGTAGTGATAAACTAATCTCGCGATACGATACACGATATTCGGCTCACGATACGATATATATCGATATTCATCTTAGAGATCAGTGTATCGCTACAGACCTCACCACCAATGAGCATTTGGTATCAAGAACATGAGCTCATAAAGAGCCATAAATCAGGCTCGAACCACATAATCAAAAGCTGTATCTTTAAAAGCTGTATTCTTTGCAAGAGCGCCAACCAAACAGAACCTTCAAAACCGAGGTGTCATTTGCCAGTAACAGAGCTCCACCTCCTGCAGACACAGTTACATTTTGTAGATTTGACTGTTTGAGCAGAAAAGCAGAACTTTAAAAGTTGAGAACCTTGGATCTTTTGTGGATAACGTCAGATGACACGAAGGCAGCATCCGCTCAGCTCTCCGACCGTGACCGGAGCCAAACTCGCCGTTCTCCTGTGACTGATGTCTTTCTACTGAAAAGGGTTGCATCTCAAGAAAATGTGGCATGCAAGCCTCCTCTCCAGCGGGTCGACTAAAGTCTACAAACTTCCTTTTATAGAAGTAGCCCCCAGAGCTGGATATCACGGCCATTATAAATAAGACACTGGAATGCAGAGTCGGGGGGGGGGGGATAAACATGCGAGCCGCTACGTTATCTCCACCCAGCTGTGCAGTGTAGAAGCCAATCCTTGGAGATGATGTCACGCTGGCATCGTGTTAGTGCTTCTATAAAGATGCACAAGTGATAATTAATTCAAGACAAGGGAAGTAAACAGAGATCTTGAACTCAATTAGCACAAACTTACTGAAATAGTTACAAAGCAAACACTGGAATAGGTGCCAGTGATGTGATATTAGTTGGTCCTACCAGAGGACCGGCGGGTCTACTGAAGGTGTAAACTGACTGCACGCTCCAATTAACTTATCAAACGGATTGGAATAAATGCGTCAAACCAAGCAGCATGAACGGGCGTCTCCAACACGTCCAGCCAGCACTTTCTACCACAATTTCATAGAGTGAATATGAGACGTAAAGGTAGGGAGAAGACCTGCAGCCAGCAAAAAGGTAGGGCTGCTGACGCACCGCAGGGCTCATAAATGATCCCATATGTGCTCCAGATCCCAAGTGAAAGAGCTGCTTTGTGCTCAGCGGCGTAGCACGAGCTCGGGCCTCCACCGGGCTCCCTCCCCTCCCATTTACTAACAAAACCTATGTGGCCCTTCCTCTCCCAGTAGCTCGGGGTAATATTAGCCACGGAGCGCGAGGAGGAGGTCTGGACGCCCGGGCCTGTTTTGACGGGAGCTAATTGCCTTTGACTACGTGGAGACGGCGGGCTGGAACAACCGCTGCATTGAGCGGGATTTCTGAGGGGTGAAGGAGGGCAGAGGGGGGAAAGTCAATTGACCAGAGAGGGAGAGAGAGCTGTCAGGGAGGGAAGAAATATTAGGACGTTCTCCGCCTTAAATGAGTCCCACTCATGGGGAAATAATGGTCGGAGATATTAAAGAGGCAATCTCGCACGAGCACCTGCTCCCTGCACATTTAGTCATCGTGCAGCTTTATCGGGGCCACCGGCTCCTACATTTACGTTCACCCTCTTTAAATCTGTCCAGACGTTCCTCATTTTAAATGTCGCTGCTGAAACAACATCTGAAACGAGGAGCCGGGACCAGCCGTCGGTCGGACCGCCTGCAGGTCGGGCCACCCGAGTGGCTGCGGACTTCAGCGGGTGTCCACTAGATCTGAGTGATTTTATCGATTCTGCGATATATATCGATATTTTATTTCCACAGATAGTATCGATTTTTCAGCCGCGGGTATCAATATTCTCAGCTTCTTTCAAAACCCCCGTGTCCCAACTTTAAAAGCTTGCAAGCAACAATTTGCACTGTTTAAATAAATGAAACTATTTTTCTCAACAAATCTTTTATTCATTTTGTCCAGCATTTGCAAGCTGCCTGTCAGCCATATAATGTGTAATTGATGCTTTCAGTTCAATTAATTCAAAGTCATTGGAACACTCACAAGATGTCACCAAAATCATTTTGTCCCTTTGAAATCTTTCAGAAAGTGATGTAAATGTATCTTAAGATGAATATCGATATATATATCGTATCGTGAGCCAAATATCGTGTATCGTATCATATCGTATCGTGAGTTTAGTGTATCGCTACAGCCCTAGTATCCACCACTTCTAGTTTCAGCTCTGCCGGCGCTTGTTTCGGATGCCGTTGGCTGGTGGTTTGGTTAGTCAACTTGGAAGTAGTGAGTATTGGCAAGGACCTTGCAATACGATATGTATCATGAAACGATATTATCGTGATATCACAATATATTGCGATATTCTACCCAGTTAATATCAAAATTAAAAGTAGAGATGAAAAATCAAGTTGCTGTATATGTTCATCAGATGATATTGATCATTCAGAGGACAAATTGAGTCAAAACTATTTGCTTCAAAACAACCTATTTATTGTTTATTATTAGTGTTTTTGGAAAAAAAAACGATATTTGGAGCTAAAAAATTGCAGAAATGTCTGGAATTGCATGGACAGTGTCGCTGAGGCCGGTTCAGGAAAGCTAAGTAGCCCTGAACGGCTACCCGTGGCAACCACCGCCACTGGATCCGGGCTGCAGCGTCACTGAGCCGGGACGAGAGTCCCCGACGTAGCAGCGGCGGCATGCTGCCCCTGTCCAGCTGTCTACACGCCGGATGGGTCAGCTGACCTGGCAGGGGCCGTCTGGTGACCTGGGGCCCAGCACCGCCGGGGGAGACGACAACGGCCTGGTCCGGTCCGCATGATTAACCGGGCTCTGGGACGGTCGGCTCCATCGCTCGCCGGACTGAATGGAGCTCGGTCTTCCCAGAGGAGACGGTCTGGTTCATCGGTGTTTCCTCCTCTGACCTGGAGATGTCTCACTTGTCATCATTATGGAGATATACTGGTTCTAACGGCTGTTAACTGTTTTAACGGCTGTTAACTGGAGTTAGCACTCGGACCACGGGACCTGGCATGAAAAGGAGCGCTGGACACTGGCAGCTCCTCTAGTACACCAGACTGGTGTACTGAAACTTGAATTTCCCCCTTGGGGGATTAATAAAGTATTTTTGAATTTGAATTGAATTTGAATTGAAAATAAAACCTAACTGTCCTCGGTTGAATCTTTACTCACAGCTCAGGAGTCAAGTGAGACAGTCCTGGTGAAACATAAAAAAGGATGCTGCACGTCAGAGATTCGCCTGAAGAAACGCCCACATATGAAACGGCGAGCTACTCCGGAGACGAGTTGAACAAAGCAGCTTCAGCACGTCTGCAGCGCAGCCTGCTGCTCCTGAGCTGAGGAGGGTCTTTCTTATTTCAGTTACTGCTTGGGGGCCATTTAAACACGTCCACTTTATGTTCTGAAATGAAGCCAAGGACCGTGAGTCACAGCAGCTTCAGCAGGCCTGTCGTCCAGGAGCAGATATGATTCCCTCATTTCACCGATCCTTCACTCCAGCAGAATCATGTTGTTTACAGTAAGTTCCTGTTAACGTATTCAGATTTAAGAGCTAAGAGCATCAACTGGACCGGCCAGCCGCCCCAGTTCTTCCCTTCAACACAAAGAAATTGTTTGGTTCTTCTGGCTTTGATTTCCAGCGGGCAGTGACGGCAGACACAGAGGAACCTGCCTCTGGACGCCACCGGGTGGACGTACGACCAATCAGAGAATCAAACTGTGTGATGTGGGTGGAGCAACAACCAGACCAATGCCAGCAGCATCAACAGGACGTTCAAGACGTTGCTCAGTAGGAACCCCAATAGATGACTGCTGCTGTAAAAACTAAATCATGTCCCATCGATAAGACGGCCGTTCCATCTGATCCAGTAGCAGCAGGTCAACAGTCTCAAACTCCTTTTGTTCCCAGATTGATTTAAATGTCTTGTTTATGTTTCATAGATTAAAAACAGCTCTAAATCTAAAGCTTGTGGGTGTTTGAGTCAAGAACAACAGACTGAGCGGTCTCCTGAACGGTTTGGTTTAACAGATCCCTCCAGACCAGGATGTTTCCTCCTCAGCAGAGGAGGTGACACGAGAATCTAACTTCTCCTGATCCAACTGGAGCAAACGGACCCATTAGTTCGTTTTTCTTTTATCTTAAATTCACGAACAGACGCAATCCTAACGGTGCAAAACAAAAGACGAATGCAATTAGCGGTGAGTATTGGCAAGGATCTCGCAATACGATATGTTTCATGATACTTGAGTCACGATATATTATCACGATATCGCAATATCACGATATATTGCGATATTCTACCCAGTTAATATCAAAATTAAAAGTAGAGATGAAAAACCAAGTTGCTGTATATGTTCATCAGACGATATTGATCATTTAGAGGACAAATTGAGTCAAAATCAACCTATTAATTGTTCATTATCAGTATTTTTGCACATTTAAGTAACATTACAACATACTAAAAAAATCTATATTAGGAGCTGAAAAATCGATATTATATTGGGCAGCTGAAAATCACGATATATTGCCAAATCGATTTTTTTTCACACCCCTAAATGCAATGAACACGGAGAAAAAAAAACAAAAAAGATTACTTGTGCGAGAGACAACTCAGTCATGTTAAAAAAAAAAAAACATTACAGTGCACTCCTTCATATTTAAGGATTTACGTACCAGGATTCAAACTGTTATTGAATTTAAAAAAATGGTGCACTTTGTTCTGTTTTGGTTTTTTTGGTCAACTGTAAATTAAGATTGTATCACAGCGCTTCACAGTTGGGCAGAGCCGAGGCCCGTCTGAGGCAGATCTGGATCAGCTCTGATCCAGGATCTGATCCAGGATCTGATCCAGATCTGAACCAGGGGTCTCTGGAGGAGGTGGAGCATTCCTGCTGCGCTTCAGCACCTCTCAGGTTCTCCACAGAGAAACAGCCTCACTACTGTGTGGAAGAAACAGACCAGAGCCTGTCGCTGCCACCCATCACTTCACCACCGACTCAGACCGCAAGATTACCAGAAATCTTTAAAATCTTCTAACTTTCCCTGGAATTCATGGGAGCAGGTGTGAACTAACAGGAAGAAGCAGGAAATTTGCCAATAATGAGGACCTGAAATGTAGTTGGGAGAAAAGAAATCACAACAAAGCAGTTATCTAGATTAAAACAACGAGATTTAACGCAAAACAATTAGAGATTCTATCCTTTGCATTCATCCATCGCATGCACGGATCATTTCTAGAAGCCTGGCACGACACCTGGACCCTCAAAGAAGAGTTTTGATGGTTTCGCTCTGATAAATGTGTTTCTTCTGTGGTAGTAAAGTTTGACCAATGAGTGGAAATTGTGTTTTTTAGCAGTGTTTGTGTTTGTGTTTTGAACGTACCGTAAGCGAGTTCATGCCGTTCTTTTGATCATTTAAATCAGGGGTGTCAGACTCATTTTCACTGAGGGCCACATCAGCATCATGGTTGAAGGGCCAGACTGACAGCATGAATGTAAAAAATGCAATGAAAATCAAAATAAATTAAACTGCACCTTATTATATTGTTAAATAACTGTTTCTGCATTTATTATGTGTTAAAGTTTCAAATATTTAAGTCATTGTTATATTAAACTCAGGGTTTGTGGTTGTAAATCTACTCTGGCACAGGTGATGTTTACAGAGTCCGTTGCCATGGCAACGGGCTCTGTAAACGTCACTCATGAGTATCCATTACCTTGGTTTCTGAAGCGGAAGCGATTCTTTGTTTTTCTTGCAGGCTAAATTTAGCATACTTAGCTCTGTGTTTGCTGTCAAAATGCTGACGTAGATTAAACTCTTTCACGACTGACACCACCTCATAACACAAAAGACAAACAGTTTTTTCACCTTGAGGTACAAACTTGTATTTTTTTCCCATCGTTCATGAAACTTCCTTCCTTGTGCATCAATTTCTCTTTTCTTGGACATGTTGGGGTTAGTTTGTAGGTTTTTCTGAAGTCCATCAGTTCTGAAAACTCATCTTGCTCATGGTGATATACTGTTATCGTTGTGGGTGACGACGAATTGCATTGTGGGAGATGTAGTTTATTGTCAATATGCGCTTTAGAGCGGCATAAGCTTATTTTAAGCCTTAAAATATTGGTTTAAAATTTAAGCCAATAATGAAAAAGCTCTCGAGGGCCACATACAATGACGTGGCGGGCCACACTTGGCCCACGGGCCTTGTGTTTGACACCTGTGATTTGAGAGAACAGCGAGCTGCCGTCTCAACATCATCTCACTACTTGTCATCTTACTGTAAACGACGAACGTCTGCGTTTCATCAGATGAGAACGTTGGTTCTAGTTTGATTTGGGTGATGGAGGAGGTCTCATCCACAGAAGCCAACAGGTTCACGTCATCTGGCTGATGCTTCCAGGCTGAATCAATGAATCAACCTCTGTCCGCAGATGTGATTGGTCCACTCGACAGCTTGACAGACTGCTTCGACGGGAGTAAAAGTGACTACTGCTCAACATCTTTGAGCTGGAGCTCACATAAGACATCCTTCATCTGCTCCTTCGTCCCATCTGAGAGACGTGAAGGAAGCAAACAGAAGGAAGTTCAACAACACAAGCTACAGCGCTGCAGAAGAGAAGCTGCTGTTACAGAGCGAGACAAACAGCAACGGACACGTTCAAAGGTCCCGTACACCAGCTACATGGATAACGGATCCATAGAAGCATGAATCACACTAAGGAAACCATCGAGTAGAGTTTTCACACCATATACACATTTCTGATTACTTCCCTGAAGAGAGAAGGAGGTCAGGAAAAGATCTGTGGGACGCTACTATTCATGACGAACACAAGACCATCGCTTCATCACAGGTAAGTCAATTATCTGAGGACAAAAGTAGGGCCCTATGAAATCCGTTTTGTTTTTTCTCAAATTCCGTTTTAATTATTTTCATTTTTGGTGTTTTTCGGTTTTTAATTTTTGAGAATTCCGTTTTAAGCATTTTATGCAAATTTAACCCCAAGACAGTATATAAAAAAAATGAAATATAGACAATTTATGCAATTATAACTGTAAACTTTAATGTTTTCATACTTTTAAACATATTGTGTCCAACAAAACCTTAGTTTTTTTGACAAAGAAAAAATTCAAGAAAAAATAACTCAAATCGATAATTGCCATTCAGTTCTGTTATATTGCGCATTTAAGGTGAATTCCGCTTTTAATCTCCAATTCCTGATTCCCTGACCATGGATTCCATAGGGCCCTACAAAAGTAATTGGTTCTTATGTGTAAAGTCATGGTGATCAATGATGGAGGCAGACTGAATGAACCTTCTTCCACCTACGAGTTCTTCTAGATCAGTGGTGCGCAAACTGTGGTACGTGTACCATCAGTGGTACGCCAGCGCTCTCTGGTGGTACGCGGAGGAAAGTTATGACTTTACATATTTTTTCACATTTTCACTTTTAAAAAAAAAATCGGAAACATACAATGCATTATGTTTCAAATGAAATGTTTAGCTTGAGATAATTAAAATTGTCTTATAAAAAATATTTGTTGCATATTCAGATGCAGATGTAACTTTTGATTGTGTTTATTTTGCTCTGTATGAGAGTATGAGTATGTGAGAATTGTTGAACAGAATTGTAAATGTCTGATCCAGTAAAGTAACAATTCAGGCATGTAATGGATTCATGTGTGTTTAAAGCTAATTAAGAAGGCAGATATGGCTGTATTTTAAAACTGCTCATCATGGTGGTACTCAGAGAGCTGAACAGTTTCTTAGGTGGTATGCAAGATTAAAAGGTTTGAGAACCACTGATCTAGATGATGAAGTTGTTGACTGGAAATATGATGCAACTGACTGGTCACATGACCATCTTATTTTAACCAGTCCAGAATATTCTAGACCAGTGCATGTCATCCTGTTAGTGTTTGCTTTACTATAGAACAATGCCATAATATCTCAGAACATATTTCCTGTTGCGCAGCTCTACGGTTCACTCAGACGGGTTTACTTCCAGCCCTTCAGAAGGTTTGGCACTCAGCTGATTAACCGGTCTGAGCTTTACGTAAGTATTCAAGAGTTAATTCATCCTTCTGCGATAACAAACCTGGAACTTTCACTTTCGCACCTCACAAACGAAGGAGCACAACGATGGTGGCGTCCAGGTACCCTCCCAGCTAACTGTTCCCAGACGTCTCGTGTTTGTGCCAGTCCCGTCCAGTCCCGTCCAGTCCCGTCCAGTCCCGTCCAAGCCCGTGGAGCAGAAACTGGCACAAGGCCCGGAGCGAGCACTGTGGCCGCTCGGTGTGTGATGAGTGAGGAGTATAATAGAAAAAAAAAAAAAGAAGAAGAAGAAGAAGCAGGCCGGCCAACTGCTGGCAACTTTTCGGACGCAAGTTTTATGAGGCGAGACCACGAAAGAGCCAGCAGCTCGCTTATTGATGAGCTGTGAGGCTGAACATGGGGATGTCATGGGCTTCCAGATGAAGTGATAATCAGCTTTCATTACGGGCTCATTTATTAAACGTTCCAGTTGGGCCGCATACAGCATGCTATAGATTTAAATCCAGAGAGCGTCCGACAATTCCTATGGTTGATGAAAACAACCATGTGGGAAAGTTTGTACCCCGTCTTTTGATCGCATGTTCTCCCAGACGAACATCATAATCCTAAATCACCTCCCGCTGCGGTCCGATAAAAAGCCTTTTCCAGGTTCTGCACTCCGCCAGCTCCAGGTTATCAGAAATAAACTGAAGCAGTCGTTTCCTGAACGACTTCGCCCGTCTCTCACATGATTCTGGAGGAATTCAGGTCCATTCTTCTTTGCAACGCTGCTTCACTTCATAGAGGGTTTTTTTTGTTTTTAGTTTATCCGCAGCTCTATCTGAGGTCCCGTCCACAGCGTTTCAACCAGACTGAGGTCTGGATTTTTACGAGGCGATTCCCAAACACCAGTTCTTTTATTTACCGACGCAGATCTGCTGGTGCGCCTGCTGCACGGACCTCCACATGATTCTGCTGAGGGGAAGTTCATGCTCGGCTCAGTGACGACCAGGCGTCCTGTAATCACAAGCCCACATCATGACCCCTCCACCACCGTGCCTAACAGGTGCTTTTTTTTCTTCTTCTGGCTTAATGTCTTTTAAATAATTAACAGCACAGTCAAAAAGGCGGAACGCTGGCATGTATGTCGACTGACACCAAGGCCCACAGGAGTACAGTGATCCCTTATTTTTCACGGTTAATGGGGACCGCCGCCCCCCCCATGAAAATCAAAATGCACGAACTGGAGCTGGAGCCCCTCGAGCCTAAATTCATGTGTTTAAAATATATTTAAAAACTGCAAAAAAGTTGCGAAACAAGACAAAGGCTAAACTGTGGTCTTTCTGTTACCTTCACAGCCTCTGGTCTCTGAACCGTAGTAAAGAAACCGCTGGTATTGAGCTATTTTTGGCTCGTAATTAGCGGCTAACACGCTAACAACAACAAAAGAAAAAGTCTGGTTTTCTCTGCATGGACTGAGCACTTTATTTCGGCACAGCAGGAACTTGTAACATCACACAGGTTGTATTGTTGGGCTCCTGTCGGTTAACAGAGAATGTAAATCTATACACGCTGGGCTGCTGTTGATGCTCACTCCACTTTTCATCTAACCCTGTTTTTGTTCTGCCGTCCCATGACACACACACTCCATTACCCATAAGGCCACGCCACTGTGAGAGAACGCACACAACATCCTGTGATGTTTCCGCATTTTTTTTTCTTGATTTTTTTTTATATTATATATTTCTGAAAAATCCACAAATAACTAAAACCGGGAAACTTGAAGGGCAAATTGGTGAGGGATCACTGTATTCTCTTATTGTCTACCTGTTGATAATGATTTGAGATAGCACCTTTAAAATGAACGGTGACCCCAATATTATAATAGTATTTCAGCCCTGACCGGTGGAGGATGGAACTGTGGACATAAATGATCAAAGCGGAACTTAAATGGCGAGGGATCACTGTATGACATTTGTGCACGACTGTGGATCTTTCTGAGAAGGTGGCACGAAAAAAAAAAAAAAAAAACACGTGGAACAACTGGGCACCGTGCCACCCCTGGTGCCACCCACGTACCTCCAGTCCTGACCCCCGCAGGGCGCATCTTTTAGGGCGCACCTCGGCCCGGCGGCTCTGTTGCTCTTGGATGTCGGGAGTGTTTTTCTTCCCGCTCTGAAAACACGCAGGTAGCTGGAAAAGGTTAAAACCGGTGCACCTAAAAATACTCTGGAGCAACTTCGTCCAGCCCGACTTCAGAGCAGAAAAGACAAATATTCCCACTTCGTATATGAAATCAAATATGCAGCTGAACCTGTGGAAACGCTTAAAACATTAAAAGCTCAGCGGATGGGAGACCTGCAGGTAGCTGCAGAGCTTTTCAATAAACCCATCCATCTCCGACAGGCATTAAACACAACTGCGCTGTTAAAAGTTCCCCCAGCAGCCTCGCAGACAAATCCTGCAAGCCACTCCGGGTTAGTATGATCAAAAAGTAATTTTTATGTCTTAATCCTTCCTCCCTCCATCATGCCTTGTTTTTTTTTATTTTCTCATTTGTCTCATTTCTTTGAGCCAGTGCCAAACATCTGAGGATCACTGCGGCTTTACTCGACGTTCCCAAAAGCAGCGCGGCCCTGATCCACCGGGGGGAAAAACAGCAAACAGCTCAGAACTCCTCATGCAGAGCTCTGTGGCAGAGGAGGAGGGGATCGTTGTGGGGCTTAGCATGCTGCTCTGCCTGTAAAGCCTCAACAACTGGCCAAGAGGAGCCGCGTCGCTGCCAGATGTTCAGTCAGATTAAACGGCTCTTCCCACAAACAGGCGCGCAGCCTGGGTTTCACGGATGCGCGTCAACTCTCCTGCTGCACTTTTTAATTCAAACTTTATCGGCCTCCACGTCCATTACTGATATTTAGACACCTGCTTTCTGTCCCAGAGAGAAACATTTGGGCTTGATGGTGCTCGGATGTAAAGCAGAACCTGGTCGGCAGCTCCTGCAGCCAAATTTAACTCAATTCACTCAGTTTGGTGCAAACATGACAATAAACTGAAAAGGAATGAACTCTTAATTCTTTTCCATTCTTCATGCACCGTCAATGCAAAGCAAACATCATCCAGCCTCTTGTCTGGTGCCTTTCTGCTGACTAAAAAAAAGTGGGAAAGTGGTCGTGCTGAATGATTAAAAGGAGAGAAATGTTTCTCCACTTGGATGCCACAGATCCATCACTGCACATCATGTCTTGTCGTGAATGGCTGAAGCAGAGCTGGGGAGGTGGCGCAGCGCCCCCTATGGACGCCCGCGGACACTAACGCATGTTCGATTAGCCCAGTGAACGCACAACTGCATAATATCCAGGTCAAACGCACCGAGTGGCACGAAAAAGAGCGTTTTCGGCGCAGCTACATGTCACATCTGTCCGTTCATGGGCGGGAATTGCACAGACTGGTGATAGATTGGGGAGAATGAGACTGTCATGCGCTAAAAAGTGCTTGTAATTTAACAAATATGTCCCTATTGGCGGCCTATACCGTCTAACTGCCTCACTGAAGGGAAACGGTGGATCGCTTTAAACGTTTGCGCTCAGATATGAACGCGTTTAGGAAAGCTTTGGATCTGAATTTTAATCTCCAGCAAGCAGATGCTCAGTTATCATGATCGTGATCATCCGCGCCCACAGCAGCGCGTCAAACATTTCTCCAGCCCAGCCGACGGCACGGCACGCCGCGCGTCCCGCGGCCGCGGAGATGCGACGCGCTCTGCGCACCGACACGCTGGGGAGGAGGGGGGGGGTGGTCGCGAGCTTACCTTCCGGCGTCGTGGTGAGGAAACAGTCGCCGCTCGAGAATAATAATCCCTTGCCGCTGTCAGCCCGGTAAAGCGCGACCAGGAGCGAGCGCGAGCGCGTGCAGAAGGCGGAGAGCCGATCCCCGGTGCTGCTGACTGCGCGGAGCCTGTTCATTCAGCTGGATGCTGGTGGGGAGTGAAGCCGCTGACAAGTCGCTCACAGCAGCAGCACCACGCCCCCTCTCTCTTAAAGCCGCCGCGCTCCTGAACCACTGTCAAAGTCCGGACGGACCAGAAGCCTTGAATTCACCTCAAATCATCTTCTTCGCGCGTCCTCTGCAGCCAGCAGTTAACCGGACAGGCAACCTGCACGTGGATAAAGTTTAGGTTTCGGTTCCAACTAGGGGTGTGAAAAAAAAAAAAATCGATTTTGGCGATATATCGCGATTTTCAGCCACTCGATATGATAACGATTTTTCCGCTCCTAATATCGATCTTTTAGAAAAATTCATTCATTCACTTAAATGTGCAAAAACGCTAATAATAAACAATAAATAGGTTGTTTTGAAGCAAATAGTTTTGACTCAATTTGTTCTCTGAATGATCAATATCATCTGATGCTCATCCACGATGCTCAAACCGTTTATTGTTGCATGTTGAGATTTGAGATAACGATAATTTAAACGGATTGGTCATACCAGTAAAATGAACTGGATGCCTAAATTGAATTCAGGATTGTGTCTATCCGGTTTTATTCTTCAAACTCTACAGCGTCTTTACCCACTGGTCATTAGGGGTTTGGAAAAAAAAAATTGATTTTTCGATATATCGTGATTTTCAGCAGCCCAATATAATATCGATTTTTCAGCTCCTAATATCGATATCATCAGTATGTTGTAATGGTTACTTAAATGTGCAAAAACACTAATAATAAACAGTAAATAGGTTGTTTTGAAGCAAATAGTTTTGACTCAATTTGTCCTCTGAATGATCAATATCATCTGATGAACATATACAGCAACTTGATTTTTCATCTCTACTTTAAATTTTGATATTAACTGGGTAGAATATCACAATATATCGTGATATCGTGATCATACCGTATCGTAACCCAAGTATCACGATACATGTCGTATTGTAAGGTTCTTGCCAATTCTCACCCCTAGTTCCAACACGTCTGGGTTATTACGGGCCCGATGCAAGACTCTGTTTGGGGGGGCTGTTTTCTAAGACTACAATGCAATGGGGACCTAAACCTTTAAGAGGATCAAATGGATTCATCCATGGGCGAGGCTAGCCCTTTTTAAGGGGTGCTTCAATTGAAATTCAGCACCCCAAAAACCTGGAGTAAGAAATATTGTTATTCTAAAATTTTTGTTCGCATTTTATTGGCTTAGATAATGTCCAAAACTTAATCAACAAACAATACAACATAGTTTCTGGTTTAAGTTATTATTTTAAGAATGAAAATGAAAATGACCCTACCTAATGGTATCGTCCTCTTCTCACTAACGTTACTTCTCCTCTTCGTTGACCGTTTACCACTTAGCGCGTTAGCTCAGTTAGCATTTCAAATTTCATTGAAATTTTCAAAGATTTGCATGTTTTCCAGTCAGTTTTTTTCCCCAAAAGATTATGCTCTTCTCTCATAAATGTCATAATGATTATCCAAAATTATTTTTCAATAAATGTTTTTTGGTTTTGTGTGAAAAAAGGTGGGGTTGTGGGTTGTGGTGGGGCTCATTGGGTGCTCAGCACCCCTAAAGCTTTGACCCTAGGATCGCCCTTGGATTCATCTATTACTCTTTGGGTGTGTTGAGTTCTGGGCTGAGTTCTGGGCTGAGTTCTGGGCTGGCTCGTTGTTTGTATGGTGGGCCTGTGTGGGACCCGGAGGGCAGCTCCAAAGCTCAGATGGAGGTCTGCTGTGTGACGCCGGGCCAACACACCAGAACCAACCGTGATCCGTGAGCCTGGAGTTCTGGTTACGGCCACCGGTTGATGCTGAGCGGGAGCTCGGCTCACGCCCGGCTGCAGGGCTGCATAGGTTCTGGTGTGGATATGGGGGGGTCCTTTCAAAAGGACCTTTCAAAAGTGAATAAAATCTCACAACACCCCAGAGTAAAATATAATCCAAAGCCACACTGCATCGCTCCAACTGTAAATGCATACGTCCTGTTTATTTTGTTTAAATAACCTGAACATGATAACTGCACCAGAGTAGGCCTCAGCAGGAAAGCTTCTTTTCATCTGTGATGTGCTTGCTTCCATCCATCATCCTTGTATTGCCTCTTTTTAGCCTTATCGCTAGCAGCTACCTTTGGTACCTATGGAGCAGATTCAGAGCTGGTGGATGAAGGTTTGCTTGAAGAAGTCAGCTTCTCTGTGATGTTCTGTTCCTGTGGGGCTTTTCTTTTTAGAAAACGATCCATGATGCTGCTAAAAAGTTCTCTTTGCTATCTGGGAAATAAAATTCCAGTGGTTAAATGATATTACAACGTAAGCTAACTGGGCAGTCACGTTAACCTTACCCTGACCCCGTACTGACGTTGTTAACTCTTGACATTGGGAAATGGGCATGTGAGACATATTTTTATTATTCATTTCATGTCCAATTATGTAGGTATATTTTTTATTTATTTATTTATTCATTCATTCATAGGCAAAAAGTATGTATTTATGTATGCCAGCGGTCTCCAACGCGTTGCTCGCGAGCGCAGCCCCTTTCAAAGTAAACAAATGCTCTGCAGACAGGATAACTGTCCTCCAGCAGTTGTCCCTCTGTGTTCTTAAAAAAAAAACTAAATATGCCCAGAGGTCAGATTTTGTCCTTTTCCTGCGTGCTATCACCACTTTCTGCCATGCTCACGTTACGATGCCGATGTTACAAGCTACATATTCACGCGAGACACACGAATCGCTCGCAGACTTGAATGAGGCTGATATTACATATCCCGGTAATCGACCGCGATAATGAGATGAAGTCAAACATAATCGGTAATCGTTATCGCGTAAAATTTTAGCGCACTTACTGTAACCGTCCCATCCCTAGTGTGAGCTGTATAAAAGGAAGCTCAGCACTACAGGCTGCAGTGCTGCAGAAAAGAACCTGCGCTGCCCTCTAGTGGCTGGCGGTGTAACTACAGCTGGCCACTTTGAAACCCTAGACTGCAAAGATGCTGTCACTTAAAAAAAACAACAACAACAAAAAAAACACTCCTGTACAGCGGTCATGGACTCTAAATCTGTCCATGTAGATCAAAGCCATAACTTATGACTTTCTGTAAACAATTTTTCTGACCTGCAACACAAAAGAATTCAGAAATTCAACTTATGAACTCATAAATTAGTGTGAAAACTCTCAGACGGTGCATGGCTCAGCCTTTGCTGCAGTGATTCAGTGTGAAATACTTCAGTGTTTTTATATAGGCGGCTACAAATGAATGGCCTTTATTGTCCCGTATATTTAGACTGGCCTCGGAGCTCAGAGGCTCCTTGTTGCTATGAGGGCCCTGTGCTTCTGCTCCGTCTGCAAATAGAACGAAACAGCTCTGCCTGAAGGTTTAATAAAGTTTCATAAATGTAAAATACAGTTTCTGCTGGCTCACCTGCCAAACATTTAATCCCCTTAAACACAAAGAAACACAATGGCTGGCTGTGTTTCGAGCTCCTCGCTCCCCGAAACGCCTCATTAATTGCACATTCTGGTCAACCGCTTTGACCCGGACACGAACGTAATTTCCCATGTTTAAGAATGAAAGCAACCCCTCAGTGCAATGTTTACGGAGAGGGAGGGAGATAATTCCTAAGCAACAAAGTAAAGGTCAATAAACAGGGCTGAGTGGGAGCGGAGATGTAAATGACTGTAGGTGGCCTGACGTGAACCCGCGGCAGTCCACAGCATTCACGAGGCTGTGGAGGCTGGATGGATGGATGGATGGATGGATGGATGGATGGATGGATGGATGGATGGATGGATGGATGGATGGATGGATGGATGGATGGATGGATGGATGGATGGATGGATGGATGGATGGATGGATGGATGGATGGATGGATGGATGGATGGATGGATGGATAGATGGATGGATGGATGGATGGATGGATGGATGGATGGATGGATGGATGGATGGATGGATGGATGGATGGCTGGATGGATGGATGGATGGATGGGATGGCTGGATGGCTGGATGGATGGATGGATGGATGGCTGGATGGATGGATTGGCTGGATGGATGGATGGATATATGGATGCTTGGATGGATGGATATGGATGGATGGATGGATGGATGGATGGGCTGGATGTACCGGAGCCTGAGATCTGACTGATGCTTTCAGGAAGAGCTAAGGTCATCTTCAGAGCCCGGCGGGTCACCGAGCCGTAAGCAGAGGGATGTTTTCTGTCAGCATGTGCAGGCTGTCAAATATCAGCTGCCGGACATACCGCTAATCACACGCTACGGACGAGACTAACTGTACCAATTCCAACCCGAACCCGGAGTCACGTCTTTTGAATGGACCCGGGACCCGATTAAGGTCTGGTTGGAACCTCGGATTTTCGGGTTGTTGGGTAGTTCCGAAGACCTCTAGTACAAGACAAAATCACCCATTTCAGACACGTCTCTACAGCTTTGTTCATAGTCGCTGTTTTTTTGGGGGGGCGGAGTCAGTCACTCGTCTCAACTTTCCTCTTTCGTGAGGTTGAAACTGGTGTCACGCCTTTGCATTTCATTGTGTCAACCAGATGTTGGAAACGTTCCTCAGAGACTCTGGTCATGACAGCATCACCAGCTGCTGCTCATCCATGATGAGAACCTCCCATTCCTCCAACATCCCGAAACTGCTCTACTGGACTGAGATTGGGAGACTGTGGAGGACCGTGGACTCACTGTTCCAGAAACCAGTTAGAGATGATCCTGGTTAGGGGTGCACGATAATTATCGACCCAATAAGTATCGGGCCGATAACAGGAAATAAAGACGTCATCCCGATAAGCCCGATATCAAATAGCCAAATAGCCAAATAGCCCCGATAACATATATATTTTTGTCAACACAGCAGTGCCTCGCTCCCTCTGAGCCTTGAATGACCAGCAGTGAATGTTATGTTCAAGTGACATCGGCATAATCAGAAAAACGATTACTCAATCAGGAAAATCAAGAACACCCCCTCATGCATGAAAACAACTTGTTAACTTAGTCATAATTTTGGTAGTTGCTGACTTGAATTGATATTTGTGGTATTTTCCCACGTTACACATAAAAAATAGAAAAATAGATAAGGCCGAAAGAATGACTAGCGAACAAGGGATCGGAAGAATTTACGTTACACCTTGAATGCAGCATTGCATACAGTGCGCTGATAAAAACAAACAAATATGGCGGCGATTATATGGAACTTCGTTCAAGTTTCAGAGGAAGATAGTTCGCTGGTTATTTGTGACAAATGCTCCAAACGAAGGAGGGAAAAATAGCACAAGCTTTAATACGTAAAACCTGACCATAACCATTACTTCTACGGAGTTTTGAAATCGCGCTAATGTGAGCTAAGATGAGCTAATGTGAGTAAACCAGGAGCAACCCTCCGCTCCTCGCCATCATCTCTCTCATCTAAAGCTTCCATGAGATTGAAAAAAAAACTACTGAACCTCATTTACTTTAATTAAAAGCGTTCATTTGAATTGAACCACAAGCCAAAATCCTTTAAATGTAATTTTTCGTTACTATGGAGTTCACTTTTTCAGTTTATTTACACAGACAAGTCTAACTTGTGTCAGTACATTATGCACTGAGCATTATTTTTTATTGTCATTGAGGAATGAATTTGTTCAGTTAGTAATTCTGATGCATGTATTTCCATCATTTCAAGGAGCCTTTATTTTTTATATCAGTCAGTAATGAACCTTATTTAAGTTGATGTGAGATATCAAATAGGTTTGTTTGATAGCTTTATGAAAATGTTTGAGAGGCTTGCCAATAGTTTTTCATTAGAAAAATAAATATCTGTTAATTTAAAGAGTCAAAACTGTTTTTGGTTTTGTTCATAGTATTGATGTAATGATCTTAGGTATATGTGTGTTTTATCAGTTATCTGTATCGGTTTTAAATATCAGTTATCGTGCATCCCTAATCCTGGTGCATCGTCCTGCTGGAAGAATCCATCAGAAGATGGTCCACTGTGGTCATGAAGGGATGGAGATGGATCAGCATGGTCAGTACTTCCCGTTGCCTTTCTGTCATCTCCTTCTGACTTCTGACATCAACAACTGGACATCTTCTCTTTCTGGGACCTATTCTCTGTGAACCCTAGAGATGGTTGTGGCGAAGATCCCAGAAGATCAGCAGTTTCTGGAACCATCAGACCAACAACCAGGACACGTTCAGAGTTGACAGAAACAAAACGAAGCACAAGAAAACAAGATTAAAATCAGCAGAACTGAGAGAATGAACCTCAAGAAGAAAAGGAAAGAATCGCTCATCTTTTAAAGAGCCACTTTGAATTTTTCCAAACATCGGTACGTTCCTTGAATGCCTGACCAACGCAAGTTGAAAAGCTCTGGGAGTGACTCAACGGTGGCAGCGCAGGGACTCGAGGGCGTTGAGGCCAACGCTCTCCAACTCTAAATGAAGATCCGCCATGTTGGTAAATATTTACAAACTGTTTACGTCTTCGTGTCTAGAACGTACCTGTCTGCGGCTCCCGGAGCCAGTCGAATGCGTAAGCGTCACGTTTTTTTTAAAGACGGGGGTGGCCGTCCATCAGTCAGACACGGAGGGACGGCGTGGAGCTGCTCAGTAGCTCAGCGGTTTGGCCTCCGGAGAGAAAAGCAAGCAGGAGGCCTCGATTAATCCGTTGAGTTTGGCCCAACTCGGGGTGGGGGAGTCAAATCCATAATCCAGATCAGGTAGTGTGTCGTATCCATGTCAGATAATGACGCCGCTCATTTCAGGCAGCTCGTACACGCGCCATTTTGCCTCTCGCGGTGCCAGACGTCAGATCGGATTGAACCCGCCTACTGTTTGGAACGCAAATACGCGACATTCGATATCGTTTAATGAACCCGCCGGGTCACAGAGAACGGTTCCTTCGGTTGAACGGCGCTACGGATTAAGTGCTTTTCCAGTGAGCTCAGAGAAGATCAGTGTCGACGGTGGCAGCTCCAGGTTTTACGCTGACTCCGGAGTCAGAGCAGATCCAAGTAGGGCCTTTGATAAAGTAGACTTGACATACTTTTAAGTATACGTTTAGACGACTGGAAACCGCCGGACCTCTCAGTCCGGCGAGTGAAAGTCGAGGCAGCAGAAACGGTTCTAATAATGTGAAAGTGGCCTGCGAGGCGCGGCGAGCCAAGACCAACAGATTCAGTTTCAGGGGGGCCGTCTGAGCGTCTGTCAGGCAGGAGCCCGGCTGTTCGTGGACGCGTTTGATTTGACGGAAGCTGCAGATGTGAAAAGGTCCAGTCGACACCTCCAGATCTCAGGGGTGTCTGGGAGAGCGGCGCGCCGTTAACTCGATCCACATATGTCCATTTAACACGTGCACGCTCACTCACAGTGCACACATCCTTCACACGTGGGGGGGGGGGGGGTTTGCTTTGTCAAACGGGGCGAACAGTGACAAATGACGCAAAACCTCTAATCAGAAGTTGGGATGAAAATATGAAGAAAAAACATATTTTTCCATTTTTCTTCTCAACCGCCATCCGTTTTTTTTTTTCTTGTTCTTTTTTTCATATACAGTGATCCCTCGCCATTTCGTGCTTTAAGTTCTGCGGTTTTAGTTATTCGCGGATTTTTCAGAAATATATAATATAATTTAAAAAATTTTTAAAAATCGCGGAAACATCACAGGATGTTGTGCGTGTTCTCTCACAGTGAAGAAATATTGTGAGCCAGCCTGGCCCCTTTAAGAAGGTGGCCTTATGGGTAATGATGTGTCCTTATGGGTAATGGAGTGTGTGTGTCGTGGGACGGCAGAATGAAAACGTGGTTAAATGAAAAGCGTAGTGAGCATCAACAGCAGCCCAGCATGTATAGATTTACATTCTCTGTTAACCGACAGGAGCCCAACAATACAACCTGTGTGATGTTACAAGTTCCTGCAGTGCCAGAATAAAGTACCCGTTCCATGCAGAGAAAACTGGACTTTTTCTTTTGTTGTTGTTAGCATGTTAGCCGCTAATTATGAGCGAAAAATAGCGCAATAGCAGGGGTTTCTTTACTACGGTTCAGAGACCAGAGGCTGTGAAGGTAACAGAAAGACCACAGTTGAGCCTTTGTCTTGTTTCGCTGCAGTGTCTCGCTACTTTTTTGCAGTTTTAAACATATTTTAAACACATTATTGAGGCTCGGGGGGCTCCGGCTCCAGTTCGCAGATTTTCATTTACACGAGAGGGCGCCAGTCCCCATTAACCGCAAAAAATAAGGGATCACTGTACATCCATTTTTGCATTTCAGGCCTAGAACATGTTTCAAAAAAAAAGCTGAGACAGCTGAGCTTTTACCACTCTGTAACGTACTTAACGTGATTCAGCGTTGATGCAAAGCAGCGAAGACTTTTGCTTTCCATCCATGGGAAACGCGTCCCTACTTACAAAATTTTCAGGCTACGAAACTACTTCCAGAACCAATTAATTTCATAAGTAGAGGTACCACTGTATGTAAGTTTTATTTATAATATGAGTCTGAACGGTCTTTTATTTTGAAAAATATTTTATTTTGAAAAATGACTTGTTACATTTTTCGGTCATTTGAGTGCCAAAATTTAACCCAGCTAGCAAAATGAGTAAGAAACAGACGTCTTTGGAAAGTTTCTTTTTTGAAAGGGAAAATGGACAACGAAGTAAAGACAACGAAGAACAGCCTACGACTTCCAACAAAAAGAAAGCTTTTAACTGACAACACCGGGAGTCCTTACTGAAATATGGATTTATCACGACAGGTGATTCTACGTACCAAGCCCGCTCTGCGTTTTTTGTTATTTGTATTTAATGGGTCCAGAGACTTTGATGTTATACTCATGTTATGTTACTGGCGCAATGTTACAAGGAGCATCAGCGCCCCCGGTAAAACTGTCAAGTGTTGACTGGTCCGCAATTACAAAAAGGTTTTGGGACCACTACAGTACGAAAAAAAGGCATGTCCCCCGAGGTCACACACCCCCGGGCATCCGCACCCAACCCCTCTGGGGGGGAGCACCCCAGTCCCTTGAGGTGGGCGCGCCCCACTATTTGAGAAGGACTGCTTTAAAGACACATCATGTTGCTCTTAAACCCCAGCGTCTATTTTCCGTGTGATGGTGCATCCCAGATGCTTCACCTTCCACACGCTCAAAGGCCTCTATATTTTATGGTATTACGTGCTGTAGATGATAACATATCCCACTGCTTTGTAACATTTTTTGGGGGGAACATTTTAATTTTATCCAGCATTTGCTGACAAAGTTGAGCTCTTTGGTCCCCAGCCTTTCACATTTACTGCCTTCATAATGAATCATCCTCAGTCCACATGATCCGTTCTTACATCTATTTACGAGCGCTAAATTCAGACAAGACCTGGTTGAAACACAAACATCGTTTTTGTGAGAGACGTGAGATGAATAATGAAAAACACTGAAATCAGTTGTTGGATCACAGTAGAATCTGCAGCTGCGTCGCGGTTTTCTACTTATTTTTGGGAATAAATCATTCCAACTGTCGTTTATTGTCACTCATGCCAGTTTATATAAGCTCTTTCCAGGGGATCTGTGCTCACTCTGAGAACTTCAAACCACAGCTCCTGTCACGTTCTCGTCTGTGGGTGACGCGCTCTCGTGTCCTTGAACGGAGGGTACTTACCTCTAATGCCTGAGCAGCAAACTGTCAGAATATATGAGTTAAATGTTTGACTGCAAGTCCCTCCAACAGGCCGATCCGCTCAGCTCTGCCAGTGATGATGGCTCATCACGCATTTAGATCATCAAATAGCAGTTTAGATGGGAGGGTCCTTTATCATTCATGTTATAACTTCACCCCTAACCCTAACCCTAACCCTCCAGATCTCCAAAGTCAGGGATGAATCTCGTGTAAGCCACGAGCAAACAAGCAGGACTCTACCTTTTATTTTTGCTGGAGTAAATGTTCTGGACTGAGGGACTTCTTGTCTGGTGAGGTCTTGTCTGGTCCTGCAGCAGGAGCTCTGGAGAAGGTTAAGGAGAGGTGATCTGCTCCAGTCCCTTCCCTTCACCGGTTCCTATGAAATCAGTCATGGAATTGAAATATCTTCTCTTCTTCTTCGTCTTAAATGACTCATGGTTTCACATGATCGCAGCAGACCTCCTCACTCCCAGACTCCTGGTTCCTGACTCCTGGTTCCTGGAGTTTCCGAGGGCAGAGCCTCCAGCCATCGAGGACCAGCTCCCAGTCTGTGTCCAGGAAGAAGACCCCATCGTTCCTTTGTTCCTAAAGCGCATAGTCAGTTTTAATTGTGCTGCTATCGGCCTGGACTGCTGTTGGACCTCCCATGATGGACGGTTACATCAACGTGGAGGTCTGTTCCTTCATTCAGGAGATAGCTGGAGATGAGATCTGATTTAAATGGACTGAACTGAATTAGCTGCTGCTGTAAGAGGAGGTTTTAAGAGACAAAGGCTCCAAGTCATGCCCTTTTCAGTTCCTTCATCTTGTCCTCATTTGTGTCCAGTCAGTGTCTGCTTCACTTCCTCGTTCCGTATTTCACTCAACATTAGTTGTGTTTTTTGGTCGTTTTAAAGCAGAGGTTAATGGATGGATAGCTGCTTGACTTTCAGTTTTATTGTGAAGCATTTCTTCAGTTGGGTTTCCTGTCACAGCTGTCTTCTGTTACAAACTGGCTTCACATTTAAAACGCTCCCTTTGTTCGGTGCGAGATCGTCGTCTCTGTCTGACTTCACTCGGATGGTTTGGGTTTTTCCTCTGCGCCCGTTTCCTGCCTCTGATTTTGTTTCTGGATTTCTTTTTTTTTTCTATCACCTACCTCAGCAGTGGCTTGAGTCTGTTTCTTGCAGATTTCATTTGCAGTTTTACATCAGCCTCCACTGACATTCAGGTCCTCCTCCACCGTTCCTCACACTCTCATCACCGACTGCAACTATGAATATAGTAAGTATATATACAACTAATAGAAACACGAAGCCATTTGCACATACATACTGTCTTCAGGCCCATGCATTGAAGAGAAAAAACATGGATGACAAAGAGCCTCTGTCTCAGTTGTTGAGACGGTCCAACGAGCTGTCGTTGGAGATAAAACACTGGTGACCAGCGCTGCCGGTTTAATATGATTCACCGCAGACGAGCCAGAGGTTGACGGTCCGAAGCCGTGAAGATCACCTTGGCGTTCACCTGAAATGACTTGGCCAGGCTGTTTAACACCAAACAGGCCCCTCCCCCTCATCCTCTGAAGCGCACGCTCTGCTGGTTTGTGTCTGCGGATGTGAGCCACGCCCCCTCCTGAGACGAGAGCAGCGAGAGAGAGGGAACCAGCCGTCCTCCGATATTATAAAGTAGGGATGGGCCGGTTACCGGTTTATGTTTGACTTCATCTCATTTTTGTGGACGATTACCAGGATATGTAATATCAGCCTCATTCAAGTCTGCGAACGACTTGCGACTGTGTTTCACGTGAATTTGTAGCTTGTAACATCGGCATCGTAACGTAAGCATGGCGGAAAGCAGTGATAGCACGCAGGACATTGAAAAATTACATCGAAAAATGATGCAGTTAAAATATTTATTTATTCCACTAACTGATCCGACAATCATAACGCCGGCAGTTAGCACCACAGCGGTCAAAAACTTTTTGCCCTTCCAGGTCAAATACCTAACCAATAACAGGCAGCTACATTTATACCTGACCCTCAGGTAACAACACAGCGACACCCACAGACACACAGAGTGAACTACAATTCAGAACAACATATTTGGCTCCTAAACAACTGTTTCTTTATTTGAACATTTATACGTATTTAAGGTTCAGCTTAAAGTCCAAAGTTTTATTTCATTTGAACTTCACTATAATTATTGTTCCTGATGATTGTTTGCATATTTTATCCTACTATGGTTGTTAAAGTGTTTATTTAAATTTGCACCAGACAAATAAGCTTTGTTCCTGTTATTTATTTTGTTCATTTAAAATAAAACCTCTTTCTGTGCCAGTTGTTTCCCCATTTAATGTGAAAGTTTCATTTTGATAAGATTTTGGCTTCTGGTGTTTCAATATGACAAGAAAATCACAAGATTTTGTGAAATTAATAAAATGTATGTTTTTTTTAGACATTTGTACAGCAATTAAGAATATCGCGATAATATCGTAAAGCGTGATAATTTGGTCACTATAATCGAGATATCAAATTTTCCATATCGTTACATCCCTATTATGAAGTCATTATGAAGTCATCTGTGCTGACTTGCAGTTCCCTCCTCTGTCCATCCCAGCGTTTACCTCCACCTGTGTGTGTAGATGTGTTCAGGGTGGCGGCTGGCGTGGTGACCGGTGATCTAGTCCTCTAACCATCTCACCTCAGTGCTGCTACCTGCATCTGTTTATATAGTCATTTCATTCAGTCATTTGACTCTCCTCTCTCCTCTCTCTGTCCTCCATCCTCTCTCTGTCCTGTCTCTCCTCTCTTTTTCTTTTTTTATCCAGCTGGTCTTTATCAGGAAGGTCCCTCCATATGATCCAGGTCCTGCTCAAGGTTTCTTCCTCTTAAAGTGGAGTTTTTTCTTGCCACTCTTTGGCTTAAAGGTTTTTTTTTTCCCTCTGTGGGAACTTTATGCTTCCCATTATCCTTGATTTGGATTTAATATTATGATTTTAGTTAATGATATTTGATCTGGGTCTCTGTAAAGCGCCTAGAGACAACTGACATTGTCACAGACGCTATACAAATAAAACTGAATTGAATTAAACTTTCCTTCACTCTCTTCTGCACTCGCTCGTCTTCAGTATCTTCCCTTCTCCCTTCCTGCCTCTCCTGCCTTTAAGGATGTCGATGCCAACACTATAAAATCCAATAATCTGTAAAACGGCCTTCTTTTCTTCCATTTCTGCCTCCTGTGACGTCGTCTCTTTCGTTTCCAGCTCGTCAAACAGATCCTCTCTGTATTTGTCTCTTTCTCTCATCTTGGCTGCAGATCAGTGAACGTATCACCTCCTCCAGTTTACGGTGAAACAGGCTACATGTGAGTGATTTTATTTAATTTTTTTTTCCCCCTGAAAGCAGCATTACTGGAAAGCCATTGCATGAACTCTTAATCTGGCAGAGATATCAGCTCCTGGCACCAGGCGGAGAGGAAAACGGCCCTCCGGGTGGCCGAAACGCAAACCAGAGTGCATCGGCGTCCTGGCACTTCCGCTCGTGTCATCGCTGTGATCTGATCGATCGTGACACATGGCTGCTGATCGATGCGTGCTGCAGTTGAACCGCCCTCATGACCGGCCATGACCCTGAAGAGCCAGCAGCTCCGGCGACGGCGCGTTCATGGAAACGCGTATCTGCACATAAAAAGAGCTCAGGTTTTCATCAGTCCGCCTTCGCTGCACGTTTTCGATGAGAGAAATCGTTTGGCAGCTGTGAAGAGAGTTTGGATTGGCTCGAACATCACAGGGTTGGGGGGGGGGGGGGGTAGCAGTGACATAACAGCTTATTGTTCAGAGACTGGAATGCAACAACAGCAACAATCCTCCATGAGACTCCAAAGCTGGACGAGATCAACGCCACCAGCTCAGCGTCGACTCCACTGGGGGGGGGGGAGTCTGGATCCGTGGATCTTCTATGGTGGCGGGAAGTTATATAACAGCGTATCAGTAATATACAATCACTGTCCCAGTTAGGATTAGAGCCTAGTGTAGGGGAGTGAACGAACTGATGATGGTTGAGTGCTGTTGTTCTGTCTCGACAGTCGCCCTCTGTTTGGATTTGGGGCGGAGGTTGAACTCGTGCACGGTCGTGCACGGTCTCTGGAGACCTGGCTGAGACCCGGGGATCCGGACTCCCCGTTCGGGCGCAACGGGTCACGTGATAGCGGTCACTTCACGGTTGGTGGCGTGCTGAACCTTGTAGGAACACCCTTCCAGGTGCAGAGACATCCGGGAAGTCCCGAGTGCGTGAGGTTAGCGGGTGCAGGTCGGGATGCCCGGGGAACCACGACGAAGAGGGGCGGGGTGGGCATTAGGGCCGGGACTGAGTGCTGGTTACCGTCAGGAGAAAGGTCAGGGTGAACGCTGTAATTGTGGGATGATTAAGGCTGGTTAGGGTTTGGCTCAGGTTGGATGAAATGAGCAGACGTCCAACCAACGTCTCAGACTTGTGTGATTGTGTGAACGTTGTGGATTTGGAGAGAACATTTCTGACTCTAGCATGTCTCTCAAAGCTGGATTTACCATTGAAGGTCTTAAAAAAACAAATAAATACAAAAACAGAAAAAAGCCCCAAACTTTCAGGCACCTGATCTCTCTTCATTGTTGTGAGGGGGATTTTTCCCACCAAAGGCTTCTAGTTTTCTGAGATTCTTGGACCTTCTCACATGAACTATCCCTCTGAGGTCTGACCACAGGCTTTAGCCGGTGTTTAGGTTGGAGGACTGCGAGGATCATGCCTTCCCCTCTTCAGCTCCAGTTTTTTAACAGGTGGTTCGGATGGATCTGTTGAACAGAAACGTCCTGTTCGGTCACAGAAGCACCAGGACATGATCATCCCCCCCCCCCCCAAACTCCAGAATCACAAAGGACGTCTTCTCATGAAACTCTGCTTCTCAAAGTTTTCATGAAAATTCATCAGCTACCAAGACTTGTTTCAGGTTTGATGAGTTTGGAGGAGAGGACCTGTCAGGCTTTGACATCTCCATCGCCTGGTCCTTCTCAGTGAGCGACCATCGTCCCGACTCGCTCATCAAGAACTGAAGACAGCTTTGGCATGTGGGCTCTTTCAAATGTTCCATGAAACAGTGAATCATAATGTTTCATCTTTAACTCTCTGCTTCTTCTCTTGCTTGTTAATATTTCACATTGACAGGTTTTTTATCCAAACCTGGATAAAAAAAACCAGCCTAACCCTAACCCCTAACCCTAACCCTAACTCCTAACCCCTAACCCCTAACCCTAATCCTAACCCCTAACCCTAACCCCTAACCCTAACCCTAACCCCTAACCCTAACCCTAACCCTTATCCCTAATCCCTAACCCTGACCCCTAACCCTAACCTCTAACCCTAACCCCTAATCCCTAACCCCTAATCCCTAACCCTGACCCCTAACCCCTAACCCTAACCCTAACCCCTAACCCTAACCCTAACCCCTAACCCCTAACCCTAACCCCTAACCCCTAACCCTAACCCCTAACCCTAACCCCTAAACCTAAACCCCTAACCCCTAACCCTAACCCTAACCCCTAACCCCTAACCCCTAAACCTAAACCCCTAATCCCTAAAACTAACCCCTAACCCATGTGCATTTTCATTATAAACTCACCCTGCCTGTTTATCTCCGTCTTTCATGCTCTTCACAGTTGACGTGGGCTCTCTCTCTCTCCAACCCAGCTTTGTGCTATTTATACCGTGCAGCTAGAGCGGTTAGCCCTGCGCTCAGAGATCCAGGTTTTGGACGGAGGGAGGGATTAAATCCACACACTCTCCCCCGCTGCCAAGCACCCCGGGGCCAGCGGGACCGCCCCGGCTCTGGGCCTGCCCACTCTGGAGGCTCCTGACCGCATGCAGCTGGGGTGGAGAGACGGAGTGGGTGGAAGGAATGGACCGAGAGGAGGAGGAGTCCCTCGACAAGCATGTACTGCACAAGGTGTTTAAAGAAATACGACGCGGGTCTGAGCGTCCCTGTGAGGAAAACGCAGCTTTTTCCATGAACGTATCTCCTCAAAAAGACGTTAAAGATGTCAGAAGAAAATAGTGACTTTTGATGAAGTCCGATGGTGAACGGTGGCCGTGTTTTTTTGGTCGTGTGCAATAAAAATAAAAATCAACTGATCACGGTGGGTCTCACGGTACAAGCATTATATAAGATATAACTATTACTGCGTTCATCTAACGAAGATGGAGTCAAAGAGAAAAGAAGAACACATCTGTTTCGACGGACTGAACAGCTGGAAGAACCACCTGCAGCAGCAGCAACGGTTCCCTCCTGTTGGGGTTCGTGTCGTGGAGATGATGATGCTGACCATCATGCAGCTCCGCTCAGATGAGCGGCCCTTCAGCCCGGCTGAGGAGCAGAACTTTACCGGACCACTCCGGCACTTCAATTCCTTTATTTTTCCAGCCACCCTGTTGCATTTGCAGGTGCGGTTTGGATCACTGACCCTGCTGGATGTCCGGGTCCTGTTACTGCAGCGCTCCTCCAGACCATCATCCCTCCGCTGTCATAAGTTTCTGCTGGTCGGTCTTTGCTGAGGACGGCGTTGGTTGTTAAAGCCGGACAGGTCTATTCTGGTCTTATCAGTCCACAGGACTTTGTCGTCCTGTGGTTTATTCAGATGTAGCATTGCCGACCTAAGTCACGCTCCCACGTTCTTTTTTGACAGAAGAGGCTTCCTACTTTCAAACAAATCACGCTTGTCCAGTCTTCTTCTAACTGTCCTGTCATGAGCCTTTAGGTCTGACAAGCCCAGCCAGGCCTGTGGGATCTGAGATGGACAGTAGTTTGTTTAGTTCTTTTTAGAGCGTTCCACCGTCTGACCTCGGGGTCATCCACTCCTGGGAAGAGGGCCAGCTGTCTTAGAGGATTCCCGCTTGTGAGGAATCTTTCCCAGTGCGGAAAGCTGAGCTGTTTTATTGCTTTAAAGCTTTTTCGAGGCCGAAATGCAGACCGACGCTTACGTCTTTCCTTCTTGGCATTGTGTTTAAACGCACCTGAATGGCCAGCGACGCGCCGGAGTGAAGGGTGTACGTCGTGTTGCCCGCATGGCCTTTATTTTCTTTTTGGCTTCACTTTCGGTTTGATAAATTTCTAGGGTGAAAAAAGTTGCACGTCATTTGTCCGGCAGTTGTTTTAACGATGATTTACACACGGGGGAGGGGGGGAAGGGGACCAACCTTTTCATTTGGCTGTGCTGCGTCGTCCGTTACGCAACGGTGACCTGAAACTTCACCCCTCACTAAAAATGCAGAGCTATAAAAGGGGAAGGTATGCGTCGTATGATCCGGCCAAGTGGAGCAGCTACTGGACGGAAATTGTTTAAGCTAAGTATCTATCACGCTTCTATCTGAAGAGCATCAAAGAGAAGTCTGTTGGAGGACAACCCTTTCTAGCAGGAGCGGCTGTTTTTCAAGATAATCCCGGCAGAGACGTGCAAAGAGCCGACGACCCGGACTGAAGTGGACCAGCTGTGACCGCTGGCAGATAGTTCCAGGTATCGATGTCATCCGCCCCCTTTCCCCAATAACGAGAAAAAAAAGATGAGACAGCAAACGTTCTCGCCTCACTCTGAAATCTGCGTTCATCCCGATATTCTGCCTGCAGCCGAATCAGACTCGTTCCCGAGCGCAGAGCGAAACGCCCGTACACAAACTCCGCCCCAAAAGCATGTCCGCCGCCACCGCCGCCGCGTCATGTTTCCTCCATTGTTCTCAATTCATGACGGAAAAACAAACGTAGCGGCGACCGGATCCGGGAGATGATAAATGTCACCCCGTCCCTCACTCCTCCGTCGCCACATCCGTCCCAAAGCACGGCTGCTCCTTTTGTCTCGGATGCTCGGATGCAGTATTTCAGGAATGCAGACTGAAGCCTGATACGCCGGGGCCCAGCAAGCATAACAGAGGGCAGAAGCCTCAGAGAATAACACATAACCAAAGCCCGAAAGAATTCCCTTGGAAACGAGCGAGTAACCAGAAGGATCTGCAGTTAAAGGGAGGGCAGGGGAGCTGCTGAAACCCCAGACTGAAATAGCCTGGACTCGCTGCTGACGGCCCGACATAGACACTCAGCACTTTGGTCTGTGCTGCTTCGGTCCACAGCTGAAACTGCATAAAAATATGGGGCCTTTATGCTGAAAGTCATATTTAAACATTTGCGATATAGAACCACAGCTTCTAAAAATGCTGCCACCCGCTCGCACCCGGTGGAAATAGAATCCCCGGACGCAACGACGTTCCAGACGCTCGAACCCTGAACAGAGAACGAGACAAAAGGGAATCGTTTCGTAGCTGTGGCACTTTCTACGAAGCTAAACGGATGTTGGAAAGTGGTAAATTAGAAAAACACCAGGCAGAAAAAGGTCGGTGACGTGTTTGGTTTCATCGCATCAGAAACCCAACTACGACTTCGAATCTCAATCAGCAAGTGATTAGAAGAGTCGTAGCTCGTGTCGGTGGCAAAGCGGTCCAGCTGCCTGCAGGGCAGCTGAGACCCACCGACGTAAGAACGGGGGGAGAATTTCACTTTAAAACAAAACTGAGGGTCTCCTCAGTCCACACTAGGGAAGTAATGATATGGAAAATTTGATATCTCGATTATAGTGACCAAATTATTACGATTTACGATGTTATTGCGGTAGAGATTAGAAGACTGGGTGGGAATCTCTGAAACTGCTTTAAACTGGTTCAGGTCCTATCTCAGGGACAGGAGAGATTTTGTTGAAATTGGTAACTGTCTCTCAGACCAAATGGCCATGACCTGTGGGGTTCCCCAGGGGTCAATCCTGGGACCCCTGTTGTTCAATCTGTACATGCTTTCATAAGGCGAGCTAATACGCAGCTTTAATGTGTCCTACCACAACTATGCAGATGATACTCAGATCTATGTGTCACTGACAGCAGGAGAAGATGGGCCTGTAGATTCATTGTGTCACTGCATCAACAGATCAGTGTGTGGATGCAAAACAACTTTCTCCAGCTAAACTCAGACAAAACTAAAATCATTGTCTGTGGCCCACAGAAACATAGAGAAAGTATCATCAGTCACCTTGAGACTCTCTAGAACCTAAAAATCAGGTCAGAAATTTAGGGGTAATATTGGATTCAGACTTGAACTTTAACAGTCACATTAAAGCAATAACATCAGCAGCTTTTTACCATCTAAAAAACATTGCCAGAATCAAAGGAATAGAGTCTAAACCAAATTTAGAAAGACTAATCCATGCGTTTGTCTCCACCAGGTTAGACTACTGTAACGGCCTGCTCACTGGGCTCTAAACCAGCTGTAAGACAGCTGCAGTACATCCAGAACGCTGCTGCACTAGTCCTGACTAGAACCAGGAGATACGACCATATTAGTCCAGTCCTGAGGTCTCTGCACTGGTCCTGACTAGAACCAGGAAATACTACCATATTAGTCCAGTCCTGAGGTCTCTGCACTGGTCCTGACTAGAACCAGGAAATACGACCATATTAGTACAGTCCTGAGGTCTCTGCACTGGTCCTGACTAGAACCAGGAGATACGACCATATTAGTCCAGTCTTGAGGTCTTTGCACTGGTCCTGACTAGAACCAGGAAATACGACCATATTAGTCCACTCCTCAGATCTCTGCACTGGTCCTGACTAGATCCAGGAAATACGACAATATTAGTCAGGTCCTGAGGTCTCTGCACTGGTCCTGACTAGAACCAGGAAATATGACCATATTAGTCCACTCCTCAGATCTCTGCACTGGTCCTGACTAGAACCAGGAATTATGACCATATTAGTCCACTCCTCAGATCTCTGCACTTGTCCTGACTAGAACCAGGAAATACGACCATACTAGTCCAGTCCTGAGGTCTCTGCACCGGTCCTGACTAGAACCAGGAGATACGACCATATTAGTCCAGTCCTGAGGTCTCTGCACTGGTCCTGACTAGAACCAGGAGATACGACCATATTAGTCCAGTCCTGAGGTCTCTGCACTGGTCCTGACTAGAACCAGGAGATACGACCATATTAGTCCAGTCCTGAGGTCTCTGCACTGGTCCTGACTAGAACCAGGAAATACGACCATATTAGTCCAGTCCTGAGGTATCTGCACTGGTCCTGACTAGAACCAGGAGATAGGACCATATTAGTCCAGTCCTGAGGTCTCTGCACTGGTCCTGACTAGAACCAGGAAATACGACCATATTAGTCCAGTCCTGAGGTCTCTGCACTGGTCCTGACTAGAACCAGGAAATACGACCATATTAGTCCAGTCTTGAGGTCTCTGCACTGGTCCTGACTAGAACCAGGAGATACGATCATATTAGTCCAGTCCTGAGGTCTCTGCACTGGTCCTGACTAGAACCAGGAGATACGACCATATTAGTCCAGTCCTGAGGTCTCTGCACTGGTCCTGACTAGAACCAGGAAATACGACCATATTAGTCCAGTCCTGAGGTCTCTGCACTGGTCCTGACTAGAACCAGGAAATACGACCATATTAGTACAGTCCTGAGGTCTCTGCACTGGTCCTGACTAGAACCAGGAGATACGACCGTATTAGTCCAGTCCTGAGGTCTCTGCACTGGTCCTGACTAGAACCAGGAAATACGGCCATATTAGTCCAATCCTGAGGTCTCTGCACTGTTCCTGACTAGATCCAGGAAATACGACCATATTAGTCCAGTCCTGAGGTCTCTGCACTGGTCCTGACTAGAACCAGGAAATACGGCCATATTAGTCCACTCCTCAGATCTCTGCACTGGTCCTGACTAGATCCAGGAAATACGACAATATTAGTCAGGTCCTGAGGTCTCTGCACTGGTCCTGACTAGAACCAGGAAATATGACCATATTAGTCCACTCCTCAGATCTCTGCACTGGTCCTGACTAGAACCAGGAAATACGACCATATTAGTCCAGTCCTGAGGTCTCTGCACTGGTCCTGACTAGATCCAGGAAATACGACAATATTAGTCAGGTCCTGAGGTCTCTGCACTGGTCCTGACTAGAACCAGGAAATATGACCATATTAGTCCACTCCTCAGATCTCTGCACTGGTCCTGACTAGAACCAGGAAATACGGCCATATTAGTCCAATTCTGAGGTCTCTGCACTGGTCCTGACTAGATCCAGGAAATACGACCATATTAGTCCAGTCTTGAGGTCTCTGCACTGGTCCTGACTAGAACCTAGAAATACAACCATATTAGTCCAGTCCTGAGGTCTCTGCACTGGTCCTGACTAGAACCTGGAAATACGACCATATTAGTCCAGTCCTGAGGTCTCTGCACTGGTCCTGACTAGAACCAGGAGATACGACCATATTAGTCCAGTCCTGAGGTCTCTGCACTGGTCCTGACTAGAACCAGGAGATACGACCATATTAGTCCAGTCCTGAGGTCTCTGCACTGGCTTCCTGTTACTCAGAGAATAGACTTTAAAACAGCTCTACTTGTGTTCAAGCCTCTTCATGGTCTAGCTCCAAAGTACATCTCTGACATGTTAGAGCCATATGAACATACCCGGACTCTGAGAACCTCAGGGAGTGGTCCCCTGCTGGTGAATTGCCTTGTGTGCGAATTGTGCTCTACAAATAAACTTGCCTTGCCTATTCTTCATTGCTGAACAAATGTCCAAAAAACACATACATTTAAATGATTTCACAAAATCTTGTGATTTTCTTGTCATACCAAAGCATCAAAAACCAAAATCTTATCAGAATGAAACTTTCGCATTAAAAGGGCAAACAAACAAATATGCAAACAATTATCAAATTATAGTGAAGTTCAAATGAAATAAACTTTGGACTTTAAGCTGAACCCTAAATACGTATAAATGTGCAAATAAAGAAACAGTTGTATAGGAACCAAAAATGTTGTTATGAATTGTAGTTCACTCTGTGTGTCTGTGGGTGTCGCTGTGTTGTTACCTGAGGGTCAGGTATAAAGGTAGCTGCCTGTTATTGGTTAGCTGTTTGACATGGAAGGGCAAAAGGTTTTTGACCACTGTGGTGCTAACTGCCGACGTTATGGTTGTCGGATCAGTTAATGGAATAAATTAACATTTAAACTGCATCAGAAGAACATCGCTCCGGTCATTTTTTGACCGACATACAACAGTAACGTTTACGAAATGTGAGTTAGCGAAGCGCATTGACCAGGTTCCTCTTGGTCAAACATCTCAGTAGCTTGAAGCATTAGCCTTAGCTCCTTCAAGTTGCTTCTACAAATTACAGTAAAATGTAAACAAATGCTCTGCAGACAGGATAACTGTCCTAAACCAGTTGTCCCTCTGTGTTTAAAAAAAAAAACTAAATATGCCCAGAGCTCAGATTTCGTACTTTTCCTGCGTCCTATCACCACTTTCCACAATGCTCACGTTACGATGCTGATGTCACAAGCTACATATTCAAGCCAGACACAGTCGCAAGTCGCTCACAGACTTGAATGAGGCTGATATTACATATCCCGGTAATCAACCGCGATCATGAGATGAAGTCAAACATAAACGGTAATCGTTATCGCGTAACATTTTACCACGCTTTACTGTAATACCGGTAACCGTTCCAGTCCGCACACGCTGGCACAGCGGTGATAAGAGGAGAGTTTGTCTACTCCAGAGTCGGGAGGGTGATGAGGCATCACGTCCACAGGTGAGTTGTACCTGCCTCAGCACCACATCGCGTCACAGAGGTGCCGACGGCAGCTGTCCAGGAGCACACGGGCCTGGACGGGTCGCCGTCCACAGGAAACCTGAGGATGACTTTGAAACTCCAAACAGGAGCTTCGGCTGTGAGCCGACGGTTCCAGCTGCTGCAGGAGGTTTTTACTGCGTTACTCAGCATATTTCTCTCTCTGTTATAATTTTTCAGGGATCACCTTGATGTCAGAAACTCTTTCTGCTGGGTTTTCTTTTTTTTTTTTTTTAAATATATAAAGTTTTCTTGTCCTGATTCATGAACATTCCTGATTTCTGAGGACTGAGTTGGTTAAAATGGTGAAAATGTGACTCCTTTGTGGCACGCAGCTCTAAAAAACAGCTCTAATAAGCACATTTATGAATCCCTTCAGTTAACTACTGTATTTTCTGGACTATAAGTCGCTACTTTTGTCCCACGCTTTAAACCATGAGGCTTCTACAGAGATGCGACGTTTCTATGAGTTTTTCTTCAGCCCTCAGGGGGCGCTCTAGCAGGAAGTGCAAAAACCAAAAAAACAAACCCAAGTAGTTAAAGGCTACTCTGTTTTTGTTAAGTAGCCTATGTTGGCTATGCTACTCTACATTCATTTTGTGAGCATCAATACCTGTTATTATTGGACAAACTGATTGATAAATTTATCCAGTCAGTTTGTTGGTTCCCCAGTGGATTTCTGGGTTCTGAGTGGACCCGCCGCAGAGGTAAGGTTTTGATCGCAGATGCGGACCGGATGCAGCGTGGAGCCAGCGGGTCCGCGATCCGGCTCCAAAGTGGATCCAGCACTGAGTGCAAGTGGACCCCGATACGGTTCCGTTTTGCGGGTCCGTTCCGGATGTCTTTGCTATGTGGGGTGGTTTCAGTACACAGGGGGAGGAAAAATAAAGCAACTTGGTTTCAGTGTACAGGAGGAAAATGAATAAAACCATCAATGACTTTTCTGTTTTGTTTGATCAGCACTTTTACTGCCGTGTTATAGTTATCAGTTCAAGTAAATGAATAAAGACTTATGGTAAAATCTTTCGATGTAAATATCTTTTTTCTCAGCCTGGATACCGGCGGCTTATAGTCCGGTGCGGCGTATATGTGACAAAATATATATTTCATTTAATATTTCATATTCAGGTGCGCTTCATAGTCCAGAAAATACGGTAATGACAGTGTCATCAGATGAGTCCCTTCTGCTTTTATGAAAGACCACGTACTTTGCTTCACACGAGTCCGTCGGCCTCTCTGACCGTGTTCTCAGCGCTGAAGACCCGATGTTACTGAACGCAGATGTTTGTGTGGCTGGTAGTTTATAAAGGTACCCAGCAGCGGAAGCTCGTCTCTAATCACCTCTTTGATTAAAGGAGAATCTTTCCACCACAAAGCAACATCAGACAAGCGTGCACGCTCAGTCACATGGACGCTGGACCACGAAGCCACCGAGAGGCAGCTGCTGAACTGGGGCATCATCCTCGCTAACAGTCTGTAATAATGGAAATCGGAAACACCAGGACGCCTTCTGAAGTTGCCCGTCTACCCAGGACTGCTTCTTCCAGCAAACGTTCCCAAAGATCAGAGCGTTTAATGCCCTCAGATTTACAGAAATATGAAACAGGAGCAACATCTCAGAGTCTCCGGGCCTCTGTGAGTGTGTTAAATGTTGACTGACTATTAGGAGAGGACCAAACAAGCCAAGAGAAAGCTTCTTCTGTCTAAAACTGACATGGAAGCACAGCTGAAGCTGTCACAACCGGATCTGAGCAGACCACAGTGTCCTCTGGACCGCTGACACCAGAAGGAGGTCGGCTGGTCTTCACGCCCAGCACCTTGCCCACTGTCAAGCACGGCTGCGGAGGAATGATGCTATGGGCCTGTACGGCAGCTGAACTCGACTGTGCATTTACGCAATGGTCCGGAGCATAGACCGTAAATCTGCGACAGAATAGCTGAAAAACAGACTAATCGAGGTTCTGGAAGGGTCTGGTCCAGATCTTGACCAGACTTTGGAGAGCTGAGCTCAAGCAAACGGCCAAAAAAACTTCAATGAACTGAAGCAACGTTGTACAGAAGAAATTTCGGCGTGATCCGCCTCTGTGCGTTTAATGAAAGACGTTTCAGTCGATTGACAAGCAGCTGGCAGAGAGAGGAGGGAGATCCGTCAGAGAAGATGCTGCCTGTTTTCATGGCGGACAGGACCAACGGCGTGACGTTTTTCTCTGAGGTCTCACGTGAACCTGAGGGAACGTCGACAGCTCGTTCAGACTGAACGCCTTTTTGATCAGATGCCAGGATGACTCTTTGAGACAAAGGTGCTGCATGTTGGCAAAGATAACTGGAAAAACAGGTTTCTCTTCTCCGCGAGCTACTGCCTTTAAGCTTTCACATGTTCTGAAATGTGCTTCTCTGAAACAAGAACATTTATCTGGATCAAAACAACCCGTTTAACTGCACCAAACCCGTCGGAGTCACTGATGGCTGGATTTGCACAGCAAAATCAGCATACTCAAATTAACACTCTCAGATTTGATTTCAGATTTGACCCATATAGACACTTCTGAAGTGTCTATATGGGTCCACACCACAAAGAGTAAATTTAACTCTTTTTTTTGGAGAGTTAGTACCTTAACACTAACTTAGTGTAATTATTGACTCTTTTTGGAGGTGAAATTTAACACTTCTCAACACTAACTAGTGTTACTTTAGCTCAACACTTTTATGCAGTGTTAGACATTAACTCTCATTCAGGATTGTTGGTTAACTATACAAGTGTTACAGTTATTTTAACACTGTAAGGTGTAAAATAAGCTCTTCTGAATTATTTAAAAAAATACTTAGGAAATAAGGTTTGCTAAAAATAATGCCATCATGTTTAGTTGAAACTCATTTATTTCAAACATGCAGCACAAATTAACATTTAAAACACTTTATTGGACACAATTCGTCGTTAGCTAACTTCTTGTTAACACTAACATAATGCTAACAGCCCACAACCGATACACTGTTTATTCAGCGTTAGCTTGCTTAGCTGAGTTAACAACACAACAAAAATACAGTCTAAAACTTTTTACCAAAGCAGATACAGTCTTTACCATCAAATTACGAATTTTAGCGAACCGAATGACAAACTAAAGTTATCACTGCTTAGCGCGGCTAATGTGGCGACATAACTTTACTGTGAGTGTCTCGCCATTAAAGACAGACCAGGTGCCAGAGGGGTAATATAAATATCAATACCTAACGCGAACATAAAGTTAGCTCATTTTACTTATAGAACAATGTTGACATAAAACCACAGTGAAACGCACAGCCTGTAGCACAGCTGAACGAGAGGCTCCTTAGTCGGTATTTCGCTCCTGTCGCTGTGTAGCACGGAGGGGGCGGGGTCTGATTTACACTTTAAGTGTCACATCCATGTTTGGAGTTAAGAGTTAAATAGTTCAGAGTTGATGTTACTACAATGACACTTACAGATCTGATCTGAAGACACTTTGTTTTGACACTTTGTTTTGACTCCAACTATTCGTAAACTCAGAGTTACATATAAGGGATTTGACTCTATTCAGAGTGGAATTAACTCTGCTTTTGCTTAGATTTCACCAACACCAGAAATATATAACTCTTCTCAATTTGCTGTGTGTGTTTTCCCATGCGTGCGCACAGATAATGACATAATCCTCCTGAGCGGGAACAATGTGACTGGGACACCTGCACGCTCCTCAGCGTCACTCGATCTTCCTGTGAACCCAACACGGCAAAAGGAAAACACGAAAGTGAAAACAGCGCCAGGGGCCGTGACGATTCATCTACGAGATTAGAAGCAGCTTTTAATTCTTTCGCTTTCCTGAGAGGAGCTACGAGAGGACCGAACAGGCAGAGACGAAGGCTGAGGGAGGGTGTCAGGTGTTTGTAGGTGTCAGAAACGTCTTGGATGCAGCCTCCTTGCGTCACACCTGGGAAGAAACCTCCCGAGGGAAGAAATCACGGCGGTTTAAAGACCAAAACAGGTTATAAAAAATCTGTTCACGGCTCAGCACGTCTGTAAAATCTCTGTTGTTTCACGGAACAAAAACAACAAATGCTTCCTCTTCTTTTTACTGATATAAACAGAGAACCAGAAATAAAAAGTCATTAAAATACCAATACTGTGGTACCTCTACTTACAAAATTAATTGGTTCTGAAAGTAGTTTCATCACCTGAAACTTTTGTAAGTAGAGGCGCATTTTCCATGTAAATGCCCTAATCAGTTCCAAACCCCCAAAATTCGGACATTTTTTTTTTTCTAAATTATAAATAATACATGAAATAACATGAAAACCTGTAAGAAATACATGTTAGAACTAGAAAAGCACAGTGCAGACCTCCACCAAGCGCAAAAATTATTGAAAATTTGAAAGTAATCCAGAATCCAGGATTTCTTCCGGATCACACCCAAAATGAAATCAGTTCTTCCTTTTCACATTTGCGGCAACTCCTGAAAGTTTAATCAAAATCCATTCATAACTTTTTGAGTTATCTTGAACACAGACAGACAGACAGATAAACGCCGGCAAAAACACAACCTCCTTGGCGGCGGTAAAAATTATTCGTTTACCTGGGTTGCTGGGTTACGCTCATACAGACAAGGGCCCCTTCTAGCCAGTCGGATGCAAGGAAGATTATAAGCGGTAGCCAATGGCAGAGCAGCTCAGACGCACCGCTTTCAAACTGAGATACAGAGCCAACAAGTATGTTTATGTTCAGTAAACTCTGGGAGCTGCGAGTAGCAGCGCTACTGTATATTTGCTTTTCGTATCCTGAAATTTCTTTCGAAACGAGAGGCAATATTTTCCCGTTGAGGCGTTTCATAACCTGAAAATTTCATATATAGAGACATTCGTAAGTAGAGGTACCACTGTACTGTTAAATAAAGATGGCAGTCATTTGTTCCAGGAGGCCTGAAAGAAAAAAAAAAATTGATCTATTAAAGGCGGCATATGTAGGAATTACACCTGTGCATAAGTGTGTTTTCTGTATCTTTACTGACGCCGAGTCAAACACGTAGATCCACGGACAGATCGTCAAGCCTTCTAACACCACATGACCCTTCTGGAGGGGATTTAAATACAATTCAATTCAATTCAATTTTATTTGTATAGCTTCTGTTACAACGTCAGTTGTCTCCAGGTGCTTTACAGAGACCCAGATCATGACCCCCGAGCAAATATCATTAACTAAAATTATAATACTATATTCTAATCAAGGATAATGGCAGGTAAATAAAAACCCCCACAGAGGGAGAAAAAAACCTTTAAGCCAAAAAGTGACAAGAAAAAACTCCACTTTAAGAGGAAGAAATCTTGATCAGGACCTGGATCATATGGGGGGACCTTCCTGATGAAGACCAGCTGGGTAAAGAAAGAAAAGAGGGGAGAGACAGGACAGAGAGAGGATGGAGGACAGAGAGAGGAGAGACACAAATGACTGAATGAATCAACTATATAAACAGATGCAGGTAGCAGCACTGAGGTGAGATGGTCAGAGGACTAGATCACTGGTCACCCTGAACACATCTACACTCACAGGTGGAGGTTCAACACTGGGATGGACAGAGGAGGGGACTGCAAGTCAGCATGAAACTCAGGGAACTCTGGCCTGAAAACATACAGAAAGAAAAAAGAAAAAAGGAGGGAAAACAGCAAAAAAAACTACAGGAAAGAAAATGTTACAGTTACAGTAACAAGGTGCTCCTAATGAGCTGGAGGAGGAAGGGAGAAGGAAAGGGAAGTAAAGGAAGAAGAGCAGTGGAGACACCACTCAGCAGATCATGTTGGCGTCCCCCTGCAGCGTAGGACTATAGCAGCATAGCTATGACGAAGCTGTGATTATATGGCTATAACTATTAGCCCCTACACACTATAGTTTAGACTAACTGTAGGCTTTATTGAACAGAAATGTTTTCTATTTAGTTTTAAAGATGGAGATGGTGTCAGCCTCCTGAACCCAAACTGGTAGCTGGTTCCATAATAAAGGTGCCTGAATCAAAATTCAGTTTACTTTCATCCATTAAAATGATGAAGAGGAAGTCGCAGTGGCTGAGGGGGGTGTTGTACTCGCCTGTCAATCATGTTGCTAGTAGCGGGCAGATAGACTGTTTAAAGCCCCATTTAGCCACCACTCCTTCTCTTGAATTTCATACTTTTTTTTGTGACGGGAGAGGATCCTGGTCATCGTGAGGAAGTCCATTCATGAAAGCATCCGTCAGCTCTTTAAAACGCCTCCGTGAGGACACGTGAGAAACCACGTGCAGCCACACGGAAAAAACAGCAGAAGCAGCAGGGCAGCTGAGCACGGGTGAAGGACTGGATCATCACGCCAGGGCAGCAGATTGTGCTGCGGGGGGGGGGGGGGGGGGGGGCGGGGGTGAGTTACTGCTCGACTCCATCAGCTCCAGAGGGGTTTTCCCGTGACGGCTCCACGGCTCCACACTTGGCGTATGTATCTGTCGGTAGTCATGGGACGTGGCTCATCGGTAACTGCGCATGCTGACCCTTTGCACCTTTAAATCTTACATACAGCAGCTTTAAAGGGTATTAAAGCACATGCATGCATGTTTCAGTGAAAAACCAACCAAAGGAAAGCTGAACGTGGAGCTTTCAGCGGCGTAGCTCGGTTCACGGAGCCAAACGCTGCAGCTACACGTTGATTTGTGTTAACGGTAGATGAACGACGGCGTCCGCTTGTCCGTTGCGTAACACGACTTGTTCCAAACACACTTGCGGTCCAGCTGAGAGGAATCCAGATGTTTGGCCACCTGCGGCCCATGTGAAGCGCATCCTGTCCAAGTGTTTATCCTTGCTGAGTCATGATTTACTGCGCGCCTTAAAAAGCTATGTGTGGAATTCTTACGTAATTTCTTGAAATTGTGAAAATGTTCGCTTTGCAGACGGAGACAATCGGGGAAGGACATGGCTGAAAGGAAGTTTTTAAACAACACTCAGGAAAGTACCCAGGAAAGTACCCATCCTCACCTTTAGTTTTACTTTTGTTTCTTTTCAGGCAGCAAAAAAACACAAGATATGTCATGATTTTCTTTTTTTTTTTTTTTTTTTGTTAATGAGGTAAAAGAAAGACTGATTTCTCCCTCTATGGTGCGAGATATTAAAACTTTCTGGAGGAGCTTCAGGCTGAACCCTGGTGACCTCCAACCCCTCTGTCCAGAGATGGCATCAACGTCCCTGGACTCAAAGGCATCTGGGTCTCTGTGATGGTGCCAAGTTGTATCAGCACCACCGCCGAAACTAATTTCCACTTTTGTGATGGGAGCACAAGAAAAGCACATTCAATTTACCAGAAATTCAACTCAAATCAAGCCAATAATATCCGATCAATCAGTGAAGAGAAATTTTTAAGCTGCCTTTGAGACCACAACCTTTCCAACAATGCATTTTTCAACAAGACAATACAAAACCACATTCTGCACGGATTACAAAGACATTTCTGAGGAAGAAGAGGCTGCAGGAGCCAGGCTGACCGGCCCCCAGCAGAGGACGTGGAGACTGATGAAATGAAATTTCCAAGGGTTGGACTGGACCAGAGAGCCTCCTGGATGATTGGTGGATGGGGTTCATTTATTTTTACACGACCTCCAATAACATCAAATGACAGATCAAACTGCTGAAGCCGTTCTTTAACACAGCAGTGAAAGTTTTTCTTGTAAAGCTGTTTATCAGTGGGGTATATTTGGGATTTTTTTGTGAGCTCGAACTAACCGTCACTGTTCAGTATTACTCCTGGGATCGAATGCACCAGGCTTGCTTCATGTGCAGTTGAAAGGAAACGCTTCAGTTGCCTCGTCTCTCCTTTCTCTTTCAACACGCTCTGCTTGCTCAAAAACGTTCTTTCCTGAAACCCAGCGTTTGGTTTGTGATGGGTCAGAGAAAAGTATCGTGTATCCCCAGACCTGGATTGCTACATCTGGATTCCTAGACTGATGTGAACCGCTGGGAGCTAACTCCAGGAGCCAATCAGCCTCCTTTGACCTCCATGTTAAAATGTCCAACTCTGCAGCAGATATATACATCATCTTAGTGATGTCTTGACTTCTGAGCTGTGAACAAAGACCCAACAGAGCATAGTCACAATAATATGTCTTGCTGTGCTGTTAACCATACTAAGTGACTGATGCAACCAGTTTTGTGTTGGCCTGGTTTCAAGGGTGCAGGTTGATCAAGCAGCCTGAAGCAGCTATCTTTGCCCCCCGCTGAAGACTGCTAGTCAGGGCTACCCAGAGGACGCCAGCTGAATTGCCTCTAGCTCACCGACTTCTACCTCTTGCAGTAGCTGGGTCCTCCAGTTGAGCAGAACTTTGCTTCTGATCATTGCAGGGCCCTTTAAAACAGACTATATAGACCACCAGCCAACAAACATCCAAAACAAGTGTCCGTAGTAATTCACTGAGCAGCCTTCAGGTGATCCAAAATGCAGCAGTGATTGACAGGAATCAGTAGTCACAGCTATGCAGTTACAGGAACGACTGAAGACCAGACTAGAGCAGGCTGGTCTGAAACATAGCCTCGTCATAGCTATGCTGCTATAGGTCTACGCTGCAGGGAGACACCAACATGATCCACTGACTGGTGTCTCCACCCCTTTTCCCTCCCCTCCTTTACTCTTCTTCCTTCAGCTGTATCTATTTTTAATTAGGAGCAGCTCAGAAATGTAACTGCACGTCATTGTTCCTGTAGTTTAGCCCTGTGTGTCTTTCCTGCTGTTTTTCCCAGCGTTGACCTCCACCTGTCTATATAGACGTCATCCCAGCGTTGACCTCCACCTGTCTATATAGACGTCATCCCAGCGTTGACCTCCACCCTGTCTATATAGATGTCATCCCAGCGTTGACCTCCACCTGTCTATATAGACGTCATCCCAGCGTTGACCTCCACCTGTCTATATAGACGTCATCCCCAGCGTTGACCTCCACCTGTCCATATCCAGAGTCAGTCTATATCATCCCAGCGTTGACCCTCCACCTGTCTATATAGACGTCATCCCCGTTGACCACCTGTCTATATAGACGTCATCCCAGCGTTGACCTCCACCTGTCTATATAGACGTCATCCCAGCGTTGACCTCCACCCACCTGTATCTATATAGATGTCATCCCAGCGTTGACCTCCACCTGTCCTATATAGATGTCATCCAGCGTTTTGACCTCCACCTGTCTATATAGACGTCATCCCCCATCGTTGACTTCCTCCATCCCCTGTCTATATAGATGTCATCCCAAGCGTTGACCTCCACCTGTCTATATAGACGTCATCCCAGCGTTGACCTCCACCTGTCTATATAGATGACCTCATCCCAGCGTTCCTCCACCTGTCATATAGACCATCCCACCTCCACCTGTCTATATAGACGTCATCCCAGCGTTGACCCCCCACCTGTCTATATAGATGTCATCCCCCCCAGCGTGATCCCCTCCACCTGTCTATATAGATGTCATCCCAGCGTTGACCTCCACCGTCTATATAGACGTCATCCCAGCGTTGACCTCCACCTGTCTATATAGACGTCATCCCAGCGTTGACCTCCACCTGTCTATATAGATGTCATCCCAGCGTTGACCTCCACCTGTCTATATAGATGTCATCCCAGCGTTGACCCTCCACCTGTCTATATAGACGTCATCCCAGCGTTGACCTCCACCTGTCTATATAGACGTCATCCCAGCGTTGACCTCCACCTGTCTATATAGATGTCATCCCAGCGTTGACCTCCACCTGTCTATATAGATGTCATCACCAGCGTTGACCTCCACCTGTCTATATGATGATCGTCATCCCAGCGTTGACCTCCACCTGTCTATATAGACGTCATCCCAGCGTTGACCTCCACTGTCTATATAGATATTAGCACCCGTCTATATAGACGTCATCCCAAGCGTTGACCTCCACCTGTCTATATAGATGTCATCCCAGCGTTGACCTCCACCTGTCTATATAGTCCCCGTCTATAACGTCATCCCAGCGTTGTTGACCTCCACCTGTCTATATAGAAGTCATCCTCCAGCGTTGTCATCCCAGCGTTGACCTCCACCTGTCTATATAGACGTCATCCCAGCGTTGACCTCCACCCTGTCTATATAGACGTCATCCCAGCGTTGACCTCACCCTGTCTATATCATCCCCAGCGTTGACCTCCACCTGTATATATAGATGTCATCCCATTGACCTCCACCTGTCAGCATTTCACCTCCAGCGTTGACCTCTATATAGATGTCATCCCAGCGTTGACCTCCACCTGTCTATATAGACGTCATCCAGCGTTGACCTCCACCGTCTCTATATATAGTTGGATCACCCTATAGAGTCATCCCGTTGACCTCCACCTGTCTATATAGACGTCATCCCAGCGTTGTCCCCCACCTCCCCCACCCGTTTTCTATATAGCGATGTCATCCCAGCGTTGACCTCCACCTCTATATTTCATCCCAGCGTTGACCTCATCCCACCGTGTGTCATCCTATATGTCATAGCGTTGACCTCCACCTGTCTATATAGACGTCATCCCAGCGTTGACCTCCACCTGTATATATAGACGTCATCCCAGCGCGTTGACCTCCACCTGTCTATATAGACGTCATCCCAGCATTGACCTCCACTGTCTATATATAGACGTCCATCCCAGCACCTCCACCTGTATATATAGATGTCATCCCAGCGTTGACCTCCACCTGTCTATATAGACGTCATCCCAGCGTTGACCTCCACCTGTCTATATAGATGTCATCCAGCGTTGACCTCCAATGTCATCCCATCCAGCGTTGACCTCCACCTGTCTATGTCATAGCGTTGACCTCCACCTGTCTATATACCTGTCTATATAGACGTCATCCCAGCGTTGACCTCCACCTGTCTATATAGACGTCATCCCCAGCGTTGACCTCCACCTTCTATATAGATAGAGTCATCCCAGCTTGACCTCCACCTGTCTATATAGACGTCATCCCCATCCCGTCTATAGCACCTTCACCTCCACCTGTCTATATAGATGTCATCCCTATATAGCGTTGACCTCCACCTGTCTATATAGACGTCATCCCAGCGTTGACCCTCCACCTGTCTATATAGCCATGTCATCATCCCAGCGTTGACCTCCACCTGTCTATATAGATGTCATCCCAGCGTTGACCTCCACCTGTCTATATAGACGTCATCACCAGCGTTGACCTCCACCTGTCTATATAGATGTCATCCCATCCCGTTTGACCTCCACCTGTCTATATAGACGTATTCCCCACCTCCCCGTCATCCACCTGACCTCCACCTGTCTATATAGACGTCATCCCAGCGTTGACCTCCACCTGTCTATATGACGTCATCCCAGCGTTGACCTCCACCGTATCTCCCAGTTGACCTATATCCATGTCATCCCACCTGTCATGACCGTCATTCCCAGACCTCCACCTGTCTATATAGATGTCATCCCAGCGTTGACCCCCACCTGTCTATATAGATGTCATCCCATGCGTTCCAGCGTTGACCTCCACCTGTCTATATAGACGTCGTTGACCTCCCAGCGTTGACCTCCACCTGTCTATATAGACGTCATCCCAGCGTTGACCTCCACCTGTCTATAGACTCCCACCTGTCTATAGGTCTGTCAGGTCCCCTTAGGATTCAGGTCCTGCTCATGGTTTCTTCCTCTTAAAGGGGAGTTTTTTTTACTTGCCGTTGCTTCTTTAATTAAGATTTAATAATATTACTGATCGTCGATATTTGCTCGGAGGTCATGATCTGGGTTTCTGAAAAGCGCCTAGAGATAATTTATATTGTAATAGATGCTATTAAAAAAATAAAGTTAAATTGAACTGGACTGAATTGACTAAGACTACCAGCCTATGCTTTTTCCCCTGTTATTTTTGTTTGTAGCTGTCTAACTGTCTGCATATATACTTAAGGTTTGTGCCACAATCTGATAAAACCTTTTTTTAAAGTCAGATACATACAATTTGATCTTGATCTTCCGCTCTGGCAGTACCTTGCTTTGGGCATCGTTTCAGCAGAGGCCTTTGAAATGAGGTCGTTTGGACAGAAGGAACATAGTTCACATCATAAATTAGGCATAACTAATCCAGCTAAGACATGATGACTGAGGCTGGTTAGCGTCATCATGGTTACCAACACCATGTCACAGCACAAACAAGAGACTCCAAAAGCACCGGATGACATCACAGCGGATTTGTCCAGTTCTTTTTAATACAACCTATGCGTTTGACCTGCAGATTTTTTTCTCCTGAATCATGCAGGTGAGGTCATGTGTCTTCAGCACCGAGTATCTTTCTGTCAGCGTGCCCTCTGAACTTCAGATGACCTTTCCAGAACATACATGTCCCTTCTTTGTTGAAAAGCACGTATCATGAGCTTCTATAAATCCCTCCTGACTATAAATCCCACTGTAAAGCCCTTCAATGTTTTACGCCTGACGTCGTATTTGATATATTCATATCCCCCCTCCCATTATGTGCAACTTTATACATTGATTCCACTATATTTTAGTGGGAAATATAGGACACTGTAGTCCATATATTTATTTGACAGCTTTAGTTATTTCACAGATGAAGATTTCACTCAGTTTAATGACATAAATCAGTTGTTTCCAGTCTGTTTTTGGCTTCATGCAGCTCTCTGAGTTTGTATTCAGGTCACATTGCACATGTCTAAGTTGTTTCATATATTTCTTTCTTTTCTCTATTTTTTTTTTTTCAAAGCTTTACTTCAGTTCTAGGTTTTATTTTTAATAACACTCAAATGATCCATTATCTCTCCAAAAATGATGATCCTGAGGGAAAGTCAGGAATCTGAAAGCAGCCTTGCGTCTAAGATCTCTGTGTTTTCTTCTTTCCTCCCTCATCCATCAAACAGCTCGTTAATCACCAGTTTCTCCTCCTGCCACTTCTGTTGCTCCGGCAGTGATTCCACAATAAATAGGTTCATCAGAAAACAAACCACATTAAGGCTTGGAACAGATGTAACATCTCGACATGTTGACAGTGTGGACCTGGAGAAAGTGACGGTTCCTTTATGGATGCAGTGGGTGGTGTCGTGTTACGGTGCTGAGAGATGCTAAGGCCGTCCCCGTAAAAAGACGCTTGGCCTCGGTCATGACGTCTCCGTAAATCAGCGCGCAGCTTTGCACGTAAATCACCTCCTCTGTAAAAACCCACTCTGGACTCTCAGAAGCTCTGTAAAACTCTGGTTTTCTCTCATAAGAACATGTGTACATTGGGAGTGTGCTCACAAACTCATTAATTAGGCCCACCCAGGGACCACCGCGTGAAGCCTCAAAACCTTGCACATCTCCTAATCTTCCCTGTGCTACCAGCACTGAATGCAGATATTTAGTGCTTTGTCTTCCATCCGGTGGAGCAGACAGTGGCATTGCTCTCTGAGAAACTGTCAGGAATCCACCATGAGACCAACGGTGTACTCTTTTATGGCCAGAGTCACTGTGAGGACTTTTTAAAGCCGTTGGCACTATTGCACCCCCATACCATCGGCCATGCAGACGCTCGAAGTGTCCAGTGGTCCCTCTTCTATGGAGCCCCGTTTGGGTCATAATTCAATGAATAAATGAGTCTTTTATTATGAAATACAGGCGTTTATTATTATGAAATACGTATCCATTATTATGAAATGTTTCCCATTATTATGAAATACATGTTTATTATTATGAAATGTTTCCCATTATTATGAAATGTATGTGTGTTATTATTAAATATTTCCCATTATGGCAGCACGGTGGCTTAGTGGTTAGCACTGTTGCCTCACAGCTAGAAGGTTCCTGGTTCGAACCTCGGCAGGGGGGGGTCCTGGATTGAACCTCGGGGCCTTTCTGTGTGGAGTTTGCATGTTCTCCCCGTGCTTGCGTGGGTTCTCTCCGGGTACTCCGGCTTCCTCCCACAGTCCAAAGACATGCATGTCAGGTTAATTGATAATTCCAAATTGCCCGTAGGGTGTGAATGTGAGTGTGAACGTTGTGTGTCTGTATGTGTGACCCTGCGATGGACTGGCAACCTGTCCAGGGTGAACCCCTGCCTTTCGCCCGTAGACAGCTGGGATAGGCTCCAGCAGATCCCCGTGACCCTTCAAGGATTAAACGGGTATAGAAAATGGATGGATTTCCCATTATTATGAAAAAAATGTAATTATTATGAAATATATTTTTATTATTATTTAATCTTAGTTTAATGCATAATAGTTTATTTCAGAATGTCTTTTTTTTAATCTAAGAATGAGTTTTTACATAATAATGACATTTTTCCACTGGGCGGGACCAGCGGTTGACCTGCACGCTCATTGGCTGATCCTTCTCCATGCAGTTGGTGGGGGACTTACATCGAGCCTGTTGGCTACCTCTTGGAGTAATTCAGAAAAGATTCTTTCTCCTGTCACCATGCCGTCAAAAATCAAGTTTTCCCTACATTTCGCGCTACGTTTCTTAGTCGATGTCAACTTTTAACCGTAAACTGAGGTGAATGCACCTCAGTTTACAGGCTCGATGTGATAATAATAAAAATATATTCCATAATAATTACATTTTTTCATAATAATGGGAATATATCATAATAATAAATGCCTGTATTTCATAATAATAGACTAATTTATTCATTGAATTATGACCCAAACGGGTCTCCGTACTCTTCCTCCAGGGTTGTGCAAGAACTTCAATTCATGTTTATTATTATGAAATATTTCCCATTATTATGAAATATATGTGTGTTATTATTAAATATTTCCCATTATTATGAAAAAAATGTAATTATTATGAAATATATTTTTATTATTATTTAATCTTAGTTTAATGCATAATAGTTTATTTCAGAATGTCTTTTTTTTAATCTAAGAATGAGTTTTTACATAATAATGACATTTTGCCACTGGGCGGGACCAGTGGTTGACCTGCACGCTCATTGGCTGATCCTTCTCCATGCAGTTGGTGGGGGACTTACATCGAGCCTGTTGGCTACCTCTTGGAGTAATTCAGAAAAGATTCTTTCTCCTGTCACCATGCCGTCAAAAATCAAGTTTTCCCTACATTTCGCGCTACGTTTCTTAGTCGATGTCAACTTTTAACCGTAAACTGAGGTGAATGCACCTCAGTTTACAGGCTCGATGTGATAATAATAAAAATATATTCCATAATAATTACATTTTTTCATAATAATGGGAATATATCATAATAATAAATGCCTGTATTTCATAATAATAGACTAATTTATTCATTGAATTATGACCCAAACGGGTCTCCATACTCTTCCTCCAGGGTTGTGCAAGAACTTCAATTCATGTTTATTATTATGAAATATTTCCCATTATTATGAAATATATGTGTGTTATTATTAAATATTTCCCATCATTATGAAAAAAATGTAATTATTATGAAATATATTTTTATTATTATTTAATCTTAGTTTAATGCATAATAGTTTATTTCAGAATGTCTTTTTTTAATCTAAGAATGAGATTTTACATAATAATGACATTTTGCCACTGGGCGGGACCAGTGGTTGACCTGCATGCTCATTGGCTGATCCTTCTCCATGCAGTTGGTGGGGGCCTTACATCGAGCCTGTTGGCTACCTCTTGGAGTAATTCAGAAAAGATTCTTTCTCCTGTCACCATGCCGTCAAAAATCAAGTTTTCCCTACATTTCGCGCTACGTTTCTTAGTCAATGTCAACTTTTAACCGTAAACTGAGGTGAATGCACCTCAGTTTACAGGCTCGATGTGATAATAATAAAAATATATTCCATAATAATTACATTTTTTCATAATAATGGGAATATATCATAATAATAAATGCCTGTATTTCATAATAATAGACTAATTTATTCATTGAATTATGACCCAAACAGGTCTCCATACTCTTCCTCCAGGGTTGTGCAAGAACTTCAATTTAGCTGACCACAGGACAGTTTTCCTCTTTGCCTCAGTCCCATTTTAATAAACTTTGGTCCAGAGAAGAAGCATGATAGAGCTTTAACCTGCATTTGTGGACAGCAGAGTGAGTTGTATTTTCAGACACTGGAAGTGTTCGTGAACCCGTGCAGTGATTTAGAGAACAGAATCACATCTGCTGTTAATGTAGCATCACTAAACGGCCTGAAGATCGCAAAGATGTCTACAGATTTTCAGACTCTTTTGATGGCATTGTTTACTGTGATGAAATATACAAAGCAAATTAACTGAAAGATGTTTTAGGATTGTTTACTTTTCCAGAATTTTCTTGTTATCCATGTCACTGGCTTTTTTTTTTTTTTTTAAACCATCGATTTCAAAAATATTTTTCACACACAGCAAAAGGTTTATGTGCTTTCCGTGTCCTATTCGGTTTATATTATTTGACTTTTTTGACAGTGTGCATTTTGCTGCACATGTGGAATTTTAAGAGGGAACTTTCGTTTACTTTTCACAATGCTGTAAAATTAAATGAATTGGAAACTTTTTCATTCTCTGTGTCCCTCTGTATCTCTTCACCAGGAGTTCAGAGTGAAAGGCGGAAGTGGAAGGATTTATTGTTTATCTGTGAGGAAGAGACGATCTTTGTTCGAGGAATCATCTTCTCACGAACTAGACGATCTTTGTCATTGGATGACCACCGTCACCTAGCAACCAGGTACAACAAACTAGCTTCCGCTAAGGTTAGCCTGGGGGCTAAAAACGATCCGGACCGTAAAGTTTCGTTTTAAAAGCTGAAAATGGTGCAAGCAGACGATACAGATATATGCGCGCATCAAACCCACGAGGAAACCCGTGGCGGTAAGTTGGCATCATCTCGCGATATTTAACTGATCCTGACTATTTGGTTTTTATACATTAAGAAGGCCTTTTAAAAGCTACGGTTTAGTGTTCTCTGGAGTCTAAACACTTTTCAGAAAAGCCACATCTAGTTCTGCTTTTTCCTCTTTTTTTTATGAACTTTAATTTATTGATTTATTCGGTCTTTCAGCTTCATAATGATGATTTTCTTCCATTAGAATGCTCTTCAAGGATATCACAATCGGTTTCCCCCCCTAAATTTATGCTTATTTTAAAATAAAAAGCACATGTTTGGCTTTTGTGTCTGTATGGGTTTCTGAAGCATAACTGAACAACAAAAGAAAAAAGCATGTGGACCTTTTATAATTTACTGGTGTTCTCCATTAATTTGCCATAAAAATGATATTACTTCCATCACACAATTATAATTTCTCGTGTCTCTGTTGAAAACAATCAACTGACTCGTGACAGTGCTGATGGAAAAAAGTAAGTGAACTGGTGGAGCTGTCAGGAAGTTGAACCTTCTTCCAGGAAGCTCTGCCAGTGTCTCTGGATCAGAGCTGCACGGCGTTCAGGAGGACTTTTGGACCGTCCCTCTGTCTGTAAGAGCTTCATTTCAAACCCACTGGTAGGACGTCTGGTCTGAGTGGCTCTTCCACAGGATTCGGCCCAATTCAGTACCAATCAATCAATAATGACGTCATTAACTAAAACATGTGACTTATATGTATCTGTCACGGAAGTTTCCTCTAAGAGTCATTGTAGAAGGTTCCAGCTGTGTTCAGGAAGGATCTCCTGCTGCAGATCTGAAGATCCTCTGACTGAAGACACCTTAGAGCAGTGGTTCTCAACTGGTGGGTCGCGACCCAAAAGTGGGTCGCAGACCCGTTTTCAGTGGGTCGTGGGCCCACTGAAAACGGGAGAAGGAAATACTCAAAAAAAAAAAAAAAAAAAAAAAGAATGTCAATTCATACTCCTTAACAGTAGATGGCGATAATGCCCTGTAATGTGAGTTGACACCTGCCAGTTCACACCATAGAAAAAGACCTGCAAAGTTTGTTTGGTTTGCATATGTTGAGCATGACAGATATAACGAAGAATATATGAGATATGGATTTTCTTATCTTGAATACATATATATATATATATATATATATATATATATATATATATATATATATATATATATATATATATATATATATATATATATACATATGTGGTGTGTGTGCATGTGTGTGTGGATGTGTGTGTGTGTTTAATATGATTGTTACTGAAATGTTCTGATTGTTATGTCAGCTTTATGATTAATACTTGAATAAAGTGACTAGATAATTTTAATAGGAAATTGTTAGTGGTTCAGTGAGTGGTTATTCAGCTAAAACTATATATTTTTGAGTTCTTTTTTAAAACTACTGCTCAGTGGTTGCACTATTTTATTTCATGTTTGTGCATAAAAGTACTGTTGAGTCTTAAAAATGGCTGTTACTGAAATGTTCTGATTGTTATCTCAGCTTTATGATTAATGCTTAAATACATAACTAGATAGTTTTAATAGGAAATTGTTATATATTCATGAAGTGGGTACTCAGCAAATGCTACTTATTTGAGTTCTTTTTGAAACTACTGCTCAGTGGTTGCACTTTTTTATTTCAAGTTTGTGCATGTTGTGTCTGTTAACAAAGGCTGAAGTTACTGAAGTGAATTGTTTTGGATTTAATTAAAATGCAGCTTATTGAGCATCAAAGGGAATATTTCCCACTTGAAGTAATTTTGGTTATGCCATTTTTGGTTTTGCCGATTCAAACTGCACGATCGTTTCATTTAATAAATTTGAGAAGTTGGAAATCTTCCTTGATTTGGGTCGTGGCTTGTCATTAAGGGTGATGGTGGCTCCTGAAGCCAAACCAGTTGAGAACCACTGCTTTAGAGGACGTTCAGGGTCGTCCAAAATGTTCCTCATTTTACGAAGCATCCTCCTTTGCACAGACAGATCTGCAGGCTCTAGATCAGCTCTCTACGTGGACAGATCTGGGCTCTTCTTCTGAAGTGACTTCCATCTTTAGCTATTTGTCCTGCTGCATCTCCCAACTTCTGCCAGACTGGTGGACAGCCACCCTGGTACTATGCTGGAGGATATTTTGGCTTAAGCTGCGACTTTGTTTCCCTTCAGTAATGACCGTGAGGCAGAAAAGTCACCCAACCACCATACGTCGTTGGAGAGATGTTTGTTAGCCGTGCCCTTTTTGTGCCAAACACAATGCTGAGTTTTCTTCACAAATAATTCAACTTCTGTGTCATCAGACCACAAAACCGTCTTCCGAGTCATCACCTGTGGCCCTGACTGATATCGGTCAATAGTGGCTGATATCCTGTTTTTTTCTATTACAGTGATCCATCGCCAATTCGCGCTTTAAGTTCCGCAGTTTTAGTTAGTCAAGTTTAGTTTATTCAAGACAAAAATCGCTGAAACATCACAGGATGTTGTGCACGTTCTCTCACAGCGAAGAAATGTTATGAGGCAGCCTGGCCCCTTTAAGAAGGTGGCCTTATGGGTAATGTAGTGTGTGTGACGTGGGTCGGCAAAATGAAAACGGGGTTAGATGAAAAGTGTAGTGAGCATCAACAGCAGCCCAGCGTGTATAGATTTACATTCTCTGTTAACCGACAGGAGCCCAACAATACAACCTGTGTGATGTTACAAGTTCCTGCAGTGACAGAATAAAGTTCTCGTTCCATGCAGAGAAAACCGGACTTTTTCTTTTGTTGTTGTTAGCGTGTTAGCCGCTAATTATGAGCTAAAAATAGCACAATACCAGCGGTTTCTTTACTACGGTTCAGAGACCAGAGGCTGTGAAGGTAACAGAAAGACCACAGTTGAGCCTTTGTCTTGTTTCACTGCAGTGTCTCGCTACTTTTTTACGTTTTTTAAACATATTTTAAACACATTATTTAGGCTCGCGGTGGGAGGTGTTTGGGGGCGCTGGTCCTCATTAACTGTGAAACATAAGGGATCACTGTATAGGGTACGTTTCACTTTTCACACCCTCAAAAAAAACCTAATTGTGACACAACAAACTTGATCCAGCTCTGAAACATCACACCTGCCTAGCGTGGTCAGTGTTATGAAGATAACAGCCTGTTCATGTAAGCAGCTGTTAGAAGAAAGGAAATCAGAACGGGTCCAAATCTGAACAAGCAGGTCACTTTTCAGAGATGTTTGCCAGGTCCAGTGATGTCCTCCCGCCTTCAGCTGCTACTTGTGGGCTCTTCTTCACCTCACTGAGGATTCTGTGTTTCACGTTGCGGCCGTCTTGGCTGGACGCCGCTGCCTCGCCTCTGGGATGTACTGCAGCGCTGAACTCAGATGGTTTTTTCCAACCTGTGGACTGATGGATGCCTGAACAGTTTGAGATGACTCTGTAACCTGTGTCAGTCCCGTGCAGATCAACTGCTCTTCATAGTGTGTCTTCAGAGAACGACACAGTTGCTTCTCCTGAACAATAAGCTTTTAAACAATCAGAGTATCTATAAATCGCACTTCCAAAGTCTTTTTGTTAACTCTCCAGTTACCAGTAGCTTTAATTGATCAAATTACTTTATGAGTTCTCTTACTTATTATTTTTTTCACGCAGCATTGTCAATGTTTAATTAGTATGTTTAATAAAAACACAAGTAGTTATATAATAATTAGGGCTGGGCAACGATTAACATTTTTAATCGTGATAAATCACATGATTTCCCTGATTAATCACGATTAATCGCATTGCATACGGAAAATCAAATAATGAATTCAAAAGTAGTGTAAAATGCATTAAATGTAAATGCAGAATTAAATGTTCTGCTGCCATATGAACTAAAGTGTCATAACATTTGTTGTTCAAACACTTTTAACATCAGCACTTGTCAGTAACACATATTTAGTGTAAATCTCATCTTAAAAAATGTAAAATAAAATAAAGCTTATTGCCACTGCCAGGGCATTAATTTCATCCTGTTTTTATGTAGAAAAAAAAAAAGCACAGCATAATCAGAACATTAAAACAGGTAATTTCTGAGGTAACAGCAGAAACTTTTAACGGGGAGTTCAACTTGTCAGTTGTTACAAATAACCTTGTTTCTGTTGAATCCTCCGTCTGGGAGAACTTAAAATGAAAATGTCCATATTTAAGTTCAGTAACTTTACCAATCAGTGTATCATTCATTCTTTCCATTTTCAATTGTCAATCAAAAAAAAAAAAGTGTCATTTTATTACGTTTTTCGTTTTTTAAATCTAACCAAAAAAACAAAAAAATGCCTGTTTTTATTTTATATTTCAATTTTAGACTTGGATCAAAAATATGAAATGAAAAACGGCCACAGGACTGAATTTGTTTTATAATCGAGGACTGGACTTTATGTTGTCATTACACATCTGTACCACTAGATGGAGCCGCACTGAAGTAACCAGCTAGAGAACAGCAGGACAGTGAACACATGGAGCAGATCTGATGGAACATGGAGGCGAAAGTTCAGAGTTCAACAGGGAAACAGCTGATGGAAAGAAGCTGTTCCTGAATTTGCTGGTTCGTGTACGGAGACTCCTGTAGCGTCTCCTAGAGGGCAGGAGGGTAAACAGTCCATGTGCTGGGTGGGAGGAGTCATTGATGATGCTGGTTGCTCTCCTGAGACAACGCTTCCTGTGGATGGTGTCCATGGCAGGAAGTGGAGCTCTGGCGATGCGCTGGGCGGTTTTCACCGCCCTCTGCAAGGCCTTCCGGTCAGCGCTGGAGCAGTTCCCGTACCAGACTGTGATACAGTTGGTCAGGATGCTCTCGATGGTGCAGCGGTAGAAGTTCACCAGCACGTTTGAAGAGAGGTGGTGCTTCCTCAGAGCCCTTAAGAAGAAGAAGCGCTGGTGAGCCTTCCTGGCCAGGTTAGTTCAGAGGTCCTCTGAAATGTGGATCCCCAGGAATTTGAAGCTGGTCACTCGTTCCACTGCCACACCGTTGATGTGGATGGGTGGATGAGTGACAGCATTATTCCTGAAGTCCACGATGATTTCTTTAGTTTTTGAGGTGTTGAGCCTCGGGTTATTGTTCTCGCACCACACAGCCAGGTGGTCCACCTCCTCCCTGTAGGCCAACTCATCGTTGTTCCTGATGAGGCCAATCACGGTGGTGTCGTCTGCAACCTTGATGATGGCGTTGGAGCCATGAACAGGTCTGCAGTCGTGGGTGAAGAGGGAGTAGAGGAAAGGACTCAACACGCAGCCTTGTGGTACGCCAGCGTTGATGGTGAGGGTGGAGGAGCAGTGGTGTTCTAACCGGACATGTTGTGGCCTATTTGTTAGAAAGTCCAGTAGCCAGTTGCAGATGGGAGCTGTGATGCCCAGGTCCGCAAGTTTGACTACTAACTTTGAAGGTATGACAGTGTTGAATGCTGAACTGAAGTCTATGAACAGCATTCTGGCATAAGTGTTGTTACTGTCCAGGTGTGACAGCACAGAGTGCAGCGCTGTGGAGACTGATACGAATGCCCTGCCACATCCGTCGGGGGTTGGAGTTGAAGTGCTCCTCCACCTTCAGTTTGTAGCAGTGCTTGGCCTTTACAGTTGCTACCCGAATCTGTAAAGTTCACAGATTTTTACTGTTCTACATGTCCGTTTTAGCTTTTCTGCATGTTCTGCATGTTTAATTATCTTCCGGTTCTGCAGCAGACAAGTAACAGACTTTTCCAAAACAAAAGCATGTGAGCAACATGCGTTAACGCGCGATAAAGTAAATGTCGGCGTTAATAAAAATTAATGAGTTAACGAGATAATAATGCGTTAACTTGCCCAGCCCTAATCAGGATTAAATATGATATCATAGTTTGTGTGCTATCAGTCGAAGTTCGTTGCATTTGTCTGATCTGATCACATTTTACGGCGAATTAATCCAGTAAAGCGGTTGATTCCAAGAGGTTCACATATTTTTTCTTGTCACGTCGGTCATGTACACATGCGCGGACCCATAAAAAGCTGTTCTCAGCTCAGTTGGAGACCGTCTTCATTGGACACAAATGTAAGAATGTCGGTTTCCCGCCAGAGAAACCTTGGCGCAGTATTTTCATCTCACTGAAGTCTGTTTGACTGTCTGAGCACAGCGGTTGATGGGTAAAAAAAGGGAAAAAAAAAGCAATCATATGAAGGATTTCTGTTGCACTTTAGCTTTAGCTGACAGCATCCAGCGTAATGAAACGAGCCCAGCTCCTTCCTCGGGGCGGTTTCAAAGCTTCATACATGTTTCATCCTGCAAACAGAGCGACAGTGGAAGAAAACAATCCAGTCACTTAAGTCTTCTTTTTTTTATTCCTGAATCCCTGAGGACTTGTAATCGCATCAGTTTCTATTGGAAACATATGTTATAACATATGTGTTGGCATGCTGCCCCCCCCCCATCCTCTGTTTCTGAGCTCAATGGAGGATGGGGGAATTTCAACTGAACTGGCCAACTTCACTTAAATGTTCTCCAGTGCTTGAGCTCAGTCGATATTGGTTAAATGCTGTACATTTTTCCTGCCCCCCCCAAGGGATGGCTTTGGCTTCGGTCTGCAGAGCTCGCCTCCACTGTTCGCTGATCCTGATGGCATCTTCGCTTCTATTGCTTTTCCACAGGATATGTGCTCCATAAAGTCCATCCTTTCATTCTGGGCCTCGCAGTACACCAAACCACAAATGTCTAAACTTATATTTAAACCCAACATGATATATTGAGTTTATGCTTAAGTTTGGCTGCACGGATGGCACCGCATACAATAACAACGTATAAACGGAAAAATATATAGTAGACTGCTGTTTTAAAGCATCTGTGGCTGCTCTGAAATCCCTCCTAAATATGATGTGGCGGTAAATTTGCTGCCTGTATTCGCCCTTGTCCCGAGGGGGATGGCTGAGCTGTCGTATCTGGATCCTTCAGGTGTACGGCGTGGACAACGAGGGCCAGGCAGGGCCCTCTCTGGAGTTCGTGGTGCCCAGGGACGTGGCTGCTGGCACCATCAACAACAAGAGGGAGAGCTACAAGTTCAGGTAGAGTCTCTGAGAGACGCTCGCTTTATTGTAAAAAGTTTCCATCATTTCATTCTGCCTAAACACAAATGTATGAGGTGCCATGAGGGACATTATTCTGAATTAGCATTCACACACACATGAAACTGAACTGTCTCACATACTATACTGAAAACCTTACACAGATACAGGTGAAATCTTACACACACACAAGTGAAAGCTTATACACATACACGTGAAATGCTCTTATACAAACAACTGAAAAACCTCTTATGCACTCAAGGAAAAAAGAAACGCACCACTGCTTTTTTACCACATTTTCTTTTGGTTACTTATTTTTAATGGAAATATTACATGTGCACATCAACCATATACCTGTCCCTGATATTCAGACCCAATTAATCAATGGTTGTGACAGTTTCAATAGCAATAACATGACCAAACAATAAAGCATCACAGTAAACAAAAACACAGTTATCTGATTCGATTGTCAGTAATTAACATGACCACCATTCGCCTCAAGGACACTGATAATTGATGGGTCCCAATGGTTTCAGCAGCAGTTCTTGTTGCTGGTCGAAACCTGTCACGGAGATGTGACAGCCGATTCGCTCGGTCCTGTGCGGCCGTTGTGACACGTGGTCGACCAGATCTTGGACGGTCATTGGAGGATCCAGTGGTCTGGAAACGCTCAGCAAGGCGTACAACAGTAGAGTGATGGACTCCAAACACCCTGGCTACAGCCCGTGTGCTCCTTCCAGCTTGAAGCATGCCAATGGCACGATCTCTCTCTGGTTGCTGTAGTCGTGGCATCATGAACAAATGTGCTTTTTATCCATTTTGGTGTCTTTTTATAGGGAATGGTTGTGAACAATTGAGGACAGGTCCAATTCATCTCTGAGTTTTACTCATGACCCAGACATAGGTGATTATACAAAACTACAATTGTTATTGCTGATCAAAATCAATCAACCGGAACCAGGAAAACAGTGATTTCATTTTGACTCAAAATTGTACTAAACTCATTGTAGTCTGTAATTTTTCACTGTCTATAATATTTTTGGAAAAATTGAGAAAACGAAAATGGTGCATTTCTTTTTTCCTTGAGTGTACATGTGAAATCCTCTCATACATACAACTGAAATTTCCTCTCACATGTACAAGTGAAATCCTCTCATACATACATGTGAAACCCTTTCACACATACATGTGAAATCCTCTTATACATACAACTGAAAATCCTCTTATACATACATGTGAAATCCTCTCACACATACATGTGAAATTCTCTTATACATACAACTGAAAATCCTCTTATACATACATGTGAAATCCTCTTATACATACATGTGAAATCCTCACACACATACATGTGAAATCCTCTTATACATACAACTGAATTTTCCTCTTATACATACATGTGAAATCCTCTCAAACATACAACTGAATTTTCCTCTCACACATACATGTGAAATCCTCTTATACATACAACTGAAAATCCTCTTATACATACATGTGAAATCCTCTTATACATACAACTGAAAATCCTCTTATACATACATGTGAAATCCTCACACACATACATTGAAATCCTCTTATACATACATGTGAAATCCTCACACACATACATGTGAAATCCTCTTATACATACAACTGAAAATCCTCTTATACATACAATTGGAAATTTATTCACTCACATACACTTGGGAAATCCTCTCATACATACATATGAAATCCTCCCATACATTCATGTGAAATCCTCTTATACATACAACTGGAAATCTTCTCATATATACAACTGGAAATTTGAGATGAGAGGATTTCACATGTATGTATGAGAGGATTTTACATGTATGAATGAGAGGAGTTCATGTGTATGTATAAGAGGATTTCACATGTATGTATCAGAGGATTTCCCAAGTGTATGTGAGTGAATCAATTTCCAGTTGTATGTATAAGAGCATTTCGCATGTATGTGTATACGCTTTCACTTGTGTTTGTGTAAGATTTCACCTGTATGTGTGTAAGGTGTTCAGTATAGTATGTGAGAGAGTTCAGTTTCATATGTGTGTGTGAATGCTAATTCAGAATAATGTCCCTCACAGCATCTCATACAAATGGTCAGGTCTTTGAAGTTTGCCACAACGATATAGTTAATTTGGGAAAATTGCTCTTTGTCATTATTACTGGCAAAACACTGGTGATGCTGTATTACAGAATGAAAATCACCATCGCGACTGTTGTGGTCAACATGGAAATCCACGGACTTTTCAAGCATGTTGCATTTATGAAATGTAACAGAAAATGGTCAAATTTCCACCGTAGACCTAAATTGCAGACTAAATATTTTAACTAAAGACAAATGTCTCATTCTAACAGAGCAAATACTGGTGGATATTTTTGGCCAGAAAGGCCGGCGTGACCTCGATATTACTGAGGAATTCATTGCCCGCGGCCAGACGGAGTCTGTGTCTGAAGGATGCTCGTCATTCAGAACAGAAGACAGAATATGAGACAAAATAATAGCTTTTTTTTTTTTTTTTTTTACTCCAGTACATAATTTCTGTAATTACTGGGAGCCAAAATTGAAATTTGATTAATTACACAAACCGACAAAACATACAGTTAGAATCAGGAGTTTACATAAGAATCTATATTTTCCTTCATGTCTGACAGCAAAGTTGAGGAGATTCGTCCTCTTTAAGGTCAGTTTGGGTTCCTGATTTATTTTCTAAATTTGTTAAATACAGTTATAACCAGAAGTTTACATATCAAAAGACACATAACCTTCTTTTTCTCACTGTTTCACTGTCTACTTGCTCAATGCCAGAATAATGAGATCAGGAGTTTTTTATGTAATTGTTTTATCACTTTCTTCAAAGTCAGAAGTTTTCAGTATAACATTAAGCAATCTGTTTAAAGTCTGTACGATGATGTCACGGCTTTGGATGCTTCTGATTGGTTAACTGACAACATCTGGTTTAATTGGAGTCACACCTGTGGAGGTGTTTTAATTCACACCTCAAAGTGCCTCCTTGTGTGACATCATGGGAAAATCAAAAGAAACCAGCCAAGATATCAGGAAGAGAGTTGTAGACCTCCACCAGTCTGGTTCATCCAGATGTCTGAAGGAGCCTTCGTTCATCTGCTCCAACAGTTCTCCACCAGTAGAACCACCATGGGAATGTCCACCATCATAGTCCTCAGGAAGGAGACGGTTCTGAGTCCCAGAGATGAACCTGCATCAACCCCAGAACAGAAGCTGAACAGCTGGTGGAGATGCTGCTGAAGCTGGTCAGAGAGGGTCATCATCCACAGAGAAACCAGTCCTGGACCAACATGGACTGAAGGACCACTCAGCCAGGAAGAAGACATTACTCCAGAAGAGACAGAACAAAGGCAGATTACAGTTTGTAGACGCTCACAGGGACAAAGAGCTTCATTTCTGGAGACATGTCCTGGTCTGATGGAAGTGAAACTAAACTGTTTGGATACGATGACCATCGTTACATCTGGAGGAGAAAGACCTGAGGACACCATCCAACTGTGAAGCACGGGGATGGCAGCATTATGATGTGGGGGTGTTTAGCTGCAGGAGGGACTGGTGGACTTCACTATATAGATGAGACCATGAGGAGAGAATATTATGGAGAAATATTGAAGCAACATCTCAGACATCAGGCAGGAAGTCAAAGCTTGGACACTAATGGGTCTTCAGATGGACGATGACCCTAAACACACCACCAGATTAGTTACTAAGATGCTTCAGGACCACAGAGTCCATGTTCTGGAGTAGACATCACAAAGAGGAAGTTTTTTGGTCATATATTTATATCTGGAGGAAAAAGAGGAAAGCCTGGAGGCCTCAGAACAGCATCCCAGCTGCGAAGCATGGGGGTGGCAGTATGATGCTGTGGGGCTGCTTTGTTACAAGAGGGACTGGTGCAATCCTGGGAGTGGGTTGGTCCTCTGATCATACCAACCATGTCTCCATACTAGCTGCAAAGTAGCGTACAAAAGTGAAGCTCCATGCTTTCCACAGAAGTGCTCATCCCAAATCCCTGATCTGAAACTGGGCAAACTGGACTCACTGGTTCTGACAAGAGGAATGGGCCGTAGTTCCAGTGAGATGCTCGTAACAGGCATGTTTGAGCCAAATTAAATGGTTTGAATTTCATTCTTACATTTAATAAAAAAATGGGAATCCTGACTGACCAGCACCAGGAAAAGTTTTGCTGACATTACTGTCAGACATGAAGGAAAGAAAGTTTGTGTCTGGACTAGAGATTACAGGTTACCGGTATTACGGTAAAGTGCAGTAAAATTTAACGCGATAACGATTACCGTTTATGTTTGACTTCATCTCATTATCGCGGTCGATTACCAGGATCTGTAATATCAGCCTCATTCAAGTCTGCGAGCGACTCGCGACTGTGTCTCGCGTGAATATGTAGCTTGTAACATCGACATCGTAACGTAAGCTTGGTGGAAAGTGGTGATAGCACGCAGGACAGTTACCAACCCACTAAAATGACGAAATCCAAGGTCTGGGCATATTTGTTTTTTTTTTGTTTTTTTGTTTTTTAAGAATGTAGAGGGACACCTGGTGGAGGACAATTATCCTGTCTGCAGAGCAATTGTTTACATTTTATTGTGATTTGTACAAGCAACAGTGAGAGGCTTCTTCAGGTCCGTTGCAAGACGGAAAGATACAGAAGATCATTCCTGCCAGCAGCCATCAGCCTCCACAACAAGACATAAAACCTATTATTATTATTATTATTGTTATTATTATTATTATACCGTACCGTCTTCTTCCGCTTATCCAAGGTCGGGTCGCGGGGGCATCAGCCGGAGTAAGGAAGCCCAGACCCCCCTCTCCCCGGCCACTTCCTTCCTAGCTCCTCTGGGGGGATCCCAAGGCGTTCCCAGGCCAGCCGAGAGACATAGTCCCTCCAGCGTGTCCTGGGTCTTCCCCGGGGTCTCCTCCCAGTGGGCCGTGCCCGGAACACCTCACCAGGGAGGCGTCCAGGAGGCATCCTAACCAGATGCCCGAGCCACCTCATCTGGCTCCTCTCGATGCGGAGGAGCAGCGGTTCTACTCTGAGCCCCTCCCGGATGACCGAGCTTCTCACCCTATCTCTAAGGGAGAGCCCGGCCACCCTGCGAAGGAAGCTCATTTCAGCCGCTTGTATCCGCGATCTTGTTCTTTCGGTCACTACCCAAAGCTCATGACCATAGGTGAGGGTGGGAACGTAGATCGACCAGTAAATCGAGAGCTTCGCCTTCCGACTCAGCTCTCTCTTCACCACAACAGACCGGCGCAGCACCCGCATCACTGCAGATGCCGCACCGATCCGTCTGTCGATCTCCCGCTCCATCCTTTCCTCACTCGTGAACAAGATCCCGAGATACTTAAACTCCTCCACTTGGGGAAGAGCCTCATCCCCAACCCGGAGAGGGTACTCCACCCTTTTCCGGCTGAGGACCATGGTCTCGGATTTGGAGGTGCTGATTCTCATCCCAGCCGCTTCACAACCGGCTGCGAATCGCTCCAGCGAGAGTTGTAGATCACGGCTCAATGAAGCCAACAGAACCACATCATCTGCAAATAGCAGAGACCCAATCCTGAGGCCACCGAACCGGATCCCCTCGACACCTCGACTGTGCCTAGAAATTCTGTCCATAAAAGTAATGAACAGAATCGGTGACAAAGGGCAGCCTTGGCGGAGTCCAACCCTCACTGGAAACGAATCCGACTTACTGCCGGTAATGCGGACCAAACTCTGGCACCGGTCATACAGGGACCGGACAGCCCGTATAAGGGAGTCCGGCACCCCATACTCCCGGAAGCACCCCCCACAGGAATCCCCGGGGAACACGGTCGAAACGCCTTCTCCAAGTCCACAAAACACATGTAGACTGGTTGGGCGAACTCCCATGCCCCCTCCAAGACCCTGAAGAGGGTGTAGAGCTGGTCCACCGTTCCACGGCCGGGACGAAAACCACACACTGCTCCTCCTCGATCCGAGATTCGACTATCCGACGGATAGTCGAATCTCGGATATTATTATTATTATTATTATTATTATTATTATTATTATTATTATTATATTATTATCAATTAATATTATTATTATTATTGCTGTAATATTATTATTATTGTTGTCGTTTGTCAGTTTATTAAAAAAAAAAAAAGAAAAAAAGAAAGAGAGAGCCCTTGCTACAGTATTGAATTTCCCTTTATGGGATAAATAAAGTATTTTTCATTTCATTTCATTTCATTTCAACTTGAAGGAGCTAAGTCTAATGCTTCAAGGTACTGAGATGTTTCACCAAGAGTAACCTGGTTGACGTGCTTTGCTAACTCACATTTGCTAACTCACATTTCGTAAACGTTAAAAAGAAAAAATAGACCGGAACGATGTTCTTCTGATGGAGTTAAAATATTAATTTATTCCATTAACTGATCCGACAACCATAACGTTGGCAATTAGCGCAACAGCGGTCAAAAACCTTTTGCCCTTCCGTGTCAAACCAATAACCAATAACCAATAACCAATAACAGGCAGCTACCTTTATACCTGACCCTCAGGTAACAACACAGCGACACCCACAGACACACAGAGTGAACTACAATTCATAACAACATATTTAGCTCCTATACAACTGTTTCTTTATTTGCACATTTATACTTATTTAAGGTTCAACTTAAAGTCCAAAGTTTATTTCATTTGAACTTCACTATAATTTTTAGTTCCTGATGATTGTTTGCATATTTAAACCCACTATGGTTGTTAAAGTGTTTATTTAAATTTGCACCAGACAAATAAGCTTTGTTCCTGTAATTTATTTTGTTCATTTAAAATAAAACCTTTTTCTGTGCCAGGTGTTTGCCCAGGTGAAAGCTTAATTTTGATAAAATTTTGGCTTCTGATGTTTTAGTATGACAAGAAAACCACAAGAATTAGTGAAATTATTTAAATGTATGTGTTTTTAGGACATTTGTACAGTAATTAAGAATACCGCGATAATATCGTAAACCGTGATAATTTGTTCACTATAATCGAGATATCAAATTTTCCATTTCCATTTCGTTACATCGCTAGTCTGGACTCTTTGATTTGTTTCTAAACTGTTTCTGAACTTGTGGTTCCACCTGGAGCTCCAGTCTCTCAGATGTCCAGCTGATTTCTGATAAAAGCACCAAACCATCTTGTTTGTAGAAATGTGGGATGGACATCTTCAGATCCCGCTAAAACGCAGGAATATCGTAAATGATCTCCCCGGCCTTTCGCTTGACTTTCGCTCCAAATAAAATGTAAGAACTGGAGCAAATAAAGACAGCACTCCTGACCGAAGCTCATGGGGTTTCATTAAGACATTTTTCATGAATAACTCCTCTGCCAGCACCGTCACTGAAGAACCAGAACATCTGTTTGGTGCTGGCGTTATATACCCTCTGGGCAGGGCCCGTGAACGCGCTTCCAAGTCCTAAATTCACAGTTCCGGAGTCTGACAGCGCTTGACGCCGGGAGCCTTTGAAAACCACACCGTCCTATAATAGCTAGCGGAGGTTCCCCTGTGTCCTTATAGAAATCAAATTTCCACATTTAACAACCTTTTTGGGCGGATTCCTCTCACATCTCTGTCGGTTCAAAGAAATTATGGATAGAGAAGGTTTTTGGAACACAGAACCCTTCAAATCTACCCCGTCCACTCAAAAATTCAAACACTTAACCTTATTTGTAAGGCTGTAGCGATACACTAATCGCGCGATACACGATATTCAACTCACGGTGCGATATATACAGGGACCCCTTATTTTTCGCGGTTTATTGGGGACCAGTGCCCCCCCACAAAAATCAAAATCCGCGAACAGGAGCCGGAGCCCCCCCCCCCCCCCCCCCCCCCCCCCCCCCCCCCCCCGAGCCTAAATAATGTGTTTTAAATATATTTAAAAACCGCAAAAAAAGTAGCGAGGCACTGCAGGCGAAACAAGACAAAGGCTCAACTGTGGTCTTTCTGTTACCTTCAAAGCCTCTGTTCTCCAAACCGTAGTAAAGAAACCACTGGTATTGTGCTATTTTTGGCTCATAATTTGTGGCTAACATGCTAACAACAACAAAAAAAAAAGTCCGGTTTTCTCTGCATGGACCGAGCACTTTATTCTGGCACTGCAGGAACTTGTAACATCACACAGGTTGTATTGTTGGGCTCCTGTCGGTTAACAGAGAATGTAAATCTATACACGCTGGGCTGCTGTTGATGCTCACTACACTTTTCATCTAACCCCGTTTTCGTTCTGCCGTCCCACAACACACACACACTACATTACCCATAAGGCCACACCATTACCCATAAGGCTACATTCTTAAAGGGTCCAGGCTGGCTCACAACATTTCTTCGCTGTGAGAGAACGCGCACAACATCCTGTGATGTTTCCGCGATTTTTTTCTTGATTTTTTATTATATTATATATTTCTGAAAAATCCGTGAATAAGTAAAACCATGGAACTTAAAGCGCGAATTGACGAGGGATCACTGTATGGAGATTCATCTTACAATACATTTACATAATTTTCCAAAAGATTTTAAAGGGACAAAGTGATTTTGGTGACATCTTGTGAGTGTTCCAATAACTTTGTTTGAATTAATTGAACTGAAAGCATCAATTACACATTATTTGGCTGACAGGCAGCTTGCAAATGCTGGACAAAATGAATAAAAGATGTGTTGAGAAAAATAGTGTCATTTATTTAAACAGTGCAAATTGTTGCTTGCAAGCTTTTAAAGGTGGGACACGGGGGTTTTGGAAGATGCTTGGAATATTCATACCCATGGCTGAAAAATCGATACTCTCTGGGGAAATAAAATATTGATATATATCGCAGAATCGATAAAATGGCTCAGCTCTACTCATTTGGCCCTGCTGTGGTCGCTGAAGGAAAACCATCAACCTATTGTTGTTTTTTAAATGAAATAAGACTCTGATGCTCTGGTTTGTTCGTCTTCACTAAATGTTCAGCGGCGTCACCGTCTTTCCTTCTTGCTTTTGTCCAGGTTTCAAAAAGTGTTCGATCAAGAAGCCAAACAAGAAGAGATATTTGAAAGCATCGCCAAGCCAGCTGCAGACAGGTAAAATCTCATCTGTACTTAAGAGGAAAACGTCGGCTGTAAACATGTGCTTGTTTTATTACCGACTTCGGCTGACACCAGTTCAGCTGTCACTTTTCCTGCTCACGGATCACACATCTCTAAGGTCGTGTGCTCGTCATGGTAACGTCAGGCCACACAGGCTTCAGCCAGCCCCGTTGACAGGAAGTCAGTAAAGATCGGCTGTCTTTGACATGGAAACGGAGGGCGTCCATGATGCTTGGAAGGCTTCATATTCTGAAACCACTAAGTGGACGGAGCTGGCAGGCGAGAGGGCACACGGTGCCATCACGAGCGTGAAAACATTTTCATTTTTTACATTTTTTCGACTGTCATTAAAGTCATGGCGGAAAAGGGCTGGTCCTGTAACATGTACAGCTTGGCTCCAGGAGCCGGTGCGACATTTACACCTGATAGAGGAGAACTGCAATCAGGAGCCAGCGAATCACTGTGAAGCGCCGTTCACGGTCCACAGCGGTGTTTAGGCGTTTGCCGGAGTCACGTCTGCATGAATGCCAGGGACAAGTCCTCTCAGAGGGACATCCTGGCGCTCCTCCTGTAAACGCTGCAAACACACCCTGCATTCTGACACCCTCATGTCACAACCACAGTTAAGATCCTCAGTAGTTTGCGCAGCGGCATCTTCTCTGTGGGACTGAAACTCACAGGCTGAACCTAAAACTGTCTGTGCTCCTTTGAGCTCCTTTGACCTCGTCTCCAGTTTACTAGTTGTCCTTCCTTGAAACCGTTTTGGTTGCTCCTGTCCTCTAAATCAGTGGTTCTCAACTGGTTTGGCTTCAGCACCCACCATCACCCTTAATGACAAGCCACGACCCAAATCAAGGAAGATTTCCAACTTCTCAAATTTATTAAATGAAAAGATCGTGCAGTTTGAATCAGCAAAACCAAAAATGGCATAACCAAAATGACTTTAAGTGGGAAATATTCCCTTTGATGCTCAATAAGCTGCATTTTAATTAAATCCAAAACAATTCACTTCAGTAACTTCAGCCTTTGTTGACAGACACAACATTCACAAACTTGCACAACCACTGAGCAGTAGTTTCAAAAAGAACTCAAATATGTAGCATTTGCTTAGTACCTACTTCCTGAATATATAACATTTCCAGTTTAAACTATCTAGTCACTTATTCAAGTATTAATCATAAAGCTGACATAACAATCAGAACATTTCAGTAACAGCCATTTTTAAGACTCAACAGTGCTTTTATGCACAAACACGAAATAAAACAGTGCCACCACTGAGCAGTAGTTTCAAAAAGAACTCAAAATATATAGTTTTAGCTGAATAACCACTCACTGAACCACTAACAATTTCCTATCAAAATTATCTAGTCCTTTATTCAAGTATTAATCATAAGGCTGACATAACAATCAGAACATTTCAGTAACAATTATATTATTATACACACACACACACACACACACACACACACACACACACACACACACATATATATATATATATATATATATATATATATATATATATATATATATATATATATATATATATATATATATATATAATTATATACTGTATGTTCAAGATAAGAAAATCCATATCTCATATATTCTTCGTTGTATCTGTTTCAGGCGGGTGTCATTACAGGGCATTATCATGCTCTGGGTCTCTGTAAAGCGCCTAGAGACAATTTTCATTGTAACAGACGCTATATAAATAAAATTGAATTGAATTGAATTATCGCCATCTACTGTTAAGGAGTATGAATGACACTTAGTTATTCGGTTTTTTTTTTTTTTAGCATTTCCTTTCCCGTTTTAGTGGGCCCACGGCCCACTGAAAACGGGTCTGTGACCCACCTTTTGGGTCGCGACCCACCAGTTGAGAACCACTGTTCTAGAGTGTTAGGATTCTGATACCAGCATAGGAAATACTTGCCGAACCTGCCAAAGATAAAGATAGGGTACTGTGATCTGCGAGTATTTACATCTACGCAGATCTGATATCCATCAATCTGGTGATATGGAATTATTTTACTCTGGAAAAAATCCCAACAGCAAACGAATCAGTCACACAAGGTGGTGATTTTCACAGGCGGCACAGATATCGCTAAATAATACAAAAAGAACCTTATTGGGCTTTTTTTCCCCTTTCAATAAGGGGAAATAAAAAAGTTCTTGAGCTTTTAAGTAACTCTGTGTGAAAGAACACAAGGACTTTCTCAAATCAATTCAATTTCAATTCAATTCAGTTTTATTACCTCCGCCAAGGAGGTCACGTTTTCACTGGCGTTTATCTGTCTGTGTTCAAGATAACTCAAAAAGTTATGGATGGATTTTGATGAAATTTTCAGGAGTTGTCAGAAATGTGAAAAGGAAGAACTGATTTCATTTTGGGTATGATCCGGAAAAAATCCTGGATTCTGGATCACTTTCAAATTTTCGATAACATTGCGACTCAGGAACAACTCAGGAGACTCAATCAAACTGAGATAGACAAACCTCAGCAGAATTTGTTTGCTTTTCAGAAACAAGAGAAATTCCTCAAAGAGGTCCAGAATGCCACTGCTAAAACAAACAGGACATCTGGAGCCACAGGAGTCTTTTCATAATGAGAAAAGGGACTTTTTTAAAGTGACGTTGGTATCAGATCAGATCTCAGTGTCGGCTGACACCCGGTTATCAGAGAGGAAGAAATGGTGGAGCATCTCTGCTGTCAGCTGAACACCAGAAACACTATTTCCCTGCTGGACACGTGGCTGACATTTCTTGGCCTGGATGTGGCCATTTTTCAGCTTCCAGCACGCTTATTTAACGAACTCTCAACTTGACGCTTTATGTACTTCAGCAGCTTTTCAGCTTCTCGCTCCTCTAAATAAGAACCAAAATGAAGTTTCACAGCATCTCAGCGAAGGAAAACCCTCAGTGAGCGGGGCACTGCTACACCCCCTGACCGGACTGACTTCCAGAACAGAAAACAGCCAACAGGACAGGGAATTTCCTAGGAATTTCCTGAGATCAAATGTTGGTTTTGTTGTTCGTCTGCAAACAAGGTTCTTCCTCTCCCTCTCCTCACCAGACCTTACCCCATCACTCAGTTTAGCTCGACCATCTCTTCGACATTCCTCTCAGTCCTCTTAGTCACAATGGGGCCTATTTGTGGAGTCCCACAAGTGCTCTGGATTATCTTTGCTATTAGGAGACACATAAACAACACAGTGAGATGTCTGGATGTGTCTGACCTGACTCACACGGGTTCACTGATGTGGGTATTATGTTGCTCTCCCCAGTCAGCGTTTTAATAGTTCAGCCTCTGTAGTGGCAGATGGTGAACATCAGGTTAAAGAGTTGCAGTCGCAGCCTGGCGCTGTCTCCAGATCAATGTGATCTTTCTGTCTTTTCGCCTTTGATATGACTATTATGTCTGCAGTCTTGAGGACACTAGTCATCCTGTCTAGTCAGGACCAGTCTCTCTCCCCAGTGTGGTATTTCTTTGTCTGCTGTCAGCTCCTTCCAACTTCAGTTTAGAGTCTTTACATCCTGATTTTTGTAGCCAAAACCCATCAGCAACGGAGTAACTAGTTCTGCCTGTTCAGATCTCATTTTGTATTATTTGTATCCGTCTCCTCTAAAACCAACCAAAGTTACAACCCCAATTCCAAAAAGGCTGTATAAAATGTAAAAAGGCAGACAAAAAGAACAAAACTGAATGACTTCCAAATGTCATAAAACCCACCTTTTATTCACTTTTATTTGCAATAGAACACATAAAATGTTGAAAGTGAGAGCTGGCAGAAAAGTAAATGATACTACAAAGAAGCACCTGGAGGAACTTCTTTGTTGACAGACTGCTTATAAAAAGATCTTTCTGAAGAGTCTCCCAGAAGTAACGATGGACAGATTCTTAACCACTTCAAAAAGCTACGTCAACAAATGATGAACTGTTTTGAGTTATGAAGCTGGATGCTGAGTCGTGCAAACTGAAGAGGACCATCCAGTTTGTTATCAGTGCTGCATCTCTGAAGGTAGAGCGATGCATCTATGCTATTGAAGCAGGAGAAAAAAAAACCTTTAAGCCAAACAGTGGCAAGAAAAAACTCCACTTTAAGAGGAAGAAACCTTGAGCAGGACCTGGATCATATGGAGGGATCTTCCTGATGAAGACCAGTTGGTTAAAGACAGAAAAAGAGAGGAGAGACAGGACAGAGAGAGGAGAGCACACAAATGACTGAATGAAATGACCACATAAACATAAACAGATGCAGGTAGCAGCACTGAGGTGAGATGGTCAGAGGACTAGATCACTGGTCACCACGCCAGCCGACACCCTGAACACATCTACACACACAGGTGGAGGTAAACGCTGGGATGGACAGAGGATGGAACTGCAAGTCAGCATGAAACTCAGGAAACTCTGGCCTGCAAACATACAGAAAGAAAAGAGAAAAAAGGAGGGAAAATAGCACAACAAACTACAGGAAAGAAAATGGAGCACAGTTACAGTAACGAGGTGCTGCTAATTAACCATGGAATGAACTGGAGGAAGAGGAAGGGAGGAGGAAAGATAAAGAAAGAGAGAAGACCAGTGGAGACACCACTCAGCAGATCATGTTGGTGTCTCCCTGCAGCGTAGGCCTATAGCAGCATAACTATGACGAAGCTGTGATTAAGACGAGCCTACTCTAGTCTGAGCTCCTACAACTATGGCTATAACTATTAGCCCCTACACACTATAGTTTAGACTAACTGTAGGCTTTACTGAACAGAAATGTTTTCACTTTAGTTTTAAAGATGGAAGGTGGTGTCAGCCTCCTGAACCCAAACTGGTAGCTGGTTCCATAATAAAGGTGCCTGGTAGCAGAAGGCCCATCCTCCAAATCTACTTTTAGATATTCTAGGAACGACGAGTAATCCTGCAGTCTGTGAGCAGAGAGCTCTATTAGGAGCATAGTGTGCTGTCAGGTCTTGTAAATAACGAGGAGCTAGGCCATTAAGAGCCTTATATGTAGCATATAGCATTTCCTCAGTTTATGTTCATCATGGGACGAAGTGTTTTTACTGAGATTTTAAATAGTCTCTCAATTTTTGAGGGGAATTGAGGTTGTAGTAACTTGATGTTTACTCTCGGCCGTGAATAAGACTTCTTTTTTTAGCGAACTGCATTGACAGAGGTTTTGAAAAAAAGGAGTTTAATGAGGTCTGACGTTTCCAGCGTCGAGTTCATGAGTGAATATGTTGTTGACGTTGACAGAGTCCCAGTTCCAGAGGCAGAACAGGTTACAGCAATCACAGATTGAATCAAATTTCAGCAGACACCAGGCTTTTCAAAGACCTCTGTTGTTAGGAATGATTTTCTTTCAAGCTTAGTTAGAAATCTTTTAAAATAAACTCATGTTCACAGACACCTATTCCCTCAACTAGCAGTAGCTGGCAGTTTTCTATCTTTCTTTCTTTCTTTCTTTCTATCTCTCTTTCTTTCTTTCTGTGTGGTTGGTGGTGCTCTGTCATACTTGGCGCAATTCCGGTTTTAGCCAAAAGCTCTAAGTTGCTTACTTGCACACAAGTCTCTGTCTCTGCTGTGGTGTAACCGAAACCAGCCATTTCATCTCCAACACAGTAGTTTAAAAACAAACCAGCATTAATAGCTCCAGAAGAAGAAGAAGAGCCAGCATAATGATGCCGGGCTGGCAAGGCAAACCATCCATCTACATTGTAATCCCACTTCAGAAGGCAGCGAGACCTGCAGCCGAGGTTTAAAGAAGAATAGGGTTCTGTTCAGTCTCCAGGAAAGCTGAGGTGTAAACAGGAACAAGCATTGGGAAACCCCCAAGCCTCAGCAGCAACGTCCAGGCCGCATCATTAGTACTGACATTAAGTTAAACACGGAGCCTGTGTCTGTTCTCCCCGCTGCCAATCACCACCGTGACTCACGCTAGATTAAATGGACGCCCAACGGCCTTCCAAGTCCGACGGACCAACCGACATTCTCCTGAGTGGACAAGGGCTTTATATAAACTGACATGCTGTTTTTTTCCCCTCACTGTTCTCATGCAAGGTGTGGAACAGTACAGCACACAGGAAAGGAAAACCACCTACCGCTCAAACGGTTAGTTGGAAGTTCCATCTGCAAAGAGGGAGGATTAAGCTTTCAAAATACCCCGTGAAGATATCCTCTTTCTCGGAACAGGCGGGTCAGAGTGCGATGAGTTTCTCCCCACCTTTCATCATTGTTCCCTGTTAAAGGCCAGCCTGTCACTTTACCCTGTCTTGGTGGTTTATTTCTAAGAGTAAAACATGAATTTCTCATGTATAAATATCATGTCTCTTATGAGTTCCGTCATTTTGGAAAACCAAAGGTTTCCATGGCTTTGTGCACATGTAGGAGGACAGCTCTGTGCCAAACCCAAATTTACCGGACCCTGCCTAGTTGAGACGGTTTGGGCTCTTTTTGTCGCTCATTTTGTGCGCCGAGACATTCCTACTCTACCAGCGAACGTCTGTCGCCATAGCCATCGTTTTTCTGCAGATTTTAAGTGTCAGATTTAATTCGAATAGAGTCCCGGTGCCTGCTAAGGATAGTTTTACAAGTTAAAGTGGTGACATCATAAGAAGCACATGATGAAAATGAGCCAGAATCGGTGTCTCGGTCATACTGCTAAGGTTGTATTTTGAGTATACAGAAATGAATCCCAGACTTAGGGTGAATTCCAATTCCTCCCTTTACCCTCAATCTCAACCCTCGCCCTTAACCCTCAATTTTTGGCCCTCAATCTTAACCCTCCAAAGTAAGTGTAAGGGCTATCTTGTGACTTGGAAATGGGACACCCCTCGATTGCAGTTACGTCTTCAGACTGAAACGATCAGAGCCCGTGTTGTCTCTGTATTTCCTGAAATTACACAGGGATAACATTGAAAAGAGCACTGTATATTCTCTAAATAATATTAGCAAATAACACAATAGAGGATACATTATTCAGTCCTCCGTCGCTACACAACAAGGTATACAAGTAACGTGAAGCCGGGCGGGACCGCTGGCCGGGACCGGCAGGCCAAAACCGCTGTGACCACCGTCACCGCCGGTCCGGCAGCAAACATCGTAAAATGAAAAAATAAATGTTATGCAACAATGATGTTAATCCATGAAAAAAGTCTCAAACAAAGACAAGATGTTTTCTTAACATTTATTTCTTTAAGAACTATGAAAATATTTACAATTTGTAGCTATCTTTTTTTGTCTCCATCATTTTCAAATATGTCTTGGCTAAATTACTCAGTGCCTTCTGGGTAGCCCTTACTTCCAAGGGTGGTGCGGGAGAATCTCAATTTTGAGGGCGATACGGCCCTCAAAATTGTCCCTCAATTTGACGTTCTTAGAATCGGGCAGCACTTGCACTTAGCGGGAGCGTGCATTTTTGAGATTGAGGGTTGAGATTGAGGGTTACGGGAGGAATTGGAATTCACCCTTATTGTAAAATATATTTGCTCTGTCACCTGGTGTGAGTTGCAACTGTCAGCTGCTAATTATGCTGGACCGGGTCACGGGGGGGACAACCCTCAGAGCAGAGATTCCCAGACAACTCCTCGTCCTAGCTTCTTAGGCATTCCTAAGTCATCAAAGGGATATAATCTCTGCACAAAATGGGTCTTCTCTGAGGCTTCCTCCCAGTGGGATATAGCTGAAACACCGCCCAAACTGCTTCAGCTCGCTCCTTTCATTGTTGAGGAGCAGCTACTTGACTCTGTGCCCTTCTCAAATGATACAGCTCCTCACCCTGTCCCTCAGGATGAGGCCAACCATTCATTGGAGGAAGCTCATTTCAGCCTCACATATTTGTAATCTCATTCCTTCCTCTTTCTTCTCACAACTCATGACCACAGGTTTGGGCTAGAAGGTAGATCGACTGGATCATCAGTTTTGCCTTCCATCTCGACTCTCTTTCTCCATAAAAAGCCATTACCATGTCCAAATCGCTGCAGATGCTGTTCCAGTCTGTCTTCTAGTCTTCTAGTCCAGTGGTTCTCAACTGGTCTGGCTTCAGGACCGACCATCACCCTTAATGACAAGCCATGACCCAAATCAAGGAAAATTTCCAACTTCTCAAATTCATTGAATGAAAAGATCGTGCAGTTTGAACCGGAGATAGTAAAATAGAATCTCACAGGATGCCAACACAAAAAAAATATGTTTATTGGTGAACCAAAATAGCTAAAACCAAACTGGCATGAGCAAAATGACTTCAAGTGGGAAATATTCCCTTTGATGCTCAATTAGCTGCATTTTAATTAAATCCAAAACACTTCAGTAACTTTAGCCTTTTTTAACAGACTCAACATGCACAAACATGAAATAAAACAGTGCAACCACTGAGCAGTAGTGTCAAAAAGAACTCAAATATGTAGTATTTGCTTAGTACCTACTTCCTGAATATATAACAATTTCCTATTAAAACTATCTAATCACTTATTTAAGCATTAATCATAAAGCTGACATAACAATCAGAACATTTCAGTAACAGCCATTTTTAAGACTCAACAGTGCTTTTATGCACAAACATGAAATAAAACAGTGCAACCACTGAGCAGTAGTTTCAAAAAGAACTCAAAATATATAGTTTTAGCTGAATACCCACTCACTGACCTTTGTCTTCAAGATAAGAAAATCCATATCTCATATATTCTTCGTTGTATCTGTCATGCTCAACTTATGTAAACAAACTTTGCAGGTCTTTTTCTATGGTGTGAACTGGCGGGTGTCAACTCGCATTACAGGGCATTATCGCCATCTACTGTTAAAGAGTATGAATGACATGCATTTTTTTTTTTTTTTTTTTTTTAGCATTTCCTGCCTGCAAAGGCCCACGACCCACTGAAAACCACCACTGTTCTAGTCCACCTCCATTTGAGAAAAAGTCACCAAGACATTTAGGCTCTGATTCGTACACTTCCCGCTAACCGCTACCCACAAATTGCAGGTATAGGAACTTCCGCTAACCGCTAATGCAATCTTCTGCTCCCTAAAGCTCCTACCCGTTATGCCGACTCCCTTACTCACTTTGTAGGTGTGGCAATGGGCGTGTCTTTTGCCCTTTCCGCAAACTCTGTATCTTGCGATTGCGGGTTACAGATAGCGGGAAGCAGGTGGTCAGACAATCCGCTACCCACATGTTGGTGCGTACGAGAGCGCGTCCAAATGGCATCAATGTGTGTCCACCTGGTCACATGTGGACGTGCACAAACGGCTCTACCTCTGGGATTAACTCTTGTATAAAAAGTGTGATTTGGCCTCAGTTGAATCCCTTAGAAAATAGCAGAGATCGTCTTAAACGGCTTGCTCGCCAGTTAAACCATAGATGACCAGAGCGTGTTTACTGGGAGGACACCAACTATCTGGGACTTTCAGGTAGACGATAGGAATTGTCTTTGTAGAAATATTTATATGTATATATCAGTGCAGAGGAGGAGGAGGAAGGAAGAGGAGGAAGCTCTACAGCAGAGTCCCAGATGAGCTGCTTCTCTGATCTGGATGAAAAGACGCTCCATAGCGGTTTGCGGGTTGCGGAACCTGCTCTTAAAGGCAATGGCTACTGACGCACTGATTGGTTCAACAGGTGGAACGCCCTAACCACTCCTATGCATAATGTAGCAGGTAGCGCAGGTGGGATAGCGGATTTAGCAAGGTGGAAGATTATGTTCTTTGAGGGGGAACACCACTCCCGCTACCCGCTAACCCTAAATAGCGGCTTTAGGAGATCTGGCAGAAGATCGGGCCCTTAAGGCCCTCCACTTGATGCAGCGACTCATGTCCAACCAAGAGAAGATAACCTTCCCTGTTTTGACTGAAGCCTGTGTCCTCAGACCTGGAGGACTCAGTTCTTGAGGAGGATGGGGTCTTGGACTCTTTGCTACTGGCCATTTGGTCCCTACACATCTGGTGTTAAAGCCAGGTTCATATTGATGGGAACGGTTTCCAGTTCTCCTTTGTCACCAATTCCCTTTATGGATAAAACTGTTATCCAGTGGCTGGAGGCAGATGGCAGGAAGGAAGGATGTGTCTCTTCTTCAATAAATACCTTCCTTTCCTACAGAGTCTTTATTGGACATCTGCCTCCATCTTGTTTGTCATGGCCGTTGCACCAGGTCACGAGAGGAGACGACTTCAGATCCATCATCTTTTGTAGATAATCTGGTCCTGCTGACCTCATCAAGATCTACATTGCAGACTGGGCCTTTTTTGCACTTGGGGTGAAAATGATCCCCTACAAGTCTGAGGATAATTTGGCGGGTGTGAATTAATTAATCTACAGATTGCGTTCTTATAGAAGAAGACTCTTTGCTGCAAGCACGCTCCTCTCTCCAACCTCCTTTCTTTCTTCTTCACTGTAATTGACAGCACAGAAAGATATTTAATGTTGCAGGGATTCTTTACAGCAGAGTTTTTCTGCTTCAAATGGTTTGATTAATGGGTTAGGGTTAGGTTAGGGTTAGCCCCTAACCCTAACCCTTCATATTAACAACTCAGAGAGTGAGAGAGTAAATGAGTTCAGAGTGTTTTACTATAAATGAAGTGCCTGTTGCATGTGTGTACGCAGTGCACTGGCTGGCTACAACGGGACCATATTTGCCTACGGCCAGACGGGGAGCGGGAAGACCTTCACCATCACGGGGGGAGCGGAGCGCTACGGCGACCGCGGCATCGTTCCTCGCACTCTGTCCTACCTGTACAAACGCTTCAGCCAGGTCAGCATCCTCCGTCAGTGTTTTTTTTTTTTATGATGCATGCAGGTAACGGTCTTTCAACTGCCAGAAGAGATTCTGATGACATGATTTTTCTTCCCAGGACACCATGGTGTACACGACGCACATCTCCTACCTGGAAATCTACAACGAAGTGGGATATGACCTTTTGGATTCCCGACACGAGGCGTCCAGACTGGAAGACCTGCCGTCAGTGTTCTTTTGCTAAACATTTGCTTTTCTCCTGCTTAAACTAGGGCTGGGCAAGTTAATGCGTTATTATCGCTTTAACGCATTCATTTATTAACGCCAACATTTATTTTATCGCGCGTTAACGCATGTTGCTCATGTGCTTTTGTTTTGAAAAGTCTGTTTTTGGCTGCTGCGGAACCAGAAAATAATTTGCAGGTAAACATGCAGAAAAGCTAAAACAGACATGGAGAACGGTAAAAATCAGTGAACTTTACAGTTCGGGTAGCAACTCAGGTAGAAATATTAACAATTCTGTCTGAAAACAAAACTTTCAAATCCCTCATACCTGTTTTAATGTTCTGATTGTGGCCTCTAGATTGTCAGGATTTTGTTGGTAGGCTTTTTTTATTTTTCATAAAAAAAAACAGGATAATATTAATGCCCTGGCAGTGACAATAAGCTTTATTTTATTTTACATTTTTTAAGATGAAATTTACACTAAATATGTGTTACTGACAAGTGCTGATATTAAAAGTGTTTGAACAACAAATGACACTTTAGTTCATATGGCAGCAGAACATTTAAATAAAAGTGACCTTTACACTACTTTTGAATTCATTATTTGATTTTTCGTATACAATGCGATTAATCGTGATTAATCAGGGAAATCATGCGATTACTCGCGATTAAAAATTTTAATCGTTGCCCAGCCTTAGCTTAAACTCAAGTGCAGTTTACAGAATGTCTTGAAACCGTGCGCCCCTAAACAACGAATATATTCACCAATAACTACTGGGCTTATTACTGTCCCGAACACTTGCGGTCGAAGACCAGCCTTCCTCCTGAACAGGCCTGGCTCAGTTGTTGTCCGCTGAAGTTTGGAGACTGTAATACTCAGCGGGCCGCTGCGAACTGCTGACTGACATAATGAGACTGTGGGACAGCAATGGATGTGGTCGGGCCGGTGGCGGACTCCACCGCCGAGGGTCACAGTTGTTCATAGCTGGTTGCTGCTGCAAGTCTGAGGGACGCTCCTTTTCTGCGTCCGTCTGCCTCTTGTTTTGGTCCCTCTCCTTTTTCAATCTTTTTTTTTCTAATTTTAACCCACAAGTCTTTAATTACAGATCCGACCTGTCGAGAAAGTATCAAAGCAAGACTCCCAGACGCGATGCCACCTTAGCGCGCCGTTTTATCGGTTGTCCCGTGTGTTTTCTTTCGCCTCAGATTAATTTTCTCATTTTGCAAACGGTCCAGCTGAAAGTTTAGATATCCACAAACCACAGTGCTCTGGAAATAGACGGTGCCTGCTGTTAACCGTGCTGCGGCCACGCTTGCTGATTCAATAAGAAGCTGTTGCACTGACACGTCGTTCTCTCTCACCGCCCGCAATACCTCCGTCTTCTCTCCCACATTCCTGGACCTTTTTTTTTTTTCATGTTTTACATTTCTTCTTTCCATCTGTACACTATTTTCACCATGCATTCAGCTTTCCATCTCCTCAATGCCTAAAAATCTGTAAATTGCCTTCATTCATTCCACTTTTTTAGCCTCTTCTGTTGAGGTACAATAATCAAATTATGTTCGGGGTTGACGTGGCTGCTGGGGAAAATAACTCCTCGAGGATGGAGCTCTTAATCACAATAAGATTAATACTGTTTATCAGACCACCTCAATTACCTACACATGTTAACATAATTATCTGCACATGTTCTCCACTCATTCCTGCCTTGTTGACATGCCAGTCTAGTAGCCACGCTCTCAAACCTCCGGAGGCTGGATGGAAACGATGTGGTGAGATCGCTGGAGTCGCTCAGCCCCGTCTGTTAATAAAGCGCTCCGTTTTTCAAACTGCCCAGAAACCGATCCCTTGTTTGTTTTCAACACAGAGCGCCGCCTGTTAGTTAAGAACCTGCAGGTAGATAAAGGACCTGTCGGACCTGCCGCAGCCCACGATCGCTGGCAGATGTTACTGGTGGGACCCAAATGGACGGTGTAACTTTATCAATCTGTAATTATCTGTGTACCTTTTTTTTTTTTTCATTTTAAAAAATTTTAAAAGTTAAAAAGTGACTTTTTTTTTTCTGTTTTTTAATCAAACACAAAAAACAAAAAAAATGACTGTTATTTTATATTTTAATTTTAGCAAACAGGCCACGGGACTGAATTTGTTTTTAATATTTTATTTTCTGGCTTACGTGACCCAGAAATGGCTTTGTTTTATAATCAAGGAACAGACTTTCTGTTGTCGTTACACATCTGTGCCACTAGATGGAGCCGCACTGCAGTAACCAGCTAGAGAACAGCAGGACAGTGAACACATGGAGCAGATCTGATGGAACATGGAGGAATGACGCAATCATCTAGAACAAAGGAGTTTGAAAGTTTTTCTTCAGACAGAATTGTTGATATTGCTACCTGAGTTGCTACCCGAACTGCAATGTATGCAGATTTTTACCGTTCTCAATGTCTGTTTTAGATTTTCTGCATGTTTCCTGCCAATTATCTTCCGGTTCCGCAGCAGCCAGTAACAGACTTTTCAAAAAAAAAAGGATGTGAGCAACATGCGTTAACGCACAATAAAATAAATGTCGGCGTTAATAAATTAAAGCGTTAACGCGATAATAATGCGTTAACTTGCCCAGTCCTAATATATATATATATATAATCCTTCCACTGCCGTGCCTAACAGTGGATATGAGGAGTGTCTGCTGAAATGCTCTGTTCAGGCACATTAAGGCCAGATAACTTCACTTGAACCTCATCTGTCCATAGGACGTTCTTCCAGAGATCTTATGATTTGTTCAGATGCAGTTTTGCAAGCCTCAGTCATGCATGCATCCTTTTTTTTTTTTTTTTATTGAACAGTCTGTCTTTGGGGAAGACTGATAACATCTCAAATGTTTTCCACGTGTCAGTTATCATTCTCACTGTAGAATGTTTGGAAATGGTTTTATCACACTTTAATGGTGGGTTTTTTAGCTACAGTTGTTTCTCTGAGACCATTGCTTTTGATTTTCCCTCTTGGCAAGTAAGAGGGTACTTAGTAATGCCCACATTAAGTTTTGTTCTTTCATTTTTTTGGCTTTTTTAATTTTTAATTTTATTTTTGGCTGTATTTGCCTGACACACACAGACTCTTGGCAGATTACTGGTCATCGTGTTTGAATATATTATTCGCTTCCAATCAACTTACCCTAACCCTAATCCTGTAAGAACACGTGAAAACATTTTTTCAGGTTGGACATTTGCAAGCTTAACATTAATAAGGCTTCATAGTTTCATACCAAAGTGACCCAGTGTTTTATCTTAATAAGCCCAGATGTCATTTATTCATTTATCCATATCCATCTAGTCCAATGCAGGGTCACGGGTGAAAGGTTGTATTCAATAATAGTAAATATTCATAAGTGCTTTGCATCTTCTTTGGAGTGTGATTTATAACCCATTTTCTAGGGCCTGTAGCGATACACGATACACGATATTCGGCTCACAATACGATATATATCGATATTCATCTTACAATACATTTACATCATTGTCCGAAAGATTTTAAAGGGACAAAGTGATTTTTCTGACAACTTTTTTTTCTTTTTTTCTTTAGATTCTTTATTGTCTGTCTTGATTAAAATCAGAAATTTATCTTTAAAACAGCTCAGTGAAGCATTAAAACATAATTAAGAACCACAGTCAAGCACATTGACTAAAACTCATTCAACAACAGTAAAAAAGTTTATATATATGTGTTTTTATTAAGGGCAGTTATTGCAGATGGGATGAAGGATTTTTTGTAAATGTTTTTCCGAGCCAGTGGGGTTCTTGTGAGTGTTCCAATGACTTTGTTTGAATTAATTGAACTGAAAGCATCAATTACACATTATATGCCTGACAGGCAGCTTGCAAATGCTGGACAAAATGAATAAAAGATTTGTTGAGAAAAATAGTTTAATTCATTTAAACAGTGCAAATTGTTGCTTGCAAGCTTTACATCTGACCAGACAAAACTTACATGTGGCATTCCCCAGGGTTCCATCCTGGAGCCTCTTCTGTTTAAAGGTGGGACACGCGGGGGTTCGATACAATCGATAAAATCGCTCAGCTCTACCATTTTCCCTCTTCAATCAAAGACATGGATTTTACACATTTTAACCACAGAGGCTCATCGGAAAAATATTACAAGACCTTTTTTTTTGTTGACAGTCACACATTGTTACTGTACGTACGGCGACTGAGGTTACCAAATGTAGTCGTCTTCCTAAAGGATCAAAGCGATTCCTTTCACGCAGCGTTTCTCTGTCTTTTGTTTTCCAGGAGAGTAATGATCATGGAGGATGCAGAGCAGAACATCCACCTCAGGAACCTGTCCCTGCAGCCGTCGGCTAACGAAGAGGAGGCTCTTAATCTGCTCTTCCTGGGTGACACCAACCGTATGATTGCGGAAGTAAGAAAAAAGCGTCCAAACACACACATATAGCGTTCAGGCGGTGTTTTTAGCACGGACTGTAAACAGAAAGCAAAAATACCGCTGACCACTCCCAGGGTAAATGATATAAAGGGTAGGCTAGTTTTTTTTTTGTTCCACAAATGCAATATGCATTCTAAAAGCTACCTTAGGACCCTCTAAAATATTATTTTGGTCCCCTGTGGTCCCTTTTACCAGTTTTCTTCCCCAGTAAAACCAAGCATTCTCTCTGTAATTTATGTTTATGTTGTGGTGCTTTCTTTTTTCCCTCCCTCTGCGCCGGCCCAGACTCCCCACATCGATGAGACATGCGGTGGGTCAGCGTTTGCTTTGCACCGCGAGGTTTTGCAACAGAAGCTCGATATCGCCTCGTGCGTTTCCTGTTGCTGGATCGTGAGTGAATCACTGGCGGTGAAAGTGAACCAGGCCAACAGGGTTTCAATCGAAGGCGTACGCTTTTGCACGTTGGAAGGCTGTTTTAAAGTCCGTTTTTGATGTGGCTGGGATTCCTCCATCAAACAAAACCAGTGCAAAATATGAGAAAGCTGTGGTATCCAGGATAAAACATTTCCTCTTCTGAAACGGGTCCAGCTAGTTTTTAGGAGATCGCCAAGCACGAGAATTACATGACTGTATCTTCGCCGTTTCCCGGAACAGCCTTGCATCCAGTGGCGTGCACAGACATTTTGGGGGGCAGGTGCTCAGTGAAAAATAAGGGCACACACACGGCGTGTGGAACTGCTGGCTGCCTTATAGCAGTGTGATATTTGGAAGAAAAAAAACAGGTGGGCAGTCGGCTAATTTAGGCTCGGCTGTTTGGCGCTGTATGAGACAGGCTACTTCACAACAGAGACAAATAAATGGACCTTATAGCTTGGCAACTGAGGCTTAAGGGGCAAACAATATACTCAATCATTTATGTGTTACCTGGTGGTGACTGGTAGGTCAGTACACTGTGCTAGAGGTCTTCATGGGTCCACTTTCATGGACCCGAACGGACCCATGAAAATTCGACCCGAAACCGAACCGATCCGAACTATTACCATAAGTTTGGGAGTCCGAACCCGCAATATTTGGACCCGGAACCAACCCAACCTGAGTCTTTAGTTTCCAACCACGAACTAAACCAAGTTACCCGAATCCAGCCCATAGTTGCTCATGTTAAAAGTTGTCTAGCGTTGAATAAAACTTGATTTTCTTACCTAAAGTTGTCTTCTTCTACCCGGTTCAGTTGCTACATAGGCTACGTGATGTAAACAACAATAAATCCACATCGTTATTTTCTCTGTGGATACAGATGCTATTGGTAGCAACTGCTAACGCTAATAGCCTACACCGGTCAGGACTTATGGTGAATATGTTCTCTCATCCAGCGTTGTCATGTTGGCGATCCGTTGTGCTTTACAGCTGCCGGGCAAACCGCTAATAACACGCTACGGCAACACGGTTGTTTCATGACAAACACGCCACGTTAATGAATAATTAATTTAACTGCCCCGAGTCCAGACATTGGCTGCTACCACCAATATTTTTACCTCTCTCGAGTAAACGTGGACCCAGCCTGTCAGAGAGCACCGACCGGACCCGAGACTAACTGTACCGAATTAGAACCGAACCTGGAGTCACGTCTTTTGAATGGGCCCGAGACCCGATTCGGGTCGGAACCTCAGGTTTTCGGGTTGTCGGGTTTTTTTCCGAAGACCTCTACACTTTGCAGCTTTGCAGACAGTCCAATGCTGCTGCGAAGGGCATTTGGGTCCGCTCTGCGCATTCACGTTGACAAACGAAGAGATGGAGCATTTAATGTGTAATTAAAAAAAAAAAAAAAAAAAACTAACGTTGAGGAGGGCACCTGCTTGGTCCAGAGGGCAACGGGCAAGTGCTCTAGCACCACCTGGTCTCTATCTGCCTGCCCTGACTGCTTTTGGAGGAGTCTGTCAGCAGGAATCCATCTGAAAGTAGAAGCTCAGGAGACCCCAGAATGGTCCACCTACACAGCAACGCTTTCTTTCATCTCCTCTGTGGGGCTTCATCATCATGAGAAGGTTTCTCTTGAGCCGAAAGCCAACAAAGAAGCATGAAGGTTGTTCATTCATCGCCAGAATCATCCCAGAACCGAGTGCTCCACATAGACCTCCAGTAAACTCAACAGCAATGCTTCTTTTCTTCTCTCAATCTTAGCCATGTGGCTAAAAGATGACACAGTGTACTCATCCGACCTTGAGAGACTTGGCAATCCCCTACGCAGTTTTATTGGACAGGAAATAAAAGTGAACTTCGTAACTCCAAACCCTTCCTTCAGCTTTGTCGGGAAACGCTTCCTCTCATCATCTCTGTTCTGTTCCTCTGCAGGGCCTGAGCTTCTCCCCAGAGCAGGTTGCGTAGCAGATGATCTAAATTTAAACTTCCCTCTTCATACTGGAACCAGCGTTCTCCTGCTCTCATGCATTGTCTGCAGCAGATTTGCACAGATTTCTGCTGATCTCCAGCATCGCCGTGTGTGGTCAGTGTGTGGTCGGTTAAGCCTGTGTCATCTCAAATTTTCTTCGCAGCTAGGACTTATTTTGCAGCTCTGCTGTTGACTGTTTTCTCTGTAAACATGCAAACTGTTCATGACCCCTTAAACACAGCCTGCAGAAAGTGCCTCTTCAGTATGAACATTAAAATTAAGTAATTACAGAGCACGCCCAACAGTGCTGCAGCACAGAGCGTCGTTGAACGTCTCGGTGAAAAGGGCACGGCGGTCGGAGAGAAGGAATGATGGTCACTTCTTATCTTTTCATCCGGCATCACTAGCAGAACTTATACTGGGCTTTATCTCACTCATTTACTTTCTGCATGTGTTGAGATAAACAGTCCACTTTTCTCTCTGATGCATAAATATTTCTGTGTTTTTCGTCCCCCGTTCTTCTTGGTTTGCCCACACAGTTGACATCAGATTACCAGGGAAATGCCCCTTTCAGGTGTCTCCATGGTGCTGTCCAGGTTTTAAGTGTTGGCTTTGTCGGAACAGATTTCTCCTTCGACTTCTCCTCCACCTGCTAAACTCAGATCATCTCAGCAGACTCGGGTCGATTCTGCTTCTCTGGTTCTTTTGGATTTAACAGCTGCCTTTGATGCTGTTGACTATAAAATTCTCCTCCCAAGTTTGTAAAATTGTGTGGGGGAGGGGTTGACTTGCTGCTGGCTTGGTCACGTTAGCTCACGTTAGCTCATGTTAGCTTAAGTTAGCGCGATTTCAATACTCCATGGAAGTGATGGTTATGTTTCAGGTGGCTGATCAGGTTTGACGTATTAAAGCTTGTGCTATTTTTCCCTCCTTTACTTGGAGCATTTGTCACAAATAACCAGCGAACTATCTCCCTCTGAAACTTTAACGAAGTTCCATACCATCACCGCTTTTTTTTTTTTTTATTGGAGCACTGTGCCACAATCCTGCATTCAATGTCTAACATAAATTCCTCTGTTCCCTCATTTGCTAGTCGTTCTTTCAGAATTTTCTATTTTTTCTTTTTTTTATGTGTAACATGTGGGAAAATACTGCGAATATCAATTCAAGTCAGCAACCACCAAAATGATGACCGAGTTAATGAGTTGTTTTCTGAGGAAAGTGGTTGATTTGATTTTCCTTACTGAGAAGTTGTTTTTCTAAATTATGCTGACTCAGAGGGAGCGAGGCACTGCCGTGTTAACAAAAATATATATGTTATCAGGGCTATTCGTCATGATATCGGACTTATCGGGATGATGTCATAATTTCCTGTTATCGGCCCAATAGTTATCAGGTCAGTAATTATCATGCATCCCTAGTTTTGGACCACTTCGTTTTCTCATCCTGTTCTTGCTACTGTGCAGACGATCTACAGATGTCCATGCACCTTAAAGGTAAAAAGTAAAGGCTCACTGCAACCCCTGCTTGACTGTCTAATGGACATTAAAACCTGGATGTCTTTACATTTTCTTACTCCAGATGAAAGTACGACAGAGATGATGGTGTTTGGGCCTCCGGGGCTGCTGGACGTAGACACTTTCTGCCCTCTCCCTCCCCATGTTCATTCCTCACTCTTGGCGTGAACCGTGATGATGCTTTTTAACTTTATAAACAGATGTCATCAGCTGTCTAGTGATGTTTCTTTCAGCTGAGGCTGATTTCTACAGTTAAACCCTTCCTCCCCCTTAAAGATCCGTAGAGAGTGATACACGCTTTTATAACATCACTTCTACATTTCTGCAATACGTTGTACTGAGGTATGAAATGCAGCTGCTTGCCTTTTAATCGCCTATTGGACCTACTTTGGAACTCAGTCGGTCAATGCAACAGATCATGTTAGCCTACGATTCTATCGAACAATAATTACGTTACATTGTTTCTGAATCTGTCCATCCATTTTAATTTCAGATGTAGCTACAGGAATGAAATGTGAAACAAGAACTGCCAGAGCTGGAATGGTTGTCTTCTGTGAGAGTGTGTGCTCTCCTTATTAACAGTTTTAAAGATTTTGAGACAAACTCATTCTCTGCTGTAATTTTCAAATGTTACTCTGGACTCAGGAAAAGGAGACATGCTATATTTATGAATTCTTCCAAGTGTCTCTGATCAACTAAGGCTCTTTAGTTTGGCATTTGAATTGAATTTCTCCTCCTCCCACCACAGTAACCCCCGCTTGGGTTGAGGGACACTACGCTCCTTGTTGGAAGTTCATCACGGAAATATGATCATTGAATTGCTCTGAGTCTTCCTGCTCTCTCGTGTGTGTGTGTGTATATATATATATATACGGATATATATATATATATATATATATATATATATATCTATATATATATATATATATATATATATATATATATATATATATATATATATATATATATATATATCTCTATATATATATCTATCTCTCTCTCTCTATATCTATATCTATATATCTCTCTCTATATATCTCTCTCTCTCTCTCTCTCTCTATCTATCTCTATCTCTATATATCTATATATATATATATATATATATATATATATATATTAGGGCTGGGCAACGATTAGAATTTTTAATCATGATTAATCGCATGATTTCCCTGAATAATCATGATTAATCGCATTGTATACTAAAAATCAAATAATGAATTCAAAAGTAGTGTAAAATGCACTTTTATTTAAATGTTCTGCTGCCATATGAACTAAAGTGCCATAACATTTGTTGTTCAAACATTTTTAACATCAGCACTTGTCAGTAACACATATTTAGTGTAAATCTCATCTTAAGAAATGTAAAATAAAATAAAGCTTATTACCACTGGCAGGGCATTAATGTCATCCTGTTTTTATAAAAAATAAAAAGAGTCTACAAACAAAATCCAACAAAAATGAATGTGTCTCAGCACAATCAGAACATTAAAACAGGTAATTTCTGAGGTAACAGCAGAAACTTTTAACGGGGAGTTCAACTTGTCAGTTGTTATTACAAATAACCTTGTTTCTGTCAAATCCTCCATCTGGGAGAACTTTAAAATGAGAATGTCCATGTTAAAGTTCAGTAAGTTTATCAATCAGTGTTTCAATCAAAATTTTGAAAAAATTAAAAAGTGACAATTTATTACGTTTTACGATAATAACGCGTTAAGTTGCCCAGCCCTAATATGTATATATACATATATATATATACTCTAAAGCACGGTGAAACTGGTGGAGGACAATTATCCTGTCTGCAGAGCACTTGTTTACATTTTATTGTAATTTGTACGAGTAATTGTTTCTTTATTTGCACATTTATACTTATTTAAGGAGCCCAATGTTTATTTCATTTGAAGTTGCACTATAATTCTCGTTCCTGATAATTGTTTGCATATTTAGACCTACTATGGTTGTTTAAGTGTTCATTTAAACTTCTACCAGACAAATAAGCTTTGTTCCTGTTATTTAAAATAAAATGTCTTTCTGTTCCAGTTGTTTGGCCTTTTAATGTGAAAGTTTCATTTTGATAAGATTTTGGCTTCAAATGTTTTAATATGACAAGAAAATCACAAGATTTTGTGAAATTCTTTAAATGTATGTGTTTTTTGGACATTTGTACAGCAATGAAGAGTACCGCGATAATATCGTGAACCGTGATAATTTGGTCACTATCATCGAGATATCAAATTTTCCATATCGTTACATCCTTTGTATGTGTGTGCGTGTATACAATTAGTTGATCATGTTGGCAGGTAAAACTGGAGAACCTTTATGTGGAGAAAGTGGATGGAAACTAATACTGAGGTGCAGAGACGCTCCTTCACAGTAACAGCTGTTCTTCACCAGCGGTGCAGTCCCTCCTCCTCAGCCCTCACTGCTCCATCTTTTCCTCTGAAACCGCTGTAGAGGGTTTTTGGAGTTTAGAGTGTGTCCCTGCAGCCACGTCTCGATGAAATACTGGATTTCTAATATTACTGCTTATTCCTCGCCAACACTTCAAGCCTTCTTTTTTAAACCACTGATCTCACATTTCATCCAGTTAAAAATGGTTTAAGCTTCATTTTTTCCCTCCAGTTTGCTCTTGCTCTACATCCTCATCATCTCTGAACTTTAGAAAGCTCTCTGATTTTATGTTCCAGCCGTGTATTCAGTTTCACAAATGAAAAACAGCCCTTTGACTGATTCTGGTGCAGCTACAGCAATATTTATTAATGTGCACAGTTACTGTCAAGTAAACTAAGCAGCTGCTCCCAGATTTAAACAACTTGTCTGTTGACATGGGTTTTTTTATTTTTTTTTTATTTTTTTTTTAGCTGAGGAAAAGCTCTGTAAACTCAATAAATCAGCAGGCCGTAAAAACGTGATTGATGCAAAGCTGCTGTGACGTGACAGTCGACCCTGTCGGCCTGCCACGTCATTTTATGGACAATATTCTACATCTCCCATAATGCATTTCATCGTTACCCACAAGATAATAGTATATAACCAAGAGCAAGACATCAAGACGATTTTCAGAACTGACGAACTTTAGAAAAACCTTTACAAACTAAACTCAACATGTCCAAGAAAAGAAAATTTGATGCACAAGGAAGACAGTTTCATAAACGATGAGAAAACGAATACAAGTTTGTACCTCAAGGTGAAGAAACAGTAGGCCTGTCTTTTGTGTTATGAGGCGGTAAACATGGAGCTAAGTATGCTAAATTTAGCCTGCTAGAAAAACAAACAATAGCTTCCGCTTCTAACCATTACCTGTGTGAGAGCAGGTTTACAACCACAAATCCTGAGTTTAATGTAATAATTGTTATAATAATAATTATAATAACTGTTAAATATTTGATGCTTGAATACATAATAAATACAGAAACTGTTATTTAATAAGGTGTAGTTTAATTTATTTTGATTTACATTGCATTTTGTTACATTCATGCTGTCAATCTGGCCCTTCGAGGGCAACCATGATGCTGATGTGGCCCTCAGTGAAAATTAGTCTGACACCCCTGATCTAGACAATCTCTGGAGCTGCTGTTGTTAGTTGTTGTTAGTTAGATAGTTAAACATGAAGATAGTAGTATAAACACTCAAAAGTAACTCTACTAAAGATGGATAGATCTGACAACAAAGTTCGGTTTGACTTGGCGGCTCCACAATTTATCCCAGATTATAATCTGAAAAACCAGACGCTGTCTATGACTTTGGCCCAACTTCCATGCATCCATCCATCCATCCATCCATCCATCCATCCATCCATCCAGCCATCATCTATACCTGCTTAATCCTCTGCAGGGTCATGGGGATCTGCTGATGCTTTGACCCAACATTCATGACCATTATGTCCCAATATGTGACCCCTTCCCAGCATCCAAGAGCTTTCTCATACTCATGGAGCAAATGTGCACGGGTGCAGAGTGAAAGGAACTTGGACTGAGGAAAGAGTCGGCACTAGGAGTGTAGCGGTACAATGTGTTCCTACTGAACCGTACCGAACAGACCTTCGGTACGGTACAGTGCTGTACCGAACGAATACAGTCAGTTTATATGCATTTTTATATGCAGCCATCACAGACCTAGAAGAATAGACTCGCAGCTAGAGGTCTTCGGAACAACCCGAAGTTCCGACCCGACCTGAATCGGGTCTCGGGTCCCGGGTCCATTCAAAAAACGTGACTCCGGGTTCGGGTCGGAATTGGTACAGTTCGTCTCGGGTCCGGTCGGTGCTCTCTGACAGCCTGGGTCCGCGTTTACTCGAAAGAGGTAAAGATATTGGCGGTGGCAGCCAATGTCAGGACTCGGGGGAGTTAAATTAATTATTAATTAACGTGGCGTGTACATCACGTAGCCTGTGTAGCAACTGAACCGGGTAGAAGAAGACAACATTTAGGTAAGAAAATCGAGTTTTATTCAACGCTAGACAACTTTAACATGAGCAACTATGGGCTGGATTGTCTCGGTTCTATTCGGGTATCCCAGTTCAGTTCGTGGTCGGACACTAAAGACTCGGGTCGGGTCGGTTCCAGGTCCAAATCATACCTGTCAGGTATCCCGTTTTGGCCGGGAAAGTCCCGTATTTTACTCTTCTCTCCCGCCGTCCTCCCGTATTAGTATTTTCCTGTAAATCTCCCATATTTTAACCTGCATTATTAAAAAAATAATATCGCATTGGGCGGAGTAAAAAAACAAAACAAAAAAACATTCCCGATCTGTCACTTGCCTCGCAATAACTGCCACAGCAGTAGCTACTACAGGTACTGTAGGTGGAAGATGTCGCGAGGTTAGTGTGTGACATGCGATGAGTGACAGCGCGTGAAGGAAGAAAAGATTGTTACAGAGAACAGGATGTCGTTAAACAACAGAACTGTTTGCGCTCTTCTCTCATGTAAAATAAACTCCTCTGGACCAGTACACAAATACACTCCTTCCAAAACAGTCATAAAGAATTCAGTCTTCAACAAATGAGTACAACAAGTCATTAAAAGAGTAAAGAAAAGTCACCTGAAATGAGATGAAAAACTGTAAAAGAGCAATATGAAATGAAAACAATGTGTGGAATGAAAATCAAATGTAAATGTAAATACAAGCAATGTGATGTTAGGATTAAAATTATCTGAGGACTGTTTAATTGTTCAAACTAAACTTTATGACATGTAGGAATGCAGTCTTCTTTTATGACCGTGAGTTCCTCAGCTTTTGTGACTTAAACGACTGGAACATCCCTCTTGACCCCCAACAGTCTGTGACAGCATAGATAAACATTTGAGGGACATCTTATTTCTTGGATAAACCCAACCACATGTGTCTGGACCTGCTGTTGGCCATTTGGACTCTGAGACAAAGAGCAATAAAACTCAGAATGCGAGGGCCCGCCTTTGGAGTTTTAAAAATGGACAGACTTTACTATTCGGTGTGCATTTGTCCATGGCAGCATCTTGGTGGTTGTGTGGACAAGTGTACCATCGGCCGATTGAAATATTCTGCATGGCATATTGATTCTTTGTATTCATGATTGTATTAAACTCTTTAATTGACCTTTGTTTCTAGTCTCGTCAATGGCACCAGATAAAAGAACACGGAGAATTACTTTCAGTGAAATGAATAAAAAATGCAAATCCCTTCAAATAAATATTCTTCATAGTTACTCTTTTAGTGTTTTCATTTAGGCTATAACGAATGTTCACATTATGTCAATGTGTCTTTATCCACAGCTGCACTACTTCCTGAACTTCAGCCAGCTGCTTTGTTTCCTGTGAACCATTAATTGACAAACTAATAAATCCAGGTGTGTCTGACCTCACAGCAATAGTCAGACACTTCTGGATTGATCAATTTGTCCAATAATGGCACACAGGAAACAGAAGAGCTGGCTGAAGTATAAAGAAGTAATGTAGCTGTGATTTTAGCTTTTCTGTACACCAGAAATGTAAGGGATACTGCTCATGGTGGTCCCCAGAAAATTTCCCTTATTTTTAAATCCAAAACTTGACAGGTATGTTCCTGCTGCCTCGGTCCCTAGTGAATGTTTGTATATTGAAAATGTTTTGGCTAAATAAACAACACACTGTTGAAGAAAAGATTTAGCATTTTGTTTCCATACTGTACCGAAAATGTACCGAACTGTGACCCCAAAACCGAGGTACGTACCGAACCGTGATTTTTGCATACCGTTACACCCCTAGTCGGCACCAGTGGGTTCAGACTGTTAACTTTAACAAGCAGGTGTAGACACATGCACGCCAGCATGGCGTCAGCAGCAGAACCTTGTTTGAACGAATGGCCTGGCATGTCATCTGTGGATCCAGGATGATGATTTCAGGCTTGCAGAAAGTCTCATCAAGGACTCTGAGGCTGATAAAGATCTACGCACATCTATAAAGGCGCCGTTTACGCTCATCGTCCCATGATCAAGCTGGTCCGTGAAGAATCGAGAAACAAAAAGTCCCTTCGCTGCTGTGTCATGGAATGTGCATTTCCTGTTTTTCTTTCTTCTCCTCTGTCAGGACCCTGTGAGTAACTGATCCTGCTTCGGTTAATAATGCTCGTTTGTGTAAAGTGACTCACGCTCTTATTTTCGTCTCTCAACCTGACTTCTTCCATCCCAGCGAGCGTCTGAAAATCAACTACAGCCCCTGCAAAGCCGCCACCATGTGCTCACAGCTCATTGGTTCCACGTGAGGCTTTGATGTGAGCCGGCGGGAGCGAGGCAGAAAAGCAGAAGGGGTAGGGTTAGGGTTTGGATAGGGTTAGGGTTAGGTAGGGTAGGTCACAGAAAATGTGGTTTTTGTTGTTGTTTGAAGGAGGAAAATCCCCCAGATGCAGAACTTTGCCTTGTGTCCTGATAATCCGTGTTCTCAGATTGGTCTTATCTCTCTTACGGTTCTTCTCCTCTCTGTCACCCTCAGACTCCTATGAACCAGGCGTCCACTCGCTCCCACTGCATTTTCACCGTGCACCTGTGCAGGCGTGAGCCGGGCTCGGCCACCGTGCGGCGGTCCAAACTCCACCTGGTGGATCTGGCCGGGTCGGACAGAGTCAGTAAGACCGGTCTGAACGGGCTGCTGCTCACCGAGGCCAAGTACATCAACCTGTCACTCCACCACCTGGAGCAGGTAGAGCCGATATTACTGAACTGAGAACTTCTGCAGGTGTTTAAATGTTCGTGCATCTGTGAACAGATGATGTCATGTACAAATCATGTACAGCCCAGCTGCTAAAGAATTAGGATGCTGTGTAAATTGTACATAAAACGGTTTATTTTCAGATCTCATCGTTGTATATTTCATTCACTAGAGTGTAGGGATGGGAATTGATAAGATTTTTCAGATTCCGATTCCATTATCAATACTATTTAATGATTCGATTCTTTATCGATTCTCTTATCGATTCTAATTTGGGGAAAAAGGAGAACAAACAGTTTATTAGCATCAATTTTTTTTACTTAGAAGTCATGACCTTACAAACTCAACAGCGAGGTCAAAAGGGCCCAAAGCCTGGATAACATGTTAACTGTTGTAATATGTAACTGTGCAAATACACAAGAATATGTAAAATTTACTAACAGATTTTTCCTAATAGAAATGAAAAAAATATCCCTTTTAAAAGGATATATGAGCTCACTAAGCACTCAAAAATAATAATAAAGAAAGATAAATACTATCAAATACAACGGAACAGTGCATAATACAAATCTGCAAATACTATGAAGAATTAACAATTCTTTTGCAGAAAAATATGCGCGTCTGCTTTTTCAGGACGTATACGTGATCTTTCACGTAGATAGGTAGAGAGCAGTAGCTAGTGCTGCCAGCCTCTGAACCAGCCAGACTCTCTCTCTCATCATGGTCATCTTCTCAATGTAATGCAGAAGACATTTGTTTAATAGCATAGCGTTAATGTTATAGCGTGTTTTACAATGAAGCACATAGGCAGTGGGATAGCTACTTACCAGAGTTACCAGAGGTGATCTTAGCTTGGCTACTGCTGCTGGGTTGAGATCCATCAGTCCGAAGCGCATCAAAAACACGACACTCATTATCGCATGTTGTGTGCGCAAATGTTTCTGCATGTTAGTCGTGTTCCCTCCCGATGCTGTTACCTCCACTTTACAATGACTGCAAGTTGCCTTGTTGCCATCTTTCTTTGTGAAGTGAAGCCAAACTTTGGAGCGTTTGAACCTGGTGGAGCCATTGTTGTTTACAACTGCAATGCGCGTGCTAAACTGACGTAACTTAATCACGTAAGTGCTTTCTGGAATTGACTGTGCGTAACTTGAGTAAATTAAGTGAGATTCGTGCTGGTTGGAATCAATAAGAGAATCGCTAGATAAACTGTCAAACAATTCCATGGAATTGAAACACACGGAACCGGTTCTCGATTCCCAACCCTACTAAACCCGTGAACTTACCTGCGCTAATCGCTATATTATCCATGGGAGTGGTTAGGGCATTCCACCTGTTAAACCAATCAGTACGTCAGCAGCGATTGCCTTTAAGAGCAGGTTGTGCTACCCGCAAACCACTATGGAGCGTCTTTTCATCCAGATAGGAGCAGCTCTCATGCGCAGCTCGTCTGGGACTCTGCTGTAGAGCTTCCTCCTCTTCCTTCCTCCTCCTCCTCTGCACTGATATATACATATAAATATTTTTACACAGACAGTTCCCTTCGGCTACCTGAAAGTCCCAGATAGTTGGTGCGCTCCCAGTAAACCTGCTCAGGCATAGCAGCAGGAACATATTCTCAGCAAGGGGTGCTGGGAGTCTGGGACAGCTGTGCGTCTTGGCGCAGCTGAACCAATTTAAAGATCAGGAACTGTTAATGTTCCTGTTCCTCCTTGACCACCAGCAGTTTCAGACATAGCAGAAATAAATTCCCGCATCCAACCTTTTCCAGCTTGACACCAGAGCCACGGAGCTCTATTTGATGATCTGACCTGTTTAAAAACAGAAGTGACTGTGATGTAGGCCATGACGGATTTTGAAGGGAAATGTCCCAAAGATCTCCTTGGTTTCCTCCACAGCAGACATCTGAATGAGATCATGCCACAGCTGTACAGACTGACGTGTCTGGCCGTGACTATTCCCACATCCACCACAACTGCTGACCAGACATCCTCTGACCTCAAGAGAATAAAAACGTATGCAAGTAATACGGTGATGCGTAATCGAGAGGTAGAGCCGTTTGTGCACGTCCACATGTGACCAGGTGGACGCACATTTATGCCATTTGGCCGCGCTCTTTTACGCGCCGACATGAGGGTTGCACTTTCCGCAAACCCCGCTACCCTAAACCCGCGATCGGAAGATACCGGATTGCGGAAAGCGCAAAGGACATGCCCATTGCCACACCTACAATGTGAGTAAGGGAGTCGGCATAGCGGGTAGCGGCTTTAGGGAAGCAGGAGATTGCATTAGCAGTTAGCGGAGGTTAATGCTGGGCTGTATACTGGTTCATACCGAATACCAGTGTTTATTTTTTTTATGATATGAATTTTTCATATACCGTAATACCGGTGAGTATGTACAGTAGCGTACACAATGTTGGGAATGCCGCACGGCGGAACGTAAGTGCCGCAGAACATTGTTTGACAGGGGACTGTTTTGCAGTTGCACTGGAGGCACAACACGCTACTAGTTTATGGTTACATACAGCGAAAGTCCCGAAGTGGAAGCTCCATAATGGCAACATGAGACTGAGGAACTTCTTCCTGAACGAGGAGCCGTGTCTGTCGTGTGGAAGTTCTTTGGATTTAAAAAAGACGACGTCCAAAAAACTACAATAATCTGCAAATGTTGCCGAACTAAAGACTAAAGTCCTCATGAAAAAAAAAAAAAAATACCATCATATACCGTGAAATCGATATAATTTTGAAAAATACCATGATTTAAATTTTTGGTCATACCGCCCAGTACTAGCGGAGGTTCCTAAACCCGCAATTTGCGGGTAGCGGCTAGCAGGAGGTGTACGATCGGGGCCTGTGTCCATGAACGGCATATCTATAATCAATAAGATAAAGGAAGTTTCAGGCTAAAAAAAGAATATTTATGAGCTTCATCACAGCGTTCAGTCGTGCTGTCTCGTAACCGGGGTCCTTGAACCTTGAACAGTTTTGTTTCCCGCCCCTCTCCTTTTCAGGTGATCATCGCGCTGTCGGAGAGGAATCGCTCCCACATCCCGTACAGAAACTCGGTGTTGACGTCGGTGCTGAGGGACAGTCTGGGGGGCAACTGCGTGACCACCATGATCGCCAACATCGCAGCGGACAGAAGGAACCTTGACGTAAGGACGCTCAGTGATGCTTTTCTCCCTGTCCGGCTGAGACACGGTGACGGACTGATGGTTCTGCCTCCAACAGGAGTCCATCTCCACATGCCGCTTCGCTCAGCGCGTGGCTCTCATCAAGAACGAGGCGGTGCTGAATGAAGAGCTGGACCCGAACCTGGTGAGACCGCCAGACACTCGCCACGCTTCACCAGTCACCACAGATACCGTAGCTCACCGCACCGTGACTTCATGCTCCGTTTTATTTCAGTCCTCCAGACCTGAACCTGATCAGCACTGAAAAACCCGGCAAATTAGCTTTTCCACAGCGACGCTGTCACTTTTAAAAGCTCCGGTTTTCCACCTCCAAGAAAACAAACGTGCATCTATCTGGTAATATTTAGACTGGTCAGAAGTGCTGTTTGGACTCTCTCTGTTTTGTTTGCACATATCCAATCCTGTTAAAGCATATTTCATCCCAATACTTCACATCCTGTGCAGAAAGCATCCAGCTGGAAAGTGATGTGTATATATATCTTTGCACACTTTGATGCAAGGAAACACAAACTGCAGGCATGTGGCCTCCTGGAGCAGTTTTCTGTCCAGATGTTAGTTTAAGGACACTGTATCAGTCTCTTCTTTTCGTGGCCTGTGTATACTATGGTTACATTTTTATTTTAGTAAGAGAAGATGCTTAAAGGAGAAGATGATGACACCGAATATTTTTAGCACATGTGGTCAACAAAGCCAGATTGAGAAAACTCACACCCCATTTTCTGCTTTGCCTCGGCCTTTAATAGAGGCGGACCTGATCTACAACGGTCCACATACATGTGTGTTCACATGTGAACCAACTGGACGTCCACAGATGTTTACGAGGATCCCTTTAGTTGTTGTTCGGTCTTTCTGTCAAACCTCCACACGTTGAATAGTTTTCTTGCTTTTCATGAGTTCCACCAGGAGACGTTACTCTTTAACAGGAAGTTGAATAAAGAGCTAACTGACCAGCAGCTCCACAGTTAAACTGACACGCTTTGTAACGTAAAAGTGAAAACTTTGAACTCAGATTCAGCTGGTCAGTGTTAAAACGATGTGCAACATTCAGCCTACATCCTTAACGAGTCGTACTTCACTGCATTACTGTGGTCCACCGTAGCAGTTTTAAAGAAAACGCTTTAAAAAAAAAAGACGGTACAGTCTACCGCCAGTTATCAACGTTAATTCTGACTTTATTTTTTAAAGAAACCCTTGTGTTCTCAGCAGCAACTTCATTTTGAAAGTTGTGCAGCATCAGCCTCAGTAGGTTGGTCTAGTTTAAATATGAAGGGATGAAAAAAGCACTTTTTTAGGATAATACATCAATCTGACAAATTGCCTTTTTCTTTTCCTATTTTGAAAATCCAGTGCTCGCGTTGTCAGGTCACATAGAATCACATAAACGTCAGAAAAGATCTCAGGTCTTCCCATGTGAGTCGTAGCTGCAGTACTCCAGAGGAACTGCTGGGGGCAGCAGAGCTGTCACTGTCTGCTGTGATGACTGCACCAAAGAAGAACGACATGCGAGCACGTGAGAGAGAATATAGATACTCAGGGACATAAATGTATCTGTCCGTCCTTCTGAACATGTCATGTGAATTGTCCACTGACCATTTTTTGAACATTTGCATCTTCAGCGCTGCTTCTGTCAGATCCTTTTCTTTACAGATGCACGATAACAGTTTTTTAAAACCGATACCGATAACAGATAACTTTCAGCTCCTAAAGGCGAATACCGATACCGATAACCGATAACACACATATACCTAAGATCATTACATCAATACTATGAACAAAATCAAATATAGTTTGGACTCTTTAAATGAACAGAAGTGTATTTTTTTTTCATTAAAAAACTATCGGCAAGCCTCTCAAATATTTTCTTAAAGCTATCAAACAAACCTATTTGATATCTCACATTAACTTAAATAAGGTTCATTACTGACTGATATAAAAAATAAAGGCTCCTTGAACTGATGGAAATACATGCATCAGAATTACAAACTGAAAAGGATTTAACATTTAAAGGATTTTGGCTTGTGGTTCCATTTAAATTAATACCTTTAATTAAAGTAAATGAGGTTCAGTGATGTTTTGTTTTTTTATCTCATGGAAGCTTTAGATGAGAAAGATGAGGGAGAGGGGAGACTGCTGCTGGCTTGCGCACGTTAGCATTAGTTCGCGTTAGCGCAATTTCAAAACTCCATGGAAGAGATTGTTATGTTGGAGGTGGCTGATCAGGTTTGACGTATTAAAGCTTGTGCTTCCCTCCTCGTAGAATTCACATAACAACAAGTTATTTTCTGGCATGAGTGGGTATTCTTGATTTTCCTGATGGAAAAATCGTTTTTCTGATTATGTCGACGTTACTTGAACATAACAATCACTGCCGGTCATTTAGGACTCAGAGGGAGTGAGGCACTGCCATGTTGACAAAAATATATATGTTATTGGGGCTATTTGTCGTGATATCGGACTTATCGGAATTACGTCATAATTTCCTGTTATCGGCCCGATAGCTATCGTGCACCCCTACTTTTCTTAAATCCTGCAAATTTGAAGTCCTGCCTTCGTTCCTCGTGATGTTTTCCAACAACACCGAGGAAAAGTGCTCCGGAAAAGCCTTTAGGAAGTAATTATTCCGACTGTCGTGTGTCATCACAGCTTTGTCCACGACTCACATCTGCCTAACTACCAGCTGCTACTGTATTGCTGTTACTGAGATTTGGCTGGCCACTAGCAAACCCTACAGAGGTATTTTTAAGAGAGTCTGCGGCCGGAGCAATAATTGTGACAGCGTCCGTCTGCTCCCAACTGGATCTGAGACGGTCACGGCTCAAGTCGAAACCAAACGCCACGGACAAGCGTCCTGTCATCGTTTGTGGGCGTGCAGAGTGTATCTCAGTTTGTTTCTGGCTCTTCTGTCTCTGACTTTATATCTGTGCCTTGTTCACTGAAGGAAACAAAAGCAAAGAAAGCAGAGGAGCCCGTAAATCAGGCCGATAAGCATTAATGAGGTTTGGGGGAGGCACTCTGGCCTGCCTGCTGGTCTTGGGTCATTTCAGATCCACTTTTCTGTCTGCCGCTGTGTTTAAGTGGTCCGACACTGTAGCCTGCAGGCACTGAGCGGACCTCTGCAGAGTCTGAACGGCAGGAAACCCACCAGACTAGTCAAAACATTTAACAAGTCACCGATGTCCAGGGAAAAAATGAGGTGTTGAAAGTGCCTTGTGATCATAACGAAGTCCGCCCCAGTGACCACACCAAATAAGGTTTTCAGTTCCTCTGAGGGCATGAAAGTCCATTTCCACCAGACTGATCCTGGTCTGCGTTCATCAGCGGGTGTTTACTGCAGTTACACGTTCTTCCTGGATGCTTTCACAACTCGCCGCTGCTTTTATTATGTGTATGTGAGTGAAAACATGAGGATTATGTGCATGAATGCCTACTTTGAGCTCCGCTGAATTGCCATTAAACCACAGTCGACCAAGGACCGCTGAGCAGCTCTGGTCCTGTATCTGACAGTAACGAGACAACAGTTCTCTTCCCAAGATCCACCAGCTGGATCATGAGGGGTTCCCCTCATGCTGCACGCTACTAAACATCGCTGTCCATCAGCTGTAGCTGCTATCACCTTAAAAATGTTGATCTGTTGTAAGTAGAATTGGATTTGGAAATCACTGCATCCTGTTAGGGTTAGGGGCTGTGTTGTTAAGGTATAAAGGTAGCTGCCTGTTATTGGTTAGGTGTTTGACCCGGAAGGGCAAAAGGTTTTTGACCGCTGTGGTGCTAACTGCCGGCGTTATGGTTGTCGGATCAGTTAATGGAATAAATTAATATTTGAACTGCATCAGAAGAACATCGTTCCAGCCCTTTTTCGATCAACACGCAACGGTAACATTTACAAAATGTGAGTTAGCGAAGCGCGTCGACCAGGTTACTCTTGGTCAAACATCTCAGTAGCTTGAAGCATTAGCCTTAGCTCCTTCAAGTTGCTTGTACAAATTACAATAAAATGTAAACAAGTGCTCTGCAGACAGGATAATTGTCCACCAGTTGTTAAAAAAAATAAAATAAATAAATAAATAAAAATATGCCCAGACCCTGGATTTCATCATTTTAGTGGGTTGGTAAATGTCCTGCGTGCCATGATTACGTTACGATACCGATGTTACAAGCTACATATTCACACGAGACACAGTCGCGAGTCTCTCGCAGACTTGAATGAGGCTGATATTACAGATCCTGGTAATCGACTGCGATAATGAGATGAAGTCAAACATAAACGGTAATCGTCATTGCGTAAAATTTTACCACGCTTTACCATAATACCGGTGACCGTTCCATCCCTATTGCAGACATCATCCCAACGTTTCTGGAATCGCTGTCGTCAGAACGGTTTACCGCGAGCTTCCGCGCGTGCACGAACGTTACCTGCATAATCAGCTGACCCTCGTGAAGATAAAGCTCACAAATACCCAGACTGCTTCTGCTTGAAAAGACAGCTCTGATTAGCACGTCCCTGCAAATCAAACAGAAGCCGCTCACCGCCAACCTGAGAGACGTGTTCAGAGCCTGAGTGAAAAATTCCTCACTTGTCAAAGTGACAAGAATCAGTTTGGACAGAGCAGACTTGTGATATTGTACCAAGTAATGAGTGGAGTTTAGGCCAGGGGGGGAAAAAAGAAAAGTCTTGGTCATAATTAGGTGTAATGGGAAACTATGTCTCTCCTTCCCTCATAAAAAAAAAAGTTCTCATAATAGCAGCATGTTTGTGAGTGGTATACTATGTAATATTGAACATATGCATTTAAGTGTCACTTGTGGTTACACTGCAGTGCTTACAGTTTTCTGTGGGTGGTTTTTTTTTTGCAGAAGAAGAGGGGGTATAATTTCAACTCGGACCGTGTTAACGTGTTGAAGTTAGCTGTGCGAGGCGTGCCAGCTCGTAGAAAGCTGCAGATGGACAGACAACACGACTGACGTGAGTTTTCACGGGTTGTGAAGACATCCCCGCTCATGTGGGCCGAGCGAGTTTTTTTTTTTTTTTTTTTGAATCCAGCGTGTGGATGCCTGCCGTGGGGCTGCGGTGCCAGTGTGGGCTCGGCGCTCCGAAATAGACTCCGCGACTCCGCTGACCGACAGCCCGTGGTCAGATTCTGAGGATGCAGCTGGAGGAATTACATCAGACCAGCAGTTCCAAAAAAGAGATACAGGGAGCGGCTGTGGCGGGGAACGGTCAGCCATGATACTCTGCGTTAAAACACACGATACGGGCTGGATTAGGGGCGAAATTTCCATTTAGCTCAGAGGCACTTTCCCAAAACCACACAATAGGTCTGTTTCTTCTCCGGAGCGTCTTGAGCTGACAGTGTCCGACTGTCTGACTCGTTTCTAATTAGAAGCCGTCAGCTAAAAACGGCAGCACTCGCCCGCTGCTCGATCACCCGGCCCGACCTCTTACCTCGGATTAGTCCCCGCTGACCTTTGGCCCGCCCGGCACCTGTGTGTCAGGAGCGTTGCTGGGTGACTCTCGCAAAGTTGCTGTTTTCTTTTAATGCTGAGGCAGTTCCAGTCTTCCAGTCTGCTTTAGTATTTTTAGTGTGCGGTTAAATCCGGTGGTTATACTTAAGTGACATCTACACTCGAAACAGAGCTGGTTTATGTGTGAAAAAGTATCGACTGCCTCTTGTCTTTTCAGGTGGACGAGCGCAGTGTTTGGTTCATTAATTCTTGGATTTTCATTGCAACTTGTCTGGATTTTTTTTTTTTAAACTTCGTATCAGAGGAATTAAGAGTTGGCTAATTTCCACAGGGATGGAATTGGGCATGGGAATTTACCCAACCAGTCCACATGTGTTTTTGGACTTGGAGAAGACATTTGACCGTGTCCTGTGGGGGGTACTCCAGGAGTCTGGGGTGCTGGACCCGTTGTTACGGGCTGTCCAGTCCCTGTAACAATGTAGAGAGAGAGTCCCTGTACTCTCTCTCTCAGTTTGTACAGGGACTGGACAGCTCGTAACAAAGTCCCTGTAATGTGGAGTTTTACCTTGCTAAAGTGGAGTTTTTCTTTGCCACTGTTTGGCTTAAAGGTTTTTTTTTAAAGGTTTTTTACTTGCCATTATCCTTGATTTGGATTTAATATTATAATTTTAGTTAATGATATTTGCTCGGGGGTCATGATCTGGGTCTCTGTAAACCGCCTAGAGACAACTGACATTGTAACAGACGCCATACAAATAAAATTGAATTGAATTGAATTGAATTGAAATAGAGTGAGAGTTTGTACATGGACTGTTATGGGCTGTCCAGTCCTATGTACAAACTCTCTCTCCGTTTGTACAGGGACTGGACAGCGTGTAACAAAGTACTTGTAAAGTGGATTTTTTCCTTGCTAAAGTGGGATTTTTCCTTGTCACTGTTTGGCTTAAAGGTTTTTTTTCTCCCTCTCGGAAGTTTTTTACCTGCCATTATCCTTGATTTGGATTTAATATTATTATTTTAGTTAATCGTATTTGCTCGGGGGTCATGCTCTGGGTCGAGAGACAACTGACATTGTAACAGATGCAACAGATCTGTATTATGGTTTGCCTCCTAGGTCTTCTCTCACGCCGGTGTCTGCTGCAACGACGTGCAGAAACAAGATAAAGTGGTGACGTTGCATTTTCTGTTTCTGAAGCCTGTGTTGGATTCACCTCCATGTAGGGATGCACGATAACTGTTTTTAAAATCGATACCGATAACCGATAACTTTCAGCTCCTAAAGGCTGATACCGATAACCGATAACACACACATATACCTAAGATCATTACATCAATACTATGAACAAAATCAAAAATAGTATTTATTTTTCCCAATGAAAAACTATTGGCAAGCCTCTCAAACATTTTCGTAAAGCTATCAATCAAACCTATTTGATATCTCACATTAACTTAAATAAGGTTCATTACTGACTGATATAAAAAATAAAGGCTCCTTGAACTGATGGAAATACATGCATCAGAATTACTAACTGAAAAAGATGAACATTTAAAGGATTTTTTTTTGTGGTTCCATTTAAATGAATATCTTTAATTAAAGTAAATGAGGTTCAGTTGTTTTTATTTTTTATTTTTTAATCTCATGGAAGCTTTAGATGAGAGAGAGGAGAGGGGAGGGGAGGGGAGACTGCTGCTGTTAGCAATGTTAGCTCACATTAGCGTGATTTCAAAACTCCATGGAAGCGATTTTTATGTTGTAGGTGGCTGATCAGGTTTTACGTATTAAAGCTTATGCTTGTGTTTCCCTCCTCGTAGAATTTGCTCGGATTCGTCACAAATAAACTTATGTTAAACTTATGTTAAACTAAATAAACTAATCTTTTTCTGAAACGTTAACGAAGTTCTACGCCGCCATGTTTGTTGTGATCAGTACGCTGTGCTGCAGGCTGCATTCAAGGTGTAACGTAAATTCCTGCGTTCCCTCGTTTGCTAGTCGTTCTTTCAGCCTTTTCTATTTTCATGTGTAACATGTGGGAAAATACTGCGAATTCAAGTCAGCAAGTACCAAAATTATGTTTGACTTAACGAGTTTTTTTCTGGCATGAGGGGGGTATTATTGATTATCCTTATTGAGTAATCGTTTTTCTGATTATGCCGACGTCACTTAAACATAACATTCACTGCCGGTCATTCAAGGCTCTGAGGGAGCGAGGCACTGCCGTGTTGACAAAATATATATGTTATCGGGGCTATTTGTCGTGATATTGGACTTATCAGGATGACATCATAATTTCCTGTTATTGGCCCGATAGTTATCATGCATCCCTTACCCCCATGTTTAGGCTCGTTGCTCTGCTGCGTCACCCAGCTTCTGAGCTTCAGGTGCTGGACAGCCACACCGACATCATCCTGGTCCAGGCCCAGACGCAGAAAAGCAAGCCCAAATCCACGACGCTCCCTCCTGCCGCGCTTCACTCTTCGGATGTCGAGTATTCTTCCCAAACATTTGTTTCATTCATCCACCAAACGTTTTCCCTTTTGTGTTTGAGAACTTTGAGCGTGCAGCGGCGTTTGCTTGCAGTGCAGCGGCGTCCTCTGTGGCGTTCTGCCGTGGACCCGTTCAGGCGGGAACCCGTCACCTGAGATGTTCGCCGGCTCCAGAGATGTCTTCAGGCATTTAGCTGTTTTTCGTGGGTTCTGTTACGTCTTTTTTTGTCACCTTGGGTTCACTTTTTAAATCTTTAATAGACATATTCAGCAAAGACAGAAGAGATTATAACTATTTTTTGTGTTATCTTAGGCACATTGTTTTGGTCTGTTATAGTGACTTCAAAGACGATATCATGGCAGATTCATGCAGAAAACCAACAACTTCCAAAGGGTTCACATACTTTTTCTTGGACTTAGCCTGCAGGTGTTTTAATATTATTAAGTTCACTGGTGACTCCTCTCTGTTTCAGCTGATAGCACGTTTGAAGAAGGAGGTCCAGTCCCTGAGAGACGAGCTGTCCATGGTGACGGGACAGCAGAGGGACGAGCAGCTGACTGCAGAGGACATCTTCAAGTATGCTACTGTCCTTCATTGTCCTTCACTGTCCTTCACGTCCTTCACCGTCCTTCACGTCCTTCACTGTCCTTCACCGTCCTTCACTGTCCTTTACAGTCCTTTACTGTCCTCCACGTCCTTCACCGTCCTTCACTGTCCTTCACTGTCCTTCACGTCTTTCATCATCCTTCGCCATCCGTCACCATCCTTCACCGTCCTTCACTGTCCTTCACCGTCCTTCACTGTGCTTCAACGTCCTTCACTGTCCTTCACCGTCCTTCACCGTCCTTCACTGTCCTTCACGTCCTTCACTGTGCTTCAACGTCCTTCACTGTCCTTCACCGTCCTTCACCGTCCTTCACTGTCCTTCACGTCCTTCACTGTGCTTTAACGTCCTTCACTGTCCTTCACTGTCCTTCACCGTCCTTCACTGTCCTTCACCGTCCTTCACGTCCTTCACTCACCGTCCTTCACCGTCCTTCACTGTCCTTCACCGTCCCTTCATGTCCTTCCTGTCCTTCACTGTCCTTCACTGTCTTCTCCTTCACTTCACGTCCTTCACGTCCTTCACGTCCTTTACGTCCTTCACCGTCCTTCACGTCCTTCACGTCCTTAACGTCCTTCACTGTCCTTCACCGTCCTTCGCTGTCCTTCACTGTCCTTCACTGTCCTTCATGTCTTCCATCATCCTTCGCCATCCTTCACCATCCTTCACCTTCATCCTTCACCGTCCTTCACTTTCAAGTCCTTCACCGTCCTTCACTGTCCTTTCACTCCGTCCTTCACTGTCCTTCACGTCCTTCTTCACGTCCTTCACGTCCTTCACGTCCTTCACTGTCCTTCACCGTCCTTCACTGTCCTTCATTGTCCTTCACGTCTTTCATCATCCTTCGCCATCTGTCACCATCCTTCATCACCTTCCTTCCTTCACCGTCCTTCACCATCCTTCACCGTCCTTCACCGTCCTTCACCTTTGATATTAGATGGGTCGTTGTTTTACAGACGTAGAGAGGCAACAAGCAGAAACCCTTCACTTAAATGAGACTGTTCACTCCAGAATCGTGATGTTCATTTACGTATGGTAACTTGTTGGACCCTCAGCTCTTTCCAGTGGACGTCAGTCGTTATCTAAAGTGCTTACTGTTGGTCGTCTGCAGTGATGCTGAGTTGAACCCTCATTCCCTGAGGTTTGACCAGATCTAACAGAGCGCCAGAGAGACTCAGCCAATCAGGGCCAGAGTTCAGGCCAGAGGTTTCATGAAGGACTTGGCAGAAGTCCCCCCCAGAGCTGATCTATTTCCCGTCGCCTTGGTCCCCTTCATTCGCGTTTTTATGATTTCCTCTCCGTGTGGGTGATTATCCCTGATTTCCCCCCCGTTTGTGGTCCAGCTCACTCTGGGAATCTTTAATGATGTCTGCTGCGACCACATTCAGCAGCCACGCTGGCTCTCTTTCTTTCTGCTTCACCTTCATGTCGTGCCCCGACCCGTCTCGTCTGCTGGCTGATACCACATGCAGTCGTGTGCAATATCTTATCCATTATGGTGTCAAAAAAACAAAAAGGTTACAGCAAGATGCTGCCAATCATCACCCTCGTGCAGCAGTTTTCTGGTCTAGATCATTCAGGTGCGTTAAATCAATGCTTTTGCAATGTTTTTAAAGTCTATGACAGCACGATTAGAAGAAGATGGAACAAACGTGATTGGTTTGGAAAGGTTACCAGGAGAACACACCTTCTGTCTGGAACTGCATCTGGACAAACCACGAGACTTCTGGACCAACGTACTCTGGACAGATGAGACACGTAGCGAGGTTGTTTGGCCTTCATGGCGAACACTGCGTTAAAGCCAAACACAACTTTTCATCAGAAATGCCTCAGACCCAGAGTCGAGCACGGCAGAGGAGGGGAGATGACTCAGGGCTGGACCAGGACCTGGGAACATGAGTAGAACATGAATATATCTGTGTACCAGAGTGTCGGTGTGAGGCCACCCGTCCAGCAGCTGGAGCTGGGTCAGAGCCGGGTCATGTGACAGGACAGCGATCCAGTGACTGTACAGAAGAGCAGCAGGACTGTTCGAAGGAGCTCGTCAACGTTTGGGACCCACGGGAAAGGGCTGTAGAGAAGAAACGGACCAGAATTATTCACTTCAGTTTGGTTCATTTCACAACCATGAAAGAGACCGAGAAAGTCGTTCTGAAAATTACTACTTCATGTTATTGCACTGAAATGGTTTGAATCGTACCTGACAAACAGAAATTTTTCTGTAATGATTGGCGACCTGTCCTCTGCTGCTCCTTTCGTTCTGTGGTGTGCCCCAAGGCTCCATACTGGGCCCTTTATTGTTTTCACTCTATATGTTGCGTCTGGGCTCTATCATAGCCAGGCACAACCTAGCCTTTCACTGCTATGCAGATGACCTGCAAATTTATTTTCCTGTGCTCCCAAATAAAAGTGGTGCTCTTCAAACTCCTTCTGACTGCATTGCAGATATTAAAATGTGGTCAGGGCTAAATTTTCTGCACTTAAATGAAGATAAAACAGAGTATGTTCTCTTTAGTGATTCAACACACTCTGGTGATCTGTCTTTTAAAGTGAAATCTTCTGGAGTTATTTTTGATAGCAGCTTAAAGTTCGACAAGCAAATTGACAGCGTGGTCAGGGCCAGTTTTTATCAATTACGGGTTTTAAATCAAATTTTTGAATTGAGCATACTTGGTAAAAACCATTCATGCTTTTATAAGCTCAAGAATTGATTATTGTAATGCATTGTATATTGGTGTCTCCAAGTCATTACTCAGCCATCTTCAGCTTGTCCAGAATCCCGCTGCACGCTTTTTAACCAACACTCGACGTCAGGAACACATCACCCCAGTTTTATTTGCTCTTCACTGGCTTCCTGTTTCTTTTAGAATTGATTTTAAAATGTTAATCTTTGTTTTTAAAGCCCTTAATGGGCTTGCCTCTCCTTATTTATGTGAAAAAGTGCATGTTCAGAACCCCACTAGAGCCTTACGGTCCTCAAACCAGCTCCTGCTGGAAGTCCCCAGAACCAGGACTAAACTCTGGGGTGATCGGGCCTTCTCGGTTGCTGGGACCCAGACTCTGGAATTAAGCTGCCCCCAGAAATGCGCACCATCACTGACTTTGGCCTTTTTAAATCCAGACTTAAAACCTATTTATTTAGACTGGCTTTTAATACACAGTAATGATGTGAGATATTTTTAATTAAATTTTAGTTGTATTGTTATATCGAATTTATATTGTTTTGTTTTAATGTGGATTTTAATGGAAAGCACGTTGGTCACCTTGTGTGTTGTAAAGGGCTCTACAAATAAAAGTTGATTGATTGATTGATTGATTGATTGCTGCTAAAGATGGATTTACAAGCTCAGGAGTCATGGGGTACTTAGAGTTGCCTGAAAAGCTCCTGTAAACTGAATGATTGTCCCTTCTAACCCCCCTTGTATCTACAGTCATGGAAAAAATTATTAAGACCACCATTTTTTCTTCACTTTCTTGTTAATTTTAATAACTGGTACCAACTAAACGTCATCATGTGACTAAAACAGACAGAAAAGAAAACACTGAATGCATAAAAGCAGTGTTTTTGGCAGTACAACGCCATAGCTATTGATGTAAAAACTTAAGTGATTTAGGTTATAATCAAGAAAACCATGGAAAATGGTAAGATATCAGCTCTTCAATAAAACTCTTATGAGCAATCTTTGTGGTTATCGTTATGTTTGTCCAAACAAATGTACCTTTAGTTGTACCAGGCATTAAAATGAACAAGAAACTGAAGAAAACAAGGGTGGTCTAATAATTTTTTCCATGACTGTAGTTTAACAGATAGCAGATGAGCTGAAAGCTTTCAGAAACCTTCATGTGCAGCTGTTTCTAAGATGATGTCTTTTATCCTCTTCAGTAACATTGTCCACGGCGTCAGACTGCATCCTTCAGAGTCAAACTCTGTCTCGCAGACCCTCGAAGCCACCGCGCTTGTTTCAGGTTTTCCGTCACGTAGACTCGGCATGTGACGGCGTAACAAAAAATAAAAACCACACGCTGCCGTGCCTGCGTTGGATCCGTCCGGTCGGTGGACGCTTCCAGATCTCAGGAACCCATGTTTGGACTGTCATTTAGGGATAGTTTATCAACCGGCCGGCCCAGTGGAGCTGGAGCACATGTTAAAGTAAATAGTTTTCTTTGACCACGCCCACATTTTAAACAACTCAAGGCCTCATCGTTGGAGCGTCTGTTCAGTATGATGGTGGTTAGAGCCTCTTCACTGGTCAGTGAGAGCATTTCTGTTTCCGTTTCTAGGCTGGCAGAGCTGGTCAGGGCGTATCTGAGCGACCCCGACCCCGAGGCCACGCTGTCTTTAGGAAGCGACATGAGAAAGATCCAGCGCTGCTTCTCCCTGATGAAGGTAAAACACAGACAGCCGTCTCAGCTGCAGTAGACCCTCCTCTCGTCTGCTCTCTCTATCCTGCAATCGTTTCCTCCTGTTTGTTTTTCCTCTCTCCTCCTTATAACAAAATCCACTTGCCATCCCCATGAGAGTGAGACATGAAAGCATTTTCTGATCTGGTTGTTTCATTAAAACTTAAGTTGTAATTCTGCTGGATAGTTTTTAGCTTCGCTGGTTGAAATCCATGCCTCAGAGTCAGAGAAAAGGGAACAAACTCCATCACTGAGCTGTCAGAACGGCTCTAACGTCTCTACGTCCAGCCGTCCAGCACTGACCAGCTGACCTGCCCCGTCTTTTAAACAGCTCCCCCTACTGTCTTCTTCTGACAAAAGTTGATCCTCAGTTCTGGTTTTGACTTCTGCTGGTTACCTTCTCTTCTCATCACATAGATACAACAGTATCATCTTATTTTCCTAGAAACACCCAGTGATTACTGATAAATATGCTTAAAATGTCTCAAAGCTGCAGGTTTCCAGAAGCCGGTTTACACGTCAATTATCTGCTGTCTTATTAGATCCTTGGTGTAATATTGATCTATTATGTTTGATGACGGTGAATAATTAGCAGTGACCGTCAGGTGCTGCGCTGCAGAACAGTGGTATCTGGGGGTTTCTGAAGAGCCCTCATGGGGCCTTACTTTCATCGAACACGCCCACCTCAGATGTCGTACATTAGCTGTTTGAAAGGAAAAGATGAATGAAATTAAATAATACTTTATTAATCCCAGAAGGGAAAAAGATGGATGGATGGATGGACGGCTCGATGGATGGATGAATGGATGGATGGATGGATGGATGGACGGATGGATTGATGGCTGGATGGATGGATGGACTGTTGGATGGATGGATGGATGAATAGATGGATGGTTGGACGGATGGATGGATGGATGGATGGACGGTTGGATGGATGGATAAATGGATGGATGGATGGGCGGTTAGATGGATGGATGGACGGATGGATTGATGGATGGATGGATGGATGGATGGATGGATGGATGGATGGATAGATGGATGGTTGGACGGATGGATGGATGGATGGATGGAAAGTTGAACGAATTGATGGATGGTTGGATGGATGGATGGATGGACGGACGGATGGATGGGCGATTGAATAGATGGATGGACGGATGGATGGATGGACAGTTGGACAGATAGATGGATGGATACTTGAACGGATTGATGGGCGATTGGATGGATGGATGGATGGATGGATGGATGGATGGATGGACGGACCGACAGATGGATGGGCGGTTGGATGGTTGGGCAGATGGATGGATGGATGGATGGACGGATGGACAGATGGACGGATGGATGGATGGATGGTTGAACGGATTGATGGACGGTTGGGTGGATGGATGGATGGATGGATGGATGGATGGGCAGTTGGATGGATGGATGGATGATGGATGGGCGGTTTCATGGATGGATGGATGGATGGATGGTTGAACGGATTGATGGACGGTGGATGGATGGATGGATGGATGGATGGATGGATGGGCGGTTTCATGGATGGATGGATGGATGGATGGATGGATGGATGGATGGAAGGACGGATGGTTGGATGATGGATGATGGATGATGGTGGATGGATGGATGGATGGATGGATGGACGGTTGGATGGATGGATGGATGGATGGGCGGTTTCATGGATGAATGGATGGATGGACGGACGGTTGGATGTATGGATGGATGGAAGGATGGATGGATGGCTCATATTACTTCCCCTTCATTCCAATCAAATCTGTCCAAACATCCTGGTTTCAAGTGTCTCCACTGAAACATGTGGAACCAGCGCTGCCAAAGCTGAAAGGGAGCTGGAGGAGGGTCGTTGGTATCACAGGCCTCATGTGGCTGTGCTTGTCCCAGCAGACCTCTGATAGGTCTCACCCTGGCCAGTGGTCCCCTTAGTGAACTGGGAAGGGTCCTGAAATGACCCAAGGCCAACGCAATACTGGTCATGGCGATAAGCAGTAATACAATCAACAGCACAACAAACTCACTGCTCAGGAATCACGTCAGGACGAGGCTAAGTAGCGCTAAAAGATGACAGCCGTCTATTAGCCAGGATTCAATCAAAAGACCGAAGTCCTAATTATGCATTAATTTGCTCTAAATCATTTAACCTAATGAGGTACATAAAAGAATCCTGATGTGAAACCCATCTGTCTAAAACCAAAACTATTGTTTGAACCAGGCTGTAAATATATTTATTTTTTAGATTACCTGTCTGTTACCTGTTACCAGCTGTGTCTCTGCTGGTTTTAGACTGATTTCACTTATTTTGCTGGAAAATAATGTCCCTTGAAGTTCTTGTTCATGGAGAAACTCAGACTAATGTGGATTTTGTCCATCGTTGCCCCGTCAGCGGCTGTTTTGCTGCCGCTGCTTGTAGCCGGGAGGGAAACATGGTGGTGCCTCTGTTGCTGCTGCACGCTGCTGCGGCTGGAGTTGCGGTTAAACATCTGTAAACATCTCCTTCAGCTTGTTATGATCGTCAGACTCTGACTCCTGTTCGGTTTACATTCCCGCGAGCATCACCCCAGTCATCCCGCAGGGATCCTGAAGGGCTTTGTTTGGATTGAATTTGATAGTGTTTCTTCTTTGTTTTCAGCGCTGGCAGATGCGCGGAGCTTTAGCTTCGCTGTGCGTCGTGATCTCAGTGATGAGTTATGAAGACGAAGTGATGTTTGGAAACAATATCCAATCTTCTTTTCTGGAACGGGCCGTATCAGTTACATTTGATCTGATCAGCAGCTGCTTTGGATAAAGAAGCTGTTTGTTTTATACAAATCTAGTTTGATATTCGGAACGAAACGCAGATGCTTTTATCACAACTGGACTGTCTTTCGTTTGTGCTGTTGTCTGCAGAAGACGATATTGGACAAGCGGTCTGATGAAATTGGACACGTCAACCGGGAGCGTTCACCTCCAGGGACGGCGAGAGATGAGAGCGCGTCAGTCGCTGCGGCAGACGTGACCAAATTAAAGGAGCTGCTTCGTCAACGCGACAACGAGATCAGTATCCTTTAACGTGTGGAGGTCAGGTCCTGTTGGGTAAATCAGAACAATGAACATATATCAAGTTTGGTTGTTGACGTCACCAACGACCCACATGATGGTTCGATGGGCGTGATGAACCCAACAGAAGAATCTGTCCCGCCTATTTTCTATAAAAGGATCCCATAATTTAGATTTTTTTTTCCAACTACAGTATTTGTTCCCTGAGTTATACTGTTCCTGTCACGTCTGCAGCTGCAAGCGAGCATCTAGCAGCAAATGTCTCACGGAGGGAGGACCATTTGTCCTTGGCTCTTCCAGTGGCCTCGTGGGTGTTTGTGAGGGAGTCCAGGGTTGAACTGTAGCCCTTTAAGAAACGTTGGTGTGAACCATTTTAAATGGACGTAACATCACTGACAGGATGTGACACATCAGGAGTTATTCATCAGTTAGGTTGGCAGTAAACAAACTCATGGATGGATGGACAGATGGATGGACGGACAGATGGATGGATGGATAGTTGGACAGATGGATGGTTGGACGGATGGATGGACAGATGGATGTCATGGATGGATGGATGGAAGATGGATGGACGATGGATGGACGGATGGTTGGATGGACGGATGGATGGTTGGGGGGATGGATGGACAGATGGTAGGATGGACGGATGGATGGATGGATAGTTGGACAGATGGATGGTTGGACGGATGGATGGACAGATGGATGTCAGTAAACAAACTCATGGATGGATGGATGGAAAGATGGATGGACAGATGGATGGACGGATGGTTGGATGGACGGATGGATTGATTGATGGATAGATGGATGGTCGGATGGATGAATGGATGGATGAATGGATGGACGGATGGATGGATGGATTGATGGATGGATGGATGGCCAGATGGATGAATGGATGGATGGATCAATGGATGGATGAATGGATGGGTGGATGGATGGATGGATGGATGGATGGATGGATGGATGGATGGATGGATGGATGGAGGGATGGCTGGATGGACAGATGGATGGATGGACAGATGGATTGATGGATGAATGGATGAATTGATGGATGGATAAATGGAAGGATGGATGTGGATGGATGGACGGATAGATGGTTGAATGGATGGACTGATGGATTGATGGATGGATGGATGGATGGCCTAGTGGATCAATGGATGGATGGATTGATGGATAGATGGATGGCCGGATGGATGAATGGATGGATGGAGACAGACAGATAGATGGGTGGATGGGTGGATGGATGGATGGATGGATGGATGAGTGAGTGGGTGGATGGATGGATGAATGGATGGATGGAAACACAGATGGATGGGTGGATGGATGGATGGATGGATGGATGGATGGACGGATGGATGGAGACACGGACGGATGGATGGATGGATGGATGGGTGGATGGATGGATCAGTGGATGGATTGATGGATAGATGGGTGGCCGGATGGATGAATGGATGGATGGAGACATGGACAGATGGATGGGTGGGTGGATGATGGATGAATAGATGGTTGGATGGATGGATGGATGGATCAATGGATGGATTGATGGATAGATGGGTGGCCGGATGGATGAATGGATGGATGGAGACATGGACAGATGGATGGGTGGGTGGATGATGGATGAATAGATGGTTGGATGGATGGATGGATGGATGGTTGGGTCGATGGATAGATTGATGGATGGATGGGTCGATGGGTGGATGGATGGATGGATGGAGACACAGACGGACGGATGGATGGATGGATGGATGGATGGATGGACGGACGGACGGATGGATGGAGACACGGATGGATGGATGGATGGATGGGTGGGTGGGTTGGATGGATGGATGGATGGATGGGATGGGTGGGTGGGTGGGTGGATGGATCAATGGATGGATGGATGGGTGAGTGGGTGGATAGATGATGGATGGATGGATGGGGGGGTGGATGGATCAATGGATGGATGATGGATGGATGGGTGGATGGGTGGACGGATGGATGGATGGATGGATGGATGGGTGGGTGGGTGGATCGATGGATTGATGGATGGGTGGGTGGATGGGTGGATCGATGGTTGGATGGGTGGATCGATGGATGGATGGATGGGTGGGTCGATGGATAGATTGATGGATGGATGGGTCGATGGGTGGATGGATGGATGTATAGAGACACAGACGGACGGATGGATTGATGGATGGATGGATGGATGGATGGACGGACGGATGGATGGAGACACGGATGGATGGATGGATGGGTGGGTGGGTGGGTGGATGGATAGATGGATGGATGGATGGATGGATGGATGGATGGGGTGGGTGGGTGGGTGGATGGATCAATGGATGGATGGATGGGTGAGTGGGTGGATGAGATGGATGGATGGATGGGTGGGTGGATGGATCAATGGATGGATGGATGGATGGATGGGTGGATGGATGGATGGATGGATGGATGGATGGATGGGTGGATGGATGGATGGATGGATGGGATGGGTGGATGGGTGGATCGATGGATGGATGGATGGGTGGGATCGATGGATGGATGATGGATGGATGGGTGGATGGGTGGATCGATGGATGGATGGGATGGATGGGGATGGATCGATGGATGGATGGATGGGTGGTCGATGGATGGATTGATGGATGGATGGGTCGATGGGATGGATGGATGGATGTATAGAGACACAGACGGACGGATGGATGGATGGATGGATGGATGGATGGATGGATGGATGGACTGGATGGATGGATGGACATGGATGGATGGATGGATGGGATGGGATGGGATGGATGGATGGAGATGGATGGATGGATGGATGGATGGATGGATGGATGGATGGATGGGATGGATGGGATGGGTGGATGGATGGATGGATGGATGGATGGGAT